>PUFA01000084.1:6000000-7200000 GCA_003508835.1 Eonycteris spelaea | reverse complement strand
AAAAGGAATTATTTTTTCCACTTCTTTTTCTGACACTTTGTGATCAGAGTATAGGAACACTATGGATTTTTGAACTTTGATTTTGTATCCAGATACTTTTATTGTATTTGCTTATCGTTTCTAGTAGTGTTCTTGTGGAATCTTTAAAGTTTTTTATATAGAGAATCATGATATCTGCAAATAGTTTGACTTCTTTGTTTCCTATTTGGATGACTTTTATATATTTCTCTTGTCTGATTGCACTTGCTAGACCTCCAAGTTATATTGAATAATACTGGTGATAGGGGACAGCCTTGCCTTATTCCCGATCTTATAGTTTTTCACCATTAAGTATAATGTCGGCTGAGGGCTTGTCACAAATGGCCTTTATTATGTTAAGGTTCTTTCCTTCTATACTGATTTTGTGAGGTGTTTTGATCATAAAAGGATGCTGAATCTTTTCAAAACCTTTTTCTGCACTATTGATATGATCATATGATTCTTATTTTTAAATTTTTTATGTGGTATCACGTTAATCAATTTGCATATGTTGAACCGTCTTTGTGTCCATGGGATGAAGCCCAAATTGATCATGGTGTATAATCTTTAATATGTTGCTGTATTAGGTTTGCTAATATCTTATTTAGGATTTTTCATTGTGTTCATGAGAGATATTGGCCTGTAGTTTTCTTTTTTGTGTTATCCTTCCCAGGGTTTAGTATCAGAGTAATACTAGCCTCATAAAATGGGAAGTATTACCTCCTCTTCTATTCTTTGGAAGAGTTTGAGGAGAATGGTATTAAATCTTCTTTGAATCTTAGGTAAATTCACTGGTGAAGCCATCTGGTCCTGGACTTTTACTTTTTGGTAGTTTTTGATGATCGTTTCAATTTCCATACTACTGATCGGTCTATTTAGATTTTCCAGTTCTTGATTCAGTCTAGGAAGGTTGTATTTTTCTAAGTACTGGTCCATTTCTTCTAGGTTATTAAATTTGGCGTTATATATTTTTCATGTATTCTTGAATGGTCTTTTGTATTCCTGCAATATCAGTCATAATTTCCTTTCCTTCATCCCTGATTTTTTTATTTGTGTTCTTTCTCTTTTTTCTTTCGTTAGTCTAGCCAAAGGGTTTGCAATTTTAGTAACCTTCTCAAGAACCAGCTCTTTGTTGCATGTTATTTTTTCTCTCGTTTTTTGTTTTCAATTTCATTTATTTCTGCTCTAATTTTGATTATTTCTTTCCTTCTGCTGACTTTAGGCTTCATTTGTTCCTTCTATCTAGATTTTTAACATGAAGCCCTTTAGGGCCCTCTCCTGTTTTTTTCAGAGATAGGCATGCAATGAATATGAACTTTCCTCTTATGACCACTTTTGCCATGTCCCAAAAATGTTGATATGTGTAGTATCATTATCATTTGTTTCTATTTATCTCTTGAGTGCTCTTTTATTTATTCCCCTGACCCAGTTATTTCAGTTAGCAGGAGTTGTTTAATCTCTATGTATTTGTAGTTCTTTCCACTTTATTTTTACAGTTGATCTCTAGTTTCAAAAGCATTATGATCAGAGAATATGGTTTGGCATGATTTCAACCTTCTATATATTTGTTGAGGTTACCTCTGTGACCCAGAATGTGGTCATCCTTGAGAATGTTCCAATGTGCTAGAGAAAGAAATGTATAAGCAGGTGTTTGGATGAAACTTTGTAAATGTCATAATGTCCAGTTTAGATAATGTATCATTTAAAGATATCATTTCCTTATTGATTTTCTGTTTAGATGATCTGCCCATTTCCAACAGTGGGGTATTTAATCCCCTACAACAATAAGGTTTTGGGTCTGTTTCTCCCTTTATTTCTGTTAGTAATTGCTTTGGCATATTTTGGGGCTCCCTGATTGGGAACAGATATTAAAAAGTGTTAATTTCTTTTGGTTCATGATTCCTTATCATTAGAAGTGTCCCTCAGTATCTTTCTTTACTTTTTTTATTTCGAAGTCTATTTTGTTGATATTAGTACTGCTACTCCCGCTTTTCTCTGAATGCCATTTGGTTGAAATATCATTTTCCACCCTTTCACTTTGAGTCTGTATTTGTCTTTGGAACTGAGATGTGTCTCTTGAAGGCAACATATGGTTGGGTTTTCTTTTTGATCCAATCTGTGTCTTTTAACTGGTGAGCTCAGTCCATTTACATTTAGGGGGTTTATTGAAATACTTTTGCTTTCTTGTGGCTCGGTGTTTCCATTGCTTCCTTGTCCTTGTGATTCTTGTATTTCTTTATTTTTGGTTGGCTTTTGTGGGTTTTACTGGTCCTTGTTTTATGTTATATTACTTGGTTCTGAATCTTTTGGCATGTGGTTAACTAATTACGAATATGTAAAGGATGATTATATATATATATATAGTCTCCCTTTTCTTTTGTGCATGACTTATCTCCATTCTCCTTGCAAATTTTGGATCTTTGAATCCTCCCTTTTCAGTCACTGTTATCTCAGTTTGTCCCTATGTATGCTGAACATTCATTACTATCTTGTTATAACAAATCTCTTCTTATTTTTAAACTTATAATGCCCTGTTCCTAGTAAGGGTTGTACTTCTCGCTTCTATCAGCCTACTAGTCATCTTACCTCTAATTATGTATTTTTGTTGTTGTTATTTTGGGATTTCCTGTATTGTAGGCCTCATAGTGGAGAATTCCCTCAATTTGTATGTCTGGAAGGTCTTGATTTCTCCTTCATATCTAAAGGAGAGCTTAGCAGAATACATTATTCTAGGCAGGTAGTTCTTTTCACTTAATAGTTTAAATATTTGGTCCCAACCTTTCTGGCTTGTAAGGTCTGTGCTGAGAAGTCCGATGATAATCTAATGGGTTTTTCCTTACATGTTACCTTTTTATTCTTCCTGACTGCCCTGAGAATTCTGTTTTCATCAGTGATTTTTGATAACTTTAATACAATGTATCTTAGGTGAAGGCCTTTTGGGTTGAGATAATTGAGTGATCTGTTGACTTCTTAAATTCCAAGCTCCTGCTCATTCTTTAGATTTGGGAGATTCTTGTCCACTATTTGTCTGAATTGCTTTCTAGTCCCTGCTCCTTTTCCTCACCTTTGGTAATACCCTTTATTTTGCTGCCTCTCCTGATGGTATTAGCTAGTTTTTGCATTTCTCTTTCATTATTTTTCATCCTTTGGTTTCTCTCTTCTTCTTCTGATTTCTAGATCTTTGTCTTTGATATCACTTATCCTTTCCTCCATTTGGTCAACTCTATTTCCCAGGCTTGCTATTTCATTTTCATCTCTTACAGTGTGTTCTTTATCTGCAGAAGGTACATTCGGTTCTTCTTAAGGGTTTCAATCTTCTTGCTTTGCTTATCTAGTTTTTTGGGTTTTTTTTTTTTGAAATTGTTGATATGATTTGTTTTGGATCTCACTGACTTTTTTCTGAAGTACCATCCTGAAATCTCTGTCATTTAAGTCGCAATTTCTACGTCTGTAAGCTTATTTTCTAAAGATCTTTCTCTTTCTGCAATGCCTTTTACCTTGGTGTTCATGTGTTTAATAGATTATTTCTCCACATGGACATTAATGGAAGTGTATTCTGTTTTGTTTTGGTTTTTTTTCCAGAAAGAAGGTTAATTAAATAAAGGTCACTCTTAGCCTGCTGCAAAGAAGATGTTCTTCTTTTGATTTCCAGTAGGTGACGTCTAAGCCTCTTGGATCCTTAGCAGTTTTGGTAGAGTTTGCTCAGATTCCCCTGGGGCTCCATGGTGATCTGGTCTTTCTGAGGGCATGGGAGGGAGGGGCCCTCTGGGTCTAGGGTTGGGGCTGCACCTCAGCCTCGGTTTTGCAGCTGGGGCCAGTAAAAATTGGCGGTTGTTTCTCTGCGGTCCATCCCCACTTCTCTGCTTTCTGCTTTAATGACTGGACCCTCCAGTTAACTGCATACAAGCTCTAGTACTTCCAGGCAAGGTCATTCAGGGAAGTCGCTGTGCCTTCACGCCTCCCCCTTCTTCTACAGGGAGCTCCAGTGGCTGCGAGAGGCAGCTTCTTTATTACTTTCAGTCCACCACCAGACACCCGGGGTTCTGACCTGTGATAACTCTTATGTGGAGATCCCATTCTCAGTCATGATGGTGTATAGTTTGGATGTTTTTTGTTGAGTTTTAGATGTTCAGCTTATTGTTGTCTCAAGGGAAAAGATCTAGGGACATCTCTCACCCCACCATGTTTCTGCTGAATCTCCATACTTTCTTTTATAACACTGCTAATCCTCCTTAACTGCCCTAGCTTGATCTTTTAATTTGTTTTGTATAGCATCTCTTCACTGTACTTAAAATATTTGTCTTTTATTCTAGTAGCAGTGCCATGTTGAGCCATGTGGAAGTCTGTGGTAAAAGGAACTATTGATCTTATCTATATTTTAAATCTATATGTTCACCATGGATTTTTGCATTGATTTAAAAAATTTTTTCATTAAAATTTATTACTGAATTTTTTGATATCTTCTTAAATTTTGTACCTGAAATGAGTGCTTCACTTCACTTACCTTAAGCCTGGCCTCATCTAGTGATTAAACTGGAATATACCAAGTAGATAGTTCGTGCCTTGAGGGAATTTGTGGGAAAATAGAACCAACATGAACTCAAGGCGAAGTTATAATTTTTGCCTAAAATTAGAGGAGTAGAAGACACAGGCAATAGTGTTTTTAACAAAGGTTTTTTCTACTGGGTAGTTTTCAAGCCAGTATCTTATTTTGACCATGTAGATGTAGATGTAGTTACTATTACAATATTATAGATTTTAATTGGTGAAATGAAGTAAAGATATGCTAGCCACTCACTTGAGAAGTAGTGCTTCAACTCCTGGTTTAAAACTTGTAGAATTTAAAAAAAGCCCCATAATGGCCAGTGTGAATATTCCAGACATTCCAAATAGCTCACCTGTTTTAAAAAGAAATAAATATCAAGTATTAATTTAACATTGACAGTGGAACAAATTTTACCACAAATGAAAATATCTGATATCTTGAAAGTACATTGACTTTATGCAGAGGCTACCCCCATTTGATTTCAACTGGATACTGTTATAAATTATTACCACCACCCATCATCACCCTTCCTCTTCAAGTTCACATGCAACTGTGTAGTAAGGCCTGTACTAGACATCCTTACACTGCTTTGACTTCAGACCATTGGCAACAATATGGAGCTCACAAAGCTCTTCAATGGACCTAGTGAAGTTATAGGAACTTCCAAAGGTCTAATTTTTACAGAGGGGGCTCTGTCGAATAAAGGAGAAGTGAGCTGATAAGTTCTTTATAGACTAACCTGTTTCATATGCTTTCTTCTGGGAGGCAGTAGTAGATACAAGTTTGACTTTGTGACAGGTCTAAGGGAGTTGAGCCAGTAAAAACCCAATATGAATCTACTTCCCCATTTTACTTTGTTTGGGTGCATTTACTGTGGGCAAATAAAAAGCTTAAAGAACTGTGGCATATTCTTAAAAGTAGTTCTAATAGAGTTCTCCCTCTCCCCGCTTATGAAAGTAGAATATTATCATTGTGAAAAATTCAAATAATATGATACAGTACAGAGATTATATATATGTATTTTAAAAAGAACACCAATAATTTTACTGCCATTACATCAGATATAATTTAAATAAATTTTTAATTGGAATTTCTATTAGGGAGAGGACTGTTTTCACTTAGCAGAAATAATTTGATTAACTAATTGAGAATAGAGAATGAGACCCAAAAGGCAACTTTAAGCAATAAAGGACGCTTACTGAGTTTCTATATTGGAGACAAGTGCTAAAAATTAAGCAGGGAACATGAAAGAGTGGGAAAATAAAGTACTTATCAGATCTCATGGAACCATGAACTATATAATGTAATTTTTCCTGTGAGCTCTCCTTGTCCCCATCTTCGTAAGGACCAGAAACTGTGGTATATTTAAGAGGAGGAAGCAGATATTATGAGGAAAGAAACTCTAGAAAATTTTAGAAATTATAAGGAGATCTTTGGGTTTTCATAGGCTATAGAATGTGAATTTGATATATTTGGATAAAGATCTTTGGGAGTATCCAATGAACACTCACAGTAGCATACATCCAACATTCATATACACAACTAAAGTCACACATAAAAATCTGCAATGGGTTTATACAGTAATATGATTCTGTAATGGGCTTCTTTTTCTTAACTTAATGTTTAGCAGATGTTGTTCTAATTAATAAAAATAAAACTTTTGTTTTAATATTAAATAACTGGATATACAACTTATGTCATATTGCTGTATTTATCACATTGTCATATGTGTGCCTTCTATTTCTTTGGTTTACTTTGTATTTATTACATCATTGTATTTAATTACTGTAGTCTATTAAATGTTAATTCCTACTTAAATTGGAAAAGTTCTTCACTTTTTAAAAAATTGTCTTGCTTATTCTCAGAGAAACTTTTATTGTTTTATAAAATTTCAACCCCCCTCCCCAATTTTTTATCATTGTGTGATTCAGATTCTGATCCACTTTACTATGATGAAATTAATATCATTATTACATGATGAGTTTTCCTTTTAAAAATGGAAAATTACAAGTTTGATATTCTTTATTTTAGTTCTAGCCAGAAATGGTACCTAACCAAGAAACTAATGCTTTAGTCATTTTTGAATCATGAAAGAGGAAACTGAAGATAGAGGTACTTGAAGATCAAGTTTTGGACTAGTCATTGTAACTTGTTAGGTAATGGTAAAATTTGGAAAATATCACAACTACCTTGAAGGTACTCACAATATAAACATTAAGCCCAAATGGAGTGATTTAATATCATAAACATTAGCTTTATATTTACTTTGTATCTTATTTCATGAATTTCTGTCCTAGAAGTTTTGAAAAATGTTTATTGAGGCATTTTGGCTAAAAATTTAAAATTATTTCCAACACTTAATATTGAGGCTATATTCACTTACTAAATAATATTAGAGGGAATTTATTTGCTGGAATATATTTTTGTAGAAATTTAGGTACACAAAGTAGTATATGCTAAATGTACTGACTGATCATTGTCTTACTGTCTTATTCATTAACTTGATTTTGTTACATCACTGAATTGTTAAAAAAAACTCAAGATTCAATGTCTGCCTTTCTTTCTTCAGGCATAAAAATAATGAATCCTGTTACTCTAGCAAAGAGAAGTTTGAGAAGTTTGTTTCTTTGTCTCAATTTATTCAAATTTTATACTTCTCAGTAAACTTTTGTAGTTTTCTATTTAGGTCTAAACTTCTTGTTAGGTTTATTCCCTAACATTTTATAACTTTTTACCAATGTAAAGAGAATCAAAATGTTATTATATTTTCTAACTAGTTATGGCTGGCTTAGATGAACACAACAGATTTTTTTCTGTATATTAACCCTATATTCAGCAACTAAAGAGCCTTGCTGGCTTAGTTTATTTTGGGGGTTTTCTATATAATCTAAAGTGATGTAACTAATGTAATCATTTTAACTTTCAAAATATGTATAAATTTTTCTCTTTTTTTTCTAATTATATTAGCTAGAGTTTTCAGAACTACTTTTAATTATAAATATGAGAATAGGCAACATTTTCTTATTCCTAAATGTAATGGAAAGACATAGTATAAATTGGTAACTGTGTATTATCACACCTGCTAACTCCAAATCATTTGCAGAGCTGTCTGAAGAGCTAGGTTAAACATCATTCTGAGGCTGTATCAGGAAACAGTGATATGGCTAATTTTATATACCTGTCATATTTCTGTGAAAAGGGAGTGGTAATAAGTGAATTAATAGTATTAATAGATTTTCTAATATTTAACCTTATTTGATCTGTGACTTCTATTTTTATTTCCTTTTTGATCTTAGAGCTACCAAGAAAAGTATATTTAATTTCAGGCAGTTAAAATGATTATTTTTCAAGAGGATCATTTTGTAGTTGGTATTTAATTGCATTGTGGTTGAGCAATGTTTGGAATTTTATTGAAATGTTCTTGTAGTCTAGTTTATTTCTGTAAATGTGTTCTACAGGTATATGTAAAGGACACACATTCTGTTTTGGGAGGTAAACTTTTTAATATTATCTTATTAATACATCTTATTAACCATGCTTTTAAGGGCTTTTTAAAAATCTTTATGTAGCCGATAATAATTTTGTGTCCAATTGGCTATAAAATTACCTGGGAAAGGCATGCTAAAATATCTCATTGTAATAATAATTTTGTCAGGTTTTTTTTTCCTGTCTTTTATAAGGTATATTTACTTTATATATTTTGGCATATAGTTTTATGTTATAGAAATACAAATATTTTTATCTCTTTTCATAGATTATTTTAACATAATAGTCCTTCCAGATCAGTTGAATTTTTTTTCTTTGCTAACTTGCCTGTTTATTTTTAATTTTTATTTTGATATCTTTATTTTGAATTTTTCCATCATTTAAAGTAAATAGACATAAACCCCTCACTTACAAATAAAAAAGATGAGGTACAGAACTGAAAAGCTGAGACTTATATGATTGACATCATCACCCAAAATAGTAGACATCCACAACTGAATCAGTTTTTGAACTTAAAATTCCAATCAAGAAACTTGCTAGATAATATGACCATATTTCATTCATGATTTCATGGGCTGCAAGAAAGGAGAGTAAGTAGAAATAGTTATTAGAACTTAGTCTTAATTTTAAGTGATTTCTGGATCAACTTTTTGTTATTATCTTTAAAAATAGGCCATTCATTGCCTTTAGGGTAGTTGTAGAATATATTCTTATCCCCAAATTTAAAGAATGCTTAAAGCCACACTTACATTTGTAAAATTCAGTCAGTTTAGTTTAAGAGCTTTTTTTCAGTCCTCATTAAGGAAAATATATTTATTCCATGCCAAACATTGTAATTATTTTGAAGATACAGTAATGAACAAGAAGTAGAAAGTCTCTAAACTCATGGCACTTATATTTCTAGATCTAATGTAACACACACAGGAAATACAGAAAAAGAAATGTCCGTGTGGTCCCAACTGAATGAATCTCCTGTATTGTCTTGACATGCCCAATCAACTGGTTTCTTAATTTTTGGTCTTTCATTATTTCCAATTTTTCCCCTGATAAATAATGTTGTCATGTATATTTCTGTACATAAACTTTTGTAATTCTCTGATTACTTTCTTAGACCCCAGAAGTTGAATGATGCAGTAAAGGATAGTTTTTTCTTTATTGATATTGTTATATTTTGCTAAGTGTCTTTCTACAGTCATTATGATCCCCTCCTAGGAAAACAGGAAGTATAAGACCTTGGTAAGCTCGTTCGCTGGAGTCAGGCATGCCAGTGGGAAATCATTCCCACCTTTACAGGGTGAGCAACAGAGGTACTGTTCAATCACAGATGAGGATGGTCCTGGGGTCGGAGAAGCCTAAAGGGTCAACTCCAACAGAATAGGTGGAGAGAAAGAACAGAACCAAAACAAAGAAGAGCCAGCAGAAAACAGCAATTGGCAACCACAACAAAAACAAGGCTAAATTTGGAGGCAAATCCTAAAATTGTGCCCTGAGCTAAACTGAATGAAGAAGAAAAAATTATTTTATGAATTTTTGTCTATAAACATCCACTGGTGGGGAAGGCACTATTAAGAGCACCAACACAAATTAGGTTTCTTCTTACCTAGTCTCATTCCCATGCTTGAAAAGGAGCCATAGCTTCTACATTTGCCAAGTAAAAAGATTTAACATCTGCAGAGATAGTGTGAACATTGGAAGAGAGTTTCATAAATACTCCTCTAGGCCACATCTGTTCTAGACATGAAGTTGGCCACAGTGATAATCTGGGAAGTCAGCACCATCTATAACTGAAACAATGGAAGCCAACTCTGGTTTCAGAAGAATGCATGGAATTGGAGTTAGAAGACCCGGTTTGAAAGTTGTTTTCTTCTTTAAGAAAGTAGCTTCTCATCAGTAAAATGTTTGCTGATTGGATTTATTAGGCCAAAAAAAGCCTCAAAACAAATCCATTACTTCTTACAACATGCTTAAAACTTTTAACACTCAAATTGGAAAAGGTAATAACTGTTCTTAGTTTTTCCCTCTTATAAAACATGAGTTAATTTCAAAGATAAAGCAGTTGTTTAAATAATAACATAAACTATAAAAATAATTACTATGAAAATTATTGATTCATAATTGTGTCAATTGGTATCAATTAAATATAAATAAAATGTCAGTAAGGTTTATCAAGTTTCTTTATTTCTTAAAGGAAAATTTTCTTTTAAAGCTATTAAAAATTAGAAGAAGAAAATAGGTTCACTATTCTCCTCCTACAGCAGAGCTTTTATTAGTACAACTGTTACTATTATTGTTTTAAATAGGATGATTGCTTATGATTTTTACTCCTCTTTAAACCCAAACAAACACAGAATTATGTTCCATTAATTATTATAAAAATTACGAGGCAAGGTCTGTGAAAGCAAGGACTATTATGTTCATGGCTGAATCACTATGGCCTAGAATAGAAACTAACATATAATATGAAGCAATACATAATTGTTGGATTAATGAATTTATGAACTTCCACAACAGTCCCTTTCTTTTTCTCCACTTTTTTTTCCTTTTTCCCAGTGAATATCAAGAAAGTTCTCTTGATTAGACTGTAGATGTCATTTCTGATAAGGTTCCCCGAAATTCTGTGGTCACTATTTACTATCTTAAATGGCCTGATAGAATACTAGACCAGGTTTAGAGGCTGAACATGAATCTTTTTGACTAGTATGTAAGACTGTACTTTCCATTTTTCAGTTTCCCCCAATGGTGGTCCTTGAGTTTTAAAATGCTTCTGAATATAGATATCTCTTTATTGATCATCTTAGGCATCTTCAGGAAGGACTTACCTGTAGGAAGTTTTATGGCAAAAGCCCCTGGTTACTATTTTGTGTCACCTCCTTTTGTATTTACTCTAGATTTTGGAGGAGGTTGTATGTGTGTGGCGGTTTGGCTTTTCCACACACTTGGCACATACGAAGCATTTGAAGAAGATGCACATTTCGGTGCTAAATTGAGGTTCTAGGTTCACCACAGATGTCCCAAGCTGCTATGGCCTAGGTAAACAGAGCGAGGCTAAAGGCAAGGCAAATACTTCTTAAGTTCAAGTAGGGTAATTGTCCACCATCTGAACCAGCTCCTTTGAGAAAGACATGAGAGGAACGATGGTCCCCTGAATGAGTCTTCTTGGAAAAGAGAGTTTTTAATTCTGAGTTTTAGGCATTGATTATAAATATGTAAGGCACGATGGGTCAGAATAGAGGTAAATAGGGTCCTGGTTTCCCAACAATGAAGCATACTCCAGGGACATGGAAAATAATGATGGCTAAAACTCCTTGAGTGGTTAGTTATGTAATTTGGGTTTTGCTTAATTGATGGGGACAGGGGTAGTAGAAGAATCCCACTTCAACATAAGAGATTACTAGGCATTAGATGTTCTAAATATACAGACCCCTTGATATACTAGAACATGGTCTGGAAGCACTTAAACACTCTTTTTTTCAGGGAGTTGGGAGGTGGAATGAGATAATGCTGCAGAAAGCTTTAGAACTCAGAAGACATCCAGTGGATGAAACAGTATACATACATTGGCAATTTTCTCCAGAAAACTGTAATCATTGCTTTTCCAAATATTGTACAAATAACAATGCAGTAAAAAAGGTAAATAACTTCTTGGTGTTATTACAAAAATATTTGACTTTGTAGACACCCTTTAAAGTAGTGTGGACCCCTCTCTCTTAACCCAGAGACTACATTCTGAGAAGGTATATGTTTTAATCAGGGGAGGCACATAAGATGCTGCTGGGGGTACGGATAACACTATACTTTTGTTTTGAGTGATAATTACACATCCATAGACTTTATGTCATTCATTACAGTGTACACATATCATTTATTTTATATACACACATATGATAAAGGAAAAAAAAATACTTATGGTAAATGAGTCCATGGGCACCTTGCAATCTTTCTGCTTACTGCTCTCAGGCCCTGTATGTAGCTGGTTATATAACTCACACTTCCTCCCTGAGTTGATAGCTTTCTATGTTGCCTATGGAGACATAGTACAAGGGAAAGGCAAGGAAAGATGCCTCCTCTCATCACTGGTGGATGCATTACTTGTCTTATTATGATTTCATCTTCAACTCATAAACTACATCTTTCATTCCCATTGGTAAGCATTCTGATTCAGCCTAGGCCTGTGGAATGCTGCTTTTATAAGCATCCTCATTAAAAGTCCCAACCCAGCCTCACAGCAAAACCACAACAATAATTAAATTAGGGATGGTTTTTGTAAAAACATGTATTGTTTTTTGTAGTGCTTTGTAAAAGGTAAAACCCTGTACTAATACTCATGAGTATGCTTGTACAAGCATAACTTATGGTAAGATATTATAAACTCCATGTCAGCTCTCAGAAAATATAAGATTTTGATTTTAAGAAATTAAGAAGAAAAAAATAGGCCCTTACCTAAGGATTGGTTCTTGTGTTTTATGTTGACATTAATCTCCACAATACTAGTAAACACAGTAAATGTTATTATAGAGGTAATCAGACTTTCTCCATTAATTAAATTGACGAGGACTTTAGGAAGACCTATGAAAGGGAAAATATTTTTTTTAAGGTGGGAAAACCTTTATTAATATTAAACAATAAAATTGTATTGGCAAGCAGAATATTCTTACCTATGAATTTATATTACATACTTTGCTTACATACTTAAATAAACTTTGATCATTTTTTGAAAAAACTCCCTTTAAGGAAACTTAAGAATATGCCAAAGTAACTGTGCTTGATTACAGTTTATGTAATTGAGGTAATCAACTAGAGCTCTGTTTCAAAGCACAAAATAAAAACATAAAATTATTTTTCAATTCAGTTATTTGGCCTATATAAATACACACATCATGTATTTAAGGCAAGATAAAAATTGATATGGAAGGACAAAGTAAATTCATAAACCAAGACTTTATAACACTCTACCTAAATGAAGAATTAAGTCAATTGTCCAGATAATTTCACTATAATAGAAATTGTCTGATTTTCCCATACATTCTTTTCAATGGTTTTAGAAATTGAGCTCCATGAACAAAGAGCACCCTGCTATTATCTATTCCATCCTAATTTTCCTCTATTTATGATAATATTCTAAGTTAATGTAATCATCAATTATCATTTTTCTCAGTTACTAAATGTTCCCATAGTGGAAAAACTATAATTTTGAGCATCTTCAATGACTTTCTAAATTGTCATAGGAAGGAAATGTTATTACATGGTAAACACTCTTCTTGTGAACCATTCATTTTATAGCTGTGATCAAAACCTAACACAGTAAGTCACCATTGAAAAAAAAAGTCAAGGCAGTCTGTTTTTATGAAAACTCAATTGCCTTGATGATACAATTCTTCACCTGTCCCTCCATCTCTGCCTTTACAGTAAGACTTCACAGTTGCTTTCACCAAAGAGACCCATTCTTGTTTTGTTATGAAACTTGATGCAAGCAGAATCTTGAGAAAGATGTCTGCTTCCTCTCTCTCGAACCCTTGCCACCAGTATGGCAGCATTCCCTGGCTACCCTACTGGATACATGTGAGAAATATACGGAAGAAAGGTGGATTCCTTCTAACTGAGGCTATCCTAGATTAGCCTCCAACTGATCCTTCAGCTGACTGTAGATTCATTAGTGAGCCTACCCAAGATCAGCAGAGCAAAGCCCATGTCATCAGAACTTCCAGACTCATGAAAAATAATAAATAATTCTTGTTTTAAGCCACTGTGCTTTGGAGTTTGTTCCTTACTCAGAAAAACCTAACTGATTACTGTCATATAATTATTCCATTTTAGAACATGGAACTATATCAAAATGTAAATATTTGGAAATAAATAATAGACTTGGTGGCATAAGAGGAATCAACAGACCATAAAGAGCTCAAGATAATGTGAATATACACATGTATTTTACTCATTGATTTGGGCATATTTTTTTTCTTTTTTCTCCTTTTTTCTTGAGAATAAAATTTAAAAATATAAAATCTTGCTTTGAAAACTCAGGCAAAAATGTTTCCAAGAGGCACTGAGAGAGTCCTGTAGACAGAGGTTAAATGATAGATGCTGATACTTCTTTCTTCTAAACTCTTACCTCACAATCTTAATCTCCCTGTTTTGAAGACTTGGCTTTCCTTTATTCATAGATATACTTAATGTGTCTCTCCTACTCTATTTCTACTTGCTTCAGATAGCTTCTTCTCTTTTAACTGGCCATAAAATAAAAAAGTGTATGTTTGCATGCACACATGGATGTGTGTGCCATATTAAAATTCTATTTCAAAACAAATGTTCTAGGTCTCATTATTAAAAAGTGACTGGAGGAAAACAAATCAGGTTATATATTTATTTATTTATTTAATGAGGCTCTTGGATTTTCAATGGATTATGCTGACTTGGTATTTTACTTTTAAATACACATTTTTTTTTCCTAAAATAGTGCACACTGAAAAAAACTGTGTGATTAGTGATTTTATTGTTTTGTACTTTTCAGGCTTTTAGTTCAAATGGTGACAATGACTACAACGGCAATTTTTAAAAAATAAATGGCATTATTCTAATGACAGTGTTTTCAAATGAAAAGAGGTGTTGGGCAATAGAAATGTCACCATAGTATATATACAGTATTGTAAAGCCCTCAGATCTGTTAGCTCAAGGTAGAAGAATGTATAAAGTCAAGGGTTCCAAATAATCTCCTATTCTATTTTCACAATTGGATTTAAGACTAAAAGTGTCTACTCAGTAAGTAAGCTATAGTGCACAAAAAAAGATCTTTAAACAAGTTAAATACAGAATATGATGTTTTAAATATAGGAAAAGAAAAAAATATACCTACCAAGGTCTCTTATAGCAGCTGCAGTCAGCATGGGATCTGAACTCAAAAGGATAGTTGAAAATAATAACTGTGACACAGTACTCAAGTATAATTTATTCACAGATGCCAGATACCAAAAATTAAGGTATAATTTATTACAAAGCCAGGGATTGTAATTAAAAGTATCTGCAAAAAATTTTTACAAAGAGGAAAATCAGATACCCTTTATTTCTTTTACAAAAGCAGATAATCAAGATTATTGGAGATGTACTATCACACTCAGTTCATCAAGGAAAATTTAAGTTTTATTATTTAATAGCTATGTGCATATAACTCTGGAGATGAAAGGCAAATATTACAATGAGATTCTTAGGACCTAAGAAATACTATATTATAATTTAAAAGGAACTTTTAATTTTCTTGATAAGGTCATTAGTATACTACACACACACACACACAACATTTAACTATTCATAAAATCTGAGACATAGCTTATTAACATAGGAAAAGCAATGAAAGAGCAAAAGAGAAAGAAAATAAGATAATAAAAAAAATAGGAAATTAAATTCTGTTATTTTAGGACCAAAACCTTATCTACTTTCTGCCTTCTCACCATTGCCTCCCACTTTTATTCTACTTGTGGTGTCTATTTAGCAAGATTTTACCCCCACATATATTTGGGGAAGTGTGGTGATTGTGCCTGAAGTTACTTATAAGAATGCAGGACTGTACCCCCATGTTCACTGCAGTATTCTTTAGAATAGCCAAGACATGGAAACAACCTTAAGCATTCATTGATGGATGCATGGATAAAGATAATGTGATATATGTATACACACATATACATGCTATGGAATATTAGTCTTAAAATGAAAAAGAAAATGTTGCCATTGTGACAATGTGGATGGACCTTGAGGGCATTATGCTAAGTAAAATAAGTCAGGCAGAGAAAGTCAAGTACTGTAGATCTTAGGTATGTGCGAAATCTCAAAACTCTGAATTCATAGATATGAAAAACAGATTTGTGGTTGCCAGAGGAGGGAGGTATGAAGTGGGGAAAATTGGTAAAGGGATCAAAAGGTACAAACCTCCGGTTATAAAATAAATATATCCTGGGATGTGATGTACAGCTTGGTGACTATAGTTAACACTACCATGTTGTATATTGAAAATTGCTAAGAGACTAGGTCTTAAAAGTCTCATCACAAAAATAAAAAAAAATTGTAACTATGTGAAGTGGTGGATATTAATTAGATTTATTTTGATGGTCATTTAAAAATATATACAAATGTAAAATCATTATGTTGTACACCTGAAACTAATATAATAGTACAGTTAATTATCTCAGTTAAAATAATAAAATAAAAAGAATAATTGTAAGGGGTTTCATAATGATGTTGAAAATGTTTTTACAGACACTATTACATAAAAACAGTAACATAAAAAAATGAGTTTTGTAAGTAAACCTTATTACACATCCTTAGTACTTCTTTAGAATTTTAATAATTCAAATTAAAAACGCCATTAATTTTAGGGCCTTCCATAGAGATTACTAAACTGCCCTCCAAAAAGGTTCACCAACAAATATTTTCATCATCAATGTAACAATCATTCCTATTTAAATCAATTCTCCAGAGGCAAACCCCTCTCCATGGGGTCAGCCACCACACAGCAGATTGTGGCCAATCCTCACAGCCAGTAAGCCTGAAGGTCAATCCTACTCACTTTTGTGCCAACAGCAGTCAAGGCTCAACTACATTTGAGGGCACACACAACACACAAGGAGCACTCCTGGAGCATCTGGCTCAGATGACTAGGGAGACTTTGCCATGTGGCCCACAGGACACCTACTACAAATAGCCACCCTGCCAAGACTGGGAGATGTAGCAGATCTACCTAATACATAGAAACAAACACAAAGAGACAGCCAAAATGAAGAAACAAAACAAACAAATAAACTAACAAACAAAATATTCCAAATGAAAAAATAGAAAACTTAAGAAAACGAAATAAATGAAGTGGAGGCAAGCAATCTACCAGATACAGAGTTCAAAACACTGGTTATAAAAATGCTCAAGGAACTTAGAACTTCAAAAAAGAGATAGTAAGCATAAAACAGGACATAGAAACCATAAAAAAGAGCATTAGAAATGAAGAATACACTAGAAGGAATCAACAGCAAATTAGATGAAGCAGAGGATTGAATCAGAGATTTGGAAGAGCAGGTAGCAGAAAACTCCCAATCAGAATAAGAAAAAGAAAAGTTATCTGAAGAAATAATTATGGAAAACTCCTAACCTGGCAAAGGAAATAGACATACAAATCCAGGAAGCATAAAGAGTCATAAACAAGAGAAATCCAAAGAGATCCACACCAAGACACATCATAATTCAAATGCCAAAGGTTAAAGAAAAAGAGAATTCTAAAAGCAGCAAGAGAAATGCCGTTAGTTACCTACAAGGGAACTCCCTTAAGACTGTCAGTTGATTTCTCAACAGAAACTTTGCAGGCCAGAAGAGATTGGCAAGATATAGTCAAAGTGATGAAAAGCAAGGACTTATAACCAAGACTACTCTACCCAGCAAGGCTTTCACTTAAAATTGAAGAAGAGGTAAAGAGCTTCCAAAATAAGAAAAAGCTAAAGGAATTCATTACTACCAAACCAGTATTATAAGAAATGTTATTCTTTTTTAAGAAGAAAAAAGATCAAAAATATAATAAAATGGCAATAACTACATATATATCAATAATTTCTTTAAGTGTAAATGGATTAAATGCTCCAATCAAAAGACATAGGGTAGCTGAATGAATTAGAAAACAAGACCTATGCATATGCTGTCTACAAGAGACCCACTTCAGATCAAAAGACACACACAGACTGAAAGTAAAGGGATAGAAAAAATATTTCATGCAAATGGAAATGAAAAAAAAAGCTGGGGCAGCAATGCTTATATCAGAAAAATAGACTTTAAAACAAAGACTATAATAAAATGAATAATGATAAAAGGATTGATCCAACATAGGAGAATCTAAATACAGAAAGAAATACTAACTGACATAAAGGGAGAGATTAACAGTAATGCAGTAGGATAGTTGAACACCCCATTGACATCAATGGATAAATCTTCCAGAAAGAAAATCAAAAAGGAAATAGCAGCCTTAAGGGACACATTAGACCAGATGGATTTACTTAATATTTTTAGAGCCTTTCACTCCAAAGCAGCAGAATACATATTTTTTCAAGTACATATAGAACACTTTTCATGATAAACCACAAAGGCCATAGAACAAGTCTCAGTAAATTTAAGAAGACTGAAATCATATCAAGCATCTTCTCTGACCACGATGGTATAAAAATAGGATTCAACTTCAAGAAAAATAATGGAGAATATACAAACAGATGGAGGCTGAATAACATGCTACTAAACAATAAATGGGTTAATAATGAGATCAAAGAAGAAATGAAAAGATACCTAGAGACAAGTGAAAATGAAAATACAATGACTCAAATTTATGGGACACAATAAAAGCAGTCCTAAGAGAGAAATTCGTAGCAATATAGTCATACCTCAAGAAATAAGAAAAATCTCAAATAAAGAATATAACCTTACACTGAGAGGAACTAGTAGAAAAAACAGCAAATGAAGCTCAAAGATAGTAGAAGGAAGGAAATAATTAACCAGAATGGAAATAAATAAAATCGTGTCTAAAAAAACAATACAAAAGATCAATGAAACCAAGGGCTGGCTCTTTGGAAAGAAACAAAACTGATAGACCTTTAACTAGACTCATAAAGAAAAAAAGAACAGGACTCATATAAACAAAATTATAAATAAAGAGAGGTGACAAATAACACCACAGAAGTATAAAAGATTATAAAAATACTATGAGCAATTACATGCCAACGAATTGGACATTCTGGAAGAAATGGATGCATTCCTAGAAACATACCATCTTCCAAGAATGAAACAAGAGAATACAGAAAATCTGAACAGACCCATTACTACTAATGAAATCAAATCAATAATCAAAAAACTCCCAAATAACAAAAGTCCTGGCTTCACAGGTTAATTTTACCAAACATTCAAATAAGAAGTAATACCTATTCTTCTCAAACTATTCCAGAAAATTCAAGATGAGGGAAGGCTCCCTAACTCCTTTATGAGGCCACCGTTACATTGATTCCAAAACCAAAGACATTACAAAAAAAAGAAAACTATAGGCCAATATCTCTTATGAACATTGATGCCAAAATCCTCAATAAAATATTAACAAACCAAATTCAGCAATACAGTAAAATATCATACACCATAATCAAATTGGATTTATTCCTGGGATGCCATGTTGATTCAATATCTGCAAATCAATTAATGTGATGCACCACATTAACAAATTGAAAGATAAAAACCATATGATCATATCAATAGATACAGAAAAAACATTTGACAAAATTGGGCATCCATTTATGATAAAAACTCTCAGCAAAGTGGGAATAGAGAGAACATATCTTAACATAATGGCCACATCTGACAAACCTACAGCTAACTTTATACTCAATGGAGAAAAGTTAAAAGTACTTTCCTTAAGATCAGGAACAAAACACCCCTCTTCAACATTGTATTGGAAGTCTTAGACACAGCAGTAAGACAAGAAAGAGAAATAAAAGGTATCCGAATTAGAAAGGCAGAAGTAAAACTCTCGCTATTTGCCAATGACATGATACTATATAGAGAGAACTCTAAAGATTACACCAAAAAACTGTTGGAACCAATCAATGAATTCAGTAAAGCATCAGTTTACAAAATAAATATTCAGAAGTCAGTGGCATTTTTATACACTAATGATGAACTTTCAGAAAGAGAAATTAAGAAAACAATCCCACTTACAATTGCATCAAAAACTATAAAATACCTGGGAATCAGATTAACCAATGAGGTAACATACTTGTTCTCAGAAAAGTATGTCATTTAAAAAAAAAAATTTGAAGAAGGTACAAATAAATGGAAGCATATACCATGCTCATGGACAGGAAGAATCAACATCATTAACATGATACTACCCAAAGCAATCTATAGAGTCAATGCAATCCCTATCAAAATACCAATGGCCTTTTTCAGAGAGCTAGAGAAAATAATCCTAAAATTTACATGGAACCATAAAAGACCCCGAATAGCCATGGCAATCTTGAGAAAGGAGAACAAAGTAGTAGGTATTACACTACCTGATATCAAACTACCCTACAAGTCTACAGTAATTGAAACAACATGGTACGGCATAAAAACAGATACATTGATAAATGGAACTTTATTCTATATAGGCATAGAATAAATCTATGCCTATATACAGGCATAGAATAAATCTATGCCTATATACTTACTTCATATATGACAAAGGAAGCAAGAATATACAATGGGGTAAAGACAGTTTCTTCAATAAATGGTGCTGGAAAATTGGACAGACATGTGCAATAAAAGAAACTGGACCACTTTCTTACACCCTATACAAAAATAGACTCAAAATGGATTAAAGACTTAAATGTAAGATCTGAAACCATAAAGCTTCTACAAGAAAACATAGGTTGTAATCTCTCTCATATTTTTTCTAGTAATTTCTTTTCAGACAAGGAAAACAAAAGAAAAAATAAACCAATGAGAATACATCAAACTAAAAAATTTTTGAGACCAAAGGAAAACTATCAACAAAAGAAAAGATAACTGACTGAATGGGAAAAGATATTTTGCTTATGATACATCAAATAACAGGTTAAATATCCAAAATATATAAAAGAATTCATACAACCTCAATAACAAAAAAAAAAACAAATGATCCAATTAAAAAAATCGGGCAGAAGACCTGAAACAGATTTCTCCAAAGAGAAAATATAGATAGCCAACAGACATATAAAAAGATGCTCGAGGTCACTAATCATCAGAGAACTGCAAATTAAAACCACAATGAGATATCACTGACACCTGTCAGAATGGCTATCATCAATAACTCAAAGAACGACAAGTATTAGAGAGGATGTGGACAAAAAGAAACCATAACACACTGTTGCTGGGATTGCAGATTGGTAAAGCTGCTATAGAAAACTCTGGAGCTTTCTCAAAAAATTAAAAATGGATCTACCTTTTGACTCAGTAATTGCACTTCTGGGTATTTATCCAAAGAAAACCAAAATAATAATTTGTAAAGATCTATGCACTTCTGTGTTCATGGCAGTGCAATTTACAATAGTCAAGATATGAAAGCAGCTTAAATGCCCATCAGCAGATGATTGGATAAAGAAGTTATGGTTCATATATACAATGAAATATTACTCAGCCATTAAAAAATGAAATCCTACCATTTTCAATGACATGGATGGACCTAGAGATTATTATACTGAGTGAAATGAGTCAGAGAAAGATAAATACCATATGATTTCATTTATATGAGGAATCTAAGGAACAAAAAGAACAAACTAATCAAAAACAGAATGTAGAGGACAATCACAAATATAGAGGACAATCTGGTGATGACCAGAGGGGAGGAGGTTGGAGGGCTGGGAGAAAGGGGTGAAAGATTAAAGAAATACAAATTAGTAAGTGATAGAAGGTCACGGGGTTGGGGACCATGGCATAGGAAATGCGGTCAGCATTAATGTCATGGCTAGGTATAGAGCCAGAGGAGAGAAAGAGCATCAGGGGGATCATTTCATTAACTATATAAATATCTAACCAATGTACTATATACTTGGAACTAATAAAAAAGTCAAAAAAAAAAAAACCCACAAACAAACCTGTACTGGCATAAAAACAAACAAACAAACCTGGTACTGGCATATGGGTTGGTGAAACAGAATAGAAAGCCCAGAAATAAACACGCACCTATATGGTCAAAGGAGGGAAGAATAGACAACATGGCAAAGATAGTCTATTAAATAAATGGTGTTGGAAAACTAGACAGATACATGCAGAAAAATGAAACTAGACCACCTTCTTATACCATGTGCAAGAATAAACTCAAAATGAATTAAAGACTTAAATATAAGACCCCAAACCATAAAATTCATAGAAAGAAACATAGTCAGTAAACTCTTTGACATTGTTCTTAGTAATATTTTTTACTTATGTATCTCCTTGGCAAGGGTGACTAAAAGAAAAAATAAGCAAATGGGACAACATTAAACTGAAAACATTTTGCACAGCAAAGGAAATCATCGAACACACACACACACACAAACAAAAATATAACCTACTAACTGGGAGAAGATATTCACCAATAATATATTTAATAAGGGATTAACATGCAAAATGTGTAAAGAACTCACACAACTTACCATCCAAAAACCCTAATAATTCAATTAAAAAATGGTCAGAGGATCTGACTAGACATTTCTCCAAAGAATACATACAGATGGCCAATAAACATATGAAAAGATGCTCAACATCACTAATCATCAGAGAAATGTAAAATCAAAATCACAATGATATAATCTCACACCTGTCAGACAGTCATCATTAAATTAACAAACAAGTGGCAATGAGGATGTAGAGAATATGGAGCCCTTGTACACACTTGGTGGGATTGCAAATTGGTGCAACCACTATAGAATACAGTAGGAGGTGTCTCAAAAAGCTAAAAATAGAAACACCTTATGACCCAGGAATTCCACTTCTGGGTATTTATCTGAAGAAACCTAAAGCACTAATTCAAAAAGATAAGTGCTCTTCAATGTTCATTGGTGCATTTTTTACAATAGCCAAGATATGGAAGCAACCTAAGTGCCCATCAACAGACAATTGGATTAAAAAGAATTGGTACAAGAGGTACCTAAAAATAGCATAGATGATAGAGGCTTTGTTCATCCCTCTTGAAACCACATCAAAGTTGGGATAGAAACATGGAGCAAACAGCAAGCAAAGTTGCCTGAGATCTAGATGGGCAGAACCACTACAACTAGGGAGAGAAACAATCAATCTGCAAAGGTAGGGAGGGAGAAGACCAAGTGGCTGAGTGGAACAGGGCTACGGCAGCTGCAATTGGTATCTGCAGATGCCTCTTAAAAGGGCTGTGTCTGCAAGCGGACTTTCATGGTGATGGCCCTGCTTGCTCTGAGCACCAGTGCCTGGTTGCCTGTTTGGGGGGCACCAAGGACTTACAGGGGGACACTTGTTGGAATGAGGGTCAGAGGCAAGGCTAACTCCCAGGCAAAAGTATGGGTGGTATCCATTGTTCCTTTGTTGAGCCCCCTCTACTCCCTTGCAGTATGCAGATGCAGCACTGCCATAGCTGAGACATTGTCAAACTGGATAACACAGGTTGCTCCACCCAGAGGATTCCCAGAAACTCACCTCCCCCAACTCGCGGCCTTGTCCAAGACACATTTAGTTGTATTCTTGGTGAGTCTGGTCTTCCTTACTGAGCCAATGCCAAAACCCACACTGGTGGCATCTGGCCTCGGTTTCTGGTGTGGCCTCTTGAGGCAACTATAAGCTCAGCATCTGTGGATTGCTTGCTGAATCTTAACAGCGGTCCCAGAGGAGCACAGGCTGGAGCTAGAATAAGCGTGCAGCTGAACCCCTCTCAGGACTGTGCCACTGGACACCTATTATGCAAAGTCATGCTAATAATACTGGGAAACTTAGGAGTTTTACTTAGCACATAAAAGAAGACACATAAAGGCAGCCAAAATGAGAAGACAAGCAGAAACCATATGAGAGAACAGAACAGAGATCCAGAAATAATGGAGTCGGGTAATCTAATAGATGCAGAGTTTAAAACACTGGTTATAAAGATACTCGATGAACTTAGGGGAAGTTTAGATGAACTCAGTGAGAATTTTAACAATGAAATAAAAAAAACATAAAAATGGAAATGGAAATTATAAAAGGGAACCAGTCAGAAATGAAGAACACATTATGTGAGATGAAGAGTATTTTAGAGAGAATCAACAGAGTGGATAAAAAAGAGGATCGAACCACCAATAAAGAGGATTGGGAAGCCAAGGACAGACACCCAATCAGAATGGCAAGAAAAAAGAAGCCAACTGTAATAATAATTTAAAGAGCCTATGGGACAAAATGAAATGTAGAAACATCTGGGTCATAGGGGTACCTAACAGGGAACAAGAAGTTGAAGAGATATAAAGAAATAATGATGGAAAACTTCCCTAACCTAGTGAAGGAAATAAACATACAACCCCAGGAATCTCAAAGAGTCTCAAAAAAGATGAACCCAAAGAGGCCCACACCAAGACACATTATAATTAAAATGCCAAAGGTTAAATACTAAGATAAAATCTTAAAAGCAGCAAGAGAAAAGCAGTTAGCTACCTACAAGGGAGCACCCATAAGACTGACAGCTGATTTCTCAAAAGAAACTATGTAGGACAGAAGGGCTTGGCACAAAACATTCAGTGATGAAGACCCAGGATCTAGAACTAAGAATTCTCTATCCAGTAAAACTATTGTTTAGAGTTGAAGGACAGATAAAGAGCTTTCCAGATAAAAGTAAGCTAAAGGAATTTATCAACACAAAGCCAGTATTACCGGAAAAAAATTTTGGAGGGACATTTTTAAGAAAAAAAAAAAAGTATCAAAAACATGAATAAAGAATGGTAATAACTATATTCATATCAACAACAAGTATGTGAAATGGGAAAGAATTAACTGCTCCAGCCAAAAGATAGGGTGGCTGAATGAATAAGAAAATAAGGCCCCTACAAATGTTGCCTATAAGAGACTTTAGATTAAAAGACATATGCAGACTAAAAGAAAGGGGATAGAAAAAGATATTGCCTTGATGGACCTAGAGGGTATTGTACTGAATTAAGTCAGTTAGATAGAGAAAGACAAATATCACATGATTTCACATACACGCGTAATCTAAAGAACAAAATAAACAACAACAACAAAAACAGAAACTAACTCATAGATACAGAGAATATCTTGAGGGCCACTAAATGGGAAGGCGTTGGAGGATGGTAAAAGAGGGCAAAGGGATTAAGAAGTACAAATGGATAATTACAAACTAGACATGGAGATATAAAGTGTAGCATAAAGAA
Source organism: Eonycteris spelaea (assembly GCA_003508835.1). NCBI lineage: Eukaryota > Metazoa > Chordata > Mammalia > Chiroptera > Pteropodidae > Eonycteris > Eonycteris spelaea. Next base: position 7,175,073 of record PUFA01000084.1, on the reverse strand, counting down.
AAGTTAATAATGTAATAGATATGTAGGGAGGAAGAGGGGTGGGGTAATCACTTTGTGAGTTATATAGATCTCTAATCACTATGTGGTGTAATTGAAACCAATATGTTATTGTATGACAACTATAAAAAGTGATAGTAAACAAGTGACATTTTTTAAAAAAGAAGAATTGGTACATACATACAGTAAAATATTACTCTGCCATAAAAAAGGAATGAAATCTTACCATTCGTGACAACTTAGAAGAACCTGGAAGATATTATGCTAAGTGAGATAAGCCAAACAGAGAAAGACAAATATCATGATGAAAAAGGTAAAAGGATTAAGCAGTACAACTTGGTAGTTACAAATAGTTAGGAAGAGGAAGTAAAATACAGTATAGGTAATATATTCAATAATATTTTAATAACTATGTATAGTGTCGGGTGAGTGATAGATTATCTGGTGGGGCGGGGAGTCACTTTGTAAATTATATAAATGTCTAACCACTAGGCTGTATACCTGAAACTAATATAAAACAATATTTGTCAACTGTAATTGGGAAAAAAAAAATTCTTCAGAGAAGTAAATCAAATGGCACACCGGTTTCTGTCTCAGTTTCAGCTACTACATCAGGAAACTCATATATTTTCCTAGTGAAAAAGTAAGGTTCTCATTCCTTCATTTATTATATACATTAATTCACCACCTACTATGCAATGAGTCATACAATATAGGCACAGAAGAGACATAAACCCAATAAAGTTTAAAAAAAAAATTCAGAAGAACTAAAATATTAAAAGCATTTCCTTTTGATTATTTAGCTTTTACTCGTGCAGAGACACTCATGTAGAATGAGTTGGTGAATGAGCACTGGACTCTAATTCAGGAGGCCCCAGTGTGGGTGCAAGTGCTGAGTGATTTTGGTAAAGTCACTTTATCATACAACACTAACTCAATCTTAGAAATGGAAGAAGAATGATTAAGTGTGTATATGTGCTACCGAGAGGGAGTCTTTGGTGAATAAAGCTTGACAACAGCATCAGGATGGTGAAAGAAAATCAAGGCCCTGTAGATAAGCTACTTCTAGAGTGGTCGAGTTCTCATTTTAAGGTTTTGGTGGTCAGGACTGTTGGAAGGAATAAATTAAATTGAGGCTCTGAGACAAGAAGATTGAGGGTCAGAAAGCCTAAATCCCTTTCCTTCCACCACGTAACTGTTGTTGATACCTCAATAAATCGTATGGTAAATTGTTTGCAAAAGTAGCTGCAGTAAATCTGCTTCCTGAATCCATGCCATTGGGTTGTTATCTCCCACACTGACTTTGGGTTAGTTATTTGATGCATTTTGGCTAAAAGGAAAGAAAGCAAACATGATGCAAATAGAGACTTAAAAAGCACTGGCAAATTAGAGCTTGCCCTCTCCTGCTGTCTGAGACTTTATAACTTTCATGTGAAAAAGCCTGAAGTAACCTCCTAGATGATGAGATGTATGTGTCACAGTGACAGCTATTGCCTACAGCCAACACCAACAGTACAAGGGATACATGAGTAGTGGGGGTTAGGAGTAGTGCCTCTAGCTAACCCCACCTCAGCTGACCCCCCTGAGTTGAGCAGACGCTCAGGAGACAGTTCTGCAGATATTACCTGAATCAGCACAAACTGCTTTGCATCTCTATTCTTTTCAATTTCATTTTTTGTTATCATTTGTCTGAACTCTATTTGTCTGGACTCAATTTATAAAGTGTAGATTGTTCTAATAGTTTGCTTCTAATGTAGTTTAGGTAGTGACCTTATATTTACACAAGTATTTTGATTACTTTGAAAGAAATGCACCCCTGCTTATGATCTGAAGTATTTTTTCTCAATGTCTTTCCTTGATGAGGTACAAATATCACATGATTAGAAAAAAATCATAATAGTTTATAAAGTAGGGTTATAGTTGTTTCTATAAATATTCTCTGTTGTATTCATCTACTTGTGGGTGTGGGAGTTTTAGAAGGTGGGTATTTAAAAATGTGACTTTTATCAAAAATTTACTTTTATTGGACCTAATATAGTCATAATAGCTCTCTTGTAGCATGTCAGAGATTAAAATTATAACTGCCGTTAAGTTCTGCCACTCAGATTTTCAGGATTACTTTTTTCCCTTCATAATTTTTTGAGTCTTAATATTCTAGACAATTGCTGAGATATGGTTTATTCACTAAATTAAAAGCTGAATTTACTTCTCCCACCCCTTGTACATTTTTCCTGTCTTTTTGGTTTTCCAATTTGGAGAAAAAAGTTTAAAAATTTGAATACAGCAAAATGTAGTGTTTCATGAGTGAATAATGTTATTGAAAAAGAATAATTTTTACCTGCCATAATAACTTTTGGAGCATGTAAACATCCATGTCAAATGCAGCATTAAAGTAAATTATTGGTGAAAATAGATTAAAAAAAAGATTTGGATCCATCCATTGTATGGCATCTGCATATCGTTGTACCTAATAATATAAAAATATGTCATTTTTTAATTTATCCATCCTTCTATTAGCCTAGAGTATATACCAGGCACTCCTATCTCTAGCAAAATAGAAAAAAATGCATCATAATTTAGTAAGTGCTGAAGTCTTAAATGTTGAACTTATTACCAATTACAGTAGAAAATTAATGCATCTCTATACCCTTTTTATTTGTTTAAAGACCAGGTATAGAAAATATATTTACATGGATACTAGAGAATATGTAGAAAATTTTCAGGCTTACAAGATGAAGAAAAAGATTTCAGGTATTTGGATTATCATGCACAAAAATCCACAATGAAGTAAACAATTCTAGAAACTACAAATAATTAGCCATGGCTTATGAAGAAGATGTGTGTAGAAGAAGAGCAGATAGAGACTGGGATGTCAATGTAGTTGATGAAATAACTAATTAATAGTATTTATCAAAATATATAAGTTGATATTTGTAAATCTTATTATGGGCATCCAATCATTCAACATCCATTTATTAGGAAAAAATACTGAGTACCTACTGTGTTAGGTGATATTTTTGCATTTGAGAGCTGATTCTTTATGGTCTCTTGTGTTTCTTCACATCTTATGAGTGGAGGCACTGATTGCTTTTCTTTAAGACTATCTTTTCAAGAATATTTGAACAATTAACAACTTTGGAAGATAGAGCAAGTGTCTCTCTCCAGAGCAAGGACAGTTTTAGTATGCTATCCCATGTAATAAAGATAATGTTTCCCTCTGGGCAAGAGGCAGATGAGCAAACCACCCACCATAAAATATTCAAGTTCTCTAAGGTCAGGTTTCTTTATGTAATCGAGCCCATTGTGTATGCGGGTTTCACCTGGCCTTTTAGCTTCTCTCTGTGGGAATAGGAAATCATGGAACAGGTACAAGAAAATGCTAATATTCTGGCTTCCACTATTGCATTGAGTAATAATGTCCTTTTCAGCTGGCCCAGGAGTCCATGTCTTTTGCCAGGACTATAAAACTGTGGCAGGCTAACTTAATAGGTTTCAAGTAGAGTAAAATTGTAGACCCTTCACTGTTTTTGACATGTGGTCTCTTCCTTTAAAGACTTATCGATACATAGTAGTTTATAGAAGTGCTTAAAATTGCTTTTGTATCAAAATTGTATGGTTATATAATCTGTTGACAAATGGAGTCGTAATCTGCCCCTGTTTTATATAAATATAGGTTTTCCATAATTTTTTTAATATCACTGATTACATTTGTTTGGGAAAGTCAATCATCTTACACGCACACTCATTCATGTTCTGACTGACTAGAGTAGGTGCTGAAAAAATATGCTCCTAAACCAAAACTGGCTCAATACCTGTTTTTGTAAATAACGTCTTATTGGAACACAACCATGCTAATTAATTTATATATTGTCTATGGTTGCTTTTGAACTACGATAGCAGAGTTAAATAAATAAGACAGAGATTATAGCCTGCATAATCTAAAATATTTACTATATTTACTTTTATAGAAAAAGTTTACCACCAACCCTTGGTTTAGAGGATATCCATGTTGTGCTGATAACGCATTCTATATCCTTTATAGTAAGTATATTCTCCCTTCTCTACCTGACTCCAGCTGTTTCCAACTATTTAGCAATACTATAGTTGCCTTGGCTATATCTACAGTTTGTCTTACTCCTCACTTCTAACACCAAGTACAAGGTTTAAGTTATATTTCTTGATATATTCTAAACCAGGCATACTTAGAGACTAGCCTCTATTCTAATGGTAATCCTAAGAAACATAACTAACTGAGGCAATAGATTCGTTCAATGTCAGAATTCTCTTGCTACTAGAGTCCTGTACCAGCAGCTCAAAGTCTCTGAGCTTCTATCTTGATAACTAACTCTTGTCTAAGCTTTTGCATTTTGTTTAAATACTCATTAGCCACTCACACTCTCAGGAACTGTACCTCTACTCATTCTGAATTGCCTATCAACTTTCAGACCTAAGTTCTGGTTTGTCTATGTTTAGCTGGATCTTGGCTCTTTCACACCTGATTCCTTTTTCTACACACTGATCAGAAGTTATTGACAACCTAAAAATATATCAATTGGTAGAGCAGTAAAGAGATAAGTATTTTTACAATTTTTAAGCCATCTTTGTATTTATATAAATCTTAGATATAGTACAAAGTAGTCATATTTACTATACATACCTCGTCAGATGTAAAAGTTAATATTTCAAAACTACATCCAATTAAAAATAATATTACAGGCAGAGGAATTAGGAAGTCTTTCAAACGTAGGTTCAAAAATGCTGCAAAAAAAGGTCTTTACTGAAAAGCAGTAAAATATCACATTTTAAAAACTTTAACTTGATATGATTTCTTAATACTCATGGCAATGCAATATGGTTCTACTCATTTCCTATATTCCTGTCTTTGAAACCTTCCCTCACCCTTAAGCACACAGAATCACTGTAACCACTAATCCACTAGATTCCTCCTTGACCTAGTCTATGAAGAATCTCATTTTCTTAAAATCATTAGTAAATATTGCTAGCAAGCATTGGCTCTTGGGTTACTACTAAAATATTTATAGCAGTTTTTGCACATGCTTTAAGTCAGATAGTTTCTTTAGCTATTCTGCTAAACTTCAATGAAATCCATTGGTTGATTTCCAAGATAACGATGAGGAACTAGCCATAATAATTTGCCCATAATAATTAGCTACTCCACATTGGAAAACTTAAAATGGATATTTAACTTTGTTCATCATTATTATCAAAGTGCAATAAGCAATATCACAGCATTTTTTTTTCCAGTTTAATGTTTTCGGCTTCTTTTTAGTACAATTCCTAATCAGGTCAAAGAATGCAAAAAAAAAATGCTTTCTTTTGGTTTCTACAAGTGTTGTTTTCTCACAGAGGTCAGCACAATTTTTCATTTGGACAAAACCAATGGGAAACTCTAACAAGTGGTTAAAAAGTAACTGAGTCATTCAGAAGACTTAGCACTTTGAAAATCCTTTGTCCACCTGAAGAAAGCAGTGGGACAGCTAAATTTAAAATACAATGAAACTATAATTTATGATAATGTAGATAACATAAAAATCCCCCAACCTTTGATTTTCTGTGTATCTGCTTCAATTCTCCTCATCACTTAAATCTAATCATGACCTAGCAAGTAGGAAGGTATGGATATTTTGAACTCAATAGAGGTGAAGAATATAGATCAGATTTTACATGTTTCTTCTGGGGCAGATTATTGTTGAATTCGTTTAATTGAAAGTCTTGGGACAGAGATATGAATTTAGGAACAAAATTCTAATTTCCTATTACTGCTATCTATACTGTGGCATTTGTAAGATATATCCATAAGATAAATGCAAATAATAAAGAGATTTACACCTACCTCCAATTGTGCAGATCAAAGACACTACTAGAATGATTTCAGGGAGGTCCGGAGGATAACTTATGAACTTATTTCTGAAATAGTCCACCCAATTGCCAGAAAGACTTTTGTGAACAAAATGACCAATACTGGAATTCGAATTCATACTGTTGTTTGCCATGGACTGTCTAAATCCAACTGTTATGACTCTGCAAAACTCACATAAGAACAGCATAATCTGCCTTCTTCATAGCCTTCTAATACTTTTCTTAATTATTTATAATGATACCTTACAGTCTGCCAAAATTACAGATACTTTCCTTTCAATGTACTTTTAATAGAGCAAGTGATAGAGACTAGCCAGTGTTACCTTAGGTTCACTTACAATGTCAAGTACTGCTCAGCATTATTCACCCCGCAATTATACAACTATCTGAAAGAAGGATTTTTTATCCAACTGGTTGCTGGGACCACAGGCTGGTACAGGGATGGACAACTGAGGGGTTTGCCTTCAGCTTCTCTGAGCCTCTGAAAGTACGTTCTGGAAACTATTCCAAAATAAGTAGTGAGATGAGAGAAAAATATTCTCATTTCTTTTGTGATTCTATCTAGATAGAAAATTCTATCTAGTCCACGATGATATTTAGTCATAGCCTTCTTTTATCTCATTTGGAACAATGATGGGTTAGATTTTTGTCTAACATTTATGTATTTAAATAGCAACTGAACACATAATAAAAATATTGAAGCCAAAAAGATTTAAAATAGGGGAGTTGTTACATGTTTTATCTCATTGTTACTTTTTGGAAGAGAAACAACAGGGGCCATATATTTTCTCATATATGCTTTTCTCATTACAAAAACAATATTTTAAAAGGGAAAATTAAATAAACATGCTTATTGTGAACACTTTTGAAATAAATATGTAAACAAACATTTCAAAAAACAGAAAAAAAATCCACAATTATGTCATTTAATGGCTTTTACATGTTTTAGTTACATAGCTGGGTTCATTCTTATGTAATTACACTTTATACTGTTTTCCACTTGGTATTGATTGCATCACCAGCATCAAAGAGCCTTGTAAACACCATTTACAAAGGTTGTAGCATATTAGCACCAATTCAAAAGTGCCAACTCTATGGTCAGACTGCCTGCATACATAGGTTTGAAGGGCTGCTGCTTGCAGAGCAAAAGACTGAGCAACTTATTTCGAAGCCGTTGGCCTCAGTTTTCCAATGTGCGTAATTTTTAGTCTCTGTGATCTCTCTCCCTGAATTTATTATTTTTATTTGGCATTACCTGTAGAGCAATAATAATCGTGGTGCCTCAGTCTTATCCTCAGAGGTTTCTACCTAAATCAGTCTGAGTTTTAACCTGGGTTCCCCAGGCAATTTTAATGTATAGCCAAGGTTAGCAACCAATTCAAAGGCAACAGTGCTCAATTTTTAGTCTCAATGACAGCCTCTTTTCAAAATTCCTGATTCAGGTATTGTGAGAATGGGTATCAATACCTTTCAGGCAAAGAGATGACCAAAAACACACCTGTGGTTAACAAGTTTGATTCACTTTTTGTCTCCATGAGGGAGAACATTCACTCTGGGGAACTATGGGGTATTTCGGTAAAAGGATGTTAGAGAGAGCTTACTGTGGATCTGGGCTGAGGTTGGGTAATTTGGGGGAAGGTCAAAGAAAGTGCAGGGTTACTATATATTGGGTGCTGTCAGAAAGAAAGGGCAATTCTGTGATTGGGTATCTCAAGTCTTAACTATACGAAGGGAAGACTAGAATGAGCTGTAATGAGTACAGATGAAGCAGTCAATCATTTTAGCAGAGGGAAGGGATGTTTGTTATTGTATGGGTTGCACAGTGACTGTTTTCTCTCACTTTATTATGGTCTCAGAGTGACATTATCAGATGTCGATGCTCTGTGAGATTGTTTATGTCCAACAGGAAAACAACATAGACTAATTGTGAGCATCAGGCTTGTAGTAACACTGAGTGAGACCTAGCTCTGATATCAGACCAGTTCCCTGATGTCAGTGGCTGCATTTTTTGTTTAATTCTTGATTTATCTCAAAGGATATCTAAATTCCTTATCCTTACTTAAACATGTCAAGAGCTGGAGGCAGACCAGGGGATTTTGATAGTAATATAAGTGGTATTGCAGAACAAGCTCAGCTAGCTCTCTGAGAGTGATTGTTATCCTCAGCTACACACTGAAATAACTTAGAGTTTTAAAAATACAGGTGCCTGGGTGCCTCCTCTAGAGATTCATTGAATTAAACTGAGGTACAGCCTGGGTGTTTGGAAACTTCAAAGCTTCCCAGTGATTCTAAGGAGCAGCCATAATTTAGAAGCATTGCTCCAGAAGTCTGTGCTGTTGTGATACACTGGTGACATTTGTTCTAAGTTAACAATAAACGGTTTAAGACACTTATTATCTTGCTCACTGTTACTACAGGACTAAATATCTTGGGCTTGACTGAAAAATAAAAAGTATTTTCTGCATCAGAATTATACATTTCTGCTTGCTTTCAGAATTTAATACAGTCGTTTATTGTTTTCCAAACTAAAAGTGGGGATTTAGATTCCCATGAGCTTTTTTTTTTTATTTCTAAATTATTTATTTACAATTTTTGATAAGTGTTTACACACTTCAATAAAATCACTTCAAGTCTTATCCTTGACATTCAAGGATAGATATGATCAAGTTCAACAGAATCTCACTTTTTGGCTGCGAATATGTGGCAAATACTCCAAATTTCTTTTTCAAACTTCTACTCCAAAATTCCTCTAACAAACCTTTGCTCCCAAGAAATGACCTCATCTTAAATTTGCATGTGGATGCTAATATTACTCTATTTTAAAAGATATGGGTAAAGCACTATGAACAAACAGTGCAGATAAATGGGTTTTTAGTGTAATTAAAATTCTTCCATTTAAACTGACTTTTTACAACTTTGGATAATTTTATGTCTCATTAAGGAAAAAAATATCGATTTGTCATAAAATTACCACATGGGTTTCCTACATTCGTCAGTAAACTATATAATGGCTTAATTTTCTTTGTGGAGTTAATATAAATGACTCCTATCTCAAAAATGACATGTGGATTTGTCCTCAATTGTTGTTCAGCCTTAAAAAAATTATATTACTCATGGAGTGGAAGCCATACTTATTTCAACCTGTCCCTGAAAAGGGGAAGTCTTTCTCCCTTTTAATCACATTTTGCAAGATTCAGGTGACAACAGTATCCTGAAGAGGGCACTGTGGGATCCCAGTAACCACAAGCTGTAAAGCTCTTGCTCAATGGTTTATGGCAGATAAACAACTAGGGTTGAAAGATCTCAGTAAACACACAACACAGCAGCTGTCTCACTTACAGTCTCTGAAGGTGGGTGATCTGTCGCCCTCCTAATGTGCCTTCATTCAAAATGAACCCTTCTTCCCTCTGGGCTACTCCGCTCCATACACCTGAGGAGATTCACCACAGCGTTAGCTCGCTTTCCTTTCAGTACCTCATTAAGGCAAAGAGAACAAACATGAGCCAGGTAAATAGTTCGGAAAGCTGATATACGAAGACGATAGAGGAAATTTAAGGGTTAAAAACAGAAAATCAAACCGAGAGGCTGGTTGGTCTTTGGGAAAGTCCTTGATTAGCTGCCATAGAAAAGGTGGAAACTCTAAGAGGGTCTGGCTGAATCTGTAGCTGGAAATCTGTAGGAGCATCTGTCCTCTTGGAAGGGAGGCTGAAGGAGAAGGTACCAGAGTGGAAGGACAACTTCCTGAAGGGGAAACTAGGAGGGCTCACCATCTAGAGCCTCAGGAATATCCTGTGGTGTGAAGTCAGAAGTGGAGGAGAGCTATTCTGTTCACCCTAGGACAGCCACAACCAACTGCAACCTCACTGACAGTTACTTGCTCCAAGTCCCACCCCTAGTCTGCACTCATTGGCTTAGGTTCATAACCCCTGACTTGATTGGCTGATGAAATAGAGTCCTCCACACAGCATACCTAAGGCAACCTATGAAGCTTAAATGCCGTGTTTATTATTACTTTTTTCTTTTTTAAATAAACAAGGGTGGAACCCTTGGAAAAGGAACCTCTGAAAATCATATTGCTAAATTAATTTAAGGCCTCGGAACAGTGCATTTCTGACAAAGAGTTCATGGACACTGTTTTCCCAGAATTCCAATAGCACTGAATTTCTTCAATAAGATAGGACAGTGGAGATTTTGAAATACAAGGACGCAGGTTGCTGGGTTAAAAGAAATTAAAAGAACGGCTATTCTGGGCATGTGGAAGAATGAAATCAAAACAGATAAGCAAGGTGCACTTGCACTTCTGGGTCGTTTGTGTGGGGAAATATTTAGGAATAATGATATAGTCATTTAGTTTTTCTAAACATAGTATGTAAAGAACATTTTAATTGAACTTACTGAACAATATTACCATAGACCCAATTTTCATATTCCCACTCTCATCACAAAATATTTTGAGAGAATTTCTTTAATGATTTTGCAATCTATATACTTATTTGGAAAATGCGATGCCTTGTTATAATTTTACTCACTCAAAGCCTTTGCGAAGCTATTTCAATGCCTAGGAAAAGAAATGTGCAGAGAAGAGAGGTCAAAGAGTGGGAAAGGGAAAAAGCAAACCCTCCACAGACAGAAGCAAATGCTAAAGAATCGCTGATAAAATTAGGCTCCTGGCTGGCAAAGAGGCATTCACAGCCTTCATTTGTGGTCTTATTGCAACTGCAAAGCAATAGACTTTGTTGAAGGAAAATATGTTAGCAATGTAAATCCACTTGGGTGGTGGTCAGTCAAGGAAACTAGAAAAGGCTTTTCAAACTGATAAAGTACACATGTTTTAATGAAATAAAAGTTAAGATTGTTTCTGAGTAGTTCATTTAGATGAAAGTATAAGTATCACATGCAAGATCTCTTCTATCAGAGCTAGAGTAAGATTAGCAGATGAAACAATCACTATATCTATAATCTTTTGAGAAAGATATTGACATTTATTTTAAAGTTACTTTATTTTCTCTGTTTCATATCTTTCTCCAGTTCCACTTAATTCCACCCCAATAAATACAAAGAACATGTCATTGTATTTTCCATTTTTTGTCCCCCTGTGTTTTACTTGGGTGGAATTCAGTGGAAAATAAATAGTTAGTTATAGTTTGTTTCTATAATAGCTACTGTGATTTGCCTTTTAAAAATTTGATTAGGCTGTATAAAATTTCACCATTACTAAATTTAAAATTTTTATAGACTAAAACCTATTTAAAAATTTCTTTCATTTTTAAGTGACACCTACCCTTTATGGTTAAACACTTTAATATATATTAAAACCTATTTACTTCTAATTTTTAATTAATTATTTTTTTAAAAAACATGTTTAACTCACACCCCTTCAGAATTATTTTTTTGCATTGTAAATGCAACAGCATTTGTGACACAGCCCTTGTACTAAAATCATTCAGGAGAAGCAAGGTCATGATCACTTTTCACTGAGACAATCAATGAAGATTCTCCAGAGCAATCAGGTTTTGAACATTATGAAGACAGGAAGGAACTGGTTGAATAGATGAGGATAGTGAAGAAATGGGAGTATTTGAGATAATAAAGATGACCATATCTGTATTATTTCTATATATACATGGGAACTGTGGGGGATACAAAGATAAGTGATAAGTGTTTTCTTCTCCAGAGCAGCTTGCTTATATGTCAACATTTATCAGTAGTGTAGTATGCATAATAACAAAAGCAATTATGTTAATTATTGTTGCAAAAGTTCATTGAGAGATCATGATGACATCGTCCCCAGAGCTGGACCAGGCAATCAAAGGCTCCTCACCCCTTCCCCTGTACTTGGAATGTATGCTCTGCCCACTGTTCCCACAGTGAGAACCATTTTCACAGATGAGCCTTGAGAGAGCCATGTGTTGTTGAGACTGAGTGGTATATAAAACTGAACTCAGGTGAGGTGTCTATATAAACTTTTAAGATTTTGGGTGGCGGGTGTGGAAATATACTAATTTTGTGGTTGCCTAAGACAAGTCTTGTAAATTCCGTCTCTTATTAAATCTACCACCTTCCAATCTGGAGCGACCTGCCTCTTTCTTCCATCTCTCTCATCTCTCTCTGCCCTCTGTTTATGATGGCCAGTTTCAGATTTCACCTGGAAGTTCCCAAGTTTTTGAACCAATAATTTATACAAGGAAATAATAAATATTTTCTTAGAATTAATAAGAAGTTGGCACAAATGACATAATGTCTGAACAGATTTTGAGAGATGAACTAAAGTTTTATATACATACGGTTTTCTGAAATACTATAATGTATTGGATATTTTCCGTAGTTCGCTGTAGTAGGCTTTGGGGTAGTTATTGGTCTTGATAGACAGGTAATAAACTATTTCTTAAGGAAGTCAAAGAATAAATATATTGGGAATTCAGATAGAAATAGTGGGTAGTTGAGAAAGGTATGGTTAAAAAAAGTTCTCAAAAGGTGGATGATTCTGGAGTACAAGGATATCTGGTGTGTGACCATTATAGTGTATTGAAAAGCGAAATAGAAGAAAATCTTTTAAATTTGGGAGGGAGTAAGTTTGAACATTCACACACACAAATATTAGGTTTCTGACTCAATTAATTTTTACCTGTATCTCAACCCATAAAACTACAACCCATACAGCAACACAGAATATCTCCTATATCATTTTCCAGTTAATAATCTTTCCCCCAAATTACCATTATTTGGATTTCCATTATTTTTAAATATTTTGCCTCTTTTTGCTTTTCATACAAATGAGACCAAATACTATGTACTCTTTTGTCCCCAACTTCTTTTACTCATTAGCATTTTGTGAGATTCAGTCACAACATAGTTTTGTTCTTTCTTCTTTGTTTCTGTGTAGTATTTAATTTTATGATTATTACTATAATTTATTCATTCTAGAGTTGATGGACATGAGAACTGTTTTCAGTTTTTAGCTACCACAAATAAGGCTTCTGTAACATTTTTGTATATGTCTTTTGATTGACACATTCATCCAGTTCTCTTGGGTGTATATCTAGGATTTAATTAGTGGGTCAAAGTACATGCAAAGTATGACTATAGTAAATACTGCCTGCCAAAATGATTGTACCAATTTAAACTGACCAATCTTGCCAATACTCAGCACTGACAATGTGTTTTAAAGTTTTACTTATTCTGTTGGATGTTTGGCTTAATTATATTTGTAGATTTTATTTTCTTTCAACTGATGAATGATAATATTGAGTATGTATCTTTTCATGTGTATATTGACCATTCTTGTGTAAGAAGTGCCTGTTTAAGTCTGTTGCCTATTGTTAAAAATTGAATTATGTGGGATTTGCATTTCCGGGAAGATAGAACCTATGTATTTTTCTCTATTCCTCACAATTAGTGTACAGACAAAAGCCCTGGACATTATATATGTAACAAACATAAAAAGACTCTAGATAAAGAGAAGGGAGACCAGATAGGGACCTTGAGACCCGAGTAACTTCATTTGCCTCATGTATCTCAGACTGGGTACTGTAGAAGCTAGAAACCTGAAAATGACAATGAGTACAGAGTTTTAACAGACCTAGGAAAAGCCTGTTCTCTCAAAGGACCAGGAAAGAGGCAGCCTATCCAGTTGAAAACACTTATCAATAACTGCTTTACTCCAGCCAAACACCACAGGAAAAATTTCACTTCCCCCTCCCTCACACAAACAAATATACACAACCAGCATAGTGGGAAGCATAAACTTCACTTGTGCAAGACTATAAGAAGGTACCAGAGCCCTACCCCTACCTCTACTCTTAACATTCAGGTTGGTGGCAGAAAAGGCCTAGTGGAAGCTGGGACTTTGAAACCCACCAGACAATAAAGAGAGACACCTTGTGACCGTGCAGTTCAGTGGAGACCATGTCAGAGCCTGGACTTCCACTCCCACCAAGTAAAACAAGGTACTCATCACCCTCCTTACTGGGGTGGTATCAGAGGAGGACATATGGAAAGTCAGGACATTCACCACCATTCAGCTAAAATAAGGCTTCCTCTCATGGTATCAGTAGAGACCATGCAAGAGCAGTAAAAAGACAATTTCCCCAGCCATATGTCAGTAAAGACTAAGTATAGAACTTGAACTTCCATACTAACCTGCAAATAAGAAGCCCATTTCTCCCCATTTCTCCTGCCAAAGCAGTATCAGAGGAGGCCTACTAAAACATGTGATTTAAATAAGGTCCAGAGTCTTATAATATTCACAGTGTCCAAATATCAATTAAAAATCACTCATAGTTATCCAAGAATCAAGATGAATTCCAACTTAAGTGACAACAGACAATAAACAGACACCAAATCCAAGATGACACAAATGTTAAAATTGTCTGAAAAGAATTTTAATACAACTGTCAGAAAAATGCTTCAATGAATAATTATAAAAAAACAATTGAGATAAATTAAAAAATAGAAACTTTGGTGAAAGAAATGAAAAGTTCCAGGAATAAAAAAAATGTGACTTAAAGAAAAACAAAATAGAATTTCAAAGATAAAAAAATACAATAAATGAAATTAAACACACACACACACACACACACACACACACACAAATGGGCTCAGCAGCTAAATGGAGAAGAGAAGAAAAAATTCAATGAATTTGAGGAGAAAACAATAGAAATGACCAATTATGAAAAACACAAAAGAAATTGGCTAAAATAAAATTAAACACAGCCTCAGGAAGAAGTGGGATTAAAACAAAAGGTCTAATATTTGGGTCATTAGAGTTCCCAAAGGAGAGGATAAAGAGGATGGTGCAAAAAAAATATTCAAACAAATAATGGTTGAAAGTTTCATAAACTTAGGGGAAAAAACCATAGACCTATAAATTCAAGAAAGAGAATGAACTCCAAATAAAATAAAACTGAAACATTCATGCCAAGACACAAGTTAAACTTCCAAAAACTAAAGGTGAAAGAACAAAATCTTGAAAGTAGCCATAGAGTAGTGATGTGTTACTTATAAGGGGTCATTTCCCTATAAGCACTGGTTTCACTGCAGCCCACAAATTTTGATAAATTGTGTTTTCATTTTCATTTAGTTCAAAATATTTTTAATTTCTCTTGAGCTTTCTCCTACTATTACTTTTGACTTATCTATATCCCCATTCAATTTTATCAGTTTTGCTTCATGTATTTCTGTTGTTGGATGCATATTTGTTTATAACTGTTGTATCTTCTCAGTGAGTTGATTATTTTTATGATCGTAAAATGTCTTTCTTTGTCTTTAGCAACAACTCTAGCAGATGTTCTGCAGGTTACCTGGCAGAAAATCCAAGATTCTTTGCCACAAAATATGGGCACATATAGCAGTAAATATGGAGAAAAGATTCTTCTACCATACATAAATCAGCTGCACTGTGAGATCATCAAACCCAATTCCTCATTCATAACTATCAGTGGAGTGACATTTGATAATGAAGCCTGCTATAGATGTCTATTTAATGTGTTCCCACATGGCAGTCATGAAGGGCAAGTCTGTCTTAAAGTTATAAGTACATAAATGTTTTATGTAGAGTCAAAACCATGGGGTTGTGGTCTTTGAAGCTCACGGTCCAGAGAAAGAATGTTAGAGAAGAAATGACTATAATAGAGGTCAACCAGGCCAAATCCTTTATTATACAGATTTTAAAAATACTGGAAGCCACTAATGATTACATAACTTGCCATTTTCACATAGTGTAAAATCAGATATAGCGTTTAGCTCTTCTGTTTTGTCATCTAACTCTTTTGCACTACACTGCACTGACTTTAATCCAGTGGGTAAAATCTATGAACCACATAAAGATTGTCATTGGGAAAAGCAAGAAAAGAAAAAGAGACAGTAGAGAAGGAGAAAAAGGAAGAGGACTCTAAGAAAATAATAATTTTTAAATCTTTAAATTAACAAAATATTGAAGGAATAGTGATAGTGTCACAGTGTTCCTTCATTATGCTGCTATAAATTTAAAGCATTGAGGGTATATATAATATAAACTTAAAGTTGAATGAAAGTGGAAATACCAATTGTTCTTCTCAAATCAGAAGGTAGTGTGTATAGTAAGAAATGGAATTGTGAAGTTTTGTCAAATGCGAGGAGAGGTATCTGAGAGAG
Organism: Eonycteris spelaea; assembly: GCA_003508835.1. Taxonomy (NCBI): domain Eukaryota; kingdom Metazoa; phylum Chordata; class Mammalia; order Chiroptera; family Pteropodidae; genus Eonycteris; species Eonycteris spelaea. The sequence goes on along the minus strand of PUFA01000084.1, from coordinate 7,159,065 downwards.
ACATTTTTCAATCTTTTGGTTTCATATAAAATTTTTGGGAAGTTCACCATTGAAATCTGGTATGACATTTTTATATTTAATAGTTTCATTTTTGCCTCAGCTATATCTGAATTAAAAACTGAACTCCAGTCCAATATTGGCTCTGAAGACTTCCTTGGATTTACTTAGTTGTGGGAAAACTTGCTCCTCAAATATCTTTTTTTCCCATCACAAGTCTTGATTAATCCACCGGAGGAATTCCTTGCTCAGAGCCCAAATGGCACAGTGACCATCACTAAAATGTACAACATCTCCTTGGAGACTGTGAGGTCCCTAAGACTTCAACACCTGATTGTGCACATGAATCATCCTCTAAGGAACAAAGAGATTATTCCTCTGCCAGTCAAACAAGAATGTAAGTAGAAGTAATAATTAACAAGGAAAAATAATTCTCTTTAAAATTCGCTATCAGAAGTGTTTGTGTAGTCATCTAGTTTTAAAACTATAAATCAATGTAGTACACATGCATGGTTAAATGTATTAAATAAGGAAGATGTTCTCTAACCCAACCCTGCTTCCAGGGGTAACTGTTCTTATATGGCATATTTTTAATTGTTGTCCCCTACATGCTTTCCACTGAATTTCTGCCATAGTCAATGAAGATTAGGCTCATTTACACCTCCTTCAACTTTTCCTCTTCCCAATATAATTTTTCCTCTCAGTATAGTTCTTTTGTTGCTTTGATGCTTACCTCTGCCAACTTGCAGCATCACAATTAAACCTCTTTTTTGTTTTGTCCACATAGAAATTCTCTCTTAGCTGCCTACTTCTCTTTGCCCACCTACTTCCTAGGCTCTGTCAACTGTTTCTTCTGTTTCAAAGCCATAATTAAACAGGGTATGATTTTCCTAAGGCATTTAAATAATATAATTTCCTATAAAATTTAATTTTTTCATATTCCACCTAATATTCTTTAAAACTAGAGCATTTATCTTTATATATTTAGAGTAAATACTGATATAGTTGGGTTTTAATTTCCACCTTACTGTCTATATTATCTGACCCTGTTCTATGTCCCTTTCTCTTCCTGAATTCTTTTGTATTATTTATTGTTATTTTATCCCCTACCCATTAATTTGTTAACTATACATTTCTCTACCCTTATTTAAGTGATTGACTTGAAGATTATAACATCATCCTTGACTTATTAAAATTTATATTCATTTAGTACTTCTACTACTTCCCAGATAATGCAATGAGCATATATCAGCTCCCACCCTTTGTGCTATAGTTTTTGCACATTTTAATTGTTTATATATTTAAATCCAAAATATATTATTGTTATTCCTATTATTTATAGAAATATTCTTTTAGGTTTACCTTTTCTGTTACTTTTTCATTTCTTTATTCATGTTCAAACTTTCATTTCTCTTCTGCCCAAAGAGTTTTTTTTTTCTTCTCATGCAGGTGTACAAATAATCAATTCTTTAAATTCTTTGATCATGCTTGCATTTTTGTAGAACTTTTTAATGGAATTTCTAATTCCAGTTTGATAGTTTATTTTTTCTGTATCACTTTGACAATAGTTTTCTTTTGGCTTTTGACTTACATTAATTCTGTTGAAAAAATATCTGTCAGTTTTATTGATGGTCTTTTAAAAGAAATGTACCACCCTTCTACCCTCTGCTACTTTTAAGATTTTCTTCTCATATTTGTTTTATAGTTTTGTTATTATGTGCCTTGATGTTGCATGTTTTGTATTTATCTTGTTTGTGTTTTTCACAAGATTTTTGAATCTGTAGATTAATGTCCTTTATCATTTTTGGAAAAATTTTGGGTACCATCCCTTCGAATATTGCTTCTGCCACATTCCCTCTCATCTTTTTCTGGGACTCTAATTACAAGTACATTAGATATCTAAAATAATTAAATTTGATCTATTTTAAATTCTGTATGGGAGAATTCTAATATCTGAGTCCTTTCTGGGTCTCTTTCTATTATGTTAATTTTTTTATCATAGTTTCCAGCCAGTGTTGATTTTTTATATATAGTTATTTTTTGACCTAATGTTATATCTGGTATATAAAATATTGCAAAGATAATTGAGGCTCTGAATTTTTTCGTCATAGCTTTATTGATATATAATTTATGTACTGTATAATTCATGCACTTAAGATGTATAATTTGATCATTTTAGTATATTCACAAAGTTCATGCAGCCATCAGCAAATCAACTGTAGAACATTTTCACTACTCCAAAAAAAAAAAAAAAATCCATGCCCTTCAGCCATACCCTCTAAACCCCTATACTTTTAGCCTTGGAAACCAAAAGTATGCTTTTTGTCTCTATAGATTTATTGATTCTGCACATTTTTACAAATGGAGTCATATAATATGTGGTCTTTTGTGGTAGTTGGTTTTATCTTCCTCCTGAGAAACTTTTGCTTTGTGTGGTTTATTTCGCCTTAATTCACTTACAGACTGAGATGATTTGAAAAAGTTGTTAGTCCCTGAAAAGTGGAGTCTATTTCTTGTTCACTCTTACTTCCTAGAGTTTAACTATTTGGAGTTCCAGTTTTAAGCCTGGAATGGATACCAGAGTCCTTTGTTCCTGGCAAGCTCTGACCACCAGTTTTTTATTGCTCAAGCCATATTTGGCTGCTGAAATTTCTGCTCAGCTTCTCAGAATCTCAACTCTGACTCTCACTTTAATAATTAACACACTTGTTAGGGGAAAAAGCGTATCCAAATATGAGGCTTGTTTTTCTTGGCTTTCCATTTTCACTGGACCTTGGCTCTACAAATTCTTAATAAATTGGTAGCTCTTTAATGTCTTATAAAATATTTTAACAATAATTTGTTCAAGTTTTCTTCATATTCTCAGAAGGAGGATTAGTCCCAAACCACCTATATTATTGCTGGAATTGAAGCCTTCACTTAATATCCAATTTTATACTGGCTATCACCTTTTCATTTTTTACCATTGTATTTCCATAGCCTCTTTGTTGACAGGGCTCTTGTCACCATGTTCTGAAATTAATGTGCTTTGACCTCGGTGTTCAGAGTGCAAGAAAGCTCAGCTTCCCACTCATCACATAGTCTTAGATATTTTCTATAGCAATAGAAAAGGGATTCTGTTTATCTTTCAGCTATGGTTTCAATCTCTTCTTCCGGAAGATATCTTCCTCCTTAAGAAAGACAGAAATTTTACTCCCATGCTAGCATTTCCCCCATTCTCTAGATCTCTTTATGTTTGGGTGAATACTACAGAATAAGTTTTGGATGTCATTGATGGTGAGTGAATCCTGCTCACCTGTTAATCCATGATAATACCACACCATCATATCACAGATAATGATATAAGTTGTCCAATGGTACCTATTAATTGTCTGGTATTAATGGTACCCATTTATTTTCACAGGAAATAAAGTAATTTTCCCCTCAAGCTTATCTTTCTATTTTGTTTAATTTTTATTAATCTCAAGTGTTTGTTGCATTAGTTTGTCTCTTTTGAGGGCTAACCAACAACCATAGCAGTCACTGTATGTAGCACTGTCACCATTTGTTTAATTCAGCAGATAATCATTGAAGTTAACCATTCAGAGTTCTTTCAATAGCTGTGCATGTAATAAGTTAAGCTTGTGATATTGATAACATTCATTCATTTTTTAATAAAATAAATAATTTAATAAAGTTAAACTTAATATAAGTATATTAGGTTAAACCTTATATAAATAAGGGAATATAATTTGAATATTATCAAGAGCAAACTAACAAAGCCTCTGATCGTGAAACTAATTCAGAAAAAGATTATCTCTTGTTTAACTTTGTAAAAAGTATTTGGGACATAAATCCCTGATTCTGAGGAAATCTTGTATAGAGCTTTATTTCCCTCTGTTTTGTTGTTGTCGACTTCAGGGCTGTGTTCACATTTCAGTGCCAGATTCTTCCAGATCAGCCTCCTTCACTCAATTTGAAGAAGTTATGTAGTATCTCATTAAAAAAAAATCAACCTAGAACTAGAAACTGAGATACAGTGATGGCTGAACAGTTAAATATAAATGGTACAAAGTTCCTCAACTAAAAAACATACATACCTATAATAAAGTTTAATTTATAAATTAGGCACAGCAAGATATTAACAACAATTAATAATAAAATAGATCAATTATAACAATGTTCTGTAATAAAAGTTATGTGAATATGGTCTCTCTCAAAATATCTAAGCACTTATCCTGCACTGTGGCTGTAACTGTTGCAGTTTGAGGTACAACATCGAAACTAGCACAGACTTCCTTTTTCACAATTCGTGGATAGAAGATTTATTCTTACTACAGATCTTAGAAACTTCAGCATGATGAGTTTTTCCTTTTCTTATTAAGTTGAGAATTTACCTTTTCATTTGAAGGAAGCACCTTATGGCTTCTCTTTGGCATATTTGAATTGCCATCATTGCTCTCTTGTACTTTGGAGCCATTATTAAGTAAAATTAAGGGTTACTTGAACACAAGCACTGAGATACTATGACACTTGATCCTATAATCTAGGTGGTTACTAAGTAACTAATGGGCAAGGAGTGAATGAGTGTTAGATAAGCTGGACAACAGGATAATTCACAGCTCTGGTGAAGATGGAGAGGACAGAGAGAAAAAAAGTGAGATAGCATGAGATTTCATCTTGCTACTCAGAATGATGCACAATTTAAAACTTATAAATTGTTTATATCTTGAAATTTCCATGTAACATTTTCAGTCTGCATTTGACCCCTGATAACAGACTTCAAAAATCAAAATCGCAGATAAGGGGGAACTAGAGTAACACACTTTAGAAACACTGTGGTCAAAATATCTACAGTAAAAGTATTGATGCTTAAAATTTTACAATTTGTTTTTTTAAGAGTGCAGGCTCTGGAGTTAGACAGAACTGAATTTGCTTCCCAGTTTTGCCACCTAATCACTTGTATCTTTGGGCAAATTTCTTAACATCTCGGAACTTCCATTTTCCCATTTGTATATGATAATTGCACTCAGTTAAAGTAAATAATCTTCGTAAAATGCTTATTACATTGCTGAGAACATTAATCTTAAATGCTAATAATATTATTATAAATTTATTTTCAGAGATTATTACATACTCTTTGGAAATTCCACTTTAGTAATTGGGTAATATTTTATCAAGTGCTTATATTCTATTTTGATTAAACATTTTTTGGTGGTTATATCTAGGTGAATATTTAGGTGGTTATATCTTTTTTTATTCTTAAGAGTTGTGGGATGATATGAAATATCTGCCTTTGAATTGAATATGCATTAGTATATTCCTTTGTAAAATGGAATTTGGCAAATAATCTTAAAACATCCATTTCAATGTCAACCAAGCAGTTGTATATCAAAAAGAGCGTTGTGGAATTAAAAGTATCAAAATGTCAGCATAGTGTATAGAAAAGAAGTATAGTCACAAAGAATGTGTTTCTGGTTTGTGTGTTTCAGGTACTTCTGGTTTTTCTTATATTTGGCTGCCTATGGTTGTTACACGCATAATTTTCTATGTACTTCCTTTATCATTCTTCATATTGTTCAGAGAAAGAAAAAGTAAGTCATGTTTCTACCCATCTGCGATAGAGAAGGCAGGTAATATGTGGGTAGTTTCAAATCTGAAAAAAAAAAAAACAAAACCTGTTCCAAAAGCTCTGTCAAAATTTTTCATGAAAAGAAATATCATGGAAAACTCTTTTCCATATGCTTGGTAATTCTTGCAGTCAAAGATTTATCTTTGTTCAAATGATACCCTAATTGAGATCATTAGAAAGGTCAGCTGTTAGTAATTCATGCCTATGGTAAATTGAGTTTAAGATTCTTTCTTGAGGACAGATTTTTTTTTTTTAATTCCTCCCCACTCCACTTCCACCCCTCACCTATGGAGGTTGCTGTCTCCCCTTAAGAACTGGATCTCTGAAGGTGGAGCATCTCTTCCCATGCACCCAGGGCCCGGGGCCCAGGGCTTGGCGCACTCGGGGCCTTGCACACTCTGGCCTAGCACACCCAGGGGATGGGGAGGTTTCTGGGCTGGGGCCCTGCTGGGGTTCAAACCCAGGAACTTCTGTGTGTAAATTAGATGTGCTATTCACTACTCTATGGAAGTGCCCGAGGACTGATTTTTGACACGAGATAGCTTGTGAACTTCAGACAATCAGTGGGTGGGAAATGCACTAAGTGGTGGGAAAAGCTGAGATTGGAAGCTTGAAATTAATCTACCAGACAAAGCCACAGTAAGATGAAATTGGTATTACTTTACAGGACTATCGTGATTAAATATAGACTCATTTATTCAACAAATACTTCTGGAGTGCTGATACATTGCTATGCATTATTCTCAGTAGGGGAGACAGACAGACAACAAAAAATATTGGGTAGTAATAAGTACTATTAGAAAATAAAAACAGAATGATACAATTGAAAAAAGCCTATGGGGCTAGTTTATGTTGCATGGTCTCTCTGAAGAGGTGACATTTAAACTGAGAAACTGAGTGGAAAAAAAAAGTTGTGAGTGAAGTTCTTGATGAAGACAAAAAAAAAGAAAGAAAGAAAAAAAAAGAAAGAAAGAAAGAAAGAAAGAAAGAAAAAAGAAAGAAAGAAAGAAAGAAGAAAGAAAGAAAGAAAGAAAGAAAGAAAAGAGAAGAAAGAACGAACGAAACGAACTGTTTGTGTAAACCAAATGAGGTTTGTGTGTCCCAAGGTGGGGAAAAAAATGTCAGTGTAGCTAAAACAATGATTTAGAAATAGAGATGGGAGCCATAAAAAGTAAGGCCTGGAAAGGTATTTGGGTGTTTTACTATTTGCAATATCAGTCCACTGAAGTGGTTAAAACAAGAAAGTACAAGGATTTCATTTTATACTTTAAAAAGATCTCTCTTGCTGAAGTGTGGACAGAGTTTCTTGCAAGTCAAGAATGAAAGAAAGGAGATTTTTGAAGAGATAATTGCTATAAATGAAGATAAGATGGGGATCAATAATGGTCTGGACTAGGATGGTAGCAGAGGGAATTGAAGGATTAAGAATATGTTCAGGATGACAAGATGTGCTGAAGAATAAGGTGTGGGAAAAGAGTGAAAGAGAAAAATTATTGTGGTGATTCTAAACTTTTTGGCATAGATGAAGGAACCTTTTACAAATATGGGAAAAAATAAAGGAAGAACAAAATGATGATTCTATTTTGAATATGTCAATTTTCAGATGCCTATTTGACATCCAAGGGACTATGTTAATTATCTATATATATGAATTTGAATGAAATACAGAGCATATAAGAACAAGAGATATAAATTTTTGAGTATAGTGGGTATGTTCTCCAAAGGATAAATCATAAATTATGACTCACTATTATAGAGTAGAAATAACTTGCAAATTCTGTATTGGTGTACTTTTATCCCAAACTAAGCATTGAAAAGATATTTTGATCAAGAGAATTTGAATCTGAATCTCCCTATTTTTCTTCATAGCATACTCTTATAATGGCAGTACTTTATAATGTTCTGTGTAGATCATTAGAAGTGTTTGGGTTATATTCAACTATGGATGCATCAATATTATTATATCCTTAGGTCAGAGAATGCACTTGAAACCACATTCCGGCTGAGACAGCCTGAAATGGAGACTTATGAGCGATTTTCCTCCTACACACAATTTGCAGGGTGTGTTGATTTTTGCTGCCATTGTGTATACTTTAAATATACGACTTAACCTCCCGTATTAAATCATCTATTTGGCAGCAGCAAGTATCATTTTTTAAATAAATGGAAACAAAGATTTGTTTATATGATACAGTTTCATGAACTAGAGGTTTCAGATGAGGTTATACTAATGTGTTTGAACGCTTCTGTTCATCCCCTGATTCAGGGCCATTCCCACCATCACCAAATGAATGGCTGCTTTGTGTTTTTTTCCCTGATTATTAATAAGTATAAGCATGTCTTCATATATTGTTAGTTATTTAGGTTTCCCCTTCTGTGAAGTTCTTATCTGCATCTTCCTGTGATTTCTGGTTGGTTGCCTATATTCACAGAAATTCTTTGTATTCTAGATTCTTTACAGACTAGATCTTGATTATTGCTCCTTACATGGCATCATTCTTAAATTTCTCAGTTATGTCATTGAAAGAGCAGAAGTCTTTTTAATGACTTAGTATTGTTAAATCCATCCATTTTCACCTAACAGTATGAGTATGAGGTCTTACTTAAGAAGTCGTCATTCACCTCTTTTCGCAATAATATAATCATATTTATTATCTTCATATTTTCTATTTCATATTTAGGTCTTCACACCTTAGTACATAATGTAGGGTATATAATGTTAATTATCATTGTGTAGTGAGCTAGATTTTCTAATATCTGCTGCTATAAAACCTGTTCTTTCCCTTCTGATCAGCTTTACTTCCAGCTCTCCCAGGTAAAACTTTCTGCTGATAAGGGTAGGTAGATAGGGAGATATGAGCCAGAGGGAGAAGGACAATGAAGGGTTAATGAGACTCCAAGACCCGTTTAGTAGAAAAATGTACGTAACAGGACATTACAGTTAAATGTTTACCCAAAACTAGACAGAAAAACAAGATATCTGGCTGCTTCTGATGTCTCCCCCACGGTCAGTTAACTACAGAGGACGACTATATGACTTTACTCTAAGGGAGCTCAGCTAGTATGGGCAAAATTAGTTAACTGAGCATGTGGCTATACTCAGAATCGCCAGAGCACAGGCATCTAGGGCATGCACCACACATTCCTCGGCCAGGGTGAGACGTTCAGAGGGAGGAGCTGGAAATTTGGGATGGAAGAGACAGAAGGAGAACAAAGAAACTTTATTACTAATATAAACCCCTGGCCCTCACCTCCTCAGGGGACTCGATCTTCTGTCAAAGTGCCCACTTGGACTTCTCCCAAGCGTACTTTGCTTTACTTATAAATAAATAATAATAAAATTAATAAATAATAATATAATTAATAAAATCGCTTCTTCTTGCTACTCTTTCTCTACTGTGTGTCTTTCTTCTTTAAGCAAAAGACCTCCACGCAAATCTCTCATGGGGATCCAATGACCCAGCCCATTCACACAGTGCAGACAACTAAGCGCTGTAGTGATAGTGCCATTGTTTAACTTCTTACCTCTTCAAAATATATATATGGATTTTATTACTATAGTTTTCTGTTATACGTTAAAATATCTTTAGGAGAGATTCCCATTTTGTTTTCATAATGCGTCTATTCAGGGATACACACACACATAGCATAAAATAAGTTTAAGTTCTTAAAAGATATACGGCTGGAATTTTAATTAGACTTACATTGAATTTATATATTTAATTTAATTTAGGGAGTATTGCTATCTTTACAGTATAATTTGATTCACTTATATATACATCCTCCATTTATTTAAGTCTTTCTGAATGTCTTTTAGGAAAGTTAAAAAATTTTCTATCTATGGGTTTAGTGTGATTTTTTGGTATGTTAATTCCTTGGTATTTTTTAATTTGTCCACTATAATAATGAATAGCATCTTTTTTTAAAAAAATAAAAATTTCTAGCTGGTTATTAGTGGTTTAAGAACAGTTCTTGGCTGTGTAAATTAACCCGTATTTGGAAACTTTGCTAAATTCTTTATTAATTCAAAGTTTTTCTGTTAATCTAATGGTTTTCTATGGAGATGATCATCTCTCTCTTGCACATAATGACATTTTTTGCTTCTTTCTTTCCAATCCTTATGTCCTTTTTAAAAATAGAAAATAACAATGGTTATCTTTGTCTTGTTTCTGAATTTAAAGATTGTGTCTAAAATTTCTCTAAATTTGGCATTTGTTGCAGTTTGGCCATTAAGCATATTATCAAGTTTAAAAAATGTTCTATTACTTCTATTTTCTGTGGTTTTATCATATATAGCGTGTTGAACTTAATTTTTGTGTGTGTATTTGTTAAAAGTCATATGAATTTTTCATAGAAGAATTTTCCACTAATAGATTTAATTAGATGGACAGATTTTCTAATGTTTAACCATTCTGAAAAGTTTATTTATAAGTAAAACAGAACTATAATTTTATTTTTTAATTGATATTTTTCACTGGCTTTGAAATAAACATTTCAAATAAAGGTTTTAAAATTAACACCAGCCTCAAGGAAAGTTTCATCATTTAATATTTCTCCTTTTTGAAACATGTATAAGACAGAGATTTCTATTCCTTAAAACCATCTGGATCTATCAGTTTTTGGCAGGGGAATTCTTTCATTTAAATTTAGTTGCTTTCAGAGTTATTGGCTTATTCAATTTTAAAAATATTTATGCTGATTTTTATCATTTTATTTTTAATTTTTACAAATTTTATTTTTATTGTAGTAAGAACATATAACATGAGATCTACCTCTTCATAAAGTTTTAAGCATGAAATATAGTATCATTGATTATATGAACAGTGTGGTACAGCAGCTCTCTAGAACTTATGCATGTGCTTGACTTATGCCTGTTGATCATTAACTCCTTATTTCTTCCTCTGCCCAGCCCCTGGAAATCACCATTTTACTCTTAGTTCTATAGAATTTTGATTTGATTATTTTAGATACCACATAAGTAGAATCATGCGTCATTTGTCATTCTGTGACTGGCTTATTTCAATTAGTGTAATGCCCTTGAGGTTTATCTATGTTATCAAATATTTCACAATTTCCTTCTTTTTTAAGGCTGAATAGTATTCCAGAGTATGTACATACCACATTTCTTTTAGCCATTTATCTGTAGATGGATGCTTAGATTATTTCCACACCTTGGCTATTGTGCATAGTGATGTAATAAACATGTAAATATTAATATCGATTTGAGATCCTGATTTCAATTCTTTTGGATAAATATCCAAAAGTGGGATTGGATAATATGTGCTTCTAATTTTAATTTTTTGAGAAACCTTAATACTGTTTTCCATAGTTGCTGTGCCATTTTGCATTCCCACCAATAACAAGAAACAATCCAATTCCTCCACATCCTCACCAATGTTTCTTGTCTTTCAATTTTTTTGTTAATAGACATCCTGACAAGAGTCAGTTGATATCTCATTGTAATATTGATTTGCACTCCCTTGATAATTAGTAACATTGAGCATTTCTTCATATATCTGTTAAGTGTGCCTTCTTTGGAAAAAATACCTGTTCAAATCTTTAGACTACTTTTTAGTTGTGTTATTAACATTTTTTTGCTATTGAGTTGCAGGAAGTCTTTATATATTTTGGAGATTAACCTCTTATCAGATATAAGGTTTGCAAATATACTTTTTTCAAAGGTCATGTTATCTTTTATTATTAGCACTGATTAATTTTAAAACATACCTGAAACATGCCCTAAAAAATGTAAATGAATTTTAGAATTCATTAGGTCAGATGATGTGACTGTAATTGGAAGAAATAAGGTGCAGAGGTTCAAGATAGTCCCATCTACTTTGGTACTGAGGCAAGACCAAGATTCAGATGGAGAACAAACCCCAAGAATGACCAATGTCATTGCTTACTTGGAACTACACGCCAATGTATCTGAGTAATTGTTTCCCATTTCATATCTGGAACAAAGTAAATAGGTAACAGTCTTAAATGTAAAAATGGGAAACCAACAGTTGCATGAAAAATGGGCTTTATGACTCTTAAGGACTCTTGAAAATATTTTCTCCCATTCTGTAGGCCCTTCCCCTCTTTTGTTCCCTTTGTTGTGCAGAAGGTTTTTAGGTTGATATAGTTTAACTTGTCTGTTTGCTTTTGTTGCCCATGCTTTGGTGTCACATCCATGAAATCATTACCAAGGCCACTATCATGAAGCTTTCCTCTATGTGTTCTTCTAGGAATTTCAGAGTTCAGGTTATATATTTAAGTCTTTGAACCATTTAGAGTTGATTTTTCCATATGGTGTAAAATACAAGCTAAATTTTATTCACTTGCTTGTGGATATCCAATTTTCCCAATATCATTTGTTGAAGAGATAATGCTTTCCCAACTGTGTGTTCTTGGCACTCTTGTCAAAGATGAGTTGATCATGTATGTATGAGTTTATTTCTGAGCTCTCTATTTTAGTCCATTGGTCCATATGTCTGTATTTATGCTAGTTCCATACAGTTTTGATTACTGTAGCATTTTACTGTATTTTGAAATCAGGTAATATGGTGCATCTAGCTTCATTCTTCATTCTTCTTTCTGGATTTGACTATGAATGGTCTTTTATGTTTTATAAAAATTGTAGAAAAAAAATTTTTTTTTGTATTCTGTAAAAAAAATACTGTGAGGATATTGATAGACATTGCATAAAAACATCTAACTTTACTCTTTAAGGAGCTAGAAAAAGAAGGAAAAAACTGAGCTCAAAGTGAGCACAAAGGAAGTAACAAAGATTAAAGCAGAAATAAACTATAAAGTAGAAAAAATAATACAAAAACTCACAAAACTTAGTTTCTTTTGAGAAGATAAAACAAAATTGACAAACCATTAGCTAGACTAAGAAAAGAAAAGAGAAGACTCAAATAAATAAAAATCAGAAATGAAGGAAGAGACATTACAATTGATGCCACAGAAATAAAATAATTATGACTACTATAAAAAATTATATGTCAACAAACTTTGGATAACCCAGAAAAAAATTGATAAATTCCTAGGAACATACAACCTATCAAGACTAAATTGTGAAAATGTTAGAAAGTCTGAACAGATCTACAGCAGACCTACAACTAGTATGGAATTGAAATAATAATCAAAACCTTCCAAAAGAAAAGGCCAACACTAGATAGCTTCACTAATGAATTCTATCAGACATTTAAATAAGAATTAATGTCAATGCTTCTCAAATTATGTCAAGAAAAATGAAAGAGAGAGATACTTCCAAATTCATTTAAGATGCCAACATTACCCTGATAGCAAAACCAGTAAAGACCATAAGAAAAGAAAACAACTGACCAATATCCCTAAATCAATATAGATGCAAAAATCCTCAACAAAATATTAGCAAACAAATCCAACAGCATATTAAGGGTGCTACACCGTGACCAAGTGGGATTTATCCGGAATGCATGGATGGTTCACATCTGAAAATTAATATAATACACCACATTAACAGAATAAAGAATAAAAATCACAGGATCATCCAATACATGTAGAAAAAAAAAATTTTGAAAAAATTCAACACACTTTAATGATACAAAATTCTGAAAAAAACCTAGAAATAGAAGAAAAATATATCATAATTAAGGTAATATATGGAAAGCCCATAGCTAACATCACACACAAGAGTGAAAACTGAAAACTTTACCTCTAGGATTAGGAACAAGGCATGGATGCCTGAACTTCTGTTCAACATAGTATTGGCAGTGCTAGCCAGAGCAATTAGGCAAGAGAAAGAAATAAACATAGAAATTAATAAGGAAGAAGTAAAATTGTCCCTGTTTTCAGATGACATCATTTTATATATAGAAAACCTTGAAGATACCATGAAGAAAAACCATTAGAAAAAGTAAATTCAACAAAGTTGCAGGATACAAAATCAACATAGAAAAATTAGTTGTGTTTTTATCTGCTGACAATGAACTATCTGAAAATGAAGTTAAGAAAAGTAATTCATTACAATAGCACCAAAAGGAATAAAATATTTAGAAATAGACCAAATTAAGAAGGTGAATAACTTGTTACTGAAAAATTATAAAGCACTAATAAAAGAAATTAGAAAAGACACAACAGGATGCTTCTGGTCAAGATGATTGAGTAGGTAAATGTATATACTTGCCTCCCTTCATGACCACATCAAAATTACAACAAATTATAGAACAGACATCATTAGGAGTCATCTCAAGTATAGCTGAACAGAAGTCCTACAACAGGAGACATACATAAGAGGTCACTTTGATACTGGTAAAAGGGGCAAAGACATGGAATGAGCTGATCGCACACCCGTGTGTGGCCATTTGAGCATCAGGAGGGATATTTCAGCTGTGGAGGTTCCCCAGGAGGAGCAAGGGGTCTTAGCGTCATACCAGGCTCCCCAGCCCAAGGTTCTGGTGGCTAGCAAAAGTCTCTACAATTTCTGGCTGTGAAAAACAGTTGGAGATCATGGCTGAGTGAGACTGAGGGCAGCTGGAGTCACAGACATTCTTCTTAAAGGGCCACACAGGGACTTACCAGCAGACTCACTCACTCAGAGCTCTGGTGTAGGGGCATCAGCTTGAAAAGTACCAGGGACTTACAGAAAAACTGAGTTGTCTGGCTTCACAGTGAGGGCCAGAGGGGCATTTTTCTTTTAGACAGAATTGCTTGCAGAAGTCATTGTTCATTTGTTGAGCTGAAGTACCACCTGAGGCTACATCAGAAGACCATACACCCAAAGGGCAGACTGGGAAGGTACCAAAGCCCTGCTAAAGTGAATCCTGCTTTGTAAAGTCAGTTCCTCACTGGCCAGATCTCACAATAAATCAACCTGAGGATAATCCTTCCTATTGGTATACAAATAGCAACCAAAGATCAACTACAATAGAAGGACCCAACACAACCCATACAACGGATGTATCTGGAGCACCCAGATCAGGGAAGACTGCATCTCTGGATCCCACAGGACACCTAATACATAAGGCTACTCTACTAAGACCGGGAGACATAGGAGCCCTTCTAATACACAGAAAGAAACACAGGTAGGCAGCCAAAATGATGAAACAAAGAAACACATCTCAAGTGTAAAAACAGAACAAAGCTCTGGAAAAAGAACTGAATAGAATGGAGACAAGCCATCTACCAGATACAGAGTTTAAATACTGGTTATAAGGATGCTCAATGAACATAAGGGAAGAGTAGATGAACTCAGTAAGAACTTTAACAAAAAGATAGAAAACATAAAAATGGAAATGGAAATTATAAAAGGGAACCAGTCAGAAATGAAGACTAATAACTGCAACAAAGACTACATTAGAGAGAATCAATAGTACATTAGATAAAGCAGAGGATCAAAATCAGTGATTTAGAAGTTAAGGTGGCAGAAAAAAAAAATAAACAATCAGAACAACAGCAAGAAAAGAGAATCCAAAATAATGAGGCTAGTTTAAAAGAGCCTCTAGGACAATGTCAAATATACCAACATTGACATCCTAAGAGTACCAGAAGGAGAAGAGTTAGAGCAAGGAAATTGAAAACCTATTTGAAGAAATAATGATGGAAAACTTCCCTAACCTGGCAAAGGAATTAGATATACAAGCCCAGGAAGCACAGAGAGTCCCAAGCAAGATTGAACCCAAGGAAGCCCACACCAAGACACATCCTAATTGAAATGCCAAAGGTTAAACACAAAGAGAGAATCTTAAAAGCAGCAAGAGAAAAGCAGTTAGTTACCTACAAGGGCACTCCCTAAAACTGTCAGCTGATTTCTCAACAAGAACTTTTCAGGCTACAAAATACTCAAAATGATAAAAAGCAAGGACCTACGACCAAGAATACTCTACCCAGCAAAGCTATCGTTTAGAACTGAAGGACAGGTAATAACTTCCCACACGAGAAAAAGCTAAAGGAGTTTATTGTTGTGGAAGACGGTTAGGAAGAAGAGTCGGAGTCTAGAAATGCTTTTACTAACATGGATAAGGGAGAGGGGATGAATGGCAATGATAGTATCCCCCACCCTTGTCTCCATGGCCTTTTATTAAGTTCTACAATAATGCTGGCTTTGTTATTAAGCAATTGTTACTCTAAAGTCAGTAGATATTAGCTGGATACAAACTACAGCTAGCTCCCAGATCCAGTCTCAAAGCCACCTCTGTGTTTCTCAGCTATCTCCTCTTAAGTATCTTTTCTTGTTCTAGTCACTGTGTTATCTTTGTCCCTAGAGCAAGATGTCCCAGAATAGGTCAGGCATGTGCGCCTTCCCTGCAATGTGTTCTTGACCGTAAGTCCACATCTATTAGGTCAGGTGTGTGTGCCTTCCCTGCAATGTGTTCTTGACTGTAAGTCCACATGTGCTTCTGATAACGGTGTTGCTCCAAGCACTAGGCATCCTGCCAAACTGCAGGCATTTCTCACAACAGTTTATCAATGCCAAACAAGTATTACAAGGAATGTTGGAGGGACTTCTTTAAAAAGGAGTAGTCGGAAAAAAAAAAAAAAAGATAAAATATGAATAATAAAAATGGCAATAACTACATATCTATCAATAATTACTTAAAATGTAAATGGATTTAGTGCTCCAATCAAAAGATATGGTGGCTGAATGGATAGTAAAATAAGACCCTCGTATATACTGCCTACAAGAGACTCACTTCAGATTGAAAGACATACATAGACTGAAAATAAAAGGATGGCAAAAGATATTTCATGAAAATGGAAATTTAAAAAAAGAAAACCGAGGGTAGCAATACTTCCACCAGAGGAAATAGGCTTTAAAATAAAGGCCATAATAAGAGACAAAGAAGAACCCAGTAATCTCATTTATTCACTACTTTGAGGGGACATGTGAATCCACATGTTCATTGCAGCATTATTTACAATAGCCAAAATGTGGAAGCAATCTGGGTGTCCATCAATTGACAAATGGTTATAGAAGTGGTAGTACATATATACAATGGATATTACTCAGCCATAAAAAGAAAGAAATCTTGCCATGTGCAACAACATGGATGGACCTAGAGAGTATTATGCTGAATGAAGTCAGAGAAAGACAAATGCCATATGATTTCACTTACATGTGGAATCTAAAAAAAAAAAATGAAACAGAAACAAACTCATAGATACAGAGAACATTTTGATGCTTGCCAGATGGGAGGGTGTTTGTGTGGTTGTGGGAGGCAGGTGAAAAAGTGAAAGGTATAAAGGAATACAAATTGGTAGTTACAAAATAGTCATAGGGATGTAAAGTGTAGCAGAAGGAATGTAGTCAATAATATTAGAATAACCCAGTATCAGATGGGTACTAGATATATGAGGGTGATCACTTTGTAAGATATATAAATGTGTCATCACCATCTTGTACACCTTAAACTAATATATGAAAGATAAAAAATTATTTTAAAAAAAGACAAGAAAAGACACAATGAATGCAGCAACATCCCATGTTCATGGTTAGATGTCTTAATAATGTTAAAATGTCAATTTAAAAATTTTTAATAAATTTATCACTTTTGTAATTTGTATACATTATCAAATTGATATAAGTGTTCATAATATTCTCTTGTTATTTTTTATTTGTTATGTTATTATTAGTCCTCCTATTTCATTTTATATTGTTTTTTTCCATTTTTTTTTTTAGTAAATTTTGCAATGGGTTTGTTTAATTATCTCTAGAAAAAATCTTTTTATGTTATTTAATTTTTTTTTTATTTCTTGCCATTAGTTTTATTATATCTGTCTCTCTTATTTCATCGACTTACTGCTTCTCTTGCTTAACATTGGTATCTGATATAGTTAAGATGCTAAATTTGCTCTTAGTGCTCCTTATATTTGTCCAAGAATTTTAAATGTCATTTTGTGCAAAATTTTAAGTTATATGAGCAAATTTCTTCTTTTCCAAAGAATTTTTAAAACAATGTTCATGCTCCATGATGGTAGAGACTTTATTTTCTTCTTTTGTTTATTCTTCTGTACCTCAAGTCTCTATCTTTTGTGTTTTTTTTTAACCTATTTGTATATTGCAATTGCTGATATAATCGGATGTTTTTCCATTTTATGTTTAACTTTCCTATTTCATTTTAGTAATTTTTTCTTTTTACTCCTATACTTTCTTTCATTAGGTTAAATATTCTTCTGCAGTTTGCGTCTATAATTTATGCTATTCTGATATTTTCCTAACTTACAAAGTACAATACTTATATTTATCTTTATTGTCAATTTCTTAGACATAATACACCTTGGCAGAATTCTCACTTACCTTTCATAATCTCTTTTCCTAACCCATTTCCCACTTCCATGTATGTCTGAAGTACTTAATTATTTACTAAATTATTAAATTATTTTTAATTTGGGGGACCTTCCTTGCCTTTTTTAGACATTTAAAATTTTTGATAAATTATTTATCCTTTCTATATATCTTTCTATACAGCATCTTCCTGGATTTGTTTTTCTTTTTTTCAAGAATACTTTTTTCTAAAATGTCTTCAAGGATAATCTTGATGTAATACATTTTCTGAGAATTATATGCTCGACAAAATCTGTGTTTCATGCTATCATTCTATAAAATTTTGCTCATATTATCTATGACAGTCTTTCAGTAGATTTAAAAAATTTAGGTCCAGCAAAATAGCCTCTACAAAAATCATCTACACGTTTAAAAAAAAATAAGGAAATAATAAAAATAAAGCAATAGTAAAGATATAGCTGGCAAAAATAATGTGACAGAATGGAACAGATATGCTTATGAAGTCATATATAAGAATGTTTATAGCACCACTACTAGAAATAAACTCAAACTGGAAAATAATGAAATGTCCATTAATATTAAAATAGATGAATAAATGTGGTATACAATACTTACAGAATGGGGTAATATACAGCAGTGAGAACAGATAAACTACAACTACATGCAATAACATGGAAGAATTTTTCAAACCTACTGTTGAGTGAAAGAATCTAGATACAAATGAGGATATACTCTATGTCATTTATATAAAGTCCACAAACAGGCAAGCCTAGTCTATGATGTTAAAAGTAGAAGAGTGTTTGGAGGATGGTGACAGAAAGGGTAGGCAAAGGGAGTAAGAGAGGCTCTGAAGAGCTAGTAATATATATATTTTTTTATCTGCTTCTGGGTAGGTAAGTATATTTACAACTCAAGTTGTATACTTATGATATATTGTATTTTCCTCTATAAATGATACATATAATTTAAAAGTTAAAAGTTTTTTTGAAATAAAATATACCCATGTAGCAATATTTATAAAAGACAAAGTGGAATTCAAAGTTGTTGCGCTCCTCCCCCCTCCGCCAAACACTAAAAATTAACTCATGGTCTTCCATGAGTTAATGCCACTCTGATTCTTTTTCCTTTGCGTATCTGTCTTTACATTTTGAAGCTTTTAGAAATTCTCTTTGATTTTCTTAATTTGATCTTAAGTATACTATAATATTTCTATACGTTGGCTTTCTCTTATGTATCCTGTTTGACACCTTATGAGTATTTAAGTCCTTTCAATAGGCGCATTTCATATTTCTGATTTTCAGAAAATATTCAGCCATTTTATTATTTACAGACTTCTACTTACAGCCCTTAAGGATCCTACAGGATCCTTAAATAAAGGCCCTGTCCCAGAACTTTGTCAGAAGTGGTAGTAGGAAAATAGAGAAGGCTTCAAGAGGTGAACTTTTCGTAGACCTGTTTGTCTTTCTTTTCTTAAGGGCCTTAAATTCTGTAACTTGCTAAAATAAGAAGAATCATTAATACGATTGGAAGGAAATTTCTCGCAGTAAAGAAAGAAAGAAACAACAGTCACATTATGAAAGGAGAGCTTATTACAGAA
This sequence comes from Eonycteris spelaea, assembly GCA_003508835.1. Taxonomy (NCBI): domain Eukaryota; kingdom Metazoa; phylum Chordata; class Mammalia; order Chiroptera; family Pteropodidae; genus Eonycteris; species Eonycteris spelaea. Next base: position 7,139,607 of record PUFA01000084.1, on the reverse strand, counting down.
TTGATTGCTTGAATATATAATTTGATTTTGGATAAAAATAAATGTACATTTGTTTTTTAAAAGTGTGTATTGGTTAAATTTAGCTTCAAACCATTTTTTATTTCATGGCTAACATCTGGGAGACTGAATAACATTTCTAAAAAATCTTTATTTTCTACGTGGCTGCTTAACAGCTGCTTAACGCTAACGCAGTTAATTCCTGTCTCCTCACCTACTCTGCATTTCTTGTTTCTCTTTGTCTTTATCATAGGAAGGTTGAAAAAAGCCTATGTTTTTTCACTTACTCAGTTTCACCAATCGCCCCCTCTGAACAATGAAAAATATTCCCACCACAGGACAGGACGATTGATTAAAAATTGGCATTTAAAAGCGCTACTCAATCGGAAATCACCTGCGTAGTTTGTAGTGAGCGTAAATGGGTGTATAACCAGACTTGGAGTGGGCGGAGGCGTGGCGCTGTGGCCAGCAAGAGAGAGGAGAGGGAGCTGAGCCGCAGTCTTTGTTACAGCTGAAATCACTCCGTAGAGCTCGAGGTGCGCAGCATGGTACGGCGTGAGATACCCTGTGCTTTCCAGTTGAAGCTGGCCACCCCGCAACCGCGAGCGAGGATGGAAAAGCCGGTGAGTGGGGCCAGGCTTGGGAAGGAGGGCGCAGGCTGGGCGTGCGGGTGGCTAGAAGCGGCGGAGGGCTGAGCGCGCCATGCCGTGGCTCACCCAAGTCTGGTTTGGTCTTTCTGCAAGGGCTTTCCTTTCAGAGCTTAAGAAGCGGATTTTGTCTTCTGAAGGGTAGTTTCCAGGCAGTTCATGGCAGCCCCATTATGTCCCAACGCCCTGGGAAAAGGATGCTGCTAGGCGGGGGCTACGAAGATGCTTCTCCTGAGATTATTGTCATCCTCGGAGAGGAACTGGATGGGAAGGGGCCTCTAGGCAGGCTGGCAGAGAGGCCACTGGCTCTGGCTGAAAGGCTGAGAAAAGATATTCTATTTTTAAATGCCCCAAGAAGGAAAGAGGATAGCAGGTGCCGTTTGGGCTCCCTGTGACACCAGCAACTGGAGTGGGGCTGCAAAATTAGGAATTCACTCTCCCAGGAGAGATTGCTCCCTCCTTGAGGCTCTGGATCCTTCCTCCATCCTCTGGGCCTTTGCCTGGGAAGTCATAAAGGATCAGATAATTCGGGGTTAAAACTCAGGGTATTTAAGAGAGACATTTTGTTTATTCAGGATCTGGATGCATGACAAAATGAAGGGGAGAATTTTTCATTTACATTGGTATAATTAATAAAAAATAACAAATATTTAATAAAATAATAACAAATAATTAACAAAATAATAACAATAATAAAACAGTAAAAAATTGAAATCCAAATACAAGTAATGCCTCAAGGTTTTTTTTTAGTACATAGTTTATTGGTAAGACCACAAAACCAGTTACTTTGATACCTTTATTAACAAAGGAGAATGGTGACCATTGAGCTAATGTTTACTGGATACCAGATGCTCTTAATCTTCATAGCTATCCTTCAAAAGAGGAATTATTACCTGATTTTACAAATGAAGAAACAGGTAGAGAGGTTAATTTTTTCCACATCCATGCGGCGGGATTAGGGTTTGGACCTATAAATTTTCAGGGGAAGAGGTATCTATAGGGGCGGTGTAGCTAGCAAATGGGCAGCTATCAGCCTGTCCCTCTTGGCAAAAGAAGTGGACTTTTCCATTTCTGTTATTGTACTGTCTGTATATGATTCGATTAATGATTTTTGTTAGCTACGTAAAACATATTGGTATTTATTATTTCTTAGGCGCTGTATAAAGTGCCTTAAATCCGTGAAACTCATAGTAACCCAATGAGATACCAACATTTATTTAGTGGTTATTTGTATCAGTCACTATTCTAAGAGCTTTACAAATACTACCTCATTTAGTCTTTTTAAAAGAGGTCGATACTATTATTTTTCATCCATCTTAGAAGCATTTGTCCTAGCTGACACATCTATTATTTCTGCTTAAGTCAGCCAGAGCAAATATGTATATATTTAATAGCAAAGCTTTTCTTCAAATTCCCTTTGCCTCAATCACTGTCTTTGTTTCTTAAACATTGCTGGCTCCCACTTCATACATCTTGTGTTTTGGTGTGTGTCTGCTTTCTCTCTTGTCTTAAAACAGATTTTCACTATGGGAGCCAATCCATTTTGCATTTATCATTATGGCCTTTGCTAAAATTTGGATTTTCACTTGAGAGAGAGGCATGATGGTGTAAAAAATGATGGTGGAAAATTAAAATGCCAAATAAGACTTTTTAGTTCTAAAAGTGTTTTAAAATAGCAAGCGCCTAAGTGTTTGAGTGTCCTGAAAAGGAGGCCCTGTACTCATCCCCTCCAGGAGTGGGAAGTTCAAGAGGATGGTAAATAGAATTTACACATAGATGTTAAAATCCAAGAACAGAAAGCACCTGTGCCTTGCTCCCTTGGGGTGGGGTTGACTGTGATAAGAGGCTAGCCTACCCATCATTGCAAGATAACAGTGAAACAGAGATGGATAGATATATGAGAGTCTAGGCAGAAAGCCTCGTAGAATTTCCCTTTGGCTATCACAGGGAGAATCCAGGAGTATGGAATCGGGAGAATGAGAGAGAACATCTATGAGCACAAGATTTAACTGTACAGACAGATGATCCCGATAACTCAACGGGAACACAGCAGCCTTAGTTTGGAATGCCAGCATAGCTAGATGTTTGTAACCAAGGATCAGTAGCCCTGTCCCACGGCTTGGCAGTATGTAAACTCCCTGGAATGTAAATGCAGTGCCAGAGATTGGGACAATTGTGACGCATTGGGGTAGCAGGGGGCTGAACTGACAGAGATAATGCGACATTGACTAAAGCCATCTCTAACTCTAGCTGGAGGCAACATGAAATAAAATAAAGTTCGGTTAAAGAAAAATAGAGCGAAATGCACATTTCTTACATATTTGTATTATAGAAAAATGTAGAAATAGAGAAAAATATAGGGAAAAGTTACATTTCTTGCTCTTACTCCTTATAATGAACACACATGTAGACCAAGTGAATAGGTCAATGGGGCTGCACAGAGAAATTAATCTGTCTCCATTCCACCCTATCATTTTATAGCAAAATGATACTGAGAATAATAACATTCCCTTAAATACCAACATGATCTGTAAAAAGGCCAAGGATTTCTGCCCAGATACATGAAAACAAAGCAATGAAAAAAACTAATAAAGCCATTACTGGTTTTTGTCTTTTCGATCATTCATACTGTCATTGTTCATTATTTTTTCAATTTTCAGATTTTTAAAATTTCATATTAGTTTCAGATATACAGTACAGTGGTTGGACATTTATATAATTTATGAAGCGAATCCCCCGATTAGTCAAGTACCACCTATACATAGTTCTTACAATATTGTTGACTATATTCTCTATACTGTACTCTACATCCCCATAACTATTCTGTAGCTACTAATTTGTACATCTTTATCTCTTCATCTTTTTCACCCAGCCTCCCAATCCCCCTCCCCTCTGGCAGTTTGTTCTCTGTATCTGTGAGTCCGTTTTTGTTTAGTTTGTTCATTTCTTTTGTTCCTTAGATTCTGCATATAAGTGAAATAATGTGATATTTATCTTTCTCTGTCTGACTTATTTCATTCAGCATAATGCCCTGTAGGTTTATCCATATCATTGCAAATGGCAAGATTTCACTTTTTATGGCTGAGAAATATTTCATCGTATATATGTACCATAACTTTATTCAATCATCTATTGATGGATACTTAGGCTGTTTCCATATCTTGGCTATTGTGAATAATACTGCAGTGAACACAGAGGTGCATAAATCTTAAGAATTAGTGTTTTGGTTTTCTTTGGATAAATTTCCAGAAGTGCAATTGCTGAGTCAAAAGGTAGTTCTATTTTTAGAAACCTCCAAACTGTTTTCTTTAGTGGCTATACCAATTTGCAATCCTGCATACAGTGTACAAGCGTTCCCTTTTCTCCACATCCTTGCCAACACTTATTATTTATTGATGATAGCCATTCTGACAGGTGTGAGGTGATATAATTGTGATTTTAATTTGCATTTCTCTGATAACTGGCAATCTTGAACATCTTTTTATACACCTATTGCCCATCTGTATTTCCTCTTTGGAGAAATATCTGTTCAGGTCTTCTGCCCATTTTTTAATTGGATTTTTTTGTTGTTGTTGAGTTCTTTATAGATTTTGGATATTAATCCCTTATCAGATGTATCATAGGCAAATGTCTTCTCCCATTCTGTAGGTTGTCTTTTTGTTTTATTGATGGTTTCTTTTACTGTGCAAAAAGTTTTTAGTTTTGATGTAGCCCCATTTGTTTATTTTTTCTTTTGTTTCTCTTGCCTGAGAAGATATATCAGAAAAAAAAAATTATTAATAGCAATATCAGAGAGTTTACTGTCTATGTTTTCTTCTAGGAGTTTTATGGTTTCAGGCTTTACATTTAAGTCTTTAATCCATTTTGAGTTTGTTCTAGTATATGGTGTAAGAAAGTTGTCCAGTTTCATTGTTTTTTAATGTATCTGTCCAGTTTTTTCCAATACTATTTCTGTTGAAGACATTGTCTATTTTTTGCCCCCTTTGTCATAGATTAAATAACCATATAGGCGTGGATTTTTTTTCTGGGCCCTTTTCTCTGTTCCATTGATGTCAGTACCATGCTGTTTTGATTATTACACACATTGTAGTTTGAAATTAGGTGATACTTCCAACTTTGTTCTCCTTTCACAAGATTGCTGTGGCTATTCAGGGTCTTTATAATTCCATTCAAATTTAGAATTATTTTCTCTAGCTCTCTGAAAAAGGCCATTGGTATTTTGATAGAGATTGCATTGACTCTATAGATTGTTTTGGGTAGTATGGCCATATTAATGATGTTGATTCTTCCTACCTATGAGCATGGTATACTTCCATTTATTTGTATGTCCTTCACTTTCTTTTTTCAATGGCTTTCTGAGACAGGATTTTTATCTCCCTGGTTAAATTGATTCTTAGGTATTTTATTGTTTCTGATGCAATTGTAAAAGGAATTTTTTCCTAATTTATCTTTCTGATAGTTCATCGTTAGTGTATAAAAATGCAACTGACTTTTGAAAATTAATTTTGTATCCTGCTACTTTACCAAATTAATTAATCAGTTCTAACAGTTGGGGGTAAAATCTTTAGGATTCCCTATTTATAGAATCATGGCATCTGCAAATAATGACAGTTTACTTCTTCCTTTCCAATTCAGATGCCTTTTTATTTCTTTTTCTTATATGATTGCTGTAGCACGGACTTCCAAAACTATGTCGAATAGAAGTGGTGAAAATGAACATCCTTGTCTGGTTCTTGATCTTACGGAACATGCTTTTAACTTTTCTCTATTGAGTGTGATGTTACTTATAGGGTTGTCTTATATGGCCTATATTATGTTGAAGTGTGTTCCTTCTATGTCCACTTTGCTAACTGTTTTTATCATGGATGCTAGATTTTGTCAAATGCTATTTCTGCATCTATTTTTATGATCAGGTGATTTTTATCTTTCAATTTGTTTATGTGGTGTATTATATTAATTGATTTGTTGATGGTAAACCAACCTTGCATCCCAGAAATAAATCCCACTTGATCATGGTGTATGATATTTTAATATATTGCTGAATTTGATTTGCTAATATTATGTTGAGGATTTTTGCGTCAGTGTTCATAGTGATATCAGCCTATAGTTTTCTTCTTTGAAATGTTTTTGGTTTTGGAATCAGGGTAATGGTGGCTTCATAAAAATAGTTTGGGAGCCTTCTCTCTTCTTGAATTTTTTGAAAAAGTTTGAGAAGAATAGATGTTAATTCTTCTTTGAATGTTTGGTAAAATTAACTTATGAAGACAACTGGACCAGGACTTCTGCTTTTTGGAAGTTTTTTTGATTACTGATCCGATTTTGATCATGGTAATGGGTAGGTTCTGATTTCTGTTTCTTCTTTACTCAGTCTTGGGGATTGTATGTTTCTAGGATTGTATGTTTCATTTCTTCCACATTGTCCAATTTGTTGGCATATAATTGCTCATAAGATTTTCTTATAATCCTTTGTATTTCTGTGGAGTCTATTGTTACTTTCCTCTTTCATTTCTGATTTTATTTATTTGGGTCTTCTCTCTTTTTTTCCTTAATGAATGTAGTTAGTTTATCAATTTTGCTTTTGTGTTTCAAAAAACCAGCTCTTGGTTTAGTTGATCTTTTGTATTATTTTTCATTTATTTCATTTATTTCCACTCTGATCTTTATTATTTCCTTCTTCTACTTACTTTGGGCTTTGTTCACTGTTCTTTTTCTAGTTCTTTTAAGTATAAGGTTAAATTGTTTATTTGAGATTTTTCTTGTTTCTTGATATAGGCCTAAATTGCTATGAATTTCCCTCTTAGGACTATTTTCACTGTGTCCCATAGATTTTGAGTCATTGTGTGTTTCCATTTTTATTTGTCTCTAGGTATCTTTTGATTTCTTCCTTGATCTCATTGTTAACTCATTCATTGCTTAGTAGCATGTGATTTAGCCTTCATGTGTTTGTGCATTTTCGGTTTTTTTTTCTTGTACTTGATTTTAGTTTCATACCATTGTGGTTGAAGAAGATGATATGATTTCAGCCTTCTTAAATTTATTGAGATTTTTTATGGCTTATTATTATGGTCTACCCTGGAAAATGTTCCATGTGCACTTAAGAACAATGTATATTCTGCTACTTTGGGATGAAATGCTCTAAAAATATCAATTAAATCCATATAGTGTAGTGTGCCATTTAAGGCTGCTATTTTCTTGTAGATTTTCTGTCTGGAAGATCTGTCCATTGGTGTTAATGTAGTATTAAAGTCTCCTACTATGTGTATATGACTGTCATTCTCTTCTTTTATGTAGGTCAATAATTACTCTGTATATGTAGATGCTCCTATATTAAGTGCATAAATGTTTACTAGTTTATGTACTCTTGTTATATTGACCCCTTTATCATTATGTAATGCCCTTCTTTGTCTCTTAGTATAGACTCTGTTTTGTCTGATGTAAGTATTACTATCCCACCTTTTTTATTCACTTACATTTGCATGAGATATTTTTTTCATCCTTTTACTTTTAGTCTGTGAGTATCATTTGATCTGAAGTGGGTCTCCTGTAGGCAGCATATGCATGGGTCTTATTTTCTTATCCATTCAACTACCCTGTTTCTTTTGATTGGAACGTTGAATCCATTTACATTAAAAGTGGTTATCAATAGGTATATAGTTATTGCCATTTTATTATTCATACTTATAGTTTTTTCCCTCTTCTTTTTTTACAGAAGTTTCCTTAACATTTTTTGTAATACCACCTTGTTGGTGATGAATATTTTTAGCTTTTTTCTGGAAAGCTCTTTATCTCACATTCCATTTCAATTGAGAACTTTCCTGGGTAGATGAGTCTTGGTTTTAGGTGGTTTTTTTTCATCACTTTGAATATTTCTTAACAATCCTTTTTGGCCTGAAAAGTTTCTGTTGAAAAATCAGCTGACATTCTTATGTGAATACCCTTGTAAGTAACTTGCTACTTTTTCTTGACGCTTTTAAGATTCTCTCTCTGTCTTTAACCTTTGGCATTTTAATTAGGATGTGTCTTAGTGTGGATCTGTTTGGATTTTTTTGTTTGGGACTCTTTTGTGCTTCATAGACTTTTATATCTATTTCCTTTCCCAAGTTAGGGAATTTTTCTGTCACCCTTTCTTCAAATAGGTTCTCAATCCCTGGCTCGCTCTCTCTCCTCCTTCAGGTACCTTTATAATGATGATTTTGGTACACTTGATGGTGTCACAGAGGACTCAAACTAGCCTCATTGTTTTTGGATTTGTTTTTCTTGTTGCTATTCTGATGGAGTGTTTTCTGCTATCGTGTCTTCCAACTCTGAGCTACAAAGTGATCCAATGATTCAATCCTCTGCTTCATCTAATCTACTGTTTATTTCTTCTAGTATATTCTTCATTTCAGTAATTATATCCTTCATTTCTGAATGGTTCTTTTTTATGGTTTCTATGTACTATCTCTCTGCTGAAGTCCTCATTGTGATCATATATTCTCCCCCTAAGCTCATTGAGCATTCTCATAACCAGTGTTTTCAACTCTGTATCTGATAAGTTGCTTGCCTTTATTTTATTTAGTTTTTTTTTTTTCTGGAGTTTTTTCCTGTTGTTTCATTTGCAGGATGTTTCTTTGTTTTCTTATTTTAGTTACCTCTGTGTTTGTGTCTATGCATTAGGAAGATTTGCCACATGGCCTTTTGTAGTAGGTGTCCTGTGTGGCCCAATTACAGTCTCCCTGATCACCTGGGCATGTTTCTTGCATGGGTTGTGTGTGTTCTCTTATTGTAGCTAAGTCTAGATTGCTATTGCCATGTCAGTTGATGGGATTGACTCTCAGTCTGAGTGGCTGTGAGGATTTGCCACAAGGTAGGAGCTGCTGTGTAGGATCTGTCTCCTTGGAGTGGACATTCATCCCAGCAGGCTTGTGTACCTGTTGAGACCACCTTTTGGGTATGCTGCTTATGGGGTTAGTCTGGTGGTGCTCTGTGTGCTCTGATGCCATCCTCCAGGTATGTTGGTCCTGTGGTACCTTGGGAGGGGTTCCTGTGTCGGCCAAGATCAGCCTCTGCCTTTGATTGCTCGGGATACCTGGTAGGAGCTACAAAGTGATCCAATGATGGTTGCTTCCTATGCCGGATCTGGAAGCAAGTGAAAGAGACCATGATGCAAGCTGAGGTTGGTTACCCCCAGTACTGGTCTTTGGATGGCTTAGCAAAAAGAGTAGTGCACCTCAAGGCCTGAGGCTGCCTACCAGCTTCCCATAAGGCTCCACAGCTGAAAGAGACTTTGGGTGGTACATGAGCTGGGTGGGTTGGGGACCCAGGGATTTACCAGGGTAAAAATGAGCCAGTTTTACTCAGCCAGTGGAGATTCAGTTTTTGTTGTCAGTCCTCTCATAAAACTCTTCAGTTGCCACAAGGCCAGCCGCTGCCTTCCTTGAATTCTCAGACACCCAAGATCTGTTCAAGGAATACTGTAGCTTGGGGGTGGGGCTGGTGGCCCACCATCCAAAGTTTCTCCTGGGATGCACAAGCCACACACAAGCCACACAAACAAATTGAAGGCTGCTGTCAAATTCTCAGCCTAAGGAAAGCACAGGGTGGAGCTGGCGGCCTGGGAATGGGCTTGCCAGGGGCAATTTGTGGGTTGAGTGGGGCCTCAGGGGAACACAGGGTACAGCTGGCCAATCTCACTGGGCCAATGCAGATTCAGAATTGAACATGCAGAGGGGAGGGTTCAACATAGGCAAGATGGCACCAGTCTATAGAGTGTACCGGAGGGAGCCCCGATGCTACACAACTCTGTCTTTTCCTGTATGTCTCTTGTGCCCCCCAAGCTGCTGACCCTCCGCCAGAGCCCAGGGTGAGTGTCTGCAAGTGAATGAGTGTGTGAGCAGACCCTTTACAGGAGACACCTGAGTTTTCAGGTTTCTTCTATCTCACCCAGATGGCCAGAATCCCCACTGATTTTTACAATCAGATTTTGTGGGAACTCCTCTCTTCCAGGGACTGGAAACTTCAGGCTGGGTAATTCTTGTGTAGGGCTAGGACCCCTACTCCTTCATGGGGGCTTCTGCAGCCATGCTCTCCTTCTTGGTACTCAATTGCCATATGTGGGTTTGGGGCTAGCTTGTTTCACATTTCTGCCCCTCCTACTAGTCTTGATGTGGCTTTTTGTTTGTATCCTGGACAAACAAAAGTTGATTGTTTTATAATTTGGTTGTAATTTTAGTGCAGTAGCAGGAGGAGGTGAACCCCACTTTTACCTGGCCTACCATCTTGACTTTACTCCCCATTATGGGGTTTTAAAAGGTAAAATTTTATAAAATTTGCAAAATTTGCAGGAAAATCTACCTCAGAAAACTACAAAAGCAGTCACCTGTTTCTAAGTGGTTACCCCTAAGTTACATTTTTAAATTTTAACAGATATGGATTATTTGGGAAGTGGGTGCTCTCTAACATTTGTAGTCTCTGTGTTTTCTATGTGTATTTATGGCAGTTTGTTTTCCCCAGAGATCCAATGTCTTTGAGATTTTGCTCTTTACCATGCGGCTTTAGGAGCAAGATCTCAAATTGCTAGAGATGCCATAATGAAGGAGCCACACTGCTGCTTTTCTTTTCCCATATCCTGAGCAGGCCCTGTTATTTCTTCTGTTTATAGTTTCTGATTCTGCTTCCGCAAAACGAAAGTTCTCTGGTGGTTAAAACTTTAGCTGCAACATTCCCTGAGATAGCCATGAGATTGAAGCTTCCTTAGTTTTGTCCACATCCAAATGCCCATTTTTGTACTGTGCTCTCTATCTTCAGGTGTTCGGGAGGTTCTTCTGTCATTTGTCTACCTACAGACTGATTTGGTTCTTGGCTGCAGTGACGCTATGCAGGGCGCAAGGTAAACATACTCAATTCCCCTGCTTGGAGTCCAGGAAATACGATTTCTGGAGTGGAGAGATTTGGCCACTGTTGTTTGTGCTGTACTGGTTCATTTTTCTGCATGAATTGTTTAAACATGTAATTTTCTTGGAAGAGAATGGTGAGAGTGGTTCTTTCTGCTTCCCGCAGTTGTGTTTTCAAAGTGGAAGAAGATATTGCTATTTAGGCACTGTTTCTATAGATAAAACTAGACATGAAAAAAATTCTAAGTCAGATATTTTTTACCTATAGATATGAATAAATTTGAAAACAATAATTACCTATGTTTATAAAGACATAGAAATGCTTGAAAGAGTATAGATGAATACAATCCTTTGGAAAGTAATCTGATGTACCCCTCTTTTACAGAAAAATCTAGAAGTTAATGAAATATAGAGGTTATAAAGGTTCACATAGACTATTGTATAAAACTTATGCCTATGCTTTCCACTTATCTGCTGAATTACCTAGTTGTGCCAGACCTTCCTCCTCTGTTTCAGTAGAGGCCACCCCTCTCTTGCTGCTGGCTTTTCATCACCTTCCATGTGACTTTGTGATACATCAGCCATCACAGGTGAATGAAGAACAGGTTTTATACCATCTGCAACACAGAATTTAACAACTGACTGGGGAATCTGAATAGAATTCTATATAAGCATTCTATATAAGTAAAAAATTGTAAACGTTCCACTAAATTATTTTTTCCATAGTCAAAGAGAAAAATCACTCAAGAAGTGCAACTGTAGCTTTGATTCCTCTTGTATTCTCCATTCTAAAAGCAGAAATTTCTCCAAATCTCTTCTTTACAAAATCTCAACAAACTCCAATCCCAACAACAGGTATTGCTCCCAGAAAGTTTCGCATGTACCAAGAGTAAAACTGGACTCATGCAACACTCAGAGATTCCAAACTGTATTTGTTGCTACGTTCAACTTTTCATGCCTGATATTGGGGAATTGTTGAAAGAATATTGTTTGTTTGTGCTTTTATTTTTTTAAATTACACTAGCCAACATTTAATCTATATTATTAGTCTTAAAAAACAGACTATGGTATTTTTCATTAAGTCTACATTTTGTGTACTATTTCATTAATTTGTGCTTTTATCTTTATTAATTCACTCCCTTTAATTACTTATTTACTCTTTGATGGGGGCGGGTAGGATATTTGGATTTCTGTGTGTATTCATTTTTCAATCTCCCTCGTTTCCTAATAAATGAAGTTAGGATTAAATATTTCCCTCTAAGAACTGCTTTATCAGTTTCTGCAGATTTTAATATATTCTCATTGTCATTCATGATAATTTATAATTCTTGCTGTGATTTCTTCTGTAATTAAAGGATTAAAAGAGCATGTGCACAGTGTTCAAGGTCATACAATAGCACCATTTTTTTGGTATCCTATTTTAAGCTTAATTTGGGGGAATATTCCATATATTTTTGAAAAGATTGTATGTTCTCTTTTGGATAAAAGGTTACACATGCATATATATATATATAAGTATTTGTTTTTTCAGATCTTCTATATTCTTATATTTGACTTTTCTGCTATACTTATTTTTAAATATATGCAAGTAAATATTCTCAGAGAACTGTGGACATACTCCCATTATGATTGTGGATTTATAATTTTTTTTTGTAGTTCTAGTAGCTTTTTATATATTTCTGAGTTATATTTTTAGATACGTTGAGGTTCATGATTAATTTATATCAATTAATATATATCAATTCCTATTATTATTTTGAAAAATATGTTTTTGTCCCTTGCAGTGTTTTTTCTTCCATTCTTCCTTTTCTCTTCTTTTAAAAGTCTTATAGGACTGATGCTGAAACATTTCAGGTCTTTGAATTTTTCTTGAATCCCTTCCATATCTTTATTCCTATGTACTACATTCTGGAAGGATTCAATGACCTGTTCTTCCTGCTTACTAATTTATTCCTCAGTGATATCCATTCTGAGAAGTCAGCCAATCTATTAAGATTTTATATTTTTCATTATTTACACCTCTAATTTCTACTATTTATAGTGCTGACTTCTTTTTATACTTTATCACATTTATTCTTGTCCAGGTATTTATCGATTTATGATCTATTTCTTCATTTGATATGAATTCTTAAATTTGTAAAGTTTACTATTCCTCTTTCAATGTGTTAACTTTCTCAAATGTTTGGCTATTTGTAATTATATTGAGATTTCTCATTGAATAATCTATTGTATCAATATGAGTAGCCAGCATTAGAGGTGGAAAAAATTATTGCCATGCCTTATATTCTGCACTGCATTCCATAAAAATGGGGGAATATGTAGATTGTCATTTAGTTGTCAAAGCTCTCTGCTACCATCAGCCTCTGGGAGCATTGTCCTGTATATCTCTTTCCTTATGTTGTTATATTCATTGTTGCTTCCTGGAGGTGGATACCACTATTGCTCCCTCTTCCTTTGTAGGGTGTGTGTGTGTGTGTGTGTGTGTGTGTGTGTGTGTTGTGTGAGAGAGAGAGAGAGAGAAAAGAGAGAGAGAGAGAGAGAGAGAGAGAGAGAGAGAGAGAGAGAGAGAGAGAGAGAGAAAACGAGAAAAGAAAGTGGGGGAAGAGAGAGAAAGAAATGTATAGGGCTGCTACATATTTATCATTTAAACTATTCATTATGCCTATTGTCTATTGGCCTTTTCCTGCCCCTGGCTTCTACCTCTCCTGGCATAAACACACTTGGCAATGCTTCTATCTTATCTTGAAATTTCAACTTTTAATCTCATTCCACCTACTTTCCAGCTTACAGGGATCCTTCACACAGTTTCTTGTCACTGAGAATTTGCCTTCCCATTTTCTACTCTTTTGTTTTTAAAGATGAAAAAAATATGTATATTTGAACTTATATTTACCTAGCAACATCAGGAGAGTAGGTAAATGTTTTCTTTTTTGTATTTTTCTCTTATTTTTTTTTATATTTGACTTTGAACACACATTATTTTTAATCAAAAAACAGATATTTGTATATATATTAAATTTAAAATAAAAATGTTTTTTATGATTCCATGATGAAAGTGGTGACCCAAGATGAAAGAGAGCTGCTGAACACACCTGCTTCCTTGCGATGCTCTCTGGAAACTTCCCATGAAGTTTTGATTGTGACATGGCAGAAAATCAAAGCTGTAAGCCCAGAAAACATGGCTACCTTCAGCAAGAACCATGGAGTTGTGGTCCAGACTGCCTATAAGGATAAGATAAACATCACTGAGTGGGACTCCAGAGCTCTACCATTACCTTCTGGAATACTACCTTGGATGATGAGGGGTGTTACAAGTGCCTCTTCAATACTTTTGGTTCCGGGAAAATCTCAGGAATAGCCTGCCTCACCCTCTTTGGTAAGAATCTGAGACTACATTGTCTCTTACTAGAAATGTTATTTCCAAGAATGTTTGGGACATAGTAGTAGTACCTACTTTTTCAGGAACCTAATCCCAGAAAGATTTGTGAGAAGACACTTGGCCTTTCATATCTACTATAATTGTGTTGTTATGGTTATTGGATAGTTCATGAGGTCATTATGAGTCTGTCTGGATTTATCTTTTCCTGTGGAATCCTATTATCAGCAGAAATAAATTGAGACCATGGTGAAACCAACTTCTCCATAAGTGGTGACATGATTAAGACCTGGCTTTGCCATTAGCAATCATGTGGCCCTACATGAGTTCTGTTCATTTTCTGTACCAGAGTTAATTTATCTGCACAATAAATGTGAAATAGATCATCTTCAGGGTCTTTAATAGCTTTAATGTTTTTGGATCTAAAAACATTATGATCTAAAAACAGAATGGGCTAACTTGGATCCAGTATTTGTGGTCTTTCTCATTTTGTTTCAATATAGCTCTCTCAGGATTGATTGATAAGGAGACATACAGCAGAGTGTCTTCATACTTGATGTTAAACTATGGATTTAACTGGATAATAAGTATGAAGAGCTTAGTTTGACAAGATTTTTTCCTCTTAACTGATACATAGCTGAGATCAAGAACCGAGAAGTACGAATAAGGGGTAACTTTGGAACATGGCATATTTGGTGGTGGTTTTAGGAGGAAAAAGACAAACTTAGGGTTATTAAGAAAGTTAATGCGAAAGTTTGAGCACACCAGGTATATTAGACATAGGGTAAGAGGAGGCTCAGTAAATAAGAATGCAAGGGAGATATGACAATACCAAATACAAGTTTCTTTCACTAATTTGGCTGTATACGAATCCTCTCTTCAGGATCTTACATCAGGCTTTCTTCATGATTTCTACTTTCATTCTATCTGTTTCTCTGTCTCCCTCTGTCTCTCTCTCTACCCTTTCACTCTAGTCTTCCCTCCCACTCTCTTTCTTTACTTTTTTTCTCCCTCCTTTACTCCCTCTCTCTTTTTTCCCCTTCCTCCTCTCTCTCTCCTTCCCTTCCTCCTATTTCATTCTTCTTTATCTTTCTTGTATCGTAATTTTTCTCATTTCTGTTCTTTTTCTTTTCTTTCTCTTTTTGCTTATCTTTCTCTCTTTCTGCTATTCCACCTCCTTTACTCACAAACTTCTGTATTATTATTATTTTTTTTCTGAAAACCAGGCTCCTCTGAGTCTGTTAGCTAGTAATACTGTAGTTCTTTTCTACACTAGCCTTTTCCAGCCACACCTTTCAGCTTTTATCTGTCATTCTTCAATATGCCAGAGAAAACTGCCATCCAGTCTGACCACATCAACTGTAGTCATCTTCTTTTATTTTAATCTCTCTTCCCCAGTGTTTGATAATCTGGGCACTCTTTGGACAGAGTCACAGCCCTATAGCCCCATTTCCTCCAACCCACTGTCACCCACCCACCTTTTGAACCACTAAGTATAGAACAGGCTTTCATTTAGCACTGCTCTCTAATTATTTTGAGGGCTACAAAGCCAACCACAGAAAGGCAGGTCCACATTTGTTCAGGAGAGAAGAACTATATTTCAATGAAAATAACTCATTAGTCAAGGGAATTTTTAAAAGGGAACAGGGTAAAGTTGGCCTGAAAATAATGTCATTTTCTCATAAACTAGTTATTTTCTCCATTAGGTGATCTCCAAGGTCCTTCAACTGTCATTCCGTGATGTTTTAGTTATTGGCTATGAGTTCATAATTTACTTTTTGTATAGATATCCCAAACAAGGACTTTCTAAGTTTCTTCCATGCAACTCATTTACTGGTTCAACTCCAAGCAGAAAATTACTATTGCTAGGCAGCAGTCCCTCTATGGGCCATCTGCTTTGAAACTGCCCTGGGTGCTTCTGAGACATGCCGGTCACCTGTATGGGGATACTCACTGGTGATCATTGTTAAACTACTTGTGAGGGGTGCCCAGAAGAAGGAAGAGATGCTGCATTACCTGTGAAAAAGAACAGAATAATTAGGCTCTGGACTATTTAATAGAGAAGGTATCTTCTGTCCATTGAGCTAAGTCTCCTAGAGACAAACTGTGGAGAAAATTTTTCTTGTCACAGAGTTTTACTAGGCCAATACTATCAGAGAATTAGACACAGGAAGAACTGAGAAGGCCTCACTTTGGACTAGATATGCCAACTTATCTTTCTAGCCCCCACTCTCTTTCTGTAAAAATAGTTTTGTCATCTCTCTGAGGAGAGTGAGGGATTCAGACCAGGCACTTAACTGATGGCAGACCATATATTTTTTTTTGTCCCAGTACAGCCCACAGTATTCCTTAACTATAAATTCTTTGAAGACCACCTAAATATCACTTGTTCTGCCAATGCCCGACCAGCCCCTGTGATCTCCTGGAAGGTCTCTGGGTCAGGAATGGACAACAGTACTGAGATTCTCTCACACCCCAATGGGACCACATCTGTCACCAGTGTCCTCCAGGTCAAGGACCCCAAAAGTCAAATGGGGAAGGAGGTAATCTGCCAGGTGCTGCACCTGGGGACTGTGATCGACTACAGGCAGACTGTGAACAAAGGTAAGAGAAGATGGGCCTTAACAAAGGAGCTAATAGAGGAGAGAATGGAGTAAGTAGGGAAATAAAAACAGTTGAAGAAGCCAATGAAGCTAATGTTACTTTGTTAATGTGGTATAGTGCCCACATACCAAATACTTTTGCTGTGATCCATCCATTTATTTCTTCTTCCATGCTACTAACATTTACTGAATGTCTGTTGTGTGCCAGGCTTTGCGACAATGAAATGTGACAGTGAGCAAGACTCAGTCCCTGCACTCAGAGAACATCTAGTCTATTAGAAAATGCAGAAGTGGCTGGGCAATTGTAAAACTGTATGTTAAATGCTTCAATAAGAAAACGATGGTGCACCATGGGAGGCTTGCAAGTGGGAAGGAGAAGCATCAGCTTGATATGGGAAGATTAGGAAGATTTCCTGGAAGAAGTGGCATCTATAATGGAGCATTTGCATAATCTACACTGTGAGAAAGGGAGAATAGTGCTTTTAGGAAAGGGGCCGATCTAAGTGTTATCCTCACTGCTTTTAAAACAAACTATCTCCTGTTCAAGACCACTTTTACTCTCTCGTGTTTCCATCTAAACTGCTGTCTCTGGGCCTCTTGATATAGAAGATAATGGCTATGGGAGAGAAAATAAAGGGAGCAGTGATAACAACCAGTTTTCTTTCTCTATGTAGTTTTCAAGCACTAACTCTGGATGAGACACTCAGTAATAAGCCTTCTAAAAAGCTATTGCTGCTTTTTTTGGGATGGGAGGTGGCATTTTGAACAATGAAACCTAGAAAAGTTTTCTCATGCATGCCTCATTGGTGTAGTGTCCTCTAAGGAACATCTCCTGTAGTCATTTCTGAAGTTTTTGAAAAAAACTTAACCAAAAAGTTGCCATTTAAGTAGATTTTATCAAAAGGCTTGGAGTGTTAGATTTGAACATTTGTGTAATGAACCTCAGATTCAGTCAAGAAAAAGGGTAAATTTCCCTGAAAAACAAGAACCTGAAAAAGAATGTGTCTTTCTTTTCCAAGAATACCAAAGTTGACTTGTATTATTTATAATGATTTTTTTCCCTTTATATTTCTCTATTGTCCAAAACTTCCTCAATAAACATGTTACTTCAATGGACGGTATAGCAAGAATGTGTGCTTTGGAGGCAAACGGAACTCTGAACAAGCTTCGGTTTTATTCATTACTATGCTGATTTTGGGTTTACTTAACTTCTCTGAGCTTCAGTTTTTGTTTTTCAAATCTGTTAGATAATAATAATACCTAGCTCTTGGGTTATTTTGAGATCAAATGCGATAACATATTCAAAGCTCTTATTACATAGTAACCACATAAAATATATTAGCTATTATTATTATCTAATTGTTATTAAAATAATACAATGTCATGAATACAGACCTCAATACGTGTGTGTGTTTATATATATATATATATATATATATATATATATATATAATATAATTTTCATTGAAAGCTTAACTCTAGTAAAAATGCATCACAACTATTGTTTCATCATTTTTTCCTCCACAGCTTCCTTTTGTGACTTTGTTTTTCCTCTTTCTCCCTTCAATATCTATAGGTTTTTGGTTTTCAGTTCCACTTTTGTTAAGTATTGTTTCCCTGATAATTCTTCTGATCTTAATCTCAATCTTACTATACTGGAAACATCGTAGGACCCAAGACCGAGGTGAGTCATTACAGGTAGTAATAACAAACAAAGAAGGAAACAAATGATTTTTTAAGATCTTATGAGTCACATAAAGATGTAAATGAGGGAATGGTGACAGTGTGTTTTATCATTTCCAAAAAATATATATATGTTGATGGTATTTTAACATTTTAGTATCATTTCTTGCAACTGGAGATTAAATTGGACATTTCTACTTTTCATTTGCTGAGATTATTTAAAGGCTAATGATTTTGTAAATTGAGAGTAAGGGCTGATGAGAGGAAATGTGGAAAATGTTTATTTGATGACTATGGAATCGTCTGATGGCAAAACCAGAAAAAGAAGTTTTGGCAGCCATGCTGTTTTCTTTCTGTTAATGAGAAGGACAGTCTCTTCTCTTTTGACAGCATTCCATAGATCGACTATTCCATTTAAGGGACTGTGCAGTTATTCAGTATAATCAATAATTAAGTAGTACACCCATCCCTCGACTAATGTGGTAGTTTTTTTATACGTGGTAAATATAACTCCTCCCCGCCACCCATTTACGTGGACCTTTTATATGCAGTTTCCATTTACACAGTCTCATTTTATGTGGTTCTTTTTCATTTTCATTATTTGTGATTACTCTTTCTAAAAAATAATAGCTTAATTTAGCAAGGTACAGAGAACTAATGCTTACTAACACGCAATTATTAATGACCTTCTTGTTCATTGGATGGCAAAATAAAAAAGCATAGGTGACTACTGATGTTTTTCAGAATTGGTTTTACAAATGTTTTGCTCTAGAACCTGAAAATTATATGAAGGAAAAATGTCTTCCTTTTAAAATACTTTTTACTTTTAGATAATGCACCTGATCATCCACACAATTTAGAAAATCCAAATATAAAAATCATATATTTGCCACCAAATACATCTTCCTTGATCCAATCTTAAGATCAAGGCATTATTTCCATCTTTAAAATTAACTATATTTAAATGAATTTTAGTGATCTTTTTAATAAACTTAAAGATAATGAATCATTTATAGAAGCCTGAAATAAATACACAATTTTAAGTTTTATCAAGAATCTTGCTTTACCTTTGGGTAATATAGAGCCATGAACTTACATACTTACTGGAGAATAATATAGACAGAAGTGGTTATATTGAAGAATATGGTTCCAACAACCGAAGAGGGATTAACTGGCATTATTAATTTATTAAATAAATTTCAATAAGAAAGCTCTGACAATTTAAATGTAGATGATATTAATGAATTACTGGTTGATCATGAATTAACTAATAATGAATTAATTCATTTAATATCTGAAGCCAATCCTGCTAATAAATACGGCAGTGACCTTGAACCAGTTTCATTCACTGCAGAAAATATTAACAAAGCTCTTCAATTGGCTATAAAACTGGAAACTGAAATTCTAAATATAGATCCAAACATCCAACAAGGCTTAAAATTTTGAAAAGATTTTTTAAAACGTGCAGTGAATATTTGAAGAATTTATGAAAACTTAGCAAAAGATAGGGTTGGAAGATCACCAAAAAAACATAGATATAAATAATGAAAATAAAGTAGTACTTTTAAATATTTGGAGCAATGATGACAGTGACTTTGTGCCAATTAAAAAATGAAAGTTGACTGTTTTAGTTTACAGTACAGACACTAACAGAGAATAAACTTTATTTTGATTTTTCTGAATTTTCATTAACTTTTTTGTGAAAATATGTGAAATAAATGTTTTAATAACTTATACCAGCTTATTTCTTTAGTATTTTTTTTTGTACTAGTGGACTCTTCATGCGGTTTTCTTCCACGTAAAAAAAAAGACATGTAGAACGGATAATCCACATAAATCGAGGGACAGGTGTTCTTTTTCTGTTTTACTCTCACTCTCTCTCAAACACTATAAGCAACATACAGAAGATCCATACTTATAATAAATGTGTGATGTCATTCTGCCCTTATAGACTATAAATTTCTCTCTACTCTCCAATATCTATCATAGTGTCTTAGTATACCAGATGCTCATAAAACTTCATTAAATAGTGAATGATGAACAGATGAATGCAAAGGTAGATTTTCAGAGTGATTTTTTCAATTCCATTTTTCTTATTGTAAATTTAATACTTCATTAATTCTGAGTGTAAAACATTGTGAGACATCATAAAACAAGAGACGCTATAGAACAAGAGGATCAGCTCGAGAGAGAGAATTACATTTCTTTGGTTTCTGAAGACAGGAAATTATTTATTAAAACTAATGCAAAGCTGCTACTTATGTTGTATGTAATGGGAATTTCCTAGGGTCAAGGAATGATATGGGGATTTTTCATCTCAAATGACTGAAAGATAGGGAAGGGGAAATGTTGACTTTGAGTGTTATTTTAAATGTGAAAAAATCTCACTCAATGAAACCTTTTTTTTTTTTTCTTTTATACCTCAGACTATCTTTTATGTTTTAGGTTTTTTGAATACTTAATTTTGTATAAGCCTTATATACATACCAAATTTCTTATGATTTTATTTTAAAAAAAATAACAACAAATCTTCAGTGTCAGTTACTCCTTTGTAAACTTAGATAAAAGTATTTGTTAGGGAAAATGGTAGATTAGCTGATTTTAGTACACATAAATAGAAGCCCAGAGACCCCATTAGTACTCACAGAATATTAAAAGCAGAACGCTGATTCTGCTTTATCCAAACATATCACTTTGCCATTTAGGAACTGAAGCCCAGAGAGGAAAACTGACTTCCTTCCTAAGGTAACATCAGGCTTAAGACTAGAACCCTGGTTCCTGACATCTTCCAGAATGTTTTTCTAGTTACGAGGTCCTGGAGTCTTGATTTGAAAGGCACTGTTGTTATCAGTTCCCTTATTTTATTCTGTGCTTGCTGCTGTTTTCTTTTGTGAAGTTTAAACGGAAAGTATAAAGTCTTCAAATTCATTTTTAAAAGTCCCCTTTAGACAAGAATTATAGTCTATTCAAGTCTGAAATAAATTCCACTAGAAAGGGAACATTAAAAGAATTGTCCTTTGTTTATTAAATAAATCTTGGATTTTCTGGAAATATAACTGTCTAGTGCCTTATCTAGTTCCCTAAACAAAGAGTCAGCTTATCTCTGTACCCGGACTTTTTCTTATTTATGAAATACAGTAGACACCCCCCCCTTATCTGAGGGGTATACCTTTCAAGACCCTCAAACTGAAACTGCACATGGTGCCAAACCCTATGTAAAATATGGGTTTTTTTTTTCTATACATACCTATGATAAAGTTTACTTTATAAATTTGGCACAATGGGAGATTAACAACAATAAAGCAGAACAATGATACTAATATACTGTAATAAAGTTACATGCTGTGACATTATTGAGTAAAATAGAGTTACTTTAACACAAACACTGCTAATACTGCTGCAGTAGCTCTAATAACCTACATGGCTACTAAGTAACTAAAGGGCAGGGAGCATATTACAGAATGGATATGTTGGGCAAAGGGATGATTCACATCCAGTTGTAGGAAGGAGTAGGACAGTGCAAGATTTCAACGTGCTACTCAGAACAGTCCAAAATTTAAAACATTTAAATTATTTATTTCTGCAATTTCCAATATTTCAGACCACAGTTAACTGCAGGTAACTAAAACAGTGGAAAGCAAAAGCGCAAATAAGGGAGGACTGTAAACAACTGAACCTGTACTAAATCTTGTAAGCATAAAGATGGCCATTTACCGATGATGCCTTTATGACATAAGGCCGATTCAGTAAGCTACACTGAACGTTCAGTGGCATATTTTGAGTGACTGGATTTTTTTGGCTGGTTTCAAAAATTATAACAGCCAGATCACTTGATCCCTTATACTTAAATAGCTACAAAAACTAAGTGTAGATTATGCTGGAGACTTAAATGCTCAAGGATAAGGAAATACTGGTGTAAGACCAAAATTTAAGTTGTATAAAGTTGGAAAAAAAGTGAAGATAGACTATAGTGACATTTTTTATTTCTTCAAATGACAAATCCTGATTGTCCATTTGTGATGAGAGTAAATAGTCCTACTACTTTTGCTTTCCATCTTTCCTTATCTTTACTTCTGGTTATATTCCCCCCCTTTCTTCCCATCATCTGAAAACATAAAAATTTTGGTTGGGAGGGGAAATATCATCAAGACTTTTGACCTCATGACCTGAAACATGGTGATGTAAATAGAAATAGGAGAGTAAAGAGGGGAAACTGAAAGAGTGTGTGTGTGAGAGAGAGACATGTGGGAAGAAAAAGAGGAAGGGTAAATTAGTTTTTGAATTTGAATATGAATAGACAAAGAATCATCTCCATGAAGGTACCCAGTAGGAGGACATATCTGGTAATAAAAAGTCTGTGAAAGAAGCTTCAAAATTTTGTTAGACAAATGACAAAAAAAAAAGTTTATTTTAGATTGAAATCACTTATTGATTGTTCACGAAAACATAAGCAAATTTACATTTTTGGGGGCAGAGGAATAACCTTGAATAACTGATGTTATTTTTACAGAGAAGTTAGACTCTTTTTACTTTTCTTGTGATTCTGTATAATGCTGAAGAGTATGATTTTTTTCCCCTGTAAAGCTGCACTCTGGTGAAAGGTGTGATGAGTTAGAGGTAATTTCTCTTTGGACTATTACTGATGGGATCATTACAGTTATTTCCCATGAGACTGCAACAATAAGATAATAGGTTAATAGGTTTCCAAAGGACTTCTGTCTTTAATGAATTCAGTCCTTTATTACTGAAATAGAAAGTAAGAAAAAATTAAAATTTCCCAGGGAAATTTTCCAGTATTCTGTAAGTTATTTCTGTTAAAACCCAGTTGATGTCATAAATATGTCCCTTTCACATACGCTACAATGAAGTTAAAACTGGGGTTGAGAATAATCTTTTATTTTTCATTAGTCAACCCAACAATAACTTATATGCTTCCCAGAAACAAAAACTTCACTTTGGTGCAAGTCATCATGGGCAGTCACTTTAGTTTTGGAAATCTTTGAGTAGCTGGTTTTTAGTTATTGTTCTACAATTGAGCCAAGGCTGAATTAGAAAACAATAGGAAATTTGGAGAATTGTGAAATGCATGTCCCAAACTTTGCTTTTCTTAAAGAATTTATTTCATGTAGAAGTATTTTTTTCACTCACATTATCTATGTAATTACCTTGATTTCTTTCACTTCACAATCACCTAACTTATAAGTTGAGTTCTCTGCTGTTAAAAATGGCAATGTTAGGAAAACACTGTATCCTAGTGGGTTTATGTTACTTTCTCCTATTTTAAGCTTAGTACTATGTCAAATAACAGGTAATTAATAAAAATTTGTAATGATGAAGTTGGTGATTAGTTGGAAGGACAATAAAAAGAATATTTGTTTCCAAAAAAATAAGAATGTTTGCTTTACTAAATAATTGCACTTATGCTTTCCAGATGAAGGCTGGGGTGAGTGGTCATCTTCATACCTACCCCAATTCTTCATAGTTCCAAGAAGAAGAAATGTAATACTTTATATGAGAAATGTTATTGAACTCCTAGCTTAGAGCTGCTAGGATAAATCCTACATTCAAGACTATTTTCCTCCAAATTTTACCCTTGAATGGATGCAGATGCCACCCGTCATATAAAAATGTCACGGTATAATCTGATCACAAAATCACTAGCTAACAGACCCTTAATTAAAGCTGGGCATTCTTGCCTGAGCTATTCTGTGTCTTTTGCCACAGAGAGCCCACACTGGAAGTGTAGGAAAGGTTCACACATGCAGATTTTGGTTTTGGTAAGAAATACTCAAGATTACACAGAGAGTGAGTGATGGTATGAGGATAAAATCCCAGGTCTTTTACTTACTGTCTACTTACCTTGTGGAGAGGCCAATGTTCTCCCAGTTTCTGTACTGGAAAGCCAATACCCTTGAACTTCATCTGTCTATTTTGTGCCCATTCTCAACCCAAGATCCAGAATGCTAGTATCCACAGAAAACACACATAGATCATTTGGAATTCTTGAACGTGTTCTTTTACTTTTCATCTTAAGTGATTCTGTAAACATTGATTTTCTAGAATTATCTATATCCTTTTATGTAGAGTCATATTCTCCTCACATCACATTGGGTCAAGAATATCTAATTCCTTATCTTTGCTGGTGAAATCTGCACAAGGAGAATTCTATGTTTATTGATCTTTCTGTTATTTAACTTCTTAAAATCTATTAGAGTAGAAATTACAAATGTTCAAACTTAATATCTTGAACTTTCTTTTCTTTAGAGCCCTAGAAGAGTCATAGAACCCTGAAAGTTATTCTGTGGTCTACTTGAATCTGATGAGAAGGAAAGCAAGAGAAAAGGGGTCATTCTCCAAGAGATCTGAAAGAGCAAAAGAGGTGGGAGTAAAAGACCTAAAAATGTCAAGACTTTCTACTGCCATCTAAGCTACCCAGTGCTTGTGTGAGTTCCAAGAGGAAATCATTTTACCTCTCAGGTCTGTTGTAGGACTTGATTTTGTAAAGCAGTGCAGTGTTGTACTGTTGAAAGGATACTGGACTTAGAATCACGGGCCACCACTTAGAGGCTGACTTTGCCTGAGACTGGTGGCAACCCTGTGTTAATCACTATTCAATGAGCTTCCATGCTTGCATCCAGAAAATTAATAAGTAGGGCCAGATAATTTACCATTCTGCTCTAAACAATTATGTAATTCCGGGAAAGGGGGAATAAAGGGAAAAGATATGAAAAAGAGAAGAAAGAAGTCGGGAAGATTAAGGACCAAAGAACTTCACTGAGATTACCATTTGCTTTTCTGTGGATGTTCCATCTTTTCTTCTCCTAATCTTAGGTCTGTGAGCCTGTTTCCTCATCACTTGGAATCTAGTCTACTATCTGCTTACTGCTTTGCTAATAGCTGTTATCTCTAGAACCCTTGGTTTCTCTGCTATTCTTCATGTGCCTCTGTGACATTTACCACAATGAAAATGGGACTGAATTTATTGTGAAATAACATTGGCAACGTTTACTTTACTTACCTATTTTTATAGCAGAATAAATATTGTTAGTCTTAGGAAGCAGTTCACATTTTTTTAAAAAGCATGCATTGCCTATTTATTGCATAATATGACCTGGCCCTATTTTAGTCATTCTGAATTCAGACTAGTATAATGAAAATATATAATGAAAACAGGCATTTCAGAGGTTTAAGTGCTTTGTCTCTCCTGGCTTCTTTTCCCATGAACTCACTTTTCACAGTAGCAGAGGAAGCATATATGGGTATACAATTCCTTTTGTACTAAATATATCGATTGAATTAGTGGAACAATTTTTGAACTCTTAAATATCAAAACACCCAATTAGTGACTTTTTCAGTATCTTTTGCTTCTTTGTCTGTATCGTGTGTGACCTTGGAACTAAAACTTAAGTTGTTTTCATTGTTGAATTGGATATTTATATATTTAGTAAGCTTTTCAGATGTTATTTAATTCTGTATTGTTTCTTACATTTGTATAAGATGCCAAACAATTAAAAGTTTCAACTCTAAATATTTGGTTCATGATATTCTCTCGAGAAATATGAGAAATGTTCACATTAATGAGAATCCTTGTATTTTCCCACTCTGTGTGAAACTTTCCCCTCCCATCTGTCACCCCCTAAAAAATGCCATTGACAGTTCTGATTAATCACAGAGTCACAAATCAGATGTCTCTGATCTGGCCAGCGGGGGCTCCTTCAAGTTGGTGCCTGTGTCCTTTTGATATGACCTGGTTAATTTTGCAGTACACACATGTTCTTTTGATTTTGCTTTTAGATACTAACCTTTGTAAACTGATTACCTCACATAGTTTTGAATTTAATAGGAATTACCACCCTGCTTCTGTTTTGGCTATATTTCTGGTGTCTTGGCTGCCAAATCAGGCAGGATAACTTAGAGCAGCAGTTCTAAAATATTTAGGTTCAAAATCCCTTTACATGCTTAACAATATTATTGAAGATTCTGAAGAGTTTTTTTATAAAGTGAATTATGTCTGTTGATATTTATCATATATGAAATTAAGGTGGATAAATACACACCACACACAACCACACACACACACACACCACAAGCATGCATTCTATTAGCCATCACACATCATGTAGCTTCTGGAAAATTCCACAGCACACTTGTGAGAGAGTGAGAGTGAAAAAGGCAAATAATTTGTTGGTGGACTGTGACAATAATTTTGACTTTATGGACCCCCCTGAAATGGACTCAGGGATAATACTGAAGACTACTCACTTGAAGTATAGGCAAATAAGGAGACCATCTTATGAGAAGACTCCATGAGTCTTTCTCAAAGGAAAAACTTACTAAACAGCTATCTTCACAGAACTTAAGCATTCTACCATTCCACTGCAACTTTAGTTAGGCCATCACCATTCTGGAAGTTCCTTTTATAAAGTACAGAGAGCTGTAGGACTGATCTTTATTCATCACTAACAATTTTATTTAAATTGACTTATTAAATGGATTACCAGTTACCTTGCAAGCTATTGAGAAACTTAGAGTATAGGTAGGTTTTGATGGACAAGACTTGGGAGGGCCGGTCATAGGAAATGAAGAGTGGAGGAGGAAGGAGTGACTCAGAGAAGGTGGCTCTGTCTGTGAAGGCAGATCTGAACCTTGTTGTGCACAAGTCTTACCCTGTGACTTTTATTTTCTCACCCGTGGGAGGAGCACACCAATTACCCCATATTCACCCTGTAGTGCTTTTTCTGAATTTGTGAATTAGAAAAGGGCAGCTTCGGCTTTGCACATTTAAGCCAAATTGGGAAGGTTGTAAACATTTGAATCACTTAGAATAACTCAATCATATAATTCTTTTGTTTGTAAAATTTTAGAAAAATTCCAGGGTGGTGGTAAACCTGCCCAGAGACAGGAGAAAGGAGGGTAAAAAAAAAAAAAATGCCTTTTGTGCTTAAATAAAACTAAAACTGAAGGTAGAATTTGGAATGAGATGGGCATTGGAATTTATTAATCATTAACACAGGTAACACAGGTTCAAAGAACACAAATCTATACTATGACTAAGGTTCATAGGCTTTGGTTAAAACAGTTTTCTTGGACTAACTTTCTTCTATTGTTATCCTTAGGCCATCAAGAAAGAGATTTTACTTTTTAAAAATAAAACTCCCTAAGCTAATTTCTCCCAGCTGTATTTTTTTTAAATATTTACTCTCAAAACATTCCATATTTGATCTCAATCTCTCCACCACAGTTATACAGAACTACAATTCAAATCTAAGCAAGGCAAGTTTTATACAGGAATTACATTCATTTGAACCTTCTGAGGTCAGGAATGTATTTAAGTTTATTCCCTAGGTTTGAAAAATGAGGCTTTTTAGTGACTTTTCTCAGGAAACACTGTGAATGTGAGATGGAGCTGAAAATCCAACTCAGAACCTCAGACTTCCTGTCCAGTGCCCTCTCTGTCCCCTCCATTCATACTGTGGTTCATCCCACATCCTACTTGTCAGCATAAATGATTTACTCTATCAATATACTCTGAATCCAACTCCTCCCCAATCCTATCACCTGGCCCAAACTATCATTATCTTTCTCCTAGAGATTATTCCCATAGCTTTCTAATCAATTTCCTTGCTTCTGCTTTCTACCCCTTTTAATCTATTTTTATAACAGTTTTAAAATATAAGTTAGACAAATCATATCATTCTTTTGCACAAAATATCCCAGAGCTTCCCATCTTATTTAGAAACCAAAGTCTTTACGTGGGCTCTCAGACTCTACATGATTGGATTCTCTGATACTCTCGGAAATCATCTCTTACTGCTTTTTTCCTGACCTTGTTCTGTCAGCTGCACTAGCCTCCTTGCTATCTCACCAACATTCAGACATGCTTCTGTCATAGGACTTTGGTGCTAATGCTTCTCTCTGCCTAGAATGCTCTTCCTGAAGATAGCCACATATGCCCTATCCCCAGCAAACATTCTCTATCTCCCTATCCTGCTTCATTTACCTCCACTGCACCACCACCATCTAGCATGCAATATGCCTTACTTGTTATTTTGTTTATTATATGTCTCCTGTTAGATTGTAAGCTTCATGAGGGCAGAGGTTTTTTATCTGTTGCTTTCTTACCTTCCTGACAACCTAGTATAAGTGGTCAGTACATATTTCTTGAATAAATTGATTTTCTGTAATACATTATGGAAAGGAGGAAGTAGTTCAAACGGCTTTGCACTGGAACATGCCCCCAGCCCTATAGAAGAGTGTGATTGAACTAGAAAATGAAAAGGACTTTTAGAAATTGATGGTCCTGAATATGAGGCATAGAGACTAGGATAATGGATTTAGAGCCAAAAGAATGGGGTTTAAGTTTCATTCCTGGTAGTATTGTGTGATCTTGGGCCAGCGATTTAATCACTGAATTTACATTTCCTCAATTACGAATCGAGCATCCCCGAGTCTGACTTACTGAGTAGCTGTAAGGCTCAGATGAGAAGGGATCTGTCTCCCAGCATGGGCAAGTTTATGCACTGAGGTATGTCTGCCCTGTGACCCCAAACTTCCCACTGAAATAGCACAGACCTTGTGTCCTCAGTTGCTTTCTAATTATCCCCCACAGTCAGCCCTACCCTTGTCCAAAAGTGGATGTAGAGTTGAGGAGATAGACTGTTGGCAGTAGAAGCTGCTCTCTGGCCTAAGCAGAGAGAAAATCTGCTGGGTTTTGTTTTGACAGAAGCAGACACCCCAGTACACCATCCAGGATGATTCATCATTTCCTTGTGCTGAAGATAAGATGAAAGGATAACACAAAAGTTCTTGCTATTTAGCATTTGGCTTTCTGAATATGGTTTTGCCATCTTTCTCTAGAGTATTAACAGCCATGACCTGCCATCAGAGATGGAAAAGAGCCCTCAAAAATACTTAAAGAGAATGCCAAAATTGATATCCCTGACTTCTCTCCCTAAAGTTATGTGGCTTTATCACATCTGATTAATATGTTATGATAGAAGGACCTTTCCGGAACTTGAGAGGCTCCAGAGAATAGATATTTTAATACTTATTACCAAAATCTTATTAGCCTAGATAGTGGAAATTCAACTCAAAAAGTTGGCACTCAAAAGAGAGTTATGTTTTTCTGGAAGTAGCTTTCACTTTTTAGTCCAACAGCAGAAAGGTACTGAAGTTCAGCTGCCAGATGATGTACTTCAAATGCCACATGATTCTGTATCTGGTGTTTAGTCTGTATCTAGTTATTTTCTTAACTTGTATGCATGTTGGTTTCCCTTCTTGTAAATCAAATACAATATTTTAGATGTCTCTCACGTAAAAATAAGTTATGTGATAGCTTTGATTACATTCTTTTAAATAATGTGTTAATTAACAGGCTAGATGGTTCTTAGGTAAGAAATATCAGGGAGCACTAAAATTTCAGTTGATAGTGAGCAAGCAGTCATCAGAAGCACATTGATTCTATTGTGCTTCTACCTTCAGGGGTGAGGAGGACTGGATTAGCCTAAAAATATCCTAGAATTTTATTCCCCCTTTCTACTTGTCCCAGTGGGTTTCTAAGAGGCTAAGCCAGTTCTGCAGCTGCCCAGACATGGTTGGAACCCCTTGAGTAAAGGAGATGCTTCTTTCTACTTCGTCTTACAGATAACTTTAATTTACAAATACCTTGGAATGAGAGAATATTCCTTGAGGGAATGCCAGGACTATTAATTTGTGTTTGATTTGACTAAGTTCTATTACCAACATGTCATGAGAAGTCACCATCTTGTATAAACAAAGGTTAGCTACAGCTTGGGACCTAGTGTCTCAAGAGTTGACTGATATATATGCTCCAGGTAAGCTGAAACTTCCTGATGTATTCAACAGGTATATGGCATCATGTGAATCTCTGTGGAAAAGACTGGGTAAGAATCATAGAAGATCAAAGATAGAAGGGATTTTAGAGATAAGGAGACTGAGACCTTATTTTAAGTGACTCACTGAAATCACACAAGCGTCACTCACTCCTTTACCAGGGTGGATGAGAAAACCACACAGCAGAAATTTCCAACATATCTACAAAGACTTTTATGTGGACTGACAGGATCTGGTTAGGGGCACTGACTCAGCCGAGAGAAACCATTTCCTACATTTAAATATAGTTTCAGGACCTCAGCACTAACTGGAATTTAAAACTTTCCCAAACTGTTTTCCTCTATATGAGGTTCAAAGATATTTCCGTCACTGGTTTTTGACATACCTCCAGCTTCCTTGACAGCGATCAGGTAAACATCAGGTTTGATAGACGATATGTCAGCTAACAATATGACAGCTCTGATCTTATGCTTCATGATGGAGAATTCTTTCCCTTGGCTAGAGTAATTTTTATTGTTTTCAGCAAAACACACACACACACACACACACACACACACACACACACATTTTTTTTCCATGTATCTGGTTGAGAGAAAATACATTCTTGAGTGAGGAGGGAAAGTTTCCAGGTATATCAGGTTAACAATGAAAACAAAAAACCAAAACAAAACAAAACAAAAAATAAAACCTAAAAATCACTTATGAAGCTAATACTTGAATGTATTTCCATTCACTTTTATCAAAAGCTAAACATATTAGAGAGAACATTTAAACAATGGTGATGTTACTAGAGCAAAAGGAGTCCATCTGCTTGTGTGGGTCTGGGTCAAAGAAGAGATGTGTGCAGGTTTCACAGCAAAGAAAGTAAAGGTTTATTTAGAGACTCACAAGTCTCAGAGACACAGGCGAGCTGTGGATCTCAACAACCTGGCTCCCTGGGCATCTCAAGAGTACAGATTTTATAGGGAAAAATCAGCAGTCATGGAAACTAGGAAAATTGTGGGTAGTGGGTGCTATCGATTGGGCAACTGGATGGGGCTAGGGTAATTGACCATTGTGTTCATTTCTGGAATTGGCCATAGTGCCATCTTGTTTAGTCTTGTGGCCCACTCCTATCACCAGTAGAGTTGTTCTGCCTCACTGGGTCTGGAGCTGAAACACATCTAAGCCAGATGTTATCCTTAGTGTAACTGAAACTTCTTATCCCCATGACTACAGACATGAGGCCCCATAAATCTTGTCCTAAGGCTTAATGATTAAAGGAGCAGGCATAGCAGTAGAAAGATGTGGGTGGAGAAAACAAGTAAGTCAAAACACTGTTATCTGGACAAGACCAGGCTTGAATCAGGAAAAAAAAGAAAAAAAAAACTGTATTAAATGAAATGAAGTTTGTGTGCAGTTACAATAAAAAGATGAAGAGAAAGAAAATAAGTGATTTTGTACGTTTGCGGCTCATGTTTGGCTTGGTTTATTGAACGAAGAGATAGAATAGAGGTAATGATGTCATTAAATGGTGATTGTGATAATTGGATTTTATACCATTTAAGTATGTAATAGTTTTCTGATACAGTTGTTAGAATGACATTGCATTTCTCTTTACTGTTCTATACTTATGTTTCTGCTAGTTCTGTTTATGGTGAACAGAATAGCAGCATGTACCTTACAGTGGATAGCATTTATCAAGCACTGTTTCAGCCACCCTACGGTAATGAGTTCTGAGAGACAGTCCTAGAGAAATTTAACGCTTAATGACAGACAAAATAAATTTAACTGCATGTTTTTAAAAACAACTTGTGAAAAATTATGAAATAAAATTTAGAAATGTATTTATTATAATTCAATTTATACTTGGGTTCCACATAATTACATATGTAATGATAAGAT
This sequence comes from Eonycteris spelaea, assembly GCA_003508835.1. NCBI lineage: Eukaryota > Metazoa > Chordata > Mammalia > Chiroptera > Pteropodidae > Eonycteris > Eonycteris spelaea. The sequence continues at coordinate 7,107,692 of PUFA01000084.1, read as the reverse complement.
GTCTTAGATATGGATAATAGGGAATAAATTAGGCCATATGTTGATTGCTGTTGAAATTGAGGTTCATTACATGCTTCTCTCTACTATTGCATATGTTTGAAAATCTGATAGTCCCAAATTTTAAAAAAAGAACTAGGCTCCAAATTTGTTTAGCTACTTGAAGGCCTGTTATCTCCTCTATTTGCACAATCTATTCATCTCTACCACTTTTTCTCTGGTTTCCAGATAAAATCTTTCCTCATCCAACAACCTTTAATTCCATTACTCTAGATCTTTATCAATGGAAATATAATCCCAAATGCTCTGCTCTCAATCTTCCATCAAAACTCCAGTATTAAAATGATTATACAGCTACTCTCTTGACAAAGGTCATAGTGAAAAAGAATTGACAGAAATTAATCAAGCAGGATTTGTTTTCAGATTCAAAAGAAAATCACCATGGTCAGGATACAAAGCAGAGAGCTTTACTATAGTTGTTTTTCTTTTTTTATTGATTGGGGTGACTCACTTGACCTCTAATGCTTTATCAAAGAGTACACTGTTGCAGGTGGCAAAGTAGGAGTGATATTTACTTCACACCTTTGGGAACTATTGCTGACTTCCTCTGTGACTAGAGTGTTCCTGCTCCTAGTTTGAAGTGAGTACAGGCTAAAGGGTCAGGTATCTCATCATTTCCGGAGTTACACTAAATGCAATATTATTGCAAAACTTTAAACACCTATTTTATTTCTCATTCTGAGATACTCTAAGCTGTTAAAGCCAGCTTCACACACATTTTCAAACTCAGTGCTGATGAACCAGACCCAGGAGTCATGACTAGTTCTACTCATTCTTGAACTCACTTCACAGTGACCTTAAGGAGTAATTGACCAAGGACACATAATCCATCTAAATGGTGTGTATTCTTGGATCACATAATCTTACCCCATTATAGCATCACTTACACCATCTACTCTTTATGAACAATGCTGTGAGAAGCATTTGTGGGCATCATCAGTGTATTTGCTGAGAAATGATGCCGAGGTTAAAATACATTATACTGCTTAGTGCTCTAGGTAAGAACTGATACTAGAAAAAACTTACTTTCTCAAAAGAATTGACACTCTCCCTTCTTTCTGATTCTAATTGTATAAACAACTGATTTTCCCTTCTTGCCTTGACTATCAAGAAGGCAAAGTCCAATTAAGAAATTTCTTTCTAATTATGGAAATAAAGAATATGTGCTCATTGCAGAAAAGTTGTAAATTACAGAACAGTAAAGAAGGAAAGAGAGAAAATTAACCCATTATCTCAGCATCCAGAAAACATACTGTTAACACTTTTGTAAAAGCCAAATATGACATTTAATTAATATAATTGAATTTAATAGTATAGTTGATATGAGTGCTCACCTTTTACTTGGTTCTGAATTTCCCAATTTACTACTTTTTAAATATATATATTTTGAAACTGCTTTAAGTCACTTTGGGGAAGAGGAGGGGCAAATAAAATTTAATTCTTAAACTAATATTGAGGAAATATTAAACAACTCTTGCAAGTCTAGGTTTCCTGATATAATACCTACACAACTGTGAGATTATGAAGATTAAACCAGATGAGTCATTGATTGCACACTGAAAATTTCAAAGTACTGTAAAATAATTATTAAGAAAAAGTTAATATTTACTGAGTGCATTGCTGTTTTACCAGACATGGTGCTGATTGCGCTTCATATATTATGTTACTTAATATTCACTGCAACTTTATGAAAGAGTACCATTATTCTATATTACAACAACAATAACAACAAACAAACAAACACTATAATAACAACTACAACAAAAATCCTGGAGACCTGGGGAGGCTAAGTAATATTTTAAACTGGCAGAACTAGATATAACTAGATGAAAAGAATTTTGATGTGAGAATAGTTTCAAGAGAGAGAAATCTAGAATAAGAACTATTAGCCGTGGCTTCCTGAAAGCCATCAAATTAGATAATCTAATTGGAATCAAAGTATTAATTATTTACCCTATCAAAAGCAAGGGAAATTATTTAGCTGACGTTAAGGCCAACTGCAGTTATGTAAGTTTTGAGTCTCTAGGCAGGCTAGTGGCTTCCCGAAAGAGGTTATAACAATGTTGAGAAGACGATTTCTTTATTTGCCCGTAGGAAAGTCTGCTTCTCCGTAAGTATAAAAAGCATCAGAAGACTGAACTTCAGGGAGATGGCTGCACAGATACAAAGGTATTTATTCCCAATCTATTTTCCAGGCCTGGTCAACATTGGCTCTTCCTGCCCCATATAGTAGCCTTTCTGTTTAGATCTGATTGTATTATTAACCCAACTAGGGATAATGAACAATAATGTCAGTAAAATCTGGGAATTTCTAAGAAGTGATTCCAGAAAACTATAGCCAGAAATAAAACTATAGTCAGAAATAAAAGCATGAGTCTTAAAAGGCTGCCAATTACTCCTGACTATTCAACCACTGAACCACTACTCCAATTTCCAAAGTCCAGTGACTTTATAACTCAGCACTTCACATTCTTCAGTAATTCCAATAATTACAAAGTTCCAGAGCATCCTCTTGTACCTAACCTCTAATTTTGCTGTTCTTAAAAACTTGGATATAAAACCTTTCATGGTCTCACTTTGTACTCTTTCCCTGTGTGATCTCATCTCTGTCTATTCAACACCTCTACCATGGCCAACTCCCCGAGGCCCTGACCATTTTTACTGTCTCCACAGTTTTGTATTTTACAGAATGCCATATAATTGAGATCATACAGTCTTCGCAGATTGTCTTCTTTCAGTTAGTAATATGCATTTAAGGTTCTTTCGTGTCTTGTCATGAAGTGACAAGAAACTAGGCTTTTTTTATATATATATATATATATACCATTGCATGATATTTTATTATCTTATAGACTGCAGTTTAGTTATCCATTCACCGAGAACATCATGGATGCTTCAGTAATGATGAATAAAGCTGCTATAAACATTCCTGTGCCAGCTTTTATGTAAACATAAGTTTTAAACTCATTTGGGTAAATAACAAGGAGTATGATTACTGGATTGTACAGTAAGAGTATGTTTAGTTTTTTAAGAAACTGCCAAACTGTCTTCTGAAGTGGCTGCACCATTTTGCATTTCCACCAAAAATGAATGAGAATTCCTATTGCTCCATATTCTTGTCAGCATTTGGTATTGTCAGTGTTTGAATTTTTGCCATTCATATATGTGAACAGTGGCATCTTTTGATGGGGAGCATCTTTTCATATGCTTACTTGCCCTCTGTATATCTTCTTTGATGAAGTGTCTGTTAAGATCTTTGATCCATTTTTTAAATGAGTTGTTTGTTTTCTTATTGTTGAGTTGTAAGTGTTTGTATGTTTTGAATATTAGCCCTTCATCAGATATGTTTCTTAGTCTTTTTCAGTCTTGAGTTACTTGAGGACAAAAAAGGTGCAATCAATACCTTCTTACTCTAGCCTAATAACCTTCGAATTAGCTGTCATTCAGTTAAAAAGAAGAGAGAGAGAGAGAGAAGAGAGAGAGAGAGAGAGAGAGAGAGAGAGAGAAGAGAGAGAGAGAGACAAGAAGGTTGGGAAGCAAAGAAGTGAGGCAGGCTGGAAAACTTTATCTAGAAAAGAGTATTGGATGTTTCCTGGACACAAAACACACTAGAAGAAGAGTTCTGTGGTACCTTTGTAAGTGTCTGAGGAAATTGCATTGCAAAAGAAAGAGTAAAATGTAAGTATAAGCATTTGGTTGTTGGAGATGTTGAAAAGACAGTTGGGTTCCCTTCCAACAAGTAGGTGATGGTCTTACTCTGCAATGCCCATTTCAGTGCCCAATCCTGTGCTTGGCATCGGTACTAAATAAACATTTATTCTGTCCCATACTGCATATCCACCCTTAATGATGATTCTATTTTTTGCTTCTATTAGATCCCTAAATCTAGAAATAATTTGCTGATTTCTATGTCTTAGGGTTCCCTCTCGGACAGGGGCTGCAGAAACTTGGTAGCCAGTGGAGCCTAGGATGGTATTTGGAGAAGAAATTTATTACCAGGGCATAACTAGCGGGACCATTCATTTTCCATAAAGAAATTCTGCTTCTCTCCTCCATATGATTCATCTGATTCTCTTAAGTGACACAAGTCTGGCCTGGAAATGACAGCACTTACTCACAATTTATTCATAGTAAAGACCTCTTTTATACATTTGGAGCCTTCATTGTGCCCCCACCCCAGGAAAACCCTTCAGGTCTTTTGTTACACTAAAAGTCAGAGTTTATGGTCTGATTAATACTTATGGGGACTACAGACAGAATATTTTTAAAAGATCTGTCAACAAAAACAGGTGACCCCTGGGCACAGCATGCTCTTTAGCTCTCTGTGAATTTTTAACGAGGCTTTGCTTGGCATCTTGGTTCTGCCGGAATGTACGCAGAGGTCCCTGGAAGACTGGTAAACAGTGGTATTAACCTTTTGCTGCCTCCGATCTTTCCAAATCCAGGTGCATTCAGTTGGATGTCTCATACAAGAAATGAAAAAAAAAAAAACAAAAAGAGAGATAGGGGGGAAAAGGCAGGTAGGAAAACAAAGAGGGAAAGAGAAAGGAAGATGCTGTCGTTTACCTTCCCTTGCATCTCCACTGGGGACACCACTGCTTCCACATGGGGAAAGCCTGCCCACTGCTCACATTGCCCTGCCTCCCAGCCTTTCCCTTTCCTCCTCTCTTCATCCAGCATCCACTTCCCATTACATCCTTTCCTCTATAATCCACCAAACAGAAGCTAAATCGGATCTAGAGAGAAGTAAAAATCCTGGAGACTCATGAATACAGACTGTGTTAGTGAAATAACAGTAGTTCCAAAATTAAAAAAGAAAAAGAAAACTAATTTATTACTGGCCTGAGGTAATAGTCAGGGCAGACTCTTGCCAAAGAATCTCCCTTTCCTCAGTTACACAAAGAGAGTAAAAGCACAAAAAAGGAGAGTACCTCTCCTATAGTCTTCTTACTCTGTTCCTTCCTTCCCTTTTCGGTGTTTTCATTTACTATTTACCCAAAGGCTTCACAGACTTTATCGCATTCTGTAACCACGTTGTAACTACACATTTCATTTCTTTAATATAGCTGTTTTTTTGTTGTTGTTGTTCTGCTGCAAGCTAGTTTTGCCCAGATAATGGCATTATGACTCACTTGCTTTTTCCACCCTAATTCTTCCACCTTTGTATGCCTGCTCCTTTAGTCATTAAGCCTAAGGACAGGAGATTAACCCAGCCTCAGGTCTATGGTCATAACAATACATTTTGGTTACACTAAGGATAACATCTCAGCCTTAGGTGTGTTTCAGTTCCAGGGCTATCTAGGCAGAGCAACCCCACCAGCTATGACCAGAGATGTTGCCAGGGATGATTTCAGAACTAACACATTGATCAATTTCCTTAGCCCTGTCCAATGGCCCAATCAGTAGCACTCACCACCCCCAACTTCATTAGTTTTCATGACTACTGATATTTCCCTGTCTAATCTGTACTCTGAGATTCCTGGGGAATATTTGAGAGCAATAGCTCACCTGTGTCTCCTGGACTTGCAAGTATCTAAATAAACCTTACTTTCTTTGCTGTGAAACCTGCATGTATCCTGTTTTTTAACTCAGACACGCTCAGGCAGACAGACTCTTTTTGCTCTGGTAACAATTCCAAAACTATTGTTTCTTTCTAAGATGTTGAAAGTTATTTTCCTGGTACCTTGCGCATAAAAGAGACTTAAAAAACACTAATTCCTTTTACTTTAGTTAAGGAGAAAGTTAACTAATGTGCCAATTCACAGTAAGGTATTATGGTTACTTCCAAGTAAGAAATTTCCATTTTAATACAGAATCCTGGAAAAGTCTTATTCAAATGTTGGTCATGAATGACCTCATCTACTAACAGATGTGGGGTTTAGGGGCCTTCAAAGTAATTTAACAAAATCAGAAAATATTTTATAAAAGTAAATTATCTGACTCAGTTTTAAAAAAATTATCAGATCTTCCAGAGGGTCCCCTCATGCACAAATCCACGGCTTTCTTTAGACTGACTATGACTCTTGGTTTGCCACAGGCCTCACTGCATCTTGTCTTAAACTCAGGCTGCTTCACTCATGTTGGTTACCTGCTAGACCCTCATAGAACTTGAATTTGCAACTTTTGATCGAAATAAATGAAATCATATATCTAGATTTTGCCGTGTTCCTTCCTCCAGGATGCTTCCCCTGAGTCTCATCCCACCTTTCACCTCATGTCTCCACTTACTACTGCTTGTCTCCCTCCCCAATAAACTTCAAGTATCTCAGGTGCAGAATTTTAGTGTTCTCTGTAGGCCCAGTGCTGTCAAAATGATAAATGATGCCTGACAGTGAGACTAGGTCTCGCCAGCTTAAGATGTGCTTCTCCTGCCATATCCCATCAAGAGATGGTAGTCCCCCTTATTTGTGATTTCTCTTTCTGCAGTTTCAGTTACTTGCAGTCATCCATGGTCTGAAAGTATTAAGCGGAACATTCCAGAAATAAAACAATTCATAAGTTTTAAATAGCACTCTGTTCTGAATGGCATAATGAAATATCCTGCCAGCCTGTCCCGTTACTAAGGATATGAATCACTCCTTTGTGCACTGTCTCCATGCTGTCTATGCTCCTCGCCCATTAGTAACTTAGTAGCCATCTTTGTTATCCTGGTATCACAGTGCTTGTGTTCAAGTAACTCTTATTCTACTTAATAATGCCACATTTACTTAACTGTTATTATAATATCAGTCCCCAACCTTTTTGTCACCAGAGACTGGTGTGCACCTATGAGAATCTAATACCTGTTGATTTGAGGAGGAGCTGAGGCAATGATGCTAACACTGGGGAGCAGCTGCAAATAATGAAGCTTTGCTCACTAGCCTGCCACTCACCTCCTGATATGTGGCCCAGTTTCTAACAGGCCACAGACCAGTACTTGCACATAGCCCAAAAGTTGGGGACCCCTGCTTTAGAGAAATACTTTTTAGGCTATGGTCAGGCAGCAATAAACTATTTCTCCTAAAATTCCAAGACTTGGAAAAGTAATAAAGTACTATTTATATAACTCAAAACTCTGTAATATGGCTCCACCTAAAAAACAATTATTTGGAATAGAATACATATCTTCATGATATATTTTCTCCCTTAATGGCAGAGTTTGAGTGTTCTCTCCCCTTGAAGGATGTTTTCTTTTTTTTCTTGTCAGGCTAAAATCCTATAATGCTTTTACAGATATATATTTTAGTGCTGAATTAGCACTTAATTTGTTTTTCTCAGTGGCCTGTGGAACAGACTCTACATCTTATTCTTGGTATCCCTAGTAGCCATCCAAACCAGGCACAAAGAAGGTGTTTGATAAATATTTGTAGAATAGATTAAGTTGCTTCTAATTTGAGATCATAAAATTAATTGTTTCTATTTGAAACAATGAGAAAAAAAAGGAAACTACTAGAGTTAACATGTGATAAGGGCAACTATTGATTCTTGAAATGCTCACAAGTATGTACATAAATAAATAAATAACACAAGGTGTACTTCTTCCCTGTATTTTGTAAAAGTGTACAAAACATTGAAATAAAGCATGACTGTGTTATTAATATCTGCACAACTCAGCATATATTTAGGTAATTTTTTGTTTAAAAACTTCAACGTGCATGCCATTTTTAACCCAACACAGCTATCCTTCCACCTAGGAAAAGTACAGATCATGTGCTGAGAGCTTCTTACAGCCAGGTGATTACATAGACACAATCACTTTCAGAGGAGCTACTGCTGGCAAACATAAGATGGCTTATGTTGAAAAAGACAAAAGTCATCCCTCTTCCTCAGTAGCAGAGCTGGGGTACACACAGGTGAGCCAGGTTCCAAAGTCCAAGTTCTTTTTCTCTGTCTTACTTGCAGAAGCTATTCCCCTCAGAAACAGAAGCTTGCCTCAGAGGTGCAGTTCATGGCCTTGTGAGAAATGATTCTGAGAATCCCTCATCGGAAATCAAGAGGGAGTCCCAAAACGTGGCATGCTCTAGACAAGACCCCTCCCCCAACAACTTTCAAATGCACCATCTTTATCAGCATTACCTAATTTGTTTCTATCTCTGTTTATGTCAGTCATTACAAGAAGCCCAGGAAAGGACTCATTCCTCCAGATATTAATCTTTATAAGGTACTGTGAATCCCATTTTCTAACCCTGCCTCCTACAGACACCCAACTCCTGAAACCTTTGAACTCTGTTTCTTGGAACTCATGACTAGTAGTCAGCAGATACCCCATGTCCTCAACCTTTTTCCTAAAGGTTTCCTTTCATCTCTGTAGCAACTGAACCTGGCACTCCCTTGAGGCCAGTGTTTTCTTGCAGCCCACTGCAGTGTTTTTGTTTTCCTTGGACCACTGGCCCTGATATAGCACGTGGGACAGTGTGTTTTGCCTCTCATTGCCACTTCTAGGACATTTTCCTTTCTGACTCCATGAGAAACCCCTTCCTTGAATATCAAACCATCGATTTTCTAACCTCTCCTCTTTCTTATAGTCATCTACCTTCCTCAGGTCATTTCCCTTTATTCCTTGAAGAATTTAGTCACTGGTTAACTATGACTGTCTCCTAAACTACTTTTGTCATAATTACTGGTTATAGTAATATCTAACCAGATGATTCTTTCAATTTCCTGCCCACTTCCCATCCAGTAACCTAGGCCTCACCTTACCTCAGGCACTCACTTCTATGATCATATTAGTCTTTGTTATAGAAGTTGCTACTCTTTCATGATCTCATTTGCATACTTCCCACTGCCATAAGACAACCTCCTATTTATTTCCTCAAGTACTCCTACTCTATATTCTTTATATGTTGCTTTCTTCATCCTTTATCTGTGTTTGTCATCTGAATGCAATTTTCACACACACACACACACACACACACACACACACACACACACCCTCAGGAGACACTTGGAAATGTCTGGAGACATTTATGGTTGTCATGACTGGATACTAAGAGAATGCTACTGGAATCTAATAGGTGAAGGCCAGAAATGCTGCTAAACATCCTATAATGTGCGAGACAGCCCTCCACAACAGTTATCCAGTCCACACTATCAATAGTGCAGGTCGAGAAAGTCTGCTTAAGATGACCAGTATCTACGGCCTATTGATTTTACCGCAGTGTTCTAGATTGAATTGGATCCTCTTTTAAAAGATATGTTGAAGTCCTAACTCTTGGTTCTTCAGAATGTAAATTTATCTGGAGATAGGGTCAATGCAGATAAAATTAGTCAGGTTAAGATAGGGTCATGGTGGAGTAGGCTGGACCTCTAATCCAGTATGACTGTGTGTCCTCATAAAAGGAATGCCATGTGAAGAGAGAGACATAGGGAGAACTCCATGTGAAGACAAAAGATTGGAGTGATGCATCTACAAGTCATGGAATGCCAAAGATTGCCAGCAAACCACCAGAAGCTAGAATGAGGCAAGGAAGGATAGTTTCCTACAGATGTAGAAAGAATGTAGCCCTCCTGACATTTTGAGTTTGAACTTCTAGTCTCCAGAACTGTGACCATTTTGTAATACTTTGTTACAGCAGTTCTAGAAAGCTAATGCACATAGTTTCATGGACTTATTCCATTTATTTCCTCACTTCCTGCCTTGCCCAGTTTAAATTATAGTGATTGCTAAAGCAAGGGAATCTGCAGTCTTGCAAAACACCTATTAATTTCAGTCAGAAAACAAAGAGATTGAATCTGGGTCTATGCAAATCAAGTGATGTAATAAATGTATATGATAAAGTTTGGGTGATGTGATACTGATAAAAGGGTCAAGACTTATGTAATATCCTAAGTTGATACATCAGCAGGTTTCTATTGACATAGTAGAGTCCCTGAAAGAGCCTTACTGTGTAAACCTAGCAGAATCTTCTTAGGTTATGCTCTATATTGGTTCACATCTTCCACGCTTTAATTATTTGACCAATGACTATTAACCCCACATCCACAGCATTGGTGTCAAAGTACAAAATGCTTAATTTCAATCTAAAAATCTTTAATTTACTAGATTTTTGCAATTCTGTTTAAAAGCTTATGAAGAGCAAGGTTTTAAGTTTAGAACTATGATAATCAGACTACTGTAACTATTGTGGTTTTCTTCACACAGAAGCTCTATGAGACTTAAAAAAAATGCTCAACTGTTGTCAGCCTGATTACATCCAAAAAAAAAAAAAAAAACTTTCTGATGAAAGCAACTTTGAGGCTAAAAATAAGTCATCTGAGAGTTAGCTAAAACAGAAAACTTAAGCACGAGAGAGGAATGATAATGTGCAGGGGACTATGAAATTTCAGTTTTATTGGATCGTAAAAGATGGAATAGAAATCCCTGCAGAAGTAGGTGCCAAAACTCCTTAATTGGAAAATTATGGAAAAGGAAGCTTAAAAAAAAATCCCCCAAATACCTCCCACTTCTAAAGTGCACATTTACATGCACAGTATGATAAAAATGAATCTAACTGGCTTTTTCCAGAACTCTTTTCTGTGAAGAGGCGTTGGTGGTCAGTGCCACTTGGAAACTAGGCTTTGGTTTGTGCTTCCTTCAGCAGAGACTGATGCCAGCTCTGTAGCTCAGGAAACAGAGCTCAAATGTTTTTCCATTTCCTTCCTTCTTTTAACCTAATCAGTTTCCTGACAGGTGGTGGTACCACAGCAGGCCTCTTCCTTTTCTAGCCAGTGGGTCTCCATCGACATTGAGGTCAATGTATAGGCATGAACGGGAGGAAACTTTAAAGCAGATGATGAGAAAACATGTTTGGATAGAATAAAACGGAAACCAGGTAGAGAGCTCTGCCCTCCCTCTGGCCCTTCCTGGTTACTTTAGACTCCTCCTCCTGCCCGGTCACTTCTACAGGGCCTTCAACCAAATTCACCAGGGTTCAACCACATGGATTTTCTGTTCCTCCCATGCATCTGGGCCTTCATTCACATTTACTATTTCCTTCACCTCAAATATGAACCTTCTCTATCTCGTCCACTTCTATAGTTCCAGTGCTCAAAATGGTATCTTCACATAATAGTCACTCAGAGAAAACGTGTGGACACATGAATGAACAGGGAGAGAAGCTCTTTCAATGGCCTCTTCATCATTTTTTCTGCTTTTCTTCACCCCAGGAGCAGAGGGGACCCTCTTGGGCAGCACCAGACTTGCTTTCTGCCTTCTGCACAGGAGACATCTCACCACCGTCCTTTACTCAGCTTTCTGGAAAGTTCACGAATCAGTCTTTTAAAGGTACAGATGGACTCTGTGCACTCAGTCCTTTTTTCTCATGTTGGGTGTCCTATGTCCACTCAATCTCACAAAATAAGAGACCAAAATAAAGGAGTGTTAGGTTGACATACAAGAGACTAATACTGAGGCTGTCTTTTCTATTTACTAATCTTTTCTATTTTCTTTGTAACCTGGTGCAATTCACTGATGTCTGTACATCTCTTTCTTTGCATGTAAAGTTAAAGAAAATATTTGGCTCACAAAGTTGTGGTGAGGTAATGTTCGCAAAGATTTGGTAAACTTCCTAAAGAGGTGTGTGCTCAATATATGTTAATCGTATTGTAGTTTCTGATAATATTATTATTAGTTATAAAATGAAGGAAAGTCTCACTTCATGGGTTTCAAACTATTTCATATGACTAAAAGTTTCTCAGAGGATTTCAAGTTCTGCAAATCTTTAATTCTATTTTTAACAGACTTTTTAGTTTTTAAAAATAGACTTTAGTTTTAAGTTCACAAAAAAGTTGAGTAAAAGGTATGAGGTTTCCTACATATACCCTGACTGGTTCCCCTTTATATAGCCTCTATTATCAACACTCTTCACCAGAGTGGTGCATTCTTATAATCAACCAACCTACATTGACACATTATTGTCCCCAAAGTCCATACTGTACATTAGGATTCACTCTTGGTGTTGTACAGGTATGGATTTTGGCAAAGGTACAGGAATACCTTGAAGATATTGCGGGTTCAGTTCCAGACCCCCACAATAAAGAGAATGTTGCAATAAAGTGAATTACTCACATTTTTTGGTTTCCCAGTATATATAAAATTCTGTTTAAAATTATATTTACACTATCCTGTGGTCTATTAAGTGTGCAATAGCATTATGTCTAAAAAATGATGTACATACATTCATTCAAAAATACTTTGTTGTTATAAAAATGCTAACTGTCATCTGAACTTACAACAATTATAAATAAAGCTGCTACAAATTTCCTGTGCAAGTTTTTGTGTGGACATAAGTTTCAACTCCTTTGGGTAAATATCAAGAAGTACAATTGATGGATTATTTAAGGAAATGCCAAACTGTTTTCCAAAGTGGTTGTTTTACATTCCCACCAGAAATTAATATGAGTTCCTGTTACTCCGTATTCTTACTAGCATTTGGTGTTATTAGTGTTTTGGATTTTGGCCATTCTAAGTGTGCGGTGGTACCTTATTACGGTTTATACAGATGCTTATTTGCCACTTGTCTTCTTCAATGAGGTGTCTGTTTGAGTCTTTGATCTCTTTTAAATTGGGTTTTCATATTCTTATTGTTGAGTTTAAAAGGTCTTCATATATTTTGTACAACAGGCCTATATCGGATATGCATTTTGCAAATGTTTTCTCCCAGTCTGTGGGTTGTCTTTTCATTGTCCTAAATTCAGTGGATTTAATTTTAATGAAGGCCAGATTATCAATTGTCCTATGAGAGTGGATTTAATTTTAATGAAGGCCAGATTATCAATAAGTTCTTTAGTGAATCATGCCTTTGGTGTTGTGTCAAAAAAGTCATCACCTTACTCAAGTTTACCTATATTTTTCTCCTATGTTGTCTTTTTGGACTTTTATAGTCTTGCATTTTATATTTAGGTTCATGATCAATTTTGAGTTAATTTTCGAGAAGGGTATAAGGTCTCTCCCTAAGTTTATTACTATTTTAATTTTTGCATGTGGATATGCTGTTGTTCAGCATCATTTGTTGATAAGATCACCTTTGCACTATTGTATTGCCTTTGTTCCTTTGCCAAAGATCAGTAGACTATATTTATAAGGGTCTATTTCTGTGCTCTCTATTCTGTTCAATTGGTCTATTTCTCTTTTCTTTTGCCAACACCATACTGTATTGATTACTGTAGCTTTATAAAATGTCTTAAAGTCATGTAGCGTTGGTCCTATGTCTTTGTTCTTCAATATTATGTTGGCTATTCTGGGTCTTTTGCCAATAAAAAACAAACTTTAAAATCACTTTGTTGATATTCACAAAATAACTTGCTGATATTTTAATTGGGTTGTATTGAATCTACAGATTGCATTGAGATGAACTAAAATCTAACAATAAAAGGTCTTCTTATCCATAAACCTGGAATATTTTTCCATTTATTTAGTTCTTTTATTTCTTTCATAAGAGTTTTGTAGTTTTTCTCATATAGATCATATATATATATATATATATATATATATATATATAATATATATATATAGTTAGTTAGTTAGTTAGTTAGTTAGTTAGTTAGTTAGTTAGTTAGATTTATACCTAAGTATTTCACTTTGGGAAGTAAGACTGTGAATGGTATTACATTTTTACTTTCAAACTCTATGTGTGCATTACTGGTGTATAAAAAAAGATTGACTTTTGTTTATTAATCTTGAATCCTACAACCTTGCTATTATTACTTCTTAGAACCAGGAGATTTTTGTTAATTGTATAATATAGTTCACATAGATAATTGTGTCATTTATGAACAAAGATAGTTTTTTTTCTTCCTTCTCAGTCTTATACATTTTATTTCCATTTTTTGTCTTACTGCATTCTCTAGGACTTTTAGTATAATGTTTTTTCCTGATCTTAGCAGAAAAGCTTCCAGTTTCTCACTCTTCACTATCAAGGTATACAAATTTATTTTTAAAAACACACATTAAGTAGTTATAAATTTAAATAGAAAACAACACTCTAGTATGTTTGCATGTCTAATTTTAAATAAGTGTAGACAGTTAAGACACTATATTTTTCTTCCAGAATTACTTCTGGGTAGTCTTGGAATGAAGCCCACTCCCCCATCCCTTAAATTTCGAATAAATTTATCATTGATTAGGAACATTTTAGACCTGGAGCAGTTTTTTCTTCCTTGGAAGACAATGCTGTGCTTCCTCACCCACCCCCACCAAAGGTGCCAGCAGATTGATGAACTGAGGCTAAGTAAAATTCTGATCAATCTATAGGAAACTTTGACATGGAATTCAGACCCAGTTCATTAGTAGCTTGTTTAAATGTTGAGAAAGGGTTATTTCCATAATACAGACTCTGGGCTTCCCAGTACTGAATTCAATGGCAGATATAAGCCAGGTTAAAGTACTTCCGTTGAGTTATATTAGTGTCCTCGGTACTAATCGGCATTCTAAAAAATGTATCTTATCATATTTTCGGACTTTTGCAAAACTTCCTCATATATAGAAAAACAGAAAAATAAGCTAGTTAGTAAAAATTTTCCAAATTCTACAGGAATAGATCCATAACACCCCTGATCAGCCACATAGGGCGGTTTCCAGAGGTTCTCCTGCTCACTCTTCTTCAGCTTCAAGTTCAGCTTCAAATCCTTATCTGACCCTATAGATTGGCAGAGAACAAAATAATGTTTGTTTGTTTTCTAATTCATAAAATTTATTTGCATTTATTTTAAGCTAATTTGTTAAGAAAAGCTTTATAAGGAATTAAAGGTAATGTAATAAACATGTAATGCACCCCCACAAAGTTTAAGAAATAAATCATTATCAATTACCAACATTGTTTAAATTCTTAGTGGGAAAATCTTAGTATTTACCAATTTTTGAAATTGTTCAAGTTTTGTTTTTTCTTGATACCTTTTAGAAATAATAAAATACCATGTGGGAACCAGACACTTGTTTATTGTGCTATGAAACATTATATTGACTGCCAAACCAGAATACCTGTAATATGTATCAAAATGACTTTGAATCATTTATTCAGTAACCATATATTGAGCTTCTGTTATATGACAGGTGCTTGTGTTTTACTTTGCATTCTATGATGGTCTTCTTAATTTGAAGTGAGATAATTCTTATAGTTTATTCCTTGTACCATATGACCAGTCAGGGTTCTTTTAATCCCACCTCTGGGGGAAGCTCATGCACCTCTGTGCCTCTCTGAGATAAATGGATCCTCCCTTTTTGCCTAAACCTACACACCTATTATACTTCAATAACCATCTGCCTCTTTCAAAGCAGTTCTGTGTTCAAATTTTTGTCTTAATTTTTAGCTCATAAAATATGTTAATTAGTTATGTGTAAACGGTTTCTTTGTACTTTGTTGAGAACATATACTGTGTACTTGCCACATAAAGGGAAGCATTCTGCAAATATTTGTTTAGTAAATTGATAAATATGTCTTAATTAGAAGCAGAATTTATCAAAAGGAAAAAATACATCACACTTTTCAGTTAAATTTGGAGCACTTTTAAAGGGAAAGTAAGATTCATATCACCTCAAGTTTGCTCTTCTGCCATCTCTGGCTCAAAAGTCTCTGTTACAACCTTTCACATTACTGCATTTGTACTTATATGCACACTTTCTAACTAGACCTCCTCTTCTACATAAATCCTTCCCATCCCCCAAAGGCAATTTCCTCAGGAAATTTCCCCAGGACACGTTTCTATGTTTCCATTAGCCAGTAACTAGACATATAAATACTTGGGGACCAAAAAAGAAAAATTTATATTTTTTCTCTAGGGTTTTGGTTCCTATTGTTTTTTAAGTTCTTCAAATAAATATAAGGGGATGAGGGTGAGGGGACTCCTTCCATATTTTTTATTAATAAAACAAATAATTATATTCTAAATATAACAAAACATATTGTTTAAATAAGCAAGCCAAGTGTTATATACTAGACTTTCACACCCCCAATGTGATTTTAATATTTTTCTTTTTTAAAAAATTAATCATTTCTAACCTCTGTCTCCTAATTTATAGTTTTTGGTGTACATTTGGACATTAATCATTTACTGCCTCATGAGATTACTTATATTATACTGTTTAATTACTTATACTGTAGAGTTGTTTAATTGTTTACTGATTTAGAACATGGTAAGAGTTCTGAGAACAAAGTAGTTTCCCTGGGAATTTACTTTGGAAAAGAATTACTTTGGGGTTGATTGAAGTTTTGGGGCGCTGGAATTGAGATTCCTAGGTGAAAAGGAAAGGAGTTGGAACAAAGTTTGGCAGAGAAAGTAAATTAAAATAAACAATTTAACAAAAATATGGAGTTGTATAGTCTGTGTCAAATTTGAATTCGAGCACTAGGTAGTAGAAAATAGAAATGGGTAGGAAGGTAGGGAACTATTCCTGTAGCACTAGGGTATTAATTTGTGACTAATGAAAATTCATATTTTTGAGTCTTGCTAGCTTTGCTCGAATGTCCCCAATGTCCTTTAACTGAGTGTAGGGTGATTTTCCCCAAGTTTCTCTATGGAGTACCCAGCTTGGCTTGAAGCATTTGAGACCTCCATCCCCTTCATACCATTTGAAATTGAGATTCTCAAGTTTAAGAGTAAAGGAATTGGAACAAAGATGGTACCGCTGGACTTTTTAAAAAGGGACCTTGTCTTTATCTGGGGCACTTCAGTAAAACTCCTCATACTCTGTCTGTTTAGGTATTTCTAGGCTAGCCCTTACCTTTCTTCTCACCTTGGCCTTGGAGCTGCATTTCTCCCATGACTCACCCATACCCTTTTTGACTAAATTATTTATTTAGACTACTTGATTCTTCCCCAAGATTTTGCCTTCAGTTTCCCCTTTGCCCTTACAACCTATTCTTTTGTGAAGTTTCATGTTATCAAATTCAGTGTCAGTTTTCAGAACCTTACTAAAGGCAAAGCCCTCAGGTCCCTACTTGCTAAGGAAAGAAATTTGGACATGGATAATTATGAAAGAAAACTAAGGAAATTGAAAGAAAAGTTTACTTGAACAGAGCAAAAACTCCCATATGAGTGGGTGAGTTGAGAAAGAGCCTTCCCCAATTTAGCAATGGTGAAAGCCAGCAGGACTGGTTTTTGCAACACTTAGGCTGCCCAGAGAGCTGCAAATTTCCTGCATCCACGTTGCGAAGTTTGTTTGTGCTTGGACGTCTCATTGAATGAGGTCATAAGGAAGTGAGCGGAGAGGAGCAGCATGTCTCCAGGACGAGAAAGCTCAAATACTTGCTACAGTGAATATAAGCCACTCTATACCCTCGTGGAGAATAGGAAAGAAACGGGAGAGGAACAATTCTTGAAATTGTTAGTGGAGGGAAACCACTGTCACTAAGAAAGCATGTGCACTCTTTGTTGGCTCCCAGATATTCTGTCTCCAAAAGAAAGCTACAGATGTTTCCCTAACAAAACAGCCTGAACATAATAGAGTAACACAGCTATTCTAAACTTGGAGCTAGAAGACCCTTGTTCATATTCTGCCTCAACCATCTCTGTGTCATCTCCCCCAAGCAAGAGGTTTAGACATTTCATGGTCATCAGAAGGTAGGAAAATCTCCAGCACTGTACTAGACAAGATTCAACAATTTTCAGCAAATAAAAATAAACAAGAGACACAAAGACAAATTGAAACCCTTGGATATTGGAAACAGCACTGCCATTCTTAACAGTCATTTTAAAGCCTATATATTTAGTGATAAGGAAGGCAGAGATTTTGTGTGGAAAGAAAAGCAAGAGAAGCCCTTACAATTATTCAAAGAATAGATTCAGATATTCAGCAGAGTACATTATCCTACTAAAGAATGTAAATTAAAATTAGACATATTATATAGACAAGATTATGACACATGGGAATTATGGAAAAAAGACACTAAAGGCTTAACATTTATGCCAGTAGGATTCTGGACCAACAAATTTCCATTCTTGGAAAATTTTCAATATGAACATGACAAAATGCACCAAACCATTTATATGCATATATAACCTTGAATTTTCTAACGTATCTAACCAATGTCAGCATTTATAATTAATTCAAAACTATTAGATGAAGTCCTTTTGGAAAAACATATAGAGCTTAATACTTCAAAAACAGAAAAAAATATTTAGGACCTTCCCATTATCCTGCATATACAACACTATGTGACTTCAGCAAATCCACCATGTACGGAGTTGCTGACAGAATTCTATAGTTCACTGACCAAACTAACATACCTATTCTGATATCAACTAGCATTAAATATAGAGGATCAGGTTTTTGAGCAAGTTAATGGAGAAGGAGATGAGGAAGAAGAGGAAACTATCACATGCACCAAAATAACACAACTACTCTCACTATAACAAATACACCTATACCACATGATATCAGGCCCTACAATTTAAATCTGTACACAAAAGGAATAAGATACCTATGCCCAGAAAAATATAACTGTAGGAGACAAGGGAATAACATATTATCAATACGGACTAAAAGGATTCCCTAATTTTCCAACATTTGATAATTTTTTCCTAGGAGTATACACAGTTCATAATAAAATAATGCACTCAAAACTAGAGGATTCTTTAACACCAGAACAATATTTTGATAAGAAACCAGGGATACTCACACCAAGTGAGCTCAATTGGCAATAGAAAATAACCACCACTAATATTAACAGACACCCACACACACATGGGACCCTTACCAAAACAGGAAAGATAATAAGCAGAACAGACTGGACATGGAAACACTGTTCTCAGTACTGATATACATGCATGCTAGGGTTACAGGGAAATGTAACACAAGGAATCATAGGAAAAATATTATAAGAAGCCCAACTAAATTCCAGAACAATGAACAATAATCAGGTTATCAAGGTAGAACCCATACTAACTTGTGTTAACATAAGTTTAGAACAATTACATTGGACAGATATCACACCAGAGGGAGAAGCACATATTACAGCAAAAGACTAGATCTTGTGTCCACATATAATTTACAAACTAATAATGTACTGAAATAGACCACTACAACAAATACCACAACAACTGAAGGTCTAGATGTATAACCATGTGAGGCAGCAAGGTCATGCAAAACTACATTCATAGTATCATATAACAATATTCATTTTAATATAAGTGCTTTCAGTAATACACTAAGAGTACAGAGATTTTGGAACATATCATAATAGATAAAGGACTACACATTATTAAATGTTGGACAAAACTAGTCTGGAAATACATTATCATAGACAAAAATTCTACTTGGTAGAATATCACTGGAGCAGCAAGGTATCAAGAAGCAAAAGGTGAAAATACCTTTCATGATACCATTCATAACACATAATATATCCACATATAAAATACCTAAAAATCAAAACATCTTACATTGCTTATCAAATGCACCATAGGTAAACTATCCATGCAAAATTAGTCACAGACCCATAAGAAAAAACCAAAATACTTAGTTTTAACAATCACTATGGATTCATATTAACATGCTTACATTCATTCAGATTATACCCAGAATTCACAGCATCATTGCCCAGAGTACTAGGACTATACCTACAAAAAGGAGTAAAATCTCAAACATTTTATTCCAACCACATAACAAACTTAATGTAACACAACCAAAGGAATATATAGAGCCAGAATTATACAGAAAGCCCTTGATGTTGGCAATATGCCATAAATCTGATGCTTATGTACAATACACGTATTGAAAATACCATACAGAGAAAAGAAATAAAAAGCTGGAAGACATTAAAAGCAAGTATGAACCCAGAATATTTGACAACAATAGATCCAAGATTTGGATCCTACTATTTTGATACAGTAATGTGGAAGGAGATCAATGGACATTAACTACACCCTATATATCATAATGTAACTAGAATAGATAATAAGTTACCAATATTCACAGTAAAAAAAAAAGTATCTTGGGAAGAATGCCACATTAAGAACAGTTCCACAGGACTTTGTATAATTCAGAGAGGATGTTTTAATGCCACAATATGCATGAGGAGAGCACATTGGAAACCACAGTGGATATATGGGATAATTAGGCCAGCACCAGAACTTTTAAAACCTAATATATTTGAACCCATACTAAACCAACCTTTAAGGATCATATGCCAACCCATACCTAGAAAAGTATGGATTACATTTAATAAGGAACAATTTGATGTAACTAAAGTGATACCCCAATGTAAAGATGGAAGCTTATGGAGTAAAATTTAAACCACTAATACTACCTAGATAAAACACCCCTAGATAAAACACCATTAAGAAAACCATTACAACTATTAGCAGGACTAGGAATAATTACTAACTTCATTATTGCTTGAATATGAGAAGCAGAAATACAAGGGATCAAGACCAAATTATTTGGCTTTAAATATATAGTTAATACTGCACGTAAGGGGATGCTAAAGGTACAAGGAGAAATATCACATACATTGACACAAGTACACCAAATTGTAACATATTTATCAGACATGGAATAATACAACAAGGAACTCAATATAACATAAATCATGAGGTAGAAATACTCAAAACTAACTTATTTACATTAAGAGATACAATTGCACAACAACAACTAAGACAATCATGTAGGGAAAGAGAAACATTATTGGTAAAGGCTTGGGATGGTGTTAGGAACCTGGTTACATTTGGGAAAGGACAATCTGACTCATGGGACACAGCCATAGTACAGCTTAACCTCACTAAATAATGGGGTTATAAAGGTAATGGAGAATGTGAAATTAATCTCATTGAATTAATAAGTCAATCCCCCTTAGCCTATCATATTATGGCAACACTACAAGTAATTGGAAATCAAATAATACATCCAATAAAAACCACTATATGTACATGGATACTGTTTATAAAAAGAAATGGTATTCCAATGGTCAGACCACATATTCTATGCTTACACCTTTTTAATACCACTTTTAGTCAAAATTCTCCCCCAGATACTTGCCCTACCCGAAATAAACCTGAACTTAGGAGAATATTAATGGATATTGTGCTCTAAGAATACTA
The DNA here is from genome assembly GCA_003508835.1 of Eonycteris spelaea. Classification (NCBI taxonomy): domain Eukaryota; kingdom Metazoa; phylum Chordata; class Mammalia; order Chiroptera; family Pteropodidae; genus Eonycteris; species Eonycteris spelaea. The sequence continues at coordinate 7,086,647 of PUFA01000084.1, read as the reverse complement.
CTATCTTTTATTATAGTATAATAATGAACTGTACAGAATGAGTGTATTAAACTGACAAATGTTATAAATATTATTTAACTACCTGTATTACAAATACATTTAGGTTGGCCACATACATACCAGAAATAGCTTATGGAGAGTTCCCACAGTCATATTATACTAATATTAAAAAAAAAAAAAAAAAACACCTTGGATCTATAGAGAAACAGTAGATAAACACAGTCAAGATAATTTACTGTCATTGTATTCCTTACATAAACTCACTGAAAAGGAAATCAGTGCTTGGGAACCCAAGCTAAGAATCTATACAAAGCAGTGGCAATATTAAGTACAAATATTTTATCAATTAAGGCTATGTCTGAACTCAACCCATGTTTTTCTTTTGGGCAATTAATTAAAAGAACTTTCACATCTACTGTTTGCAAAGGATCATGGTCAGATTGGAACCCTATTAACTGGATCAAGTCAAGACTTTGTAATATTTTCTCAACTATTTGGAATCATTCTCAGAGTATTGCATTAGTTATACTTGCTATCAGATATACTTATTGTTATACTTATTGGATACTTGATTGTGAAACACTGTTTGATGGCTTGTGTTTGTAATAAGTACCACTGGCCTTTCATGGCCAGGTCAAAATATAATGAGTGATTAGATTTTAGTATTATATTTAGTATTATATTTTAGTATTTTATTTGCCTGATTTTAGGATATAAGTGATTCCTCCTCACCATCTGTGATATAGCATCAAGGAATCAAGAGTGGAATGAATAGCGCATAAAGAATTGAGAACCTTTTTGGACTTTACAAAATAGATTTCCTGGGAGCCATGATAGTAATGTCAATTGACACATATGGGAACACCATTAGGGTGTGACTGAAATTCTCCAAACTGCAGAAACATCAGCTATGACTGCTCTGGAGAAGCTCCAATCTGCAGGAGCCGATAAGCATAAGGATCCCACCTTATAAAGTTCATATAAGCTAAACACCTTAGATAGACAATGCCCAAGCCTGAAACCTAAGAGCAAAATGGAGGGGTGTGCTGAGAGCCAAAGACTCTGACCTGCCCATCTTTGCCGCTGTCTTGAGACCATCGCCTCCAGTTAACAGAGCTCATTTTGCAGATGCTAAGGACTTTTATCTTTTTTCTCTGACGCATAAGACTTTGTACTTCCACTTTCTGTGTGTTGTGTGTTAACCTGCATGGGCACCTAATGGGTTTGTCTGAGAATGTTCCACTAAGTAACCTGGCATTGTGGAAAGACACAATCATATCTAAGGATGTTACTTCGGTAGCCGCTGTCCTTGCTTGCCACAGAAACAAACTGTTTGAGGGGCAGCAGTGATCACAGCCATCTAGTGCTCTTCAGAGAGTCAGAGAAGCTGTGTCTCAAGATTTCTGTGTCTCAAGATTTCCCACATGAGAACCAGTGCCAGGAGGAAAACAGGACTAACCCAGAGTATCTCCAATACATGGCCAGGATCATCACATAGCAGCTAAGACGGCATCAGTGAGGGGAGAATTTCTTTGGAAATGGCTTTCACTTTAGGCCATAAAGCATTGTCCAGAATAATGAGTTTATAGAGGCAATTTGACACACTCCGGCCTCAAGGAGAGTTGCTTCCTTAATGCGAATATCATGAATATGTGTAAACACTCTGGGAATTTAGAATTCTCATGAGGAAGGTGACCAAAGGGGAGAAGAGCTTAGTATTATGAAGGGCAATTCCATATAAAGGCTTAATTAGGATTTGATTTGAATAATAAAAGAATATGACCTTACTTGTTCCTTTATCCAAAGTATGTTCAATTGATTATCCTTCTAGGTATGATTACAAATGCAGTAAGCTAATCTCAAACTATTAGCTTAGATTTGCAAATGATATATATAAAAAAATCTACTTATTCAACATTTTCCTCTGCTTCCAAATCAAAAATTACTTTTTCACATAGAAAGAATTCCTGTTTTAGAGAGTTGAACTTGCGTCTTTTTGAACTCTAAGAAGATATGACTATAAGTTTACTAAAAAATAAAAATACCACACACATGCTAAGTCACAGTTACTTTTATCATTCTAAGTATTAGCCTTTAATACCATATTGAGGGTTGTATATAAGCAAGCCAAGTAACTTTTTTTTTTATAATCATACTAATTCAGGCTACTATTTGAGCAGTTAGAAATGTAGCTTGATTTTATTAACAATGTGACATAGTAGGAAAGTTGTAAAAAAAAACTACAAAGAAATATAAATACTGTGAAAGATACAACAACAAAAACATGAGAAGAAAACGAAGTAGAGAAATTGATGTTATCAATTCAGCAGTTAGGGTAGCTTTAAGCATATTTTGGAATTTCTTAAAAAACGGGGGCCTGCCATGTTTTGGCAAAGACAAGAACATTCATTCATGAGGAGACTATATGAGGAGTCTCCATTACTAATAATTTAATAATAACACTCTCAACTGAGGCCCTTGATATAGCAATGCATTCAACCAAGTTATAGGGCAGGAATAATGAATAATAAAGTTTTGCAAAGTAAATGTGGTGTCTATATTGAAAAAGAAGAGGAAAGATTGCATTTCTGGATGAGGATCTTTAATGAACCAATACTCTAGAAAGTAATACATATAGTAATACAGATGTGCGTATGCACACACGCGCGCACGCGCTCGCGCGCGCACACACACACACACACACACACACACACACACACACACACCAGGTGAGATGAGAGTAGTGACTGGTTAGAACAATGCATATATACTTTTTATCAATTTTATTAATTAGAAATCTACCTATGATTGTTATACATTCATCATACTTATCTGAAGTTTGTTGCTCTTGAAGGAATTATATATTAACATAAGGGTTTTCTTAGAGAAAGAGAATTTTGAAAGAATGAAGGGGTAGCCCTTTCATACATAGATGAGAAGCAATAACTGAGTAGTTCTGACTGGCCAGACGTGAAGAAAGGAGGAGCCGATGAGACAGAAACTGCAGTGTCATGTATGGAAATATTTTGTGATAGAAAAAAGAATAAAATTGGGCAGATGGAAGGCAAATTCTCAGAAAAATCTCTCCTAAAGGAGGGTCAAACCTAATCACAAGAGTGAGAAAACACACACAGGAAGAAAAACAAACAAATAGAAAACTGAGTTTTAATAATAAAGGTAGAAGAATATCTCATTTTATATGTATTTTCCCTTTTATCATCTCTGTAATATTGGTTTTACTTAATTATATATGCATAATAAAACATTTCTAATCAATAAATATCAGTAAATAAAGTTATATTTGCTTACCTAAGAGAGATGTCTACTTTTAAATTTTGCTCCTTTGCTCTAATTAGTCACCCACATTCACCTGGTATGTTAATAGAAAATTATTATGAGAGAACTCAATAGAAATTGAAATGTAAATAACTTTTTCTTTTACAATACCTCAATTTGGATTTACAAGTGGCAGATACTTATTGGAGTCATCTGAGTAAAGTCAGATGAATAAATAATTTTAAGAGATGGTAAGAGACTGTAGGAAAATCTAGATAGAATTAGGCAAAAGTAAGTCTGGGTCTTCAGGAGGCTATTGTAAGTACATTCAGTGAGTATATTCCATAGTAACCACTTTATTATTCAGAATTGTACTCACTGCAACTCACTTCCTCATTTCACAAAATGAATCTGCATGAGCATTGTTTCTGAAATAGTGCAAGACCTGTTAGTGGAGCAAAAAAAGTCCATCTACCTGCATGAGTCAAAGAAGGAATACATGCATGCTTTGCAGCAAAGAAAGTAAGGTTTACTTAGAGAGTTGCAAGTCTTGGAGACACAAGCAAGTTATTGCTCTCAATAACTATACTCTCCAGAGGTACAGATCATATAGGAAAACATCAGTAGTCATGGAAACTGAGGTTTGGGGTACTACTAATTGGGCAATTGGAGAGGTAACCGATCATTGTGTTTGGTTCTATACTCACCCACAGTGCCATCCTGCTGGTCCCCGAGGCCTGGTCCCATACCCTGTCGGGTGCTCTGCCTCAATATGTCTGGAGCTGAAACACACCGAAGGCTAAGATGCTATCCATAGTGTAACCGAAACCTATTGTCCTAATGACTATAGACCTGAGGCTCTGATAATCTGTCCTAAGGTTAATATTTAAAAGAGCAGGCATACAGAAGTGGAAAGATAAGGGTGGAAAAAGCAAGTGAGTCACAATGCCATTATCTGGACAAAACCAGTTTGAATCAGAGGAAAAAAAAAAACTATATTAAAGAAATGAAATGAAGTTTGTGTACAGTTACAAATCCAGAAATACAGTAATTCCTATATGATTAATGATATCTTTGTATCACAGCACTTTCATGAATTATATTATTTATTATCATTTTACATATTAGGGAACTGAAGTTAAGAGATGTGACAGGACTGACTCAAATTTTCATAGCTAGTTAGTGGCGATGGTAGGACTCAAATCCCATTCTCTTATTTCTCAGTTCAGTGCCCTGTGCAGCGTATCCTGCCAGAAAGAGCGTCAAGCATATAAAAAAATTAAATTACATTTCCTTTCACTTTAGTATGGGGGAAACATCCCAAGTCATTGGCTGAATTAATAGAAAAGAGAGGGTCTTTAACCCAAGGCAAACAGGCTGAACCTGGAGCCCAAACATGGAAGTCCTTTATTTTAGGCCTCTTTCCTTTGCTTTATACTTGTTCATTTATTTGTCATCCTTTCCAAAGATTAAGAAAAGAAAAGAATCTTTTATAATAGGAAATGCGTAAAAGGCACTATTTATAAATATGTGCCAAAAGTTATCAAATAACACTAGATTATAGATCTGACATTTACTTCGGCCATTAATGTTCTAAACTTGTGTAGAATTTAGTTGACACTTAAAAACAAGTAATTGAGAGCCTGTTATTGATCTAATCTGTATAGAGTTTAAGTGTTAGAAATTATGCCCTCAAATATGAACATGAGTTATGTTTTTTATTCTTTGAATCCCCAACCCTTAGAACAAAGCCTGGCACACACTTAGTGCTTAATAAGTATGTCTCAAATAAGCAAATGTAATAACAATGCCGTGGTGATGGGAAGCCAAGAAGGAACAATGAAAGGAAAGAAAATATTCAAATATGATAAAGATATGACTTTCCTTCTTGTATCTGTCTGGATAGTGGCAACAAAATATTACCAACCTTGGCAACAGTTGGAAACTGTTGGGAACCCGATTGGGAAATTTTCTTTATTTCAGAAATGAGATGTTTCATTGCCAAGGAAATCAGAGAACAAAGTTTATGGAAATTCATCTCTTTGTGTATTCAAATGTTATTAATAATAGAACAAGGGAATGACCTACTTCCTACAAAATATTGCTCCTGAGTTATCCTTGTGCAGTGCCCCTCAATCTCCGATGTGCATATGAGTTACCTCTATAAACATAGGGTTTGTAGATTACAAGAGTCCGCATTGCTAGCAGCTCCTAAATGATGCCAACACTGCTGATCCAGAGGTTACATTTTGAGTTAATTTGGGGGAATTCCATATTTTCTTTCATCTTGACTCAAAGCTCTACCATTTCAGTATTAACAAATAATTAACATCAAATATAAAGGTCTGCAAAGTTCCCTCAGCAAATCTTTGGATTGATCCTTTTCTCTCTTCCTGTATGACAGGTTATATTTATGTCACCACACCAAGCTATTAATGTGACATTCTGATTAGTTGATCTTATTATTATAACACTTTTCGTCATTAAAAAATCCAAATTAATCATTTAGGAAAGCATTGATATCACACCTGAGCATGACTGATCACCCTGTAATAAATGGCTTCATTAGCAGATTGTTCGGCTATCAGAAAAATTCCCTTTCTTTTCCCTTATTTCAGTTTATTGCTATTACTTGAGGCTGTGAATTGAGCTACTTCTCTCTAGGGCAAGCAACTAACTATTCTCAACCGAGGTCCCTTTAGGGTGTGAAGTATTTAAAAAATAATTGTATGGTGAAATTGAATATAATGAAGTAGTGAAACCAGCAAATGATTTTATTATTTAAAAATTATAATCCATGTTTAGACAGCATTTTAAAAACTTTCCTTTGGCTCTTACATTAAAACTTTATCTTTGTATCCAAGAAGTATCATGTAATCTTTATGTCTTTGTTATGATTGTGTTTTCCTTAATTTAATTTATCTAAGTTGCTTTTCTCGAGAAAAATGTTACAAAAGACTCATAGAAAATGCAGTGAATAATGATGTTATTGTTATCAATAAAGGGCAACTTCTTCCTGTAAAGTGTGAGTTGTCATATTGACCTGGATTCTTATTAAGAGAAGTTTCTCAAAGCATTTTTTTTTTCACTTACTGAAAGAAGTCCATTGACGTTGGATTCAGATTTCCACTGAAACAGGAAAAAGAAACTTTAATTTAGAAATTGTGATCCAAAGGCACAAAATGAATTCCAGAAGTCTCAAATAATGGACTAATAAAGGGCTGCAAAAAAAGAAGATGGATTCTCTTTAGGTGAATCCTCTACTCTCTTCCTCTTGTCTCTCACCCGCATCCCCTTATTACAAGCCCTCTTGACTATGCAGTCCTGGTATCTTCTAGTCCCCTCCTCCATCTTCCTTTTGCTCTCCTCATCATTCCCCACTGAGTAAGGATTAAGAAACCATCTGAAGTGGGATCTCTCCTCTACAGAAAGGGAGCTTTTAGATTACTGGCAGGACAACTAAAAGTTCTTGCAATACAGGGCCAGAGTAAGGAGAGCTTCAGAGCTAAGCACAGGATGATAAAACTGTACTCAAAGGGACCAGCTTCTCAGAGGCAATGCTCAGAAGAAGTTCGAGACTAAAAGAATTGATATTGATCAAAGCAGAAGACCTAACCAGATAAGTAATTTATATTATAATGACAAAGTGTATATATTTTTCAATTTTAATTAATTTCGAGTATACTGTACATATGGTTAGACATCTATATAGTTTGTAAAATGATTCCCCCAATTGCTCCCTCCCTTCCCTGACCCTCCACCTAGCCAACTGCATTCCCTATGCCATGTTCCCCATTCCTGTGACCATCCATCTGCTACTGATTTGCACTTCTTTAACCCTTCACCCCATCCTCCCAGCCCCCCACCACTCCTCCCTCTGTCCGTCATCAAATTGTCCACTATATTTGTGAGTCTGTTTTTGATTAGTTTGTTCTTTTTATTCCTTAGATTCCACATATAAGTGAAATTATAGAGTGTTTCTTTCTCTGTCTGACTTAAATAACTTCTAGGTCTATCAAAGCAATATCTTTTTCCATCCCTTTCTTTTCATATGTAGGGGTCTTGTTTTTTATCCTTTCAGCCACCTATCTTTTGGTTGGAGCACTTAATTCTTTTCCATTTAAGGTACTTATTGATAGGAATGTAGTTGTTACCATTCTTTATTCCTGTTTTTGATACATGTTTTTTTCTTCTTAAAGAAGTCCCTCCAACATTTCCTGTAATACTGGCTTGGTGGTGATAAATTCCTTTAGCTTATTTTTGTCTGGGAAGCTCTTTATCTGTCCTTCAACTCTAAATGATAGCTTTGCTGGATAAATTATTCTTGGTTGTAGATCCTGGGTCTTCATCCTGTCGAATATTTTTGCCAAGCCCTTCTGTCCTGTAGTTTCTTTTGAGAAATCAGCTGCCAGTCTTATGGGTGTTCCCTTATAATAACTATCTGTTTTCTCTTGCTGCTTTTAATATTCTTTCTTTGTATTTAACCTTTGGCATTTTAATTATGATGTGTTTTGGTGTGGGCCTCTTTGGATCTGATTTTTGGAATTCTCTGAGCTTCCTGGGGTTTTATGTCCATTTCCTTCACCAGGTTAGGGAAGTTTTCCATCATTATTTCTTCAAACAGCTGTTCAACATCTTGATTTTCTTCAGTTACACAATCAGATGATATGCCCTTAATAGTGTCCCATATTCTCCTTAAATTATTTTTATAGTCCATCTTATCTCTTGCCATTCTGATTGATGTCCTTGGCTTTCCCATCCTTAGATAGGCATTTTTTTCTTTATTCACTTTGTTTATTCCTTTGTTTATTCCATTTAATATACTTCTCATCTCAGATAATGTGTTCTCATTTCAGACTGTTCCCTTTTATAATTTTCATTTCCATTTTTATCTCTTTGTTGAGTTCTCTACACTTCCAAAGTTCATTGAGCATCTTTATAACTAATGTTTTGAACTCTGCATCTGTTAGATTACTTGACTCCATTATATCTGGATCTCTGTTCTGTCTCTCATACAGTTTCTGCTTGTCTTCCCATTTTGGCTGCCTTTCCTTGTCTGTTTTATGTACTAAGCAAAGCTCCTAAGTCTCCCAGTCTTATTAGTGTGGATTTGTGAAGTAGTAGCACAGTCCTGAGAGGGGTTCCGCTGCAGGCCAAACTTAGTCCAAGCCTCTATCCCTTTGGAGCCACCTGTTAAGATTCAGCAAGCAATCCACAGATGCTGTGCTTATAGTTGTCTCGAAAGGCCACACCAGAAACCAAGGCCAGCTGCCTCTAGTGTGAGTCTCAGCGAGGAGCACCTGACTCCTTGAGGCTATACCTGGTTGTGGCTTGGGTGGGGCCACAAGTTGGGGGAGGCGGAGTTTCAGAGAATCCTCTGGGTGAAGGGACCTCTGTTATCCAGGCTGATGACATCACAACTATGGCAGCACTGTGTCCGCGCACTGGTAGTGAGGAGGGCTCCACAGGGAATAATGGATACCACTGGCACTTCTGTACCGAGTGAATCTTGCTTCGGCCCTCACTCTGACAACGTCCTTGTAGGTCCCTGTTGCCCACTGTGCACAGCTGAATCGGCACTGGTGCTCAGAGCGAGCAGAAAATTCACTCGCGGACACAGCCCCTTTAAGAGGCTTCTTCCGTTGCCACAGCCTCTGTCTCACTCTGCCACTCAAGACCCGGCAGCCCCGTGTCCTCGCCCCATCCTACCTTCTGCCATTGCAGAGTGATTTCTTGGTCTTCTCCCTAATTATATGTCTTGTTCATCCCAGACCATTTTTCCTTGCTACTACCCTTGTTTCCATCACAATTTTGATTTGGTCATCAGAGGAATGAACAGTCTCTATCACCTAAGCGATTTTTTGTTCTCCTTTTACATTTTTTTTAAAACTAGGCTATGGTTTAGCTCCTACATTTAACAAACATTTGTTGATCAGCTACCATGTGCTAGGACTTGCTGAACTGCCCACTTGCATTGCCCCATCTTAGCTCTTTCCTTGAATGTGTTCTTTCTCACTCTTTCAGCTGCTCCAGCTCTTGTTTGAGGCTGTCTTACTCAGCCTCAAGCTCATCGTACTGCTGTTTGAGAGTCAAACTCTCTTCCAAGACCACCAGTCCATACTCAGCAGCCTGGATCCTCTCATGGGTTTTCTCTGTGAGCTCCTTGGTCAGTCTATTTCAGTCTTATAATGGTCCACAGTCTGCAATACCTCTTCTGCATCCATAGCCCCTGATAAGATCTATTTAACACCTAGAAATTTACATTTTATTTGATATTTTGTTATACATATATAATTTTTTTGTATTTGAATTGCATTACATATTTAGTTTTGTGGGTTTTTAAATTTTCTGAATTATTACTAGGTTTTTAATTAAAACTAAAATTTGGAAACATGGTGACAAATTGCTAAATACTGTGTGAAAATAATATAAATGAGCCTACTTCAAAACAGAGTTGTAGCTGCCATCCCAGAGGAACTGCCTTGTAGATCTTACTGCTTAAACTTTTGAAATGTTAAGACGAGAAGAATAACCTTTGAACTGGGCCTAAAGCAGCATTTTATTCCAAACAATTGTGTGCAAAGATAATAGAAAAGCAGACATTATGACTACTCAGACTGAAGATTAAAGACATTCTTTAGAATTAGCAACACTAGTTAGGTTTTCTACACCTATACAAATGTAACTGCACATAAACTTCATTTCTTTAACATATTTTTTTCTCTGATCCAAGCTGGTTTTACCCAGATACATAATGGTACTGTGACTCACTTGCTTTTTCTACCCTTATCCTTCTACCTTTCTCTGTATACCTGCTTCTTTAATCATTAAGCCTTAGAACAGAAGATTAACTGACCCTCAAGTCTATAGTCATAAGGACAATAAGTTTCGGTTACACTAAGGATAACATCTTAGCCTTAGATGTATTTCAGCTCCAGGCCATTGAGGCAGAGAAACCGCACCAGCCACAGGACCAAGCCACAACCAGACTGGATGGTGCCATGGGTGATTTCAGAACCGAACCCAATGATCAATTACCCTAGTCATGTCCAATCGCCCAGTCAGTAGTGCCCACCACCCCAACTCCCTTAGTTTCTATGATACTGATATTTTCCTGTATAATCTGTACTCCTGAGATGCCTGGGGAACCAGGTAGCTGAGGGCAACAGCTCACTTGTGTCTCCAAGACTTGTAACTCCCTAAATCAATTTTACTTTCTTTGCTGCGAAAAATACACATATCCCTTTTTTAACACAGATGCGTGTAGGCAGAGAGACTTCCTTTGTTCCAGTAACAGAAATTCCTTCTTTAGCTTATTAACACTTATAGACTCTCCTTCCTTCTATTCATATAATTATTCTCCTTCCTTCTCATAAATACTCCTTGCCTTCACCTCTTAATTGGAACACTATTTGGTTTCTGCCTGAATCAGTGCTTTGGGAATAGCTAGTACTTGAATCTCAAAAAAAAAACACTTATTTTTTTCCACTTCTTTTTTTAAGGTTAACAATTGGAGTTATAATTTTTCTCCAGTATTGTGCTTGCATATTCAACATGTCTAAAATTGAAGTGATACTTGTCTCCCAAATACTTCCTGTCCAGCAGAATTTTGAATAGAAGAAATTGCCATTCCTTCTTAGGCATTTGAACCCTAGACATCATAACAGATACCTCCTTTTCACTCAGTCTCCATATCCAACTTGCTAATAAGTCTCAAAACTTCTACCTGTTAAATGCTTTTTGAAATTACCTACACCTCTCCATTTTCTGTTGCCAACATTCTTTCTCCATGGGATGATTTTAAAAGCCTCTTAATTTGTCTTCATCTGCTCCATCTTGTCCTTCAAGTTAGTTGTCCATACTATGATATTCACAAGTGATGTTTTTGAAACCTCTTGCAAGCTTTACGTTATTGTTAGAATCCTCACATAGGGTGATAAATTTTTGCCAGTGGCCTTGTTGGCCAGTCAGACTCTACTCTCTTTCCTTCCCTGAAACGCGACCCCAATTTTCATGTGTTTTTGAGAAAGCCTATTCCATTCATAATCTAAGTAATCCTAATTGGTGGACCCCTATTGACTTTAGCCAATCAGCATGCAGCAACTGGTATAAGGACCATGTACCAGTTTGAGAAAATGAGACTGAAGGAGGTATTCATTGGATTTTTAAGGGAAAGCAGCATTCTACACTTCCAAGAGAGAACTGAATGAGATTTTTAAAAAAATCTTTTCCTGGTCGTGAATAAAGAAGTATAAAATCTCTAGGAATACTAACAGTTATCATATGCAAAAAAGAAACTTCAGTTGCATTGATTACACTATAAGACACTGGAAAAAAGCACAGAGTGGGATGAGCAATAAACTAGTTCATTTGGTCCATATTTGATCTGCTGGATACATCCTTGCCTGAAGCTTTCTTGATCACTAGAATTTTCTATGATGAGAGCCAATAAATTCCTTTTATGACTTCAGAGTTGTTTTCCTTCTTTCCCCATTTCTTTGGTCTCACCCTACCACTCCGAATAGGAGTCACTAGACCATACTGGCCTTTTTTCAACAACTTGACCACATCTAAAGTTTTCTACCAAAAAGCTTCTTATATGTTGTTCTTTCTGCTTGAAACATTCTTTAACTCTATGCCATTATCATTATTGCCTTTCAGCTCTAAATTCACTTTTTTCTGATCTGTGAAAATGGATCTGGGCCCTTTAAATATGTTCTTTTTGGCAGCTGACATGATGTTAAGCCTTACCAGTTGAGGGAACTGAAGAGAGATTGTAGGAGAAAGGAGTTTACTTCCTGGTTCTGGTGCTTCATTTGCCAGGCATTTAAAGAGCATGATTTTTCCAGTATTTGGCCTATATAGTTTTCACTAGAACTAGGCATTTGCATGACACAGCTTACTCCAGCATTTGGCCATGTTTTCTATGTACCATAGAAATGATATTGTATATCCAGATACCTATAATGGGTATTTGTTGGTTTTATTCTACGCAGAACCAAGACCTCATAGGACCCTGGTTTTGTTTTGGGGAGTCATCCTTTCCCCGCCTTTCTGTTCCTGTGTTCAAAGTGAAGTTGACTTCATGCTTGGCTCTGGGGATGTACTCGTGGCCAAATCCCAATTCAGACAGCACATTTTATGTGTCACAGTTTGGTCTAGTCACAGTTTGATTCAAGAACAGACACTAGATCCAAGTCTGTAGAATCAGAATCTGTGAGATTCAATTCTGAGGCTTTTCTTTGATCTTCCTGAGACAAGGAAAAGAGACTTCTCTTTGTTATTAGACTTGGAGCTTCAAAGAATATGTTCTGGAGCTGCTGCAAGGGTAGAGACTAAGAATGAATTCAAAATAGAGGCAAGCAGAACCAGAGGACAGACAAAAATAATCCAGATCCTAACAGTTTTGATATAAGCTTCTCATCAAGCTGCTCCAGAAATGAGGACTTTTCAGTTATGTAGGCTCATAAATCCACTTATTGATGAATCAATTCACCATATTAAACATACCTTTCAACCTTGGTGAAAATGTGTCCAGCTATTTTCATATGCAAATTGGTGAGTGTAAGCCCATGAGAGACAGAAAATAGATTTTGTTCATATGATTGAAAGAAATGAATAGTGGGCAGGTACTGAAATAAGATGTGCTTATATTAGTCATTTGTTTAGTACTTAAAATAGGTTTTCGATATTTGTAAGACCTAAAACTTCTAAAATCTAATTGGGGTTTTAAGGCAACATTGAATAAAACATGTGTCTTAGTCTTTTCAGGCTGCTATAACAGAAAGGTTTCTGGCTTCAACAGAAACATTCATTCCTCACAGTTCTGGAGGCTAGGAGTCCAAGTTGAAAGCACCTGCAGATTCGGTATCTGGCTTCTTGGTTCATGTATGCCTGTCTTCTCGCTGTGTCTTCACATGGGGAAAGTATGCGAGAATCTCTCTTTTATAAGGATATTAATCCCTCATTTCATGAGACCTCTACCCTTTGAATTAATCACCACTGAAATGTTCCACCTCTTAATACCATCACATTGGAGATTAGGTTTTAACATACGAGTTTTGGAGGGGACACAAATATTCTATCTATAGCAACATGTTTATGTGTCAAGAAAATACCTACTGCAGACTAAGTATTATTTAGGTGATTTAAGAGGTAGAAGACAAAAAGAGATAGAGAGAGATTAGAAAGAGGGAAGGAAGGAAGAAGGAAGGAAGGAAGGAAGGAAGGAAGGAAGGAAGGAAGGAGGAGGAAGGAAGGAAAGAAAATTTATTCAACAAATATTTTCTGAAGTATTTTCTGTGCCAGAGTTCTGGAAACATGAAGTCAAAGGAAAAACACACATACACACACACACACACACACACACACACACACACACACACACACACTGAGTGTGCTGTAAAATGCAGACATAAAAACGACAAGAAAAAAATAGATTAGGTTAGGTTAGTAAAGTACAGATGTATGTATCAGCTATTACAAGACTAGAGAAGTATGAGAAATGAATCCTGACTATTAAAGACTTCAAAGAGCAGGTGTTATTCAAGCTAGGTACTAACCATCAAGTAGAAGTTCATAAAACAGAGAATCTACCAGCACAGATGCACAACTGCAGGGCCCATGTAGGATAGGTGGTTTCCAACAAAGCAGAAAATAGAACTTTCTGGGGGACAGAAGATAACAAGAAACTACAAAAAGCGTCAACCTAAGTCTCATTTCTTTTTTCAAACTAATCAGATTAGACATGCCACCTTAAGGAGTAAGAGAGGCCAAAAAACTTAAGGCAAAGGTAGTAGTTTTTGTTGTCTTTAAACTTTGAACTTAATGATTAAGCATATGTGTAACCAAGAGTATGGAATTCATCTTGGGGAAGATCAGATATTTATAAAGACAAACTTTATATATACAAAGTTATATATATATATATTGCATTGCGTGTTTACTGCCCATAGTCTAACCACACTTTAAAATGAGGAAAAATAAAGAGGTACTTAAGTTAAATATTAGTGAGGACTTTTGGCTATATTCACTGCTAGGCAACATCTGCCAATACAAGTATCAATAGCAAAAGTAGTATTTTTTATCTTAGCTGTCCAAATTTTTCTGTCTCTCAACTGAATCCAGAATTGAGAGCTTGAATAGAAGGGAGTCACTTATTATCTCCCTAAAACCTCAATAGGAGTATTTTAAATAGGGAAGTAATGTAAAGTCAGATATATGTATGTGTATATATATATTTTGAAGATTGTTTTGGCGGCTGGTTGAAGAATGCATCTTAGTTGGTCAAGGGAGAAGGTAGAAAAGCTTGGGCAAGTGCTGCCATAACAGGAAGAAATTAGAGCGATTTTGAATAGGATGGTAGTAAAGACTATAGTAAAGAGTAGGTAGCATAAGGATACACTTTTGAGGAAGCACCTGTTGATGGAATAAAGAAACAGAAAGATGAGGGATGATTCTTAGTTTTTTCACATGCCTAAATGGATGAGGTGTCACTTACTTAAATAGAAAAGACAGCAGAAGCGGGCTTAGAAGAAGAAGGAAATTAAAAGTTTTGTGTTACACATGTCGAGATTGAGATTTATAACCAATGTCTAAGTGAAGATATCGAGTATAAAGTTATATTTGTGAGTAGAGTTTAGATAAGGGTTAGAGATATAAGTGAGGAAATTATTGGCATATGGAAGTTATACTTTTAGGAATTTATAAGCTATAAATCAAAGTCTTAGCATGTAAGAATAATGTACACATTCCACACTTGAAGTCAATTCATGTGAAGTAACACAAATGAAAAGATATTTTAAATACTGTTTCTGTAAGAAAAGTTAAAACTCTCTCTCTCTAAACTTGCTATTCAGATGTTTCTTCTCTTTTTGATAATATAATGACACCATGAGGAGTACTTGAGCACTGCAGTTTAAAATAAAATTAAAGGGAAGAGTATATTGATAATTTTGGCAGGAGGAAACATATACACATATGTGTTCAGTATGCACATTAGCACTGTCTTACACATTCAGTAATCCTTAACCTAGAGAGTACACATGTCCCCAGCCCCTCACCTGAGGTAGCATTTCTTCATAAAAACAAAACATCTTTAAATTTTACATGTGTCCATCACTTGAGCTGTCCTGTCTGTTTCAATTTTTAACTTAGGATTTAAACCTCTATAACGAAATGCTAAAGCTATGATTTTTATTTCAGAAATAAATGGATAAAAATGAGTTTCTTACATTCATGCTGTCTAGAGGCCCCCTAAAATCATGAGCCTGTGGATACAAATAATATTAACATTGATAATCCATATTTTGCTACTGTTCATCTCTTTGAGCATGACTCTTTGGCCCTGCCTCCTTTTCTCTCTAGTAACAACCTCTTTCAGTTATTTTTGGAAGTGGTCTAGGAATTTTTTTAGATGTACTCAAGAGTACATGTTAAGATTGATATCTGATGCCCAAGACTGACTTGTGAGAGGCACTTCCTCATGACCACTTTAGCAAATACTCAGTGTGAGAACAGTGCCTCCACGCCACCATTGGTACTGTCTCCTACTGCTCCCAAAGCTTTACAGCTTTGGAATATTAAACCAGCTCCTGCACCCTTCAGTTTCTCTGCAAGGCCTGAGCAGGTATCTATTTTAGGTATATTTTCTAAACATGTCTGCCTGGAACTTCAAAGGATGTAATGACTTTATGGCTCAGGATAAAACGCTAGAGTCTTCTATATGCCCTGCAACACAGTGGCAGTTTTCTCTGACACTGTTATTCTCACAGAGGAAAGCAAAGTAAGATATTTATGGCCATGGTACAGGGGAACACCACAACAGAAACATTCATGCATAAGTCCAGCCTCCCATTTTTCTCTCACTCCTCTTCCATCCTCTCTTCTTTCTCTCATACTAAAAGGATGTTTCTTCTCTTTTGTGGTTCACTTCTAGTCTCTATTACTCAGGACTTCATACCCCTCATTTCTTCTCCTGGTTTTACATCAATCTCTCTACTGGTTTCTATTCTTCAGTCTCCAGATATGTTTAAGTCTGCTTATAAAACTATAAATGCCAGTGATATCACCATCATGGTGTTGTAAGACATCCCTCTTTTTTTGTTTCCCTTTAAAGAACAATTAGACACCCATCCACAAACAAAAATGCCTCTGTGGTAGTTGTGGGATCCAGTGTCATATTCCAAAGTTCCTATAAGGAGTCTTGCCCACATGTACATTAGGTAATAGGCAGACAGACTTTGATACAGGTTGCAGAACCAGTGGGAGCCAGCAAACCTGCTCCAATCCCTCTCTGCCACAACTGGAGAAAACCTGGAAAGTTCTGACTTGAGAAGACACCCATGGATGAAAAATTTTTTAGAAGTTCAACCTTCCCAAGGGGAGATTGCAGCATGCCATTGGAGCAAAAGAAAAATATAAGTTTGGGTGCATTGTAGCGGATAAAAGGAACTTTGCCAGTACCACACCTCCCTCAAGGCTATGTAGCACAGGGTTGAATTAGCCAGTGGCAACTTCTGTGAGAGGGAAAGAAAGAGCAGTAACTGACTGCCTGACTTGCCAGATTTTCCAGACATTGCTGGCGAGACCTGTTTCACCAGCAGCACCCAAAGTACTAAGGAGGGATCTCTATGACTGGGGAGAGGAAAGAAATAGGGAAAGAGGCAGATAAGAATATCAAAGGGAATTAAAGAGATCTGTTTCCTGCCAACTGTACTCAGGACTTCAGCAGGAAGTCTGACCATGAGTCTCTAAGAGAACCTCACCTGAAGATTCTCCAGCAGGCCTGTGGGCACTCTATATGTGCCAAATGCCAAACATACTTCTCCCCACTCTGTGGCTGGCTCCTATACACTCCCAGGTATAAACAGAGTGCTTTCAGAAAATTAGGACAGTTTCTAAACAAAGGAGAAACTACAATGTTGAATTGTAGCACCACCTTCTGAAAACAAAAAAGAGTTTTCTAGCATCCAGCTTGGTGAGTTGTAAAACTACAGAAAACATAAAAGCCACAGAGGGAGAAAGAAGTATGAGGCAGGTGTATCGATACTAGTTCAAAGAAAACTCTAGATATAATGTGATCAACCAACAGTACATCCTACCTGAAGGTAACTAACTAGTAAAGGTTTGAGAAGATATCTATTACTTCAGCTGTCAAAGCATCATTTAAAAACTCTGAGGAATGTGAAGTATCAAGGAAACATATCATCACTGAAAGATAACAACAATCCTCTAAAAACTAAACTCAAAGATATGAAATTTTGCAATGTAACTAATAAAGAACTCAGAATAGCTGTTTTGAGGAAACTCAACAAACTACAAGAAAAAAACAGGCCAACAATTGAACAAAATCAGAAAAACAATACAAGAACAAAATGAGAAATTAAACAACAAAAACTGCAATAGAAAGCATCTACCACAGAACAGACCCAATAGAAGATAAAAATCAAAGATATAGAGGATAGAAATTTTGAATTAACCCAATTAGATGAAAATAAAGGAAAAAAGATGAAAAAGAGCAAATATATATATATAACTAATCTATAGTATTCCATCAAATATACAAATATTAGAATAATTGGGATTCCAAAAGAGGAAAGAGGAAAAAGTGGTCAGAAAATTAATTTTAAAAAAATAACTGAGATTTTCCAAACCTGAGGAGTTGGACATCCAACTTTATGAAGCAATTAGATCACTCTATTATCTCAATGCAAAAGACACCTCCAAGGCACCTTATAATGAAAATGTCAAAAATCAAAGACAAAAGAGACTTCTAAAAGAAGCCAGAAGGGGGTACAAAAAAAAAAGACTATAACCTACAAAGGCATCCCCATTAAGCTACCAACAGATTTCCTAGCAGAAACCCTACAGTCCAAGAGAGAGCAGAATGACATATTCAAAATGTTGAAAGAAAAAAAAAATTGTCAGCTAAGAACACTCTATCCAGCAAAGTTATTCAGATATGAAGGAGAAATAGATTTTCTCAGACAAACAAAATTCACCATCACTAGACCTGTCTTGCAAAAAATGCTGAAAAGAATTCTTTAAGCTAAAATAAAAGATACAATTAGTGATATAAAAACATGAAGTATGCAACACAGAGATAAGAGTAAATATACAGTGAGATTCAGAAAAATCTAAGTCTGCAATTGGGTATGTGTTAATCATTTAACTATAGTATAAAGGTGAAAGGAAAAGAGTATTAAAATAATTATAGCTACTAATATATAGTTAAATACACAATATGAAAAGGTAAATTTTGACATCAAAACTACAAAAGTGGAGGGAGTAAAAGGTCAGAGCTTTTGTATGCTTTGAAATTAAGTTCTGTCAGCTTAAAATAAACTGTTTTTCCCACAAGATGTTTTATGTAAGCCTCATGGTAACCACAAAGCAAAATCTAGATTAGATTAACAATGAATTTTAAAAGGGGGAAACAGAGCATATCACACAGAAAAATCACTAATGTACAAAACTTGGCAGAAAGAGAGAGAAAAAGAAACAATGGAACCACAAAACAGCCACAAAGCAATTAATAAGATGGCATTAGCACATTCTTACATATCAATAATTACTCTAAATGTAAATGGATTGAATTCATCAATCAAAAGGCACAGAGTGGCTACATGGATTTAATAAAAGAAAAGAAAACAAGACCCAGCTCTATGCTGTCTACAGAAGCTTTGCTTTCGATTTAATGACACACAGAGTTCAAAGTGAAAGGATAGGAAAAGGTGTTCCATGCAAATGGAAACCAAAAGAAAGTAGGAGTAACTATACTTATATCAGGCAAAGTAATCTTTAAGCCAAAAAATGGTAACAAAAGACAAAGGAAGTCATTATACAATGATAAAGAAGTTAATTAATCAAAGATACATAATAATCATAAATAATACATGTCCAACATTGGAGCACCTAAATATATTAAGCAGACACTAACAGATTTAAGGAGAACTAGTCAACAGTACAATAATAATAGAGGACTTCAGTACCCCATTTTTAGCAATGGATGAATCATCCAGAAAGAAAATCAACAAGGAAATATTAAACTTGAACCATATGTTAAATGAGATAAATCTGACATATTTATAAACATATCCAACAGCAGCAGAATACACTTTATTCTCAAGTGCACACAAAACATTCTCGGAATAGATCATATGATGCACCTCAAAACAAGTCTTAGCAAATTTAAGAAGACTGAAATAATAGCACGTATCTTTTCCAGCCACAATGGTATGAAAGTTGAAATCGACAACAAGAGGAAAGCTAGAAAATTTACAAGCATGTGAAAAATAACCCCCACGCTCCTGAACAACCAAAATGCCAAAAAAGAAATCAAAAGATAAAATTTTTTAAAAACTCAAAACAAATTAAAATGAAAACATAACACACCAAAACCTATGGGATTCTACAAAAGCAGTTCTGAGAGGGCAGTTTATAGCAATGAATGCATATATTAAGACAATGAAAAGATCTAAATTAAACAACATAACTTTGCTCCTCAATAAACTAGAAAAGTAACAAACTAAGCCCAAGTTAGCAGAAGATTAAAATAACAAAGATATTCTGTGTTCATGGATTAGAAGAATTAATATTATTAAAATGTCTACTCTACCCAAATCTGTAGATTTGATGCAATCCCCCATCAAAATTACAATGGCATTTTGCACAGAAATAGAAAAAAATTATTAAAATTTTTATGAACCTACAAAGTCTTCGAATACTCAAAGCAATCCTAAGAAAGAACAAAGTTAGAAGCATCACATTTCCTGATTTCAAACTATACTACAGAATTATAGTAACTAAAATAGTATGGTACTAGAATAAAAATAGACATATAGACCAATGGAACAGAGTAAAAAGCCCAGAAGTAAACTCCTATACATACAGTCAATTAATACTTGACAAGGGAGCCAAAAACACTCAAGAAGAAAGGACAATCTCTTCAACAAATGGTGCTGGAAAAACTGAATAAACACATACAGAAAAATAAAACTGGACCCCTATCTTATACCATTCACAAAAATTAACTTGAATTGGATTAAAGACTTAAACATAAGACCTGATAATATAAAACTCCTAAAAAAAATAAGGAAGATGCTCCCCGACGTTGGTCTAGGCAATTTTTTTAACACAAAAGCACAAGCAATAACAGCAAAAATCAACAACTGGGACTACACCAAACTAAAAAGCTTCTACAAAACAAAATAAACAACAAAATGAAAAGACAACCTACAGAATTGGAGATAAATCTGCAAGCCATATATTAGATAATATCCAATATATATAAAGAATTCATACAACTCAATAACAACAAAATTCAATTAAAAATGGTCAGAGGAACTTAACAATGTTCCACAGAAGACATACAAGTGGCCAGCAGGTACATAAAAAGATGCTCAGCTACATTAATTGTCAGGGAAATGCAAATCAAAATCACAATGGGATTATTACCTCACATCTGTTAATGGGTATCAAGAAGAGATAAGATAAAAAATGTTGAAGAAGATATGGAGAAAAGAGAATCCTTGTATACTATTGGTGGGAATGAAAATTGGTACACCTACTATATAAAATAGTATAGAGATTTTTCAAAATATTAAAATATTAAAATAGAACTACCATAAAATAGAACTACTCATTTCCACCCCTGAGTGTATAATCAAAGGAACTGAGATGTTGAAAAAGATTATCTGCACTCCTATGTTTATTGCAGCATTATTTATAATAGCCAAGATATGAAAATTATGAAAATAACCTAAGCATCTGTCAACAAATGAATGGATAAAGAAGGTGTGAAGTGTACGTGTATATTATTCAATTTATGACAACACAAATGGCTGTACTGGCATTATGCTTAGTGACATGACTCAGATGAAGATGAATTTTGTATAATATCACTTGTATTTAGAATTTAAAAAGCCAAACGCACAGAAATAGAGTAGAATGGCCGTTATCAGGGGCTGATAGGTGAAGAATTAGAGAGATGTTAAAGGGCACAAAATTACAACTAGGGGGTGAATAAGTTCTGAAGATCTAATATACAGCATAGTGATTATAGTCAATAATACTGTCTTATATACTTTGAAATTGTTGAGACTAGGTCTTAAGATTTTTCACCACAGAAATGATAATCATGTGACCTGAAAGAGGTTTTGGCTAAACTAAGGTGGTGATCATATTGCATTATAAAAATGTATTAGATCAACACGCTGTATACCTTAGACTTACACAATGTTATCTGTAAATCATCTCAGTAAAAAAACTATAAATGTTAAATATATTTAATTCTACATAAACTAACACCAGATACAATTTAATAAAGTAGTTACTTGAAATACTAAATGCTACATAAAATAAATTTATGAAAATATAATATTTATTATTTAATCATCTACAAAAAGGGGTAATTCCATGTCAATGAATCTAATATCAGCCACATACAGTGATTTTTTTGTAAAATTTTACAACTGTTAAAAATACTTTTTTGCTTGGGGGAAATAATGAAAAGATATTTGTAAGCTATTCTTAAATATTTTTCTTTGGCTCATTCAGCTTTAAATTATTCCACCTCTTGCTTGAGAAGGTTGAGGTCTTTTTGAAAGTTTTTGTTTTACTTTATTTTTTTAATAATTGTATTGAAAGCAAGCTATAGTGTTTATTATTGTTGTTTTCAGAGAAAGTGTTTTGATTTTTTTTTAGTTCTATAGAAACTGATTAATATCTGTATCAATTTCAATTTTGTCAGGTTCATATTCCCCTTGTTTGAAAAAGTCTTTGAACTAGAATAAGAATTATGTCTATAATAAAGTTTGTATTGTCAATTGATTTTTTTGTTTCTGTTTATGAGAATTTTGAAAGTACAGAAGGATGCTTTTTAGTAAATAAGAAAAGTCTGCTTATTAGTGCAGTATGAGTATAAAGATGTTAATCATTCATTTTTTTTAATCTCAATAATTTTACACCCAAAATATCAATGTCTTGTTATCTAAATATACCATAGTCTATCAGAATATTAAAAATGAATATTATGATCTAAATTTCTTCTCCAGAATTATTCAGTTCATAAGTGACAGAGAATTAGAATTGTGATTCTAATCCTCTTCTCTCCAGGGCAATGAAGTAGAAATTTCTTCCCTTCTATTGAAAAATGAAAAGGGTAGGGTAGCATTCCACCCTAACCTCTTCTTATTGCTCTTATAATAAAATGCATACTTTTTACTCTGGTCTGCAAGAACCTACAGGAGCAGCCCCTAGTTACCTCTTGATATATCGCCTAATATAACTTATTTCCTTGTCATGATACCGGTCTTCAATCTGGTTTCTGAACAAACTCTTTTTGATACTGGGACATTTGCGTAGGCTGATTCCATTTACCAGAAATGCTCTTCCTGGAGCGCTCCTAGGGCTAGCTCGTTCTTGCCATTCAGATGACAGCTGAAATTCCCATTCCCCCAAGAGGCCATCTCTGACCGTTCCATTTATAGGAGATCTCTGGTTTCTCTGTTCCATTGTCCAATGTACTGATTCATCATCTCAGTTTCACGACCTTTTTTTTTTCTTTTTTGTTCTTTCTTTAATTAAATAATTTATTTTTAATTTACGCTTTTGTCTTGTTCAATACTACCTTCTCAGTGCCTAGAACAATGCCCAGAACAGAGCTGGCATTCAGTAAATCTTTGTTATGAAAGTGAATGAGTGAAAGAATGAATAATTCTCTCTCATCCTATTTGTGATAGTCAGGAATTACTTCATTCCCCATATCCTTATCCCCAGGCTCCTCTAGGTTTCCCATCTCTGAGACCTTTTTAATTCTCAGTGTATCTGCAACATTTGCCTGGAGTCATTTTACTTAAACTCTCCTCTCAAAATAAAAAAGTCAGTTCACGTGTATGGCATTGATGATTAATAGCAGATTGAATTGTTAATTCGTCAGTCTTCATGTTGCTTTTGCTTTTTCACTTTTTTAGTGGAATCTTAATCTTAATATAACCACTATATTAATGCCTTCCTCTATGGTTAGTTCTTTATGTGTCTTTTTACAGAAAGTTTGAACTATTCCAAGGTCACAGAGATGTTCTCTTATATTTATGTCTAAAACTCTTATTGTTTTACTTCTCATATTAAGATATTTAATAGTTCCAAAATTTATTTTTGTGAAGAAAAAGTTGACAATACTTTTTTCTATTTGAATATCAAACTGACCCATCATATCTCACTGCACTGCAATGTTACATTTTTTATAAATCAGGTGAATCTGTTTCTAAAATCTATTCTGTGCTATTGGTCAGTTATCTGTGTTTGGGCCAGGACCACAATGTCAATAACTGTAGTTAATTGTGTAATATAATTGTATAATATCATACATTTGTTATAATTAATTGTACAGGTTAAGATATAATTAATTAATTATAGTTTTGAACAGATCTTGCTATCTAGAACCACCTCTAGCTTTTTCTTCTATTTCAGTATTACCCCGCCATTCTTATGCCTTTGCATTTCCATATAAATTTTAGATTCAATTTTCAATTTCTGTAAAAACAAAACTAACAAACAAAAAACCTCTAACAGTACTTGATTGAGGTTTATATGGAAATTACATATATTATTGGGCAGGAGAAGAAACTTGTAGGTGCATAATGCTAAACAAAACAGAAAAATCTTTCTTTATATTGATATATGACATTTAGTAAAATTTTTATGTCTTAGTCATGAATATAGAATTTTTTATATTAAATAGGTGTCTCAAAACATGATATTTTACCCATCACTAAAACCACTGATAGCTTTTTATAGTTTTTATATACTGTTGTATTGATATTTTCCAAATGTTGTGGACTCAATGAAATTTACTGATAATCTTCTATATCTATCAAGATGAAACTGCACATGTTTATTTCTTCTACCTTCTAAAAGTTCCACTGAAATGATAATAAAATAGCCTAAAACATTATATAAATCAACCAAATAGGAGAAAAGGTGCGCACATGTTTAAAACCAGGAGATTTTAATGAAATTGTGAAGATGAATAATAAATAAAGGAGCAAATGATGAAGCAGTATGAAGAAAAGTGGCCTAGAATAGAGATGGCTCTGAAAGAGAGGAATGCAATAAATCTGAGGACAGAACTCTGGAGAGGCTCTCAATTCAGACACAGACATTATCTAACCAAAATTCTAAATCCAGGCCCATTTACCTCAGCTACACTCTCTAATTTTCCCAACCACATCCAGACACATAGGCAGCCAATTATTCACACCCCACACAAAAATAAATGAATGAATGAATGAATGAATGGATGGATGGATGAATGGATGAATAGATAAATCGATAGATAAATAGATAAATAAATAAATAAAAATAACTAGATGTTAGATAGATGATAGATAGATAGATAGATAGATAGATAGATAGATAGATAGATAGATAGATAAAATAACAATAACAACAAAAAAGGATCCTTCCATAAAGAAATTAAATAAATGATCTGTGATTACCTAAAGCAGAGTACTTGGATATTTCTCCAGAGCAAAGACCTCCAGGTGTGGGCACTGGGGATACTAAAACATAACTGGCCTGCTCTCTTCTTGTTTTCACAGTGTGAAAATGATCAGTTAATAAGCCTTACCTACATCCCCAGAGTACCCAAGAGTCATGAATCACTGCCAGCCATTGAGGAATTTTGAAGCATGAGGAAAGATCAAGTGAAAAACAAAATAAAACTCTAATCATTTAACTTAGAAGAAAGAGAAGTCATTTAAGAAACAAAAAGCAACTTAAGAAACAGACACAATTCTAGTTAGTATCTGTAGAGTTTTGAGATGTTATTATTTATATAAAACAAGCATAGGAGACTGTGAAAAAAGGAAAACCAGTTATTCTGAAAGACCTCTTAGAAGTTAAAAGTATGATTAATCAACAAAACAAAACAGAATCAATGAAAAGATTACAAAATAAAACCTAGGAAATCTCTGGAAAAAAGGAAAAAAAGAGGTAGAAAATCTAAGGGAAATGTGAAATAAATACAGAATTAGTTCAGGAGGTCCAACAGCAGACTAAAAGAAGTTTTAAAAATAATGAATTGACAGAAAGAAATGATCACAGGAGGAGATCACAAGCACACAAAAAATAGAAGATAATTTCTCACATGTGAAGGGTGAAGGATGACACTAAAAGGTAACACTGAATGCCAAGGACAATCAATGAATAAAAGCTCATGCATATTCCCATGGAAGATCTGAATACGAGAGAGAGAGAGAGAGAGAGAGAGAGAGAGAGAGAGAGAGAGAGAATAAAACCAAATAACTTACTAATGAATAAGAATCAAGGGCATCAGGTTTCTTATGCATCTCCAGGATTCCTGAAGCATTTCAAAGTCAAGACAGTGCTGGAGTTCAGAACATATGCCGTTATAGCTGAGGGAAACAAGAAAAATAAATTAACAAATAAACAAACAAACAAAAAATACAGAAATAAGCCATACAAGATTTCCATGGAGTCAATGACAGTAGTTCCTAAATTTTTTACATTAAGCTAAAATACAGATAACACATTTATTTTAAATTCTTTTTTATATATTTTCTGATGTTCCTAAGTTAATCTCCTATGTATCCTGACAAATCCTCTAGTGTAGAAAGACAGTTACATTTCCCTTTTTCACTAAACCCTCATAATTTTAAGTGCTTAAAAACAAAGATGAGAGATAGGGTAAGGAGAACTACTACAAAATTTTTGTCTTTTCAAATGTGCATTAATTTGAAACAAAATAGATATATTTTCCAGTGTCAGTTTTTCATCTTTCCCCTTATTTATAGTTTCTCTCTTTCCATTCTTCTACAACTTTACAAAAGTCATTCAAAGTTTCTTCATAATTTTTATCGACATTAATGAATTATCTGCTGGGGGAAAAAGTATTATAATATATGATAGAAAAATACTTGTTTCTACAGTGGTCACTGTGCCTCTTAACCCTGGCTGGCCATGGCTCTCTTGTTTTTAGCATGAGAGGCATGAGTTAAGTCCAGTTGATCTGGCTTTAATAGTTCTTCTCTAAATACAATCTATAAAAGGTCAAGGCCTAGGACTTCTGCCACAGCAATTTGCTACCTCTGGAAAACATTTAGATCTTCCTATTTTCTTAGAATATTAAGGCATGCTTGTCCTCTATGGTTGCCATGCAGAAACATATTAAAGGGATGTTTGTAACAGGCTTCATCCTCAAAAATCACTTCTCATATGGTTGTGATAGTTGGATGGTTTGTTCATTGTGGTCAATCTTGCTATGGCTGAAGAATTATCATGCATATTTATGTTATAAATGCATAATTTTTACATAAGATTCTGCTCTCCTTGCAGGACATTTATCTGCTGACCAGGTCAAATTTTAGAAAAGGGTCACATTCTATTCCAGCAAATGTGGAGAACTAAAAATAAAATCTCCAATCCACAGGGAATTACATATTTCTACCACTCTCTGGTCTGAACCAAATTTAGCACTTACTATTGTATATCATAAACTATATTTTCCTGGTCTCTCTTCTAGGGTTGTCAGATAAAATACTGGACTCTCAGTTAAATTTGAACTTCAGATCAACAAAAGAAAAGTTTTTAATGTGTTCCAAATACTACATGAACATACTTACACTAAAAATCTACTTATCTGACATTCAAATTTAATTACATGGCATATCTTTTTATTTGTTAAATCTGGAAATTGTACCCTTTTCCCATGTAAATAAAATCTTTACAAGAAAGGCTTCTGCCTTAGTCCTTTCTTGTCTCCAGTCCAACCACAATATCTTCACATAATAGATACTCAATTTTTGCTGAATTGATTAATAAAAATACAAACTAAACACAATTAATGTTTTTAATTTAGTAGTTCATTTGGTGAAAATGAGTCACTCAACTGAGCTAAATTCGGTGTATGGTTAGAATGGATTTGGTCGTAGGCTGATCACACACAAATTTTGAGTATTTTAACATTTGCCAAAGGAATTACTCTGATGTCTATTTTAACTCTTTATGAACCCCAAAACTTCTGATAAGGTGTTAAGATTACATGTGGTTCCAACATATTTAGTATACCATTTCTAAAAGGGTGAAAATACTGACATAAATAGGACGGTCATGGAAACTTAATTGAACTGAGAAAAAATTTTACTTCCTTTAGTAATATTTTCCCTTGACGCCTGGGGAAATAGTAGTCAAGGCCATAACTGGGTTCATATACTAATAATCAAACCATTTTTAGTAGCAGTCAAGGCCATAATTGGGTTAATATACTAATAATCAAACCATTTTCCATAGGAAATTTAAAATAAAAAAAAATTCCATTCAGTTACAAAGGAATATTTTGGAGAGATTTGACCATGAAGTACATATAATCGGTTATGTACATAAAAACAAAATAAAATAAATCCAAAGTTACCTCTATCACACTTAATTTTGTTCATATTTATTTTCTTATATCTCTCCTTTCTCTTACTCTCATCTTATATTGAGAAATTTGACTTTTAACTTTTTAATAAACTTCTGCCGACTATCTGCTATAGCTGGTGTTTTAAGGATTAGGAAAGTACACTATAGCTTCTTATACAAGCTGGTATACTCTATTTGTCACCAAAGACTTAGGACATCTTCTGATTTCCAGAATATGCTCTTATACCAGGCCCCTCTGAGCCTCACTTTACTCAACTATAAGGTGAAGATCAAGATTCCTGTTTCATGTGGTTATTGTAAAAATCCAGTGAGAATATGTGTATAAAAATACAACTACTAGACACTACAGATATATTGGTTTCCAGGCATTATCGGTGTTATCCTTTTGTGGAAAGACAAAAGATAGACATATGGACAGTAGAGAGGAAATTACTTGAATTCAACTTGGAAGCTACCATGAGACCATTTGTCTTGTAAATGGCCTGATGTTCCAAGACAAAGAATGACTGATTCATTCGATTATATTTAATCCAAATCTACAATTATCTTTTGAGAATCTGCTATAGTAGAAACTAGAAATAATAAGATAAAAGAGATGTGGTTCCTACTCAAATGGAGCCCGTCATTAATCCCCTTGGAGCTTTGACTTGATTCAGTCCTCCAACAAATGTTCATTGAGTTAACAGAGCCTATGCTGAGTACTGTGACTACAATAAAGAACAGGACATTCCTCCTTGACAACCTTTTGCTGTATATCAAAACAAACAAAACACTCCCTCAGACTCTTCCTCCATTATAAAAAATAAACACTGATGGCCTAACCTTTACCAGTCACTTGTTTTTTAGTTGCTTTCCATTGGGCTTGCAGACCAACTACTTATTTAAGAAGACTATTAAAATATATATGTGTGTGTATTTATGTATAACTATGTGCATATACTATGTTCAAACTTGTTGATCATAACTTTGTTTCTAAAGCCAAAGCAAACTTCTGTTAAAAAAATTATTGTGGAACTTTGCCAAGGATCTGTGTTAAGCAACATAGCTTTAATATATGTTTTGAGTCCCTTCCCTTTTCAAGATAAATTGTTTTTCCTCTTCATTCTGTTCCCCATGCCAAAAGAGTTAGCTATGCTTTTCACTCCTCATCATGGTTTTCTGTGTATTAATTAGCCTAAGCTGCTGCTGAGATTCTTAGAATTTTTAACTTTCACAACATGCATTATTTCTAAGGTAGTTGAAAAGAAATATGGTTTGCATTTATCAATTTTATTACATATTTCCAGTGTGTTAGCATTACCAAAGCATTATTATTTAATATGAATAAGTTGACTATCTCAAGGATAAAAGTTATAAACTCTGGAAAAACATTTTTAAATGTCTAGATAAGTGCATGCATATTTATATCTTTATATTGTATAATTTCTAGAGTATATACATACACATATATACATAGTTTATCCTTCTATGTGTGTGTGTGTGTGTATATATATATATGTGTGTGTGTGTGTGTGTGTGTGTGTGTGTGTGTGTGTGTTGTGTGTTTGTATATGTGGTATATGTGGTGTATGTATATATACACACAATCATCCATGGGGAGGCGCATGTATACAGTGGTAGTCTAAAAATGGCCCCCAAAGATATCAGGTACTAATCCCTAGAATCTGTAAATATTACCTTATTAAAAAAAGGATCTTTGTATGTGTGATTAAGTTAAAGGTTTTGAGATAGGGAGATTATCCTGGATTATGCAGTTGGCCCCTAAATGCAATCACACATATCTTTGTAAGAGAGGGGCAAAAGGAAATTTGATACAGACAAAAGAAAAGAGGCAATGTAACCATAGAAAAAGAGATTAAAGTGATACTCTCACAAATTAAGAATTGCTGGGAGCCAATGGAAACTGAAAGAATCAAAGACCAGATTGCCCCTAGAGTCTCCAGAGAAAGCATAGCCTTTCTCATATCTTGATATTAGCCAGTGAATCAATTTCACTGGCCTCCAGAATTGTAAGAAAATAAATTTCTGTTGTTTTAAGACTCCAAGTTTTTTGTCATTTGTTACAGCAGCAATGGGAAATATAAACACACATAGTATGTGTATAAGCGTGTGAGCAAAATCATTACTGCACTTAAAAAGAAAGAGGTACACTCTGTCTAAGGGAACTAGAATTGAGATGAACCTTTATAAGACAAAAATCATATGGCTTGAATTGAATAAAAGCCACAATGTAAAAATCTATGCTTAAATTATTGAAAATATGGGATTTGGTGCCAAGAAACTCCATACCTGGAGAATGATGCGTAGCAGAGGTAATAAACACGGTGACCAGTAGAAGCTGCTGAAGTTGATCAACCCTGCCCTGCTAAACTGTCACATGATAGGAGTGGTTGCTTACAATAGGAAGGAGTGAGAAAGATTAGGTTAGAAGGGATGGACAATGGACAATGCACAAGGTGCATGTGACTGTGGTGCCTATGAAAAATGATAAGTACTCACATTCATAAAAAATACACACTGAGATGCCATCCTGTCAGCATGCCATGCTTTTCCCCCATGCTTTTAGTGAAATAGTGTCCTGGCAGACTGAGCAAATGCAATCAGATAATCAAAAATAAAATCTCCATTAAAAAGAAGAGTGAACAATCCATAATAATTAGATATTTGAGAAAACCAACATGAGAGAGAGAGAGAGAGAGAGAGAGAGAGAGAGAGAGAGAGAGAGAGAGAGAGCTCAGTGAATAGAAGAAACTGCAATGGAGAAATCAAGTTATTAAAGCAAGCTAATAGAGTATTTCTTAAGGCATACTTAGTATCCTCAAGAGAGATGAAAAAACTATTACAGTTATAAAAACAAGTTATAGATCGTGGAAATTTACAAAATTGGTTGTTGAAAGGAAAATCTCACGAGATAGTCTGAAAAGTGGAGCACACACAGCTGAAGCTTGACATAGTAAGCTAGAAGAGTGAACAAAAGCCCCCCCCCCTCAAATAATACAAAGAAAACTAGAAAAGGTAAGATATTAAAGAAAACTTAAATGACTTTGGAGAATAGATCCAAAATTTAATAGCCATTTCATAGTTTCCCCCAAAGCAAGCATAGACAAATGGAAGAGAGATAATATTTTTAAAAAGTGATAGAAGATAATTACCTTAAAGAAAAAACAGGAGTCATGAGATTAAAAGTCCTATTAAAAGCAAATCAAAAAAAATTAAACCACATCATCTAGAAATAATTTCAGAAAACTAAAAATTATGAGGACAAACCCTACAAGCTTCATCAGGACAACAACAAAATTTTTCTACAACTGAGTAAGAATCAATTGACATCAGTCTTCTAAGTCTTCTAATAATAAGTCTTCAGAGGCAATAAGATAATAAAAAAAAATCTTCAAAGTTTCAAGGAAAAGTAAATTTGACCCTAGAATTTCAATTGTTGATGTAAGAAGCATCCAAACAGGACTCCCAGTGAAGATAATGTAGCAGGTAGACATTGTGCTTGCCTCCTCTCACAACCACATCAAAATTAAAACTAAAATACGGAACAACATCATTGGAAGTTGCCAAAGTCTGAATGAACAGAAGTCCTACAACTGGAGGTATACATAAGAAGCCATCATAAGACTGGTAGGAGGGGAAAAGCTGCAAAATAGGCTGCTCCCAAAACCACATGTGGTGGTCAAAAATCAAAAAGGATATCTCCACTGCGGAGGTTTCCTTGGAGGAGCAAGGGGGTCCCATCCCCACACCAGGCTCCCTGGCCTAGGATTTCAGTGCCAGGAAGAGAAGTCCCCACAACCTCTGACTGTTAAAACCAGTGGGGATTGTAGCTGAGTGAGATGGAGGGCAGTTTGAGTCATGGACATTCCTCTTAAAGGTCCCATACACAGAATCACTCACTGATGGACTCATTTGCTCCGAGCTCCAACACTGAGGCAGCTGCTCAAAAAGTGCCAAGGTTATATGGGGGAATAACTGAATTGTCTGGCTTCAGAGTGAGGGCTAAAGAGGCAGTTTTCTCCCATATAGTAGTGCTAGAAGTATTCATTGTTTCTTTGTTTAGCCCTTCACCCTTCTAGCATGCAGACGCAGACGTCTGCCATATCCGAGTCTCCATTAACCTGGCTAAAACTGTTCATACTGCCCTTTCATGCATATCCAACCCACCTCCAGTGGCTTTTTCATACAAATGGCCCATCTTGGCTCACTCTGGACTTTCCTAAAATCTCTCAAAGATTCACAAAACCCAAACAAGCAGTATTTGGCCTCAGCAAGAATTATGTCTCTTGCTGAACCCCAAACGCAGCACAGGTCACGGCCATCTGTAGATTATTTGGTGATTCTTGCCAAGTGGCCTGGGTTGTATACAGGTTCCAGCTGAACTTAGGCTGTGGCTGAACTTAGCCTATGACAGGGACCCTCCCAGGAAGCTCTGGGGCCAGCACCCATGGTGGGCAGTTTCGACCTGAGCTGGAGCACCAAGCTGTATCAGAGGATGACACGCCCAAAGGGCAGACTGGGTAGGCATCAAAGCCCTACTAAAATGAATCCTGCTCCATAGTTTCAGTCTTTTACAGGCCTGTCTTCACAACCAATCAACCCAAGGGTCAATCTCTCACATTGACATGCAAACAGCGACCAAGGCTCAATTACAATAGGAGGGCACATACAACCCTCCTAATAACTGAAATGTAGAATACATCAGAGGTAATCGGCAGTAGATTAGATAATGCAGAGAATGAAATCGGTGATTTAGAAAATAAGGTAGAAAAAACATCCAATCAGAACAGCAACAAGAAAAGAGAATCCAAAAAAATGAGAAAAATTTAAAGAGTCTCTAGGACAACATCAAATGTTGTTGGCTTCATAGGGGTACCGGAAGGAGAAGCATGAGAGCAAGGAATTGAAAACCTATTTAAAGACATAATGATGGAAAACTTCCTTGTGCTTGCTGGAAAGTTACTGCTTGGCTATCGCCCATGGTAACATAATGCTCTAACAGTAAGCTTTCCGCTTCTGTATCCCCTGCTTGCACAACCGACCTGTGGGCTGACAGTAAAAAGAAGAAAAATAGACTTGTGTGTTCAAACGGGATGAAGAATAGGGTTTAGGGCCTAAAAACCCTGTATCTCTCCATTTCAGGGTTGCTTAATTTGGGGTCTGCGTACCCCTGGCAGACCCAGCTGGCTGAATAAAGAGTGTGTTTCCTATAACTCACTGGTTTCTGGTGGTCCTCGTGTCTATCGGGGCTGGCAGCTACAACACCTTAACCTGATGAAGAAAATAGACATACAAGCCCAGGAAGCACAGTGAGTCCCAAACAAGATGAACCCAAAGAGGCCCACACTAAGACACATCATAATTAAAATGCCTAAGGTTAAGAACAAAAAGAGAATTTTAAAAGAAGCAAGAGAAAAGCAGTTAGTTACCTACAAGGAAGCTTCCTTAAGACTTTCAGCTGATTTCTTAAAAGAAATCTTGAAGGCCAAAAGTGATTGGCACGAAATATTCAAAGTGATGATAAGCAAAGACCTACAATGAAGATCACTCTATTCAGCAAAGCTATCCTTTAGAATTGAAAGACAGATAAAATGCTTCCCAGATGAAAAAAAAGCTAAAAGTGTTTATCAACACCAAACCAGTACTACAAGGAATGTTAGAAGGACTTCTTTGAGAAGAAGAAAAAAAAAAGTTTAAAAAAATGAATAATAAAATGGCAATAACTACCTCACTATCAACAATTACTTTAAATGTAAATGGTTGAATGCTCCAATGAAAAGATAGGGTGGCTCTCAATAACAACAATAAAAAATTCAATTAAAAAATAGGCAGAAGAGCTGAATAGATATTCCTCCCAAGAGGAAATACAGATAGCCAATAGACATATGAAAAGATGTTCAAGGTGCCCAGTCATCAGAGAAATGCAAATTAAAACCACAATGAGATATCACCTCACATCCATCAGAATGGCTATCATCAATAAATCAAAGAACACATGTTGGCGAAGATGTGGACAAAAGGGTCCCCTCATACATTGTTGCTGGGATTGCAAATTGGTATAGCCACTATGGAACACAGTCTGGAGGTTCCTCAAAAATTTTAAAATAAATCTACCTTTTGACCCAGCAATTGCCCTTTGGGTATTTATCCAAAGAAAACCAAAACAATAATTTGTAAAGGTCTATGCACCCCTATGTTCATGGCAGCTCTATTTACAAAATCTAAGATATAGAAACAATCTAAATGCCCATCAACAGACAATTTGATAAAGAAGTTATGGTTCACATATACAATGGATTATTACTCAGCCATAAAAAATAAATAAATCCTACCATTTACAATGACATAGGTGGACCTAGAGGTTATCATGCTGAGAGAAATAAGTCAGACAAGAAAGATAAATATCATATGATTTCACTTATATGCAAAATCTAAGGAACAAAAAAAACCAAACTGATCAAAAATAGACTCACAAATATAAAGGACAATTTGGTGATGGTCAGAGGGAAGTGGAGGAAGTGGTGAAGGGTTAAAGAAGTACAAATTAGTAGTTGATAGATGGTCACAGGGATGGGGAGCACAGCATATGGAATTCAGTCAGCAGTAATGTAATAGCTATTGTGCTGGCTGGGAAATTACTGCTTGGAAATTACTGCTTGGCTATTGCCCATGGGAACATAACATTCTAACAATAAGCTTTCTGCTTCTGTATCCCCACTTGCACACCCGACCTGTGGGTTGACAGTAAATAGAAGGAAAACAGACTTTTGTGTTCAGACAGAGTGAAGAATGGGGTTTAGAGCTTAAACACCCTGTACCTCTACATGTTGGGGCTGTTTAATTTGGGGTCTGCATACCCCTGGCAGAACTAGCTGGCTGAATAAAGAGTGTGTTTCCTATAACTCACTGGTTTCTGGTGGTCCATGTGTCTATTGGGGGCTGGCGGCTACAACACTATGCGTAGAGCCAGAGGGAAGATAATCAGGGAGATCATTTTATAAACTATAGAAATGTTTAATCAATGCACTGTATAATTAAAACTAGTAATACAATAAAATAAAATCCTAAAAAATAAAAATAAAAGAAAAATATTTCCTCTTTTCAAAACAAAAAAGATATGGTGGCTGAATGGATAAGAAAATAAGACCCTTATATATGCTTCCTACAAGAGAAGCACTTCAGATCGAAAGACACACACAGACTGAAAGTAAAAAGGTGGAAAGGTTTCATGAAAATGGAAACAAACAAACGAAAAACTGGAGTAGCAATACTTCTACCAGACAAAATAGACTTTAATTCAAAGGCTACAACAAGAGACAAAGGTGGCACCTATATACAATGGAACATCACTCAGCCATAAAAGGAAAGAATGAAATCTTGCCACATGCAACAACATGGATGGACCTAAAGGATATTGTGCTGAGTGGCATACGTCAGGCAGAGAAAGACAAATGCCATATGATTTTACTTATGTGTGGAATCTAAAAATAAAATAAGCATAGATTCAGAGAACATTTTGAGGATTGCCAGATGGAAGGTGGATTCGCAGGGTAGGTAAAAAAGAGGAGGAGGTTAAGAAGTGCAAATTGTTAGTCATAGGGATGCAAAGTACAGCCTAAGGAATATCATCAATAATATATTCTAATAACTATGTATCATGGTGATCACTTCATAAGTTATCCAAATGCCTAATTGATATGTTGTACACCTCAAAGAAATACAATGTGTGCCAACTATACTTGAAAACTTTTTAAATAATTTTTTTAAAAAGAAACATCCAAACCTGTAGCGAATTTTTATGTTTATTTGAACCAGACCGAGAACGTATGCTGGAAAGCAAGATTTCAAATGCTCCAGAGAATCACAGTTTTGCAACTTTTTTTATGCATTTGAGATTAAGGAGGTAATATAAGGAAGATTACATGGAGCTTGGAAAAAGCAAGGTGGGGATTGGATGACAGGATAGGTAATAAGATTATATGCTCTCTTGAGGGCAATTGTGGTTTATTTCAAAGGGGTGTTAACCTAGATACACAGAAACAATGTGCATGGCTTGCTTAAAGCAATGATAAACATTTTACTAAAAAGTTATATATCTGGGGTGTGACTACCCTCCATGACCTACCCAGTTAGGAATTTATAATCAGGTCACCCTGTGAGGTTAATTTTCATAGAAACATTTTTGTTCTTGTTGTTCACACAATCTTTCCAAATTATGAAGATGAAATTAAAATATTTTATACATGAAAGAACTCAGATATTTATTACCAAAACTCTTATTGCAAGAATTTCCTAAGGATGTATACACATGAGAAGATATGTGATTCAAGAAGAAATGATAACCAAAGAAATTACTAAAACTTATTGTGAGCATGTATTAATTAACTACATTGAAACTTCCAGATGATAATAATAAATAATTTAGAGAGGTTTAGGAAGGGAGCAGAGGTTTTTAAATGTATCAATTTTCTCAACTTGTTCAATTGAAGGATATAATTACTAGTTAGACTTAGACATTGATTGTTAGAAAAATATACATTTAATTACATGAGATGAAACAAATTAACCTTTAGAGAATAAAATGAGAATATGAAATATTTAAATAAGTTGAGGGGGAAAAAAGGAGAAAAAGACAGGAAAGGTGAAAAAACGACCACAATAGATTAAATGTAAAATAGGAAATAGGAGGTAAGGAATAATGTTAATCAAATCAATAAGTACATCAAAAACAAATGTTATATTATTCTATTTAGACAGAAACTCATTTTAAAAAGCTCATGTATATACTATTTAATAGTATTTATGGTGATAAAAAATCAAATAGCAGTTATCAATGGGGGTTGGGCATATGACTTGGAGGAGGCACAAGGAGACTTTCTGAGGTGATAGTAATGCTCCATATCTTGATATGAGTTTGGGTTACCCAGGTGAGTGCATTTTTCAAAACTCGGCAGCTGTACATATGAGGTTTGTACATTTCATTTCATGTAAACTACATAAAAAGATAAATTTTAAACAAATATTGACATCTAGTTACTGACATGCAAATTTAAGTAATTAGTTGGAAGTGTACTGATATCTGCAATTTTTCTTGAAGTCTACCAGTAAAATAAATAGATTATTGTTCAAATAGATATGTGATAATGCAAGTATAGTAAAAGGTTTATGATAACAAATGTTGATAGTATTATTTTCACATAAGCATCTTTATGGTAAACATCTTTGCAGCAAGCATTTTTACCACAAACATTTTCACTGTGCAACTAATTGGCCATAAGACAATTTCTCCATAAAAGATCAAATAACTGGTTGACAGTTTGGTTTACATTTGGCAGACTTAATATATTCAATCTAGTTGTCAGTTTGGTTTCATTTCTCCATTGACAAAGTTCTCACCATATTTCCATTTTTATACTGTATAAATTTTAGCCCTCATAATGGTCAATATAGTGACAAATGGAAGTGGCAGTCTTAAAAGAGAGGATAATAACAACTACATATAAAGCCTGATTGCAAAGTTATGTGTAAAGCCAGATTGCATACTAGAAAATGATAACATATCAGCATGCAAATCCTTCAGTGTTCAATCATCCCTCCCTTCTGGCAAAACCAAAAGTTTACCAAGCTATGGCAAATATAAAAGAGAGAACTACTAATTCACAACGGTCTTCAAGAGCATTAATTATTGATTCTTTAGTTGGAAACTGATACCTCTGTTAGTGAAGGAAGTAATTGTAGCAAAAAAAGAAAAAGTGCAATGCTGAACCATGGAGATGAATCAATAAGCAAAAAATAAAAAAATATAATACTATGAACAAAAGATTTCAAAGACAACGTAGTTTCATTTTTTGTGCGATAAAGTCTTTTAATTTTATTTATTTATTATGTTTTATGATTTTTTTAATGTTCCTTTTTTAATGTTACTTTTTGTTATTTTTGTCTTTTAGGGCAAAACACTATGGCCAATCAGTTCTGTCATGAAAAATTTTGAGGCAAAAATGCTTGCAGCAAAGATGTTTATGGCAAAGATGCTTAGGGCCAAAACACTCAGAACCACATTATTTACGTTGCCAAAAAGTGGAAACAAACTATTATGGACTAAATATTTGTATCCCTCCCACAAAATTTGTATGTTGAAATGTAATAGTATTAGGTCGTAGGACCTATGGTGATTAGAACCTATGGTTGGAGGTAAGACCTAGTGATTAGGTCATGAGAGTGGAATCCTCATAAATGGGATTAGTACTCTTATAAAGCAATCCCAGGGAGCTTTCTTGCCCCTTTCTCAATGTGAGGACATAGAGAGAGGATAGCTGTCTATGAACCAAGAAGCCAACTCTTACCAGACACCAAATCTGCTGTATTTTGATCATGAACTTCCCAGCCTCCAGACTGTGAAAATAAATGTTCAAGTTGTTACCGCTGGGGTGATGTGAAATCTGGGCATCACCCCAGCAGCATGAGGGAGAAAGACGGTGGCATTATGTGTAGTGTGTTGTTCCTCAGTTCTTCTCTACTGATACAGCAAAGAATTAGAGGTTGGTGAGATTTAGAAAAAGTAATATTTTTTGGAAGTACATTTTAGAAGGAGATGGGTCATGCTGAAGAAGGCTAGAGCCCTGTGGAACTTGGGAGGTGAAGAGATAAGACAAAATACAGAAATGGGAAGGTCTGCTTATATTTGGGCCATGATGAGTGGTTCCAAAGGCATTCCAAGGTGATGGGCTCGTGACGTCACTTTGATTGACTTGGCTGCTATATAATCTTTTGCCTACTGTGCATGTGCTTACCTAGAATTCAGTCTGTTATAATTAGATTATTGAAATTCCAGGCATTAATACAGTATTACAATGACAGTATAATGAGCATTAGATTGTGGGAAGATTAGGATAGCACCTTCTGTGCAGGCATCTGTGGCTGGATTAGATAAACTATAAATTATGGCCTTCCTGTCCTTTGTCTAGGAGATGCAGGAGGGATTCTCTGACTACCAAGAGGTTGTTCTTTGGGTGGTCTCCAGGCTGGGCCTCTATATCTTTGTTCTCTATGTCACTCATGCCTAACTAACTACCCAACAAAGTCACCCAGTCTATGGTATTTTTGTTATAACAGTCTGAACTAAGATACAATCCAAATGTCTACCAACTGATGAATGCATAAACA
The DNA here is from genome assembly GCA_003508835.1 of Eonycteris spelaea. NCBI lineage: Eukaryota > Metazoa > Chordata > Mammalia > Chiroptera > Pteropodidae > Eonycteris > Eonycteris spelaea. The sequence continues at coordinate 7,047,764 of PUFA01000084.1, read as the reverse complement.
AAATGTGATATATCTGTTAACCATTGCTGTGATTGGAGTTCCAACAACACACCACACACACACACACACACACACACACACATTCTCTCTCTCTCTCTCTCTCTCTCTCTCTCTCTCTCTCTCTCTCTCTAGGTCCTTATCACTGATGAGAAAATGAATTTCAACTCAGTGAACAGAAGAAATATTTGCTTATTAAAAGCACACCTAAGGTAGAAGATGGGTCAAGCCTAAAACTGGCTAACCATGTGGAAATAAGGATACATACCCCTGGGGAAGGAGAGGTCTACATTATATTTAGGGCTGTGATGGGTAATTTCAAAAGGCTTCTTAGGTAATTGGCAAATGAGGTCATTTTGATTGACACTTGGCTGCTATATAACTCTTTGCCTAATGCACATGTACTTATCCAGAATTCAGTCTGTTATAATTAGATTCATGAAATTCCAAGCATAAATATAATAGTATAATGAAGCTTAGGTTGATAGTACCTTTTGTGCAGGCATCTGTAGCCGGATTAGGCTAGCTAAGATTATGACCCGCCTTTCCTTTGTCTCTGGGGATGCAGGAGGAATTCTTTAACTACCAATTCTTTGGGTGGTCTCTGGGCTGAACCCCTATTTCTTAGTCCCCCTGTCACTCATGTCTGACTAGCTACCTAACATATCTATATAAATGGGGTTTCCTGTGTTGTAGCTGCCAGCCCCAGATAGACACACGGACCACCAGAAACCAGTGAGTTATAGGAAACACACTCTTTATTCAGTCAGCTGGGTCTGTCGGGGGTATTCAGACCCCAAATTAAACAGCCCCGAAATGTAGAGGTACAGGGTTTTTAAGCCCTAAACCCCATTCTTCATTCTGTCTGAACACAAAAGGCTATTTTTCTTCTATTTACTAACTGTCGACCTACAGGTCGGTGTGCAAGTGGGGCTACAGAAGCAGAAAGCTTATTAGATGTTATATTACCTATGGGTGATAGCCTATGTTCCCACGAGTGATAGCCAAGCAGTAATTTCCAAGCAGTCATTTTCTAGCCAGCACATTCCCCAATGGCCTTAGCAGCAAATCAGATCCTTGATTCTTCATGCGAATTTGCTCATAGCCTCTATTTTATAATACTAAAAGTTTAATAGGATTAATCTCTTCCTTAAATATGCAAACAAGAAACTGAGGAAACACAGGCCAAAAGTTAACAAGAGGAGGAGGAGATTAAAGGTCCAGCTATAGCAGATAGAAGGGTTGTTAACCATGGTGACCAATTGAACATCCTATGAAACCAGTTATTTGATTCTAGTCTTTGTTTTTCCCTGGCATCTAAATTTCTCTGTACTAGTCATAAGCTTTCTCTAATTACTCCAGAGTTATTGGCATAGAAGCAACAAGTTTGATCTAGAGCCATACATAATCCATTTTGTTCTAAAAATAAAAATCTAAACCTCTTCTATTTTGGAAGACCACTTCTGCTAGTGAATCAACTTGAAGTTCAAGACTGCTAAGCTCAGTTAAATTTAGGGGAGTTCCTATCCCGACATAGTAAGGAGGTTTTGGGTTTAAGCACAACCAGCAATCTTGTTGTATGTCTGGGGTGGTCTTATTTAAGACCTTGTGTATTGTCATTAGCAAAGTTAATGGTTCTGTTTGTGCTGGTCAAATGCCTGGGCTAAATAGGAAACAAGGAAGAAAAACAGGGTTATACTTATGTATGCTTGAGTCTTAGTCTTAAGGGCTCATCTTCCTGAGCTGTCCATCCTCGTGCTGCCTTCACGTGGGAGTGATGAATCTATGATGAGATGTTGTCTACTGGAACTGCAGTGGGCATCGTCAGGTAGACAGTGAAAGGTCCTTTCTATTTGGGTTCTAGTCTTTTGGAAGTGAACTTCCGGGTCCACACAGCGTCCCCAGGCTGAAACTGATGGGGAAGTCCATCCCCAGGGCTGAGTGGACAGCACAAACCTGGGACCAAATCTCCTTCTGTACACTTTGAAGGGCCGGTAAAGACTTAAGTAAGATAAGGTTACATATTTCTGCCTTTTTCTCATCTTCTATTCTAGGTACTAAAGGTGGGGGTTTTCCCAAGAAAATATTAAATGGGGTGAATCCATTAATATATGGAGTACACCTGGCTCGGAGAAGAGCAAAGGGGAGAAGTTCTACCCAGTTCCCACCAGTTTCTAATCCTAACTTGACTAATGTCTTTTTAGAGTCTGATTCATTCACTCTACTTGGCCCGAACTCTGGGGCGGTAGGCGCAGTGAAGTTTCCATCGCAAATTTAGGTAGCTAGCCAATTGTTGTGATACCTTTGCTATGAAGGCTGACCCGTTATCTGACCCTAAAGTTCTGGGAGACCAAATCGAGGGAGAATTTCTTGTAGTAGTTTCTTAATAACTACTAAGACAGTCTCTTTCCTGGTGGGGAAGGCCTCTACCCATCCTGGAAAAGTGTCTATAAAAACAAGTAAATAATTGTAACCTCCCACAGTCAGGGTTACCTCAGTGAAATTGACTTCCCAGTGGTCCCCTGGATAAGTTCCTCTTTCCCTATGCCTAGGTTCTTCTATCTTCCCCTTCTTTGGATTAACTTGGGCACAAGCCGGGCATCGTGAAGCAATCTTCTCTGCGGTTCTTCTCCCTTCTAGCAAGTGAAAGTAGGGGTCTAAAGCTTGAAGCATCTTAGTTCACCCTAGGTGTGGTCTGGTGTAGTTGGTGGAGGAGAGTCTTTCCAAAGTCCCGTGAGAGCCCCATTTTTCCACCTGGAGTTGTCCACTGCTCTGGTTGGTTCCTAGTGGCTCTCTTGTCTTGAAAATATATGCTCTCTTCCACCACATAGATCGGAGATGGAGGCAGTTCTGGGTAAGGGTCAACAGTCAGTAGATGTGGTGGGGGCCCCACTGGCCTTGTGGCTGTTGTTCTGGTCTCTGCATTGGCTCATAGGTTTCCCTTAGCCTCAGAACTATCCCTTTTTGATGCCCTTTACAAAGAACAATAGTGAGAGCCTTAGGCATCTATATGGCTTCAATTAAGGCTAAGATCTCCTCCTTGTTCTTAATGTCCTTCCTAGCTGAAGTCAGAAGCCCTCTTTCCTTGTAGATGGCTCCATGTACATGTGCAGTGGCAAAGGTGTATCAGCTGTCTGTGTATATTATGATTGCCTTATCCTTTCTCCATCTTAGTGCCTCAGTGAGGGCGATGAGTTCTGCCTTTTGAGCAGAAGTCCCATGGGGAAGAGCTTGCGACCAGATGGTGCCAGAGTTATGACCGCTGCCCCAGCATACCTCCTTCCTTCCTGCATGAAGTTGCTCCTGTCTGTGAACAGAACTTCATCAGCCTCAGGCAAAGGGGAGTCTTTGAGGTCTGGCTGCGAGGAACACACAACATCAGTGAAATCTATGTAGTCATGAACAGGGGTCTTGGGGTCTCGGTCTGGCAACAGATTGGCTGGGTTGATGACAGTAGCTTTGATTTTAGCCATACATTTGGGGTCATCCGGTGCCTCCCTTGTTGAACACCTTCTGGGCTATCTCAACAAGTTAGGACAGGTTCATCCCTACAAAACCTTCTAATTTTTGTAATTTACACCAGGTATTCTGGGCTGCCTGAGTAGCAAAGGCTCTATTAATTGCCTGCTGGTTCTCAGGGACCTCAGGATCAATGGGGGTGTATATCCAGTACACCTCATTCAAGAAACACTCCAGGGAATTTCTGAGGTCCCTCCCTGTATAACTTCAGTTACCTTACAAAGTTTAGTTGACTGGTGAGCAGCCATCCTAATTCCCCCAATTAGAATCTGGTGGTACCAATGTAATGCCATTTCCCTGCCTGAGAATTGTGTCCCCAGTCTGGGCGGGTGGAGAGAAATTCCTCCTCAATCTGTTCCCGTGCTTCCTCAACTTTCCTCCCTCCCACAGCTATCTTTTGCATTTCAGTCGCGAAGGCATCCTCCTTCTTCCGAGTTCAAGGGGGTAATTAAAAGCTGTTGGCAATAGTCCCAGGTAAGGCAGTGAGTCTGAAAGACACTTTCTAAGAGTCCCATTAATGCCTGGGGTTTCTCAGAGAAAGGCGGATTCTGTGCCTTCCAGTTGCACTGGTCACTAGTTGAGAAAGGCACAGAAACCATAAAGGGGTCTTTGTGATGCCTCTGGGGTGGTGCTTTTCGCAAGGGGAGGATGGCTGAGGTGGTGGTATTGGCTGGTGTCCCACCTGAAGTGGTAGCAGAGGCCCATAGGGGTTACTTGCCCACATCTGAGGAGGTGAGGCAGTGCTATTTGGCCTCTGTTGTCCTGGATTATAGGGTGTGGGAAGGTCACTCTCTTCCAGTGGAGATTGGAGGACTGAGGGACTGGGCTGTCTTGGAGATTCAGTTGCTGCATATTTCAGGGTGCCCACAGCTAAAACTCATGCCCCTAGAGAAAGGGCACACTGGCGGAGCCAAGGAGGGGGGTTTCCGAACAAGGTTTAACCATTGATCAATGTAGGGAAACTGATCGGGATATCCTGGGTCTCCTGTGACAATCTTCCAAAAATTCCTTACTAAACCCCTGTCAAAAGGACCCTCCTGAGGCCAGTTTTACACCAAAAGATGGCCACTCAACTTCACACAATGTCCTTAGTCTGCCTGGAGAAAACTTTATGCCATAGTTAGCTCCTCTACAAACCCTTCTTTGAAATGTCTCAGGAGACACCCCAAGGGTGTCTTCTGTGAACTTGGGCCTCCCCCATTGCTTGTGCAGAAAACACAAAACAGACACTCAGATGAGAACAATTACTGGGTTGTAGGTAGACCCAGAGAAGTCTGCCACCTACAACCTAGACAAGTCCAAAGACAATAGACAGAACCCGATAACAGGGCACAGGAGGCGGTGGTCCCATGGCCTGACCACGGTCTGGGAGATATGACTGTGTCCAGTCTCTTCACGGACCCCCAATGACTGGTCAAGAGAAACAGAAAGGTACCTTTTATCCAGACATCGAGGCCTCAAAGATTCCCATCAGGACCGGAACAAAGAGTGTGTCCTAAAGGTTGCATCCTTGACGATTGTATTGACCCCATCACGGCATTCAAGGGCCCTGGAATGTATAAGGTTGGCCACCCCTTTGAATCCATAACAGGGACAGCAACTGCTTTGGAGGCCAGTCCGGTCTTAGATCCCAGGGCCACTCCCTGAGATCTCTCTGGGATCTCCAAATGTTGTAGCTGCCAGCCCCCGATAGACACACGGCACCACCAGAAACCAGTGAGTTATAGGAAACACCCTCTTTTTTCAGCCATCTGGGTCTGCCAGGGGTACTCAGACTCCAAATTAAGCAGCCCTAAAATGTAGAGATACAGGGGTTTTAAGCCCTAAACCCCATTCTTCATTCTGTCTGAACACAAAAGTCTGTTTTTCTTCTATTTACTGTTAACCCACAGGTCGGTGTGCAAGCAGGGGTACAGAAGCAGAAAGCTTATTGTTAGAATGTTATATTCCTATGGGTGATAGCCTATGTTCCCATGGGCGATAGCCAAGCAGTAATTTCCAAGCAGTAATTTCTAAGCAGTAATTTTCTAGCCAGCACACATGGACCTAATTCTAATGTGTGTGTGTGGAGGCTTCCTCACAATAACAAGCAACTCTTGGATGCTAGCAGAGTGTCTGAGAATTCAACTCGATTTTGATACTATCTACCTGGATATAGAATCATATTTCAGAAGTAAAAGCTCAGTTCCACAAGACCACCCTCCATTTCATACACTGGTCAAAAGCCCAGATTGTTATCTGTGTCTCTGACTGACTGGCTATAAATCAGAGGTTCCTGTGTCTCCTTCTTTGGGTTTGATTAATTTACTAGAACGGCTCCTAGAACTCAGAGAAACTCATTAGATTATCAGTTGATTACAATGAATGTTAAACAATACAAATCAACATTCATATGAAGAGGTATATACAGGGTGAGGTGTGGAACAAAAGAGCTTCTGTTCTCATGGAGCTTGGGACTGGCATGGTAGCATTTGGAAGCATTCTGATTCTCCAATGTGGAAACTATTCAAAAAAGTTGCCCTAAAGAAGTCCTTTTAGGTTTTTCTGAAGGCTTCATTACATAGACATAATGAGCTAAGTTATTGGCTATTGGTGATTAATTTAACCTCAAGCCCCTCTCCCAATCCTGGAAATCAGGAATTGGGGAGTGGGACTAAAATTCCAATTCTCTAACCACTTGGCTGGCTCCTACCAGCATCCAGCCCCAATCCTTAGGGGATTTCCAAAAGTCACTTCATTAACATAATAAAAGATACCTTGATCACTCTCAACACAGAAAATCCCAAGAGTTTCGGGAGCTCTGTGCCAGAAATGCAGATAAAAACCAAATAAATATTGATTATATATCACAATGTCCCACCATACAATGTAATATTATTCATCCAAAAAAGGAATGATACATGCTACAACATGAATAAACCTTGAAAACAACATCATACCAAGTGAAAGAAGCTAGTTGGAAAAGACCATATATTATATGATTCCATTTATATGGAATGCACAGAATAGGCAAATCCATAGAGATAGAAATTAGATTAGTGGTTGTCAGGAGTAGAATGACAAGGGGTATGGAATTTCCTTTTTGGAATGATGAAAATGTTCTAGAATTAGATAATGGTGATGATTGTGCAACTTTGTGAACACACTAAAAACCACTTAATTATACACTTTCAAATGGTGAATTTTATGTTATGTGAATTATATCTTAATAGAATGATAAAACAATAAATCTTAAGATTTTAATAATAGAATCTAGGCAGTGGGTATATGGCTGCTAACTTTAAAATCTTCTCAATTTTTCTGTATATTTGAAAATGCAAAAATGTTTTGAAAAAAATTAGGGACCGGATTTTCTTTATATTAATTCTTATTCTTTCGTGGCCTGGATTTTGATGGATCTTTTCTGGTTGACAGAACTTTGAGTCTGAGCACACCATGATTCACTTAATTCACTTTAATAAACACTCAAGCAGACACAGAGCTGGAGAAACAAACTTGACATAGAAACTGCTCTTAAGAAACACCAAGCACCAGTATCTTGAAGACACAGAAACACAATAATGCACCTTCTACCACCCAGAATTCAAGGCTGCAGGAAATAGATATCCAGTCAAGGACTCTGAACCAGAGAAAAGCAAAAAACAGTAAGCAGTTCCAGGGCCCATCAGCTACAAGGACTTTGATACTGAGCCAAACTTTTTCCTCAGTCTTGAATTTTTAAACTGTTTCCTATGAAAATAGCCCTTATTCTTCAAGTGTGATTGGCCTAGCACCTGAAGAAAAGTGAGATTCTATAATTAAAAAGTGGGAGCAGAGAGAGAAGGAATACCTCAGAAACATAAATTTTGTTCTCTTATGAAACGAAAACTTATCGGAACAACAGAATCTTCTAAGTCTCTACCATGATGTGAGCCTCTCAACAGACACAGACTATTTGACATGGTTAAGACATATTAACATAAAATTTATGTATTTTTGAAGCTTAGATATAATTCTTTATATCTAAAGATATAAAGATACACCTTTAAAGATACACCTAACATCTTGAAACTAAGAATATAGAGAAGTGGCATTTCTCCTTTCTCCCTCAGATATAATTGGAATGTGAATTATTTCAGGCAGTTTTCACTCCCATGGATGACAATAGTGTTCTCCACATTTAGTATTGGATGGATACTCTTATTAGAAACTCCTGGAAAAGAGGGAAGCATTAGAAAGAAGAAACATATTTGTATTTGAAGCAAGTTATTAGGTAAGGTTCTGAGAATCTTCACTGGAGATGATTTTAATGGACAGTGTTGGGATCTGCTGCTACCAATAAATATTCTTCCTTTCTCTTGTGATATGGACAGTTAGAGAATTAGACTCCTACCTAGATGAATGAGAATCAAAATATCAATATATTATAACCAGAACCTGGATTGGAACATGTAGCTTAAATATGCATGCACAATGATTTCCTTCACTGTAGACTTAAATACTTCAGTGTAGCCTTAAACTAACCCTCCCACATTTCAACTTCCCCTACAGAGGCCAGACAGGCTCCACTGCCACTAGGCATAAGAAAACAAACTAGAATGAATCTGTCTGCAGCCAGGCCAATCCAAAGTGAGAACAAACCCGGAAGTTAATTTCGGCTCACCAATTCACCAGGTATACATATCACTCCTCATAGAAAGGTGTGAGGAAGGGGTAAAAAATTAGAAGTGTTTCATACATAATGTTCCCCGTCAAATGGAGCCAAAATTTATTTACATTTTCATAAATGTAAGAATCAGATTGTGTTTTCCCTTTTAGATAGCAATCTTTCCAAAATGATTTCTTATAATAGCGTGCAAGTGCCTAATAACATTTTGCAGATTACAAAGGATTTTTCCCAAAAGTATCTCATTTGGCCCTTAGGAGTTTCTTCGGGGATATAGCAAGTTGGATGATTGAAACAGAAATTCTGAAAATAACTATGAGCCTTATAATCATAAAATCTGCATGTGGATTCCCCTGACACTTATAGGGTTTGAGATTATAATAAATGTCACATTTGTCATAGCATTTCAAACCCATTTTACTTTACTTTAGGAGAATATGGTCCACAATTTAAAAAGCATTAAAAAGTAGAGAATAAAAAAATACATGGAATTAGGTAGGCACAGAAAACCAAATGAATCACTTCCATCCATGACATTCTCCTCTTCCATTAGCATCAATACTCACCCTGGTCAGTGTCATTTCTCCCCCTTCCTGATCCCTCCTATCTAGTGACAAAGTATAGTTCCATTTCATCACTCATCTGTTACCTCCTCCTCAATGCCTATCACCACAGGTTTAAGTACCAGCCTGATCCCTTGTCCTCTCACAACAGCCTGCTAACTGCTGTCCCTGGTCCAGAATTTGTCTTTTCTTTTCCATCTTTTACTATACAGATACAATGACCATTCAAAAAAAAATCTGATCACTACCCTTCCAGGCCCCTAGTGGAAGATGCTGTTAATGGGGAAATCCACAGCCATTTCAACTCCCTTTTTTCCTTAACACTTTCAACTAAAGAAGCAGTTGAGTTCCCTCAGCTCCTTTGTACCTAGTAACAGCCAAGGTGCTTATTTGTGCCACCAGCCATGAGGAATTTTGTTGAGCAGCTTCCAGGAAAGTTTTACTTTACTTTTTTTTTTTTTTTTAACAAAGGGATCTATGCATCATCCTCCCCACACTAGCCAGTGCTAGCTTTGAGATAACTAAGAACATTATTCTCTTGATGCTCTAATGGAAATAGCGTGATTGTACTCCTCCCTGATATTGTTACCCCTTTATAAGTGTCCTCTCCTTTTGTGATCTCTCACTGATTTCAATTATTAACTCCATGGTTGAAGTTTCTGGCTCAGTAGATGTACCATTTATCCACATAGCTTTTAAGAACAGCAGTTATGCTAATAGTTCTTCTTGGCCCCGCCTCTAGGAAGAATTCATAATATTTAATTAAAATTTTTTTTCCCTAATTTTATTAAGATACGATTGACATATAACATTGTATAAGTTTAAGATGTACAATATAGACCCCTGGAACTGACAGTAATAGTAGAATACAATCTATTTTCCTTCTATGCACAGGCCCTTGCCCTCATGCAAACTTACCCAAGCCATTCCAAAGGATTTCTTTCTTGCAGACAAAGATGTAGTTTTTTATCACATTAGTCAGTAAGTACAAAAGGAATGTATCATCTGTAAGCCCTTCAATGCAGGACCCAAGCTCCTTCATGTCTTGATTTCAGGGCCCCAGGGAGCTTCTAGGTAGGGATATGGCAAAGACAAGTGCCTTAGTCTTCTAATACCCTTCTGAGTCAGAAACTGAGGGTTTTTGATGGTCATGGCTCACTTTAAGTTTCCAAGTTTCTACAGGGAATCATAAAACTGACTCCTCATACAAGGATGCTCTTTATGTTAATTCGTGAGGTCATGAGACCTTTTAGCAAGGTCACTGGCTGCAGCCACAGGGTTTGTAAGTATCTAAATGACTACCTAATGGTCGGAGTTTTACAGCACTTCCAATGTTAAACAGACAGCAACCCCTCTGTGCATCATGCAGTTTGTGTTGACCTCTTCCCTTAAGGCTTACCCTCTTCCAGGTGCTGCTGATTTTCACACAGAAATGTGGCCTTCAATTCGGGAACTCCAAACAGTGAACAGTGAACAAAGCCAGTAAACCAGGCCTTGCCTCAGCTGGGAGAAAAATCATAAGGTTCAGTCAGACAGTGATGGGGCTAAGAAGATCCTCAGAGGCCTCTGTCATTGTCCCTACAGGCAATAAATCAACTTGTTTCTATATGTGCCGGACACCTCCCAAACATCCCCCTTTGGCATGCTCTTGAGCACACTGCTTCCACTTTGTGAGAGTCTGCTGGGCTAATTCTTCCATACTGGGCAGTCTCTCTGGCATCACTCAAGACATGATCTATGTTACTGGCTTCAAATTAGTTGATACATTTTTGGTGAGTACTGTTTTGAATAAGGCCAAGTAACAAGGCTAGCAGTTGTTTTCCAAATGCGCAGTTTTAAGTTCAAAATCTGAGAAGTATCCATTGAGTGATGTATTTGATTTCTGCCAAAAGCTGCAATGTGCATATGTATTGTGGTCATAGACACTTCTAATACCTTCTCAGCAGAATGAGACTACCTGTGCCACTCCCTTTGTAAAATTTTAAGCAATTGTTTCGGCTCAGAAACTCATTAAAATTCAGATTTGGCAATTTGTGAATTGGGTTCAACAAGATTTCTAGATAAGGAAAATGATTTTTGCCCAAACCAGAGCAGCCAGTCCTGCTTGCCTCTGATAATCTTGTTTATTAGCAAGGTCTCTGTGAGATAATTTATTTTTCACACTTTGAGAAGTGTTGCTAGTTGTTCCCACCCACATAATTCCCAGATTAGACTGGGCCTTGAATTTTAGCTTCAGTTATCAGCCACCATAGCCCATAGGGCCTCTTGAGAATCCTCTAAGGAGGCAATTCTCATGATATCAGGAGTCAGGCATTCTAACTTGCTCTCAATGGTTATCAAGTATAATCTAATCTTATTAGATTATGACAACATGTTGAGAAATTAAAACATTTCTGTGAGGAAACAGTAAACGTATACCAGTTTCATTCCATGAGAATGCCACTATGCTTGGCTGGACTCTGAAACTGAGATTGAAAAGAAATTAACAAGACCTAAAATGACTACCAATCCCTTTTAACCTTTCTGCACAGTCTGTACCATATCAAATATTACTAAAGCTATCAGAGAAACCAGTTTTTTTTTTAATCCTCCTCAGTCTACTATTAACCTCCAGGCACTATTTGTCTTATGTACTGGAGCCAGACAGGACTGTCAAGGGAGTTAGTAGGAATCAAAAATCTACCTCAATTATTTATTTTATTGGAAGTTATCTCTTGATGCTTCCTGGAATTCTGGATTGCTTAATGTTTACTAGAAAGGAGGGCTAAGATGATTTCAAAGAGTTTCCATGCAGCACGGCCAATGTAAACTGGGCAAAGGTTGAGGGCACAATGCTTCATTCATGTGCAATATAATCACAGGTGTAGACTCAGGTTAAGATGATAACCATCAAATAATCTCTCCACTCACACTTTCCAATTTACAAATTCCCCCCTGCATTGGTTCCCTTCATCTATGGCATCTTCATACTCTTTTAACTTCCAGTTTTAACTTCAGGCTTTTTAGTGCATCTTCTCAGTCTCCCTTGTTTATCAGAGGATTTGTCCGTCGTTGTCGTCGTCGTCGTCGTCTCCGTCTCCGTCTCCATCTCCGTCTCCGTCTCCTTCCTCTTCTTCTTCTTCCTCTTCCTCCTCCTCCTCCTCTTCTTCCTCCTCCTCCTCCTCCTCCTCCTCCTCCTCCTTCTTCTTTTTTGAGGTGGGATCCACCAGTGAATATGGATTGTAGATCCACTGCTTAATTAATTCCTTCCCAAGCTGCAAACAATCTTGAATTGCTCAATGCCCTCAGCCTGCTTCTGTGTAAGACAGACAAAACACATAACCATCAGTTATGAGATTAACTGAGTTATATTTCCTAGGAATGGAGCCTAAGAAAGGAATTCATATTCACAAGACTTATTGAGGGAGTGCTCTTCAGATAAATCTCTGGAGAGAATGTGAAACAGAATAGGAAAGTAGAAAAAAGTAAATAGGATGTAAAAAAAGTAAATAGCCTTGGCTGGATCTCTGGTGGTGAGAGCGCACTGGACCATAAATAACACCACAGAGTTCTTCCTCCTTAACATAAGGGATTCATCTGTCATACCTAGTATCAACTAGTCATTAGCTACAGGCTAAGGTGGGGGCTTGGTAAATTCCTAAGAAGTGACTGCTATTATCTGAGGGCAATTTTCCTAGGAAATGGGCAGGTAGACAGCTGTAAGCCATTAGCAGTCAACCCTTACAATAACTTGGGGATGTGTGTAGCTGCTTGTAAAGGCAATTTGGAAGGGGTGGCAACACAACCCAGTACATATACTCTATTTCATCTATTTCTCAAACACATAATTGGCTTGAGAACTCTAAATATGTATTAAAGCAGAAACTAAAAATGGTTTAGAAATGTTGTTGATGAGGTGACAGGTGTGTAATATGAGGGAAGTTGATGGTATACTTTGTAAAATACACTACACTCTGGGTCCTCTCAGACAAGTTGGCACACATAGATTTAGTAAGCGAAGCATATGGTTAAGTGTAGGTTCTCTCCAGTTAGAGAAGAATTTAAAATTCTGGTGGCAGAAAAATTGTCACAAGGATTTTATAGTGTGAACTTTTTAACAGCCATTCCTTTTGAGTAATCATGCCAGTGCCCAATCAGAGAGGATCTTGGAATGAAATCTGGAGCCAGCTTGTCTTTGTTTCTGTATAAATATGAGAAAAATGATCTCCAATATGTACAAGATACATACTATACACACTTGTATCACCGGACCACTAGTGCTCTTGTACTAATTTATCTCCACATCTGTCCTCTTTTATACTCCGACCTTCTTAAATGTAGAGAACATGTTTTACACATCTTTCTACTTTATTCCCAGTTGAAAACCAGTATAATTTTGTTGCATAAATGAAGAAATAAATGGAGTACTGAGGAAACGTTTTAAGGATTCACAGTTCCACTGGCAAAAAAAAAAAAAAAGTCATTATTACTGTGGGAATTGTGTGTAGGATCCTCAAATACTTTCAGATTTCTCAGGGAATGATTGCTTCTTTTCTGGTAAATATCCATCGTAATTTATGGGAATAGTTTCAGTTTTCAAGTTTGTTTGGCTCACTCTATTTTTACTTCCTTAGGATTATTAGGGTAAATTAAGTTCTAATTATGGCTTGATTCTCAAATGATAAAGGAAAAGTTCTAATTATGGCTTGATTCTCAAATGATAAAGTTTGTTTGGCTCACTCTATTTTTACTTCCTTAGGATTATTAGGGTAAATTAAGTTCTAATTATGGCTTGATTCTCAAATGATAAAGCCAGGAAATAAGCAACAAACAAAACTCTCAACTCAGACAAAAATGAATTCTTAGACAAATTAAATAATACTTAATGCCTTTTTTGACTGAAAGAATGAGAAGCGAAAGTAAATCTATTTATATAACTGACAGAATAGTTTTTAGGGTTATTGATAATGCATTATAGTTGTATAGAACCTTAAAAAATCAGAGATTTTAATCTTTCAGCTTCAGAAAAATGCAGCAATATTGAATGTTTTTCTTTTTAACAATAAATTATGTTAAAATGACAAAGTGATTTGGTTTTTGAAGTTTTCTTGTATTAATCAGGATCCTCAGAGAAACATACAATTGGAGATATACAAATATCTGCATATGTTTTATTCTAGAAAAAGAGAGAAAGGTTGATTGATTTTAAGTAACTGGCTCACATGGTTGTGTAGGCCGACAAATCCAAACTTTTTAGGATCGGCCAAAAGCGTGGAGACCCAGGGAGAAGTCAATGTTGCAATTTTAATTCAAAGGCCATCTGGTGGTGGAATCCCTCTTATTTTGGGAAGGTCGGTTTTTTTCTCTTAAGACCTTCAACTGATTGGATGAGACCCACCCTCAATCATGGAGGAAATCCTGCTTAACTCAAAGTCTACTAATTTATATGTTAAATTCATCTAGAAAATAACTCCACAGAATTTCTAGAATAATGTTTGACCAAATATCTGGGTACCACAGCCTAGACAAATTGACACATGAAATTAATCACCATATTGTCCCAATCTTTTAAAATCCTAGCAAGTATTTTGCTCTTTCTTCTCTAATAGTTGTATAATTTCTCCTATTCTGAGTCCTGTGCATTTATTCATCTTTTAATTGCTACCCTTAAATTTTCTTGGTTGCTTCAGAGTATTTCACATATCAAACATATCTTTCCCTGAATTAATTGGGAAATAAAATTTTCTGTAAAATTTTTATAAAATTTTCTATAAAACTTTTGCCCCCTCCATAGTTGAATTGTTGTGGTTCGGTCAAATCTAAGACCCGCGGAGCCAATTGAGATGAATTGTGAGCCTTTATTAGCCGGCCGGCAACTGACTCTCTATCACGCAGGGTTAGAAGAGATCAGCCCCGAGCTCCCAGAAGAGGCACTTTAAATAGCCACCAGCACATCCCTGAGCAGGTCATCACACCCTGGTTAACAGTTGGCTGTTAGCATATTCTTGATCAGATTACCACACCCTGGTTAACAGAATCACAAGTAAATATTTAATACTGGCTTACTGGAAAATTGTCCACCCATAACAGAATCATAGCTATTTGGTAAATTATGTTTCAAAAATGCTGAAGTTAAGATCATAACAATGAAAAATAACAATGAGTGAGCAGTCATCAATGCACCTTATATTGCAAATAAATGATTCCCAGAATAAAACCCACACCACAGGTTCTGGGCACCACTAACCAAGGAAACTAGTCAGAAAATTCTTTAATATATAATTTCAATGTTTCACCCAACTCAAGAGTTGAATTTGAGCTGATTGCATTGGTTTAAAAGTTTGGGAATCTTTTTAAAGATATATGCAATATCAGCTATAATTGAAAGAAATAACAATATAAAAAAATTTTAAAGACATAATATGTATAAAATAAAAGAGGTGATAGCTCCAGTCTGAGTCTGAAAGTCTGATAAATAGGAGAGCCAAAGTTATAGTTCTAGTACAAAGGCTGGAAGGCTGGAGACTCAAGAAGAATCAGTATTTCAGTATGAGTCTGAAGGGATGTCATTCTGCCTAACTCAGTCTATCAACTTAAATGTTAATCTCATCCACAAACATCTTCACAGAAACACCCAACATTTAACTAAATATCTAGGCACCCTGTGGCCCAGTCAAGGTAACACATCAAATTAACCAAGACAGCGTTATAATTCTACTAAACTAGAAGAATATAATTTCAACAATAGGTTAATGAACTTCTCAAAATATTAATATTAAATGGCAGCATCTAATCAGAAATGTGATGTATAAAATGAGATATAGATTTGTGATTCATATATGCATATAAATTTTAATTTTAGTATATGATTTTAATTATAATTTAATTATCCTTAATTATTTAAAGATATGTTAGAAATGCTTTTCCTTTTATATATAAACCAGAAAATCCCATCTATCAAAAAATGTTGAGCCATATGTACCATTGGAAATGCTGGAATGGTGTTTTGAGTTTTCATAGACTGGTAGCAACATTACACAAATCTCTATGAGAGCAATGGCAATAATTAATGTCTCTTCATTATCCATATATTATAAATATAGTGGTTAATATTCTAGTATTAGCAGATCTGATCTATTAACTAAAATTTAGTCTTGTGATTCCGAAATTTACCAAGCTCTTATTTGGTATAAGTTGGTCGATCTTTCATTTATTTCCTAATTTCTCTCACCACTATATTCTGGGAATGTGGTTGAACTAGGTGTATGGACCACTTCAGAAAGGGCATGAGGTTAGCTCCATTTCATCTTTTGTTAACCCAAGGGTATTCTTAAAGATGAAAAGCCATATCATTAATAATAAAAGGTCCAAGACCAGGCTTTTATGTTTATAGGTATAAAATAGTGTTTTCAGAATCTAAACTATATTAACTCATTTTTAAAAATTGTGAAACATTCTTATGAAGGCTTTCAGGACTGTAAATGGTATAGCAACATTGACAGAATTAAAAAACTAGTCTATATACATTTAAAGGTGCTTTTGGAAAAAATTCAACCTATTCAATTAGAAAAATATTTTAGTAATAAAATTTGAATACTTGTCATAGAAAAAAGCATTATATTAAATACTTATATAACTCCCTAAGATCATTAAATGCTAGCAAGTAGTTGTCATATTTTGGATGTAAAATTTAATATTAAAGTATTAGGAAAATGTGTCTTATCATGCCTTTTGTTTTTAATGGGAATGCTATCTTAAAATAAAGATTTGATAGTATGAAAAAATCCAGGTAAAGGTAAATAAATTTTAAATATTAATTTATATTTAAAATATACTAATACTTCAATTTATAATTACCTACTTATTTATTATATGTGTATGTATATATTTGAGTTATGTGTGTGTTATATGTATACATGTAGGTGTAACATTCAGCAAAAACTTATATTCAAGATTGTTATTACATGTGTGTTTACATGTATATGTGTAGTACGTATGTATACAAATAATATGTGTGCTTGTGTAGCAAAAAAAAAACATTTTTGCTAGTAAAAAATGTTTAATTCAAGTCTAGCTATAGATGTTTAACTGTGTTAAGGCCTTTGATAGCCATGGCTAAGATCACCCATACTATTTTAAATATATCAAATGAAAGCCACTACATTAAGTGTGATCATGAGCTTATCGTCATTAGGCCATTGCTATGTCATAGTTAAGCGAAAAAAAATGGAAAATTTTAAATGAGAGGTCCCTGAAGGAAAAAACAGATTCCACTTTTTGTTATAAGATTGAGGAGAAAGATCTATGTGACTGGGGTGCAAGTTTCTTAATGCTTGGTTATTAATGAATTACATTGGAAGTAATATGCATAATGATGAGGACTTTATAATAATAAATGATATATACAATTAAATGTTTAAATCATGTAATGTTTTAAAATTATTTCAACTGTAGGATTTTGAAACTTTAAACAGCAAAAAAAATAAAATTAGAAAGATTAAAAAGAAATTACAAAATAAGAAACAAAATTATTGTAAAATCTCAACTCTCCTAAATTAATCTATGAATATAATGCCAAACTAATAAAAATAACAATGTTTTAATTAATAGCAATACTAATAGGTAGTGGTGGTGATGTTTTTGTTTTTGAGTTTTGTGTGTTTTACTATTAAAGCCAATCAAATTTCCTGAAGTGCATATTAAGTTACTTTTACAGATTTTTGTTCCCCTCTTTAATTCACCCCACCACCACCACTTCCACCCCTCTCCTATGAATGTTGCCGTTTCCCCTTAAGAAATGGATCTCTGAAGGTGGGACATCTCCTCCCACATGCTGGCAGTGTACACCTGGGCCAAGTGTCCCCTGTGCACTAGGGGGGCCTGAAGTACCTGGAGCCTGGTGCACCTGAGGTATGGACCATGCCTTCATTGGGGCATGAACCCAGGGCCTTCTGTGTGTAAAGCAGATGTGCTAACCACTACTCTATGGAAACACCCCAAAACACAACTCTTTTAAATGATCAATTTTCACTTTTTTTTCTTATGTGGTGTGTGTGGGAGGGGTGTGAGAGACAGAGGAGAGAGAGAGAGAGAGAGAGAAACACATCACTTCCTATTATTGAACATGTACACTTTAATGGAGATAAGAGTTCTATATGAAACATCTTGTGTTAGTCCAGTCAGGTTGCTATAACAAAATTCCATAAACCGGGTGGTTTATAAACAATAAAGTTTTATTTCTCGTAGTTCTGGAGGCTGTGATCAGGATGCCAGCCCTGATATGGCATATGGGTTTTGTCTTAAAGATAAACTCTCATCAACAGAAGTAGCTTTTACTACAGCCATGCTACCATGAACAAGCCCGATCCGGTCTGATCTTGGAAGCTAAGCAGATTTTGGCCTGGTTAGTACTTAGATAGGAGACCACCGAGGAAGCCGAGGGGCTGTAGGTGTAGAAAATAAAAAATAAGAGATTGTAAGCTGACAAGGTCTTTGCAATCTGTGAGATCAATCAAGGGTTGTCTCGCTTAAAAAAAATTTAGAAAAACAAAACAAAACAGAAATGGCTTCTGAGAATGTCATATAGATTACTGTTTATAAATGATTGTCAAGGACTCAGAAATGTAGCTCTATAGCCAATTTTTGTATACCTTGATCTTCATTTTTCATGTGAAAAAATCATACCTAGAGAGGTTGAGGTAAATGCCTTGTTCACAAACTATTTGACAGCTCCCCCAATGTCTATTAAATATATTCCAAATCTGATAGCCTGGCACTTAAAGCCTACCATAGCCTTGCTATTATTGGAAATATAGGAGGTCTAATAATATCTTGGTCTTTAATTATTTTCAAGTATATTTATTATATACATTTCTATTTACATATATATTACATTTGTTCTCTGAACTTTCCAGAGGTCATTCCAGGCATCTCTGCCAGTTAGTGGCATAGCCCATACTTAACATCTTGAATCAGCTTCTTCCTAACACCTACAAAGATGGATGTGTTAACTTGGGAATAGATTTGTGGGAACATAATTCTGGAGAGTGAAATAGGACTAGGACATTAACTTTAGGGGAGACAAAAGGATCTTTAGTCAAGATTAAGGCAGAATCTAGTCTGGAAAGTCTATGTGGTCAGATTTTAACTGAATAATCAGAAGTAAATCTATAAACAAGCTTTGAACATTGAGATAGTGGACACATAAAGTAGAAATAGGAACTCAGCCATGGAATACCATTGAGTATGAATAAGAATTCCATATCCTTGGTACTAGAAAATAAGGGTAGATTGTACTGAAAAATTAGTTAAACCAGATTATAACTGAATTTTAAAAATTATAATATCAGATTAATTAAATTATCAATCATTAATGGATTCTTATGTACAACATTTATTTTTAAAAATGTTCATTGACACGAATGGGAGCGGCAGCACAGAGAATGCAATTAGCTTGAATATGTTGGCTAGGTGGAGGGTCAGGAGAGGGAGGAAAACAATTGTGGGGATCATTTTACATACTATATAGCTGTCTAACCAAAGTGCTGTATACTTGAAACAAATTAAAATAAGTAAATTTAAAAAATAAATAATAAAAATGTTCATTGAGTTTCTAGTATATGCCAGGCACTGTTTTGGCAATGAGTATATATAGATGAAGTACACAATCCCTGCCCTCAAGGTGTGAGTGGATGAATGGGCCAGAATACTCTCAGAACATGAAAAAATAATTGTAATATAAAATTCTGATAAAATGTAGTATGGAGTATAATAATACTGCTGGAGATTCTATGGAAGAACTTACAAAGAAAGTGACAATTGAATTAGCTGAAGTGAATGGGAATTATCCGGGTGCAAAATGGTGAAAAGCATGGAACAAACAAGGGTAACAGGATGTTCAAGGCTACAGAGGCTATCATCCTGTCAAGATACAGAATATTTTCATTATTTGAAAAATTCCTTTGTGACCCTTCCCAGTCAATTTCCCCATATACCCACCACAAGGCAACTGATTTCTTTTTCTCCAAAGATTCATTTTCCCAGTTGTAGAGCTCCATATAATGAATTGTAAAGAAATTGCAATCTTCTAACTTTTCACCCAGTATAATGTTCTTTAGTTACATCTTATATTGTTGTGTAACAGCAGTGCATTTTTTTTATTGCTGAGTAATATTCTACTGTATAAAATATACCACAATTTTCTTATTTATTGTCCTGTCAATGACATTGAATATTATAAATAAAGCTGCAAAGAACATTCTCATACAAGTATCTGTACAAATTTTTATTTCTCAGGTAAATATCTAGACGTGGAATTGCTAAATATAGAATAGGTGTATGTCTAACTTTATAAGAAAATGCTGAACACTCTTTTCAGTGTTCATCAAACAACCTTACTGGCAACATGTGTTCTAGTTGCTCCACCTACCTGGTAACATTTAGTGTTATCAGTATACTTAATTTTATCTGTTTATCCATTATAGTAGATAAGTAGTAATATTTCATTGTGATTTCAACTTTTCTTAGTGACTCATTATTTTGTGTGCTATTTTCATGTATTTATTGATTTGTATATCTTTTTCTTGTGAAGTGTTTGTTCAAGTATTTAACCATTTTTTAAATTGAGTTGTTCTTTAAATAGTCTGGTGCAAATTATTTGTCAGATAGTTACAATGCAAATATTTTCTTCTAGTCAATGGCTTGTCCAAACGTTTTGCTAACAGTATCTTGTAATGGGCAGAAATTTCAAATTTTAATGAAGTCCAATTTATCTTTATTTCTTTTGTGATTAGTGCTCTTAGTGTCATATCTAAGAAATCTTGGTCATAAAGAGATTTTATTTTAGAAGCTTTATAGTTTCAGCTTTTACTCCTAAGTCTTGATCTATCTTGACTTACTTCTTATATGTGGTATGGGGTAGGATTGATGTTTACTTTTTCCATATACCTATCTAGTGTTCCAGCACTGTTTATTAAAAACATTTCTTTCTCTAGAACAGCTTTTGGGCCTTTGTCAAAAAATTTTTTTTCCATAAATGTGTGAGTCTACTGTTTGGCTCTTTTTTCTGTTCCATTCATCTATTGTCTATGTCAGGTGTTCTCAACTGGGATTTAAATTACGGTCTTGTCTATTGCTTTCCTTCTCTCAGGTTTTGTTGTTGTTGTTGTTGTTTTATGTATTGTGAACCTCTGTTATTAAATCCAAATACATTTAGAATTATCATTTTTCTTGAGAGATTGACTGTTGCATTACTGTGAAACATCCTTGATCTCTAACAAACTTGTCTTGAGTTCTACTTCAATATTAAAATAGTCTTTTCAGCTTTTTTTGTGATTGATATTTGTATGATATATTTTTCTCCCCTTTTACTTTTAACCTATCTGTGTATTTATATTTAAAGTGCATCTCTTATAAACTATATATAGTACACTGTTGCCTTTTTTAATCTAATAATTTCTGAGTATTAATTGGAATCTATAGTTCATTTACATTTAATGAAATTATTTGTATGTTTGAGTTTAAATTTACTACCTTAATACTTGCTTTTTTATTTGCCCCATATGTTTTCTGTCCATTTTTTCCTTTCCTGATTTTTATTGAGTATTTATTATATTATTCTCTTTTTAATCTCATTTGTTGGCTATTTGGCTATAATTCATTTTTTAAAAAATGGTTCTTTCTAAAAGACAAAATAAATAAATAAATGAAACAAAAACAGACTCATAAATACAAAGAACAAAGTGATGGTTGTCACATCTAAGGGTGGTTGGGAGACTGGGTGAAAAAGGTAAAGAGATTAAGAAGTACAAAGTAGTTATTACAAAATAATCACAGGGATGTAAAGTATGGTCGATAATGTTAAAATAATATGTATAGTGCCAGGTGGACACTAGATTAATCAGGGGAATCACTTCGTAAGTTATAGAAATGCCTAACCACTCTGCTGTGCACCTGAAACGGATATAAAATGATGTTGAATGCCAACTGTAATTGAAAAATTTTTAAAAATAATTAGTGATTGCTCTAGGGAGTTCAGTTTACATCCTTAACTTACCACAGTCTATATGTTGTATTATTATACTTCCATTTACTACTTCCCATTCTTTGGGCTATTACTGCCATATATTTTATTTCTACATATTTTAGAAAATCTACATTACACAATTTTTTTCTTTAATCAATTTATTATCTTTTAAATAAAAATAACATTTCAAATGTTTTAGATTTATGCACATATTTCCTATGTCAACCACATTTTGTTTCTTTTTGAGGAATCACTATATTATAGATTCACTATCATATTATTTAATTTGTACTTTTTAACTTAAAGATATATACATTAATATCACTCAAATAAATTTTGATATTCTATATGATCCGATCGCTACATAGAGTATCATTCAAAGAAAACACAAACTCCCAAAGTTTGAAAATAAATGTAATCTATGGTTGTTCAATTTGGAGATATCATTTTGAAACATTTTAAAGTAGCTTGAGAAGGTTGGAGGTTTCTAACTTTTTAAAATCTGTTTATTGCATCATAAGATTTGATGAAATTCAATCCTGACCCTCCTTTTTTTAACCCCAAATAAAATTATCAATTGTTTAACTTTATTAAGACTTGGATAAGTTTATAATGATAATGTCTAAAATAAAAATAAAATATATGGCTATATCTGCACGTTAATTATGCACAACTTAGCCATGAAGAGTAAAGAGAAAATAGTTGCAATAGATCTTTTGCAATATATAAAATGTTTTTGTAGAATATACAGGAAAGCACTTTGTAACTGTTTACATGATATTTAAATAATTACAACTAAGATTGGACTTGTATACTGCCATCCCTTCCACATAACCTATGCAACAGCTACTGGCTTTCTGGCCATTATTAGAATGTGCCATGTTTTTTTGAAAGGCCTTTTTCTCCACTTAGAATTCCCTGCTACCCTTTCCCACTCTAAGAGAAAGTGTAAATGACTCTCTCCAATGTCCCTGAAAGAAGTGGTTGCTCTTTTTAATTCATTCATTTCAGTAATTTAAAATTCATCAAGTACTCACCAAATTAGGAAGAAATTATTCTTTTGTTTTCCTCACATTCTTACCTTAATCTTACTCTGAAAGAAGGTCTTCTGCTGATCTAGCCTCTTTCAGGCTTCTCCTTACAGAAAGGGGATTGATGTATGACTGGTGAAGATGGGTAGAGCCTCTCATCTTTTTATACATATCATGAGAAGGAGCCATTGCATTAAAGTTAAAGGAAGCTGTCATAACATCCCTGTCCCTCATTAATTTGTAGTTAAGTTTTCAGGCAGACTAACATCTCCCATGGGTTGGGATGAATTACTCCCTTTAGACCTAATTCTTCCTGTAAATGGGTCCCAAAGTCAAGCTGTATTTAGGTGGGGAGATTGGTAGGAAACTAATTTTGTCTTTGGACCCAAACAATGCTTGCCAATTCATCTTTCCTATTAATCTTAGTATTTTCTCCACTTTGGCTCCTTTATGTTTTCAATTGGTTAAGAACCTGTAAAGACAAAGAACTGTGATTAATTAGGATCTCTCAAAACCCCAAATGGTGTCTCAGGACCACGGATCTAACAAAGTGGATATAATATGGTTTATTAGGCAGAAGAACATACAGTCATGGTGTTTCCATAGCACTTTGCACCTATATCCATGACTGAATTCAACCATCAGATTGTAATGTTTTGTTAAGTTTTTATCTTTTCATCTGTACTGTAAGCAGTGATAAGCAGGAATAGAATTTTCCCAATCATGTCACCTCAGAACTTAGCAAAGTGGTAGGTGTTTAGTATGTGGATATAGATTGTCTGCAAATAAAGTGGATTCCATTGGAATGTTTACCCAGACTAACTTCAGAAGAGGGCCTGATTTTAAAGATCAGTCCCCAGAACTTGCTTTAGAACCTATATCTTGATTTTTAGCACAGGATTTTCAGTTCCTGTATTCTCACAAAACATTCTGTAAAGTAACAGTGTTTTCTTTTACTTGCCAGTTTTACTTTCTGGGTGAGGCCCTTCCTGCCTAAAATAGAACTTTCCAAATGAGTAATTTGGTTTTCTACCACATCCAACTCCTTGTAGGGAGATGTGGGGTCATAAGTGAATCACAGCTTTATAAATCACCTGAGGGATCCTTTGAAAATGTATATTCTTATTTAGTAAGTACAGCCTGAAAGTCTATATTTCTAATAACTGCCAGGGGATGCTTATGCCATTTGTTTGAGAGCCATGCTTTGAGTAGCAAGAAAGTAGATGGCTCATTTCACAAACACAATCACTCATTCCTTAAACATCATTTAATTCTACTATGTGCCAAGCACTGGGCTAAGAAACTAGAGGACTGTGACATAATACTCACCTATAAGAAGCCCACAGGCTAATGTAGCAGCAAACATAATAAAAAAATAAGTGCTATAAATGATATGACCACTAACAGAATGAGAAGGCAAGCCACAGACTGAAAGAAAATATTTGCAAATGGCTTATCTGATGAAGGATTGTTATCTAAACTATATAAAGAGTACTTAAAACTCAACAATAAGATGACAACTCAATTTAAAAAAAAAAAAAGCCAAAGACCTTACAAGAAGATGAACAGATGGCAAATAAACATATGAAAAGATGATCAGCATCATATGTCATTAGGAAATTGCAAGTTAAGACAATGAGAAACCACCATACACTTATTAGAATGAACAAAAGCTGAAACACTGAGTACACTAAGTGCTAGAGAGGATGTGGAGCAACAGAAATCTTCATTCATTGTCAATGGGAAAGAAAATGGCACAGCTATTTTGGAAGACATTTTGGGAGTTTCTTAGAAAACTAATCGTACTCTTACTGTACAATCCAACAATCACATTCCTTGGTATTTGCTCAAATGAGTCGAAAAATGATGTCTACACAAAAACCTGCGTATAGATGATTATAGCAACTTTAGTTATTATTGCTAAAATTTGGAAATAGTCAAGATTGCTTCAGTAGGTGATTGGATACATAAACTATGGCACATCCAGACACTGAAATATTATTCAGTGCTATAAAGAATCTGAAAAGGCTACACACTATATGGTTCCAGCTATATGACATTCTGGAAAAGGCAAAACTAAGGAGACAGTAAAAAGATCAGCAGTTGCCAGGAATTTTGGGGTAGAGGATGATGAATAATAGGTGAAGCACAGGAGATTTTTAGGTCCGTAAAATTTCTGTACATTATATTATAATAAAGGATACGTGTTACTATACATTTGTCATAGCATACAGTAAGAGTAAATCCTAATGTAAACTATGGACTTTGATTGATAATGATGTGTCACTGTTGGTTCACTGATTGTAACAAACGTAGTGCTTTGGTATAGGATATTGCTGACAGGGGAGAAGGCTGTGCATGTGTGGGGCCAGGAGCTATATGAAAATTCTCTGTACTTTCTGCTCAGCTTTGCAGAACCTAAAACTGCTCTTTTAAAAAGTATATATAGAGATTGATAGATAGGATCAGGCCCACTGGATAGCCACTCCAACTCTGGAAAGAAATGCACCAGCAATACCCACCTCCTCAGACAGTCAGGGCCATCTTCCACAATTATTTAAGTGCTAAAGAGGGACAATGAGTGACAGTGAGTGACAGGTCTCCTTCTGAGGCCCTACTTGCTCTTCCCTCAAAAAGCCTTTTATTGGGGCCATCACTGTAGATAGGGTTCTGCATCACCAGCATCTTGCTCTTGTACCATGTTCATACCAAACTAGCCTCTGCACTGGGAAACCTATATCCAATTATCTGGGGTGTTTTTTAATGGTGAAGATTATAGAGCCATATCCTGGCTCTCCTAAATCAGAATTCCTTGTTACCGGAAGTTGGTAATTCACAGTTTAGCAAGTTCTTTAAATTGTTTTTATGTGCCATAAGGTTTAACAGCTACTCTTGTATTTCATGTCCACACACTTTTTGGTACAAAAGCCAATACCAAATTTATTTTAAATAAGTTTTAATAAGTTTAGCTTCTTATTTAGAACAATGAACAAGCTTAAAATTTCATAAAAATTATTAAATTACCTGAATATTCTTTTTCTCATATTTTATTAATGAAATAAACAATGAAAATAAAACTGAAATAGATTTATTTGTGAAGTACAGATATCACTTTGACACATTTTATCAAGAAGGAATAAAAACAAATGATTTGTGATTTTGGCAACATCATACAAATATAAGTATAAATCATTGGAGGTGAAATCATTCTCAATATTGTCTTTACTGTCAGACATACTAAGACTATTCTCAACAATAGAAAGAAATATATATTTTTTTTAATTTAAGAAATTTTTGAAGGAACTGTTAAGCTTATGTGTTTATCTGATAAAGACAGCTATATGTATCCTCCCCATACTTCCTGTTTCTATTTTTAAAAATACCACAAGCAGCTACTCTAATATATCTTTTGCACATAAGCTGTCCATACATTGCAGCTTGACTGAAAAAGCTACCTAGAGTTGGTTGCCCAAAATTCTGGGAGTAATGATATACTGGCTAGATAACACTGACTGTAAAACAATACCTACAAATTCAATTTAAGGGGCAAAATCTTAATGCCACTGTTACAGAAGAAATGCTCTGCCACAAAATCTGTTGTGTCTTTTTGGGACAAAAACTTTTATGTGCTGTCATACTCCTATCCCCATAATTTTATACATTATTTTCAGACATTTTTTTCAATGACTCATTTACTCTAGTAATTGAGTTTCTTTAGCAAACTAAAATGGTATGTCGATTTTGCCAGTTTCTCTTTTACCATTTCTGTAAGTCACTTACCCTTCCCGCTATTCTCTCTCTCTCCCTCCCTCTTTCTCTCCCTCCCCCCCCACACACACCCCTCACCTTCATTTGTATCTGTTCAAATGGATCCTAACCTTTGCTATCCACTTTGCATGAGATTAGTATTTATTAGTTAGTAGCAGCACCCAAGAACCCTAATAGCCTCAAGCTCTTTGAATAAAGTTGTAGGCTATTTTCAAAATAAATAGACTCAAGGACTCTGGAAATTGAGGAAATTGAAACCATGTCTTCTTATTCTAATTTTAAGTGGCTGGAACCTCAATATTTTAAAACAAATGGTTATCAAACTATACTATTTTATTAAGTATGATTTGCCTTGATTCCTTAATAAGAAGAATAGCAAGATATAGATGTGGTAAACAAAAGTATGTTGATTCATACTGGCCAACAAAATATTCTGGCCTTTTCTTCATTCCATTAATTGCGCTTTTAATTCACTCTCAGATCAATCGTGAAGCAATTTAAGCCATCAATCAGCACTTGACTAATGATGACTATTCTCACTGATATTATGTTTATTTAGACACCCACACATATATTAATTCAGCAGCATTGTGTCGATTCACATACATTAGTCTATGTAACCCAAACACTGAGTTACCACCTTGTTTATAAATGCACTGTACATTAATTGCTCCATCACTACATAAATTTGCTTAGCAATCTAACAGGGTAGATATAAGCATTCATTTATCAGATATGGGGAACATCTACTCACATCTAGTTGGCATATTCCACATCTTTATTGCACGATTTATTCCTTCCATTCTTTTCTTATATCATCAAGCCTAAAATTATTTCTCCTTTACATTTAATAAACCCTAATATTAGATTGACAGAGGAAAATTTCTTATTATAAAAGATTGACTGGAAATAAACATATTATTATTACTGTATTTATGGTTGGTTGAATTGGGATGTTCTTTTTTAAGAATGTGTAGTGAACTGAATCAGATAATATATCTCTCTTCCCTACATGTCTTTCTGATAGCTCCAAAGAAAATATGGAGTTTGTATGTTGGATAAAATGTAGCAAAGTTAAAATGTTCTACTACTTTGCTATTCATGATATTACTCAGTTTCAAAGAGAAGGTTTTGTTGTT
The DNA here is from genome assembly GCA_003508835.1 of Eonycteris spelaea. Classification (NCBI taxonomy): domain Eukaryota; kingdom Metazoa; phylum Chordata; class Mammalia; order Chiroptera; family Pteropodidae; genus Eonycteris; species Eonycteris spelaea. Next base: position 7,020,099 of record PUFA01000084.1, on the reverse strand, counting down.
CATGGCTACAATATAAAAGACTCCCAAAGAAGTTTCTGGGAGAAATTTTAGCCATTTGTCCTGTGAACCCTTAGGCACAAGCACTGGCATGAACCTCCTTAAAGTGAAACTCTCAGGTCAAGGAATATTATTTGATATTCTTTGGGTTTCAGACAATGGCGATCCGTGGTGGGAGATCAGGACCAGATTTAACTCCTCACACATATAGCTGCATATTCTGTCGGTGCTTCTTTCATGTTTCGTGCCTGTCTTGGGTTCATTCCTATGACAGAGTGGTTCAGCGAAGCATAAACAACGCCCTGTTTGTTCTCCTCAAGACATGGATTAGAATGAACCCCAGTTTCTTCCTGGACCTTAAAACAAGGATCGTTATCATAAATTCTAGTATCTGATGGCAGTGTTTGGGAATTTTGCCTGGTGCTCACTCCAGTTTGCGCACTCCTGAAAGGCTGGGGAACATCAACCTATAACAGAAACAAAAACAAAAACAAAAAAAAAAAACGGCTGCTTTAGTTACCATTTAAATTTAATTACCATTTAAATATTAATTAGCAAACTATGAGTGTAAGCTAAAATGAGTCATTGGAAAAAATCGACTCTCATACATGCTGTTGACCTCTTTTTTTAAAAAACAGATTCTCACTTATTAATAGATAAAAGGCTTAAGAACTACTGTATTCTTCCTAGTTATTTTATGCTTTTTTTTATTAATCACTTTTGATGTCGTAAGATGCTTTTCAATCCCTCTTAAAAATGAAGACCACAGCCCAAATTAATGAAAAAAGCGAAAACATCCCACAAGAACTTCAGGCAGCTTACAACATAATAGATGGTATTAACACAGATCAGAATAAAAACATTAAAGATAAAGTGAAATGGATACCCTTTGAGAGAGCATAAAAATAAATATTATGAGTTATCCAAGGTATGTTATTATGATTTGAGACCTGAAATTGGAAATTTGCTGTCCATGTTTTTTTATAGATGGCCAAGCCTGGAAAAAATTCTAAAATATTCTAATTGTTACTTCTATCATAAGAAAATTCTTACATTTTCAAATAGAGTCAAATATCTTAGACCTTCTAAAAAAATAGGTGAACTTATGAAAAATAAAAGTAAAATGGGTCCTGCTGGTTTTCACTCTTTTCAGTTTTCTATTTGCCTCCTAGCAATCAAAGAAACCCAGCTATAAAAATACAAAGATGTCATGTTAATGCTAAGGGTTGTTATTTCAATTTTTTAAAATTCCGATTGTGCCAATTTATGTTCTTGAAGTTTGTCCTAACTCCTCTGAGGTATCAGGTCCACAGTCCTTGATAGTCTACATGCCTTGCCTGGTCCTTTGTTGTTCTCATTGTGATTCATGCAGTGCTACATCTACTTCTCATCCTTAGCAGAGTTCTACTGCACAAGCAAGTCTGGCCCTTTCCTAAAAACTAGGTACTAATGCAGAGTAGACTGCCTCCCTCTGATGAGGTGGCTGGCTGCCCAGGAAATAACACTAAAGTCGGATGAAAGGGGCAGGAATGGCTTTAAACTTCCCTGTATCTTTGCTTTGATGGAAAGTGCCCATACCTCCACTCATAGGAATCTCTGGAGGAGCACTGAAGGAGACTGTCATGCGACTTAATGAATAGCCATAACCCTCAATACACAAGGTCCCTGTTGTACTTTTCAATCGGCGTAAGTCTGTTAACTCATTTACCTGGCTCCTTCTCAAAAGATGGCTTGTTTCCATGGGAAAGCCTTGTTCGAATGAATGAGGTAAAATATGGTGTTCTGTGGCTGAAGTTACCTTTTGGGAACCTCATCAAAGTGAGTGTGTGCCACATGGCTGGTGCATCATGCTGTGGTGGGTAGAGATGACCAACACCAAAGCAGCCACCTGCTCTATATTTCTCTGGCACTTTACAATTTACAGCACTTTTTTAAAAAAATGTATTGAGACCTAATTTGTATACCTTAAAATTTACTTTTTAAGTGTACAATTCAGTAATTTTTAGTATACAAGTACTTTTACAGGACCGAGATGGAATAAGATGAGAATTTTGGCTTTTATATGTACCTGCCATGTTTTTACCATTTCCTATTCCTGCTTGGGATTTCTATTCCAAGGTTCTTGTACCAACACCTTCTTAAGGAATCCTTAGTCTCGAAGATCTAATATGGCATCTTTTTTATTGTTTTCTGAAATGTTTGACGATTTAAATGGGCAAAACTGTGAATTCCTGTGAAAGACATGATCACCTTAAAACAAAATTCCCAAAGAATGGCATGCACAGAAAAACCTCTATGTAATTCAAGTTCAAATCGTAAATAATTTGCCCAGGTTATACAGGAAGAAATATGACATTTTAACCATCCTGGGCTTTACTTGCATAATAAATGATTTAGATTGATGTTTTAAATGGTTTCATAGCTCTCAGGCCTGATTGTAATAGAATGTAGTTTCTTGTTTCTGTTCACTATGGAAGAAAGGAATAATATTTAAGAAAATTTTTCTACTTGAGTCAACAAAACCTTAGCACCCATTACAATGATGTCTACTAATGCTTACTAAAAATTTAATACCAGTTCATAAAGTTGATTTTTTTTGGGGGGGGGGGTGGGGGGATTGATTTAAAATTAGGCAACTGGTAGAGAATGCTGAGTGCTCGTTAATATTATATGTAGAATTATTAGCTATATGTGCTTCTGGCATTTCAGGAACTTTCAGGAAGTTTACTACATCTTTATCTCTACTCTGGTTTGCTAACACACACACACACACACAGTTCCTTTGCAGTACCTCATTTATGACTAATGTATTTGTTTTTAACTAAAGAGTTACATAAAAAAATACTTTTAGAAATATGTTGTCTCATCTTGCTTTTTTTGTGTGTGTTCCACTATTTACACAATACTGAATCCAAAAGAAAGGCCTAAATTTATATTCCAAGAACTTGTAGGAAAAGTTGGCACTGCCTCCAAAATATCCATTCTTTTGGCTGGGAAGTCTCTTCCCTGATGAACCCACACACGTTAGGAAGGACTTTCACATAGTAATTAGGTCTGTAATTATGCTTCTTTGTCGCTAGTGTGATTCATACCTCATTTTATGAAATTATTTATGTTTTATTTTGTCATTAACTCTCAATTCTCTTCCTGATGACTTTAAGCTATTTATGTGAAAACAAATGAGTAGCCTGAAGTAACACCACATAACAGGCCAAGAGCAGAGCCAAGCTTATATATTTCAGTCTCAGATTCAGCCTCTGAACTTTTTGCTTAGAGCCTACACTGCTACCCATGCTCTTCCAAAGGACCACTTTCTTTGAGACTTGTTAATACTACAGAATCTTTGCTGCAGATGGAAGTGAATGTGAAATAAACATTTTTTAAGTAAGTCAATATATATAGTACTTAAAATATTGCCTCAAATCTATTGAGTCTCAATAGAGACTCAAATTAAAAATATATATATATCTAAATATTAACATGATATAACATAGATTGCATTTAACAGACACATTGAACATACCAGATTAATTTCCCTTTCTTCTGTGTCAGAAGGCTTCTTTTGCTTCCCTGGAATTCAAAAAGAAAAATAAGAAACCAAAGGGAGCAAAGAATGACACAAAATTCTTCCCCAAGTTCCTCTAAATTAGGGTTGTGGAAAGAATATGGTTTATGGAATCAGACTGCTGGGTTGAAATTCAGTCCATAGAGCAGAGGTAGCATGCCCCTCCACTCATACCCACTCATTTGCGTGCCAGTGACAGTGTTATTATTAGTTTCAGCTTGTTTACATGTTGTGACTAGCATGGCACACACACCTCAGTTTGTGAGAATTCATGCTGCCCATTTCATTCACTGGTTCTTCTCTCACCCCCCAAAACTCCTCCAGCATATTCAACGGGAAGGGGCAGGATCTAATACATAACTTTAAAAAAGGCTAGAAATCCTTTTCTGGGAACATTCTATACTCAGTGTATCTACACTGCTGTCCTGTCACCTACATAACCGGGATCTCCTACTACCTAGTTCACTTTAGGTATGGTAAATCAGGAAATTTATCCTTAACTCTTTTTTCTGAAGTTCTGGGAGTGGTTCCAGCAGCCTAGGAAAGGTAATGAAACAGAGAGGGACTATGATAGGATCCTTCGAGTTGCAGATATGGAGTTGGGATTACAGAAGATTCTCTCAGTATTCTGAGAAGGTTCTGGATTCTGGAAGTCTTCATCACAAAATACCTAAAGCACTTTTGTCCAGACAAAGATATCTTCTATTCAAAAAATTAGAGTTTCTCTGTCTAGCTTGGTTTCTATAAGTACACTGTGGCTGCCGTTGTGGGAAAAGAGGTGGGAGGTAATGGCAGAGAGGTAAAGAGGGAGAAAGAGAATTGAAGTGGTTTATACTACAGCTAGATCAGAATTCCCCGTACATCTATCTCTTACTGTATTTAAGTGTTTCCTTTTGACACTGAGGAAATTTTTACAAAAGCAGAAGAAAAAAAAAAAGTCTCCCATCATAGCAAAAACCACATTTTCAAATGCATTGTTGTTGGCTGAGGGTTCAGTTCAAGAATGTCTTTATGATGATAATAGAAAGTATAAGCACATGAATTTCCTCTGAGGACATTGAGTCTTCATTTAGACAAGGGTATGTGTGTCTGGCATGATGTGCCTGTGAAAAGGAGAATGAGGCAAACTAACTCAAATCAGACATGTTGATCTGAGAGATTATTTCCACCTCCCTTTCAACACTCTTAAAGTTTAGAAGAGCTTTTCACAGAAACCTAAGACTGACACATCTAGAATGTATAAATCCCAGCCATATTTTCTCCTTACCACAGTCTTTGGTTGGAGCACTGTGCTATAGTGAGCATGCCTCACCATGACGAGAGGGAACCTGAATTAATCCATCTGGTTTTAGGTGGAATGATCAGTTGTTCCCTAGGAAATCATTGTCTATAGTTATTGCAGAATACTGGGAAACGAAACAACAGGAATCAACTAATAACATATCAGTCCTGGTAATTGAACCCCAAATGTGTGGCACGGAACAGCAGAGGGAAGATGGAACCCACCTTGGTGCTTTCTCAGGCAACAGAATAGGCAGAAACAGGTAATGAGTAAGGGTAACCTCCCAAAGGAAGCAAACTATAAAGGATCCATCGCCTGTCCTCCATCTGTTCCTTGGAGGGTGGTTCTAGGGCACTGGTTGTATCTGAAATGTTAATCAATGCTAAAGACAGTTAGGAAATCTGAGACATATTAGGACTGGCAACACCCTTTGCAACTTAGAACAAAATTTCTAGCTGATACCTCCATTTCCCTTTCAGTAGATGTTAAGAATACCAGGCCTCAGGACTCTTACCCACCTCTTACTTTAATGCTGAGTGTATGTGGGTGGCTCTGGATTATAGTTTATCTTTTGAAATTCTTATTCTGCTACAATTAACCCCCCCCCCATAAAACAATATTCATAAAGTTCTCAGAAAGCCCTTTCATTTACATTGTTTTATTTAACTCTCATATTCATCATTTAAGAAAAATAAGGAAGCCATTGTTTTGTATCTAGTCCCATGCCTTGAGAAGAAAAGTATTATTGTTCCAAGACTTGCCCCAGGTCAGACAGCTGTTGAGTAGCAATGCTTTTCCATTGTCTCATAACTCTTCCGTAGCTCCAAATATCAAATTATTTGGTATCTACAGATATTTTGGTAACTCCAAATATCATTTTCTTGGCTGATGCTCATTACTTTTGATCAATGTTAACATGTATTAAGAACCTTTTTGTCCATGGTAAGTTACAACTTATTTGTGGGTCATGAAACAATTTAATAGATCACAAATAACATTAAAAAATAAAACATTACAGAATAGAAAATGTCAGAATCTATCTTTAATTGTGTACTTGTGTTAATTTTTTTTATGCAGAAAATCTTTATTTCTAAATATATTAACAAAGTTATATATTGGTTTACCCATATGCTTGCTTTTGAGATCAAGATGGTCAGGAGCTACTAGAGCTGAGCATGAAGTGGTTTGAAAATTCAGAATGGTAACAAATGCTGTATTGTTCATGGTGCAGCTGTTGCTTAAGTTGGGAAAGCAGCCAAATCAATCCCAAGAGTGATAGACACAGCTGTCTGGAACAGGAAGGAAGGTACCCACAATAGACCACCTAATACAAATACATATACTGATTAAAAGATCTAACTTTTATTATTTTTCAAGCCATCAAACAATTTAGTTTTAAAAATTTATTCAACTAGTTTGCTACTTACTTATTAGAAGATGTTTTGAATCATTTTGAGTATGTTCTGAAATAGAAAAACAAGATAAATATTGAACTTGGTGGTGAAAATAATGTGGCTGCATATTCAGATATGTTCAAAATCGGTACTAGTATCTGAGAGGACTCCTGCATTTGCACACTAACAGAGAATCCAGTAATCCAGTAAAAGGCATTTTTGTAGTTTGTAGATAACTTCAAGATCACAGACACAAAGTTAATTTCTGAGTTTATTTTGAGGCTCAAAGAAAGACTATGTAAATACAACACAACATTCACTTGTCTGCTTTGACTCTCTCTTCCCCATTTCTTAAGCGGATGGATGCAGTACAGGAGCCTGTATGATTTCTGATACCTAGAACACACACTCAGCAGGTACACCAAGTGAGTGTGAAAGACCACAAGGAAAGGATGGTTTTTGATGACATGCTGGATACTCTTTCTGAAACAAAGATTGTGCCTCTAACTTCCTGCCTACTCATAACGCCTCCACTTTCCTGCTAAGACAATGATCACTTGTCTGTGTGAAATTCCTAGTCAGGAACTGAATGAGGGCAGACTTTACCCCAGCTCTGTCAAATTTTCTTCTGAGACTTTGCTTTGCAAAGAGCATTTGTTCATTCTTGAAGAATATTGCTTTTTCAATAGTATCCAAGCCCTTACTTTATCACATCCTTGTTCTTACATAAACCAATTCTTAACTCAAACATAAAAAGCAAAGAAGAGTCTGAAGAGTCTGAAGAGTCTGAAAACAGGAAAATTCCCAATAACCCTAAGAAAAATATTTCAAAGGGAGAAAATAAAATATTTTTAACATATCTCTAAAATGTATTTACAAAAATCACAATCTTTAACTATGATTTCAGAATATATATTCTTCTCCTCACCGCATACTTAGTTCACTGAGCACTTCCCGGTACAGAAGAAAATGAATTTTTCTTTGACCCTTTCCCTGTTGTTTGTTTTCATTGCTTCATGAAAGGAAAATCCACACCCAATTTAAAGCCAATTCATAAATAATTCATCTGACTTTTGAGAAGGAAGCAGAGATGACCCCAGAGAACCATGCCTCATTTCCTGCTTCCCAGGACAGTATAATCCTTGATGGGTTAAAAGAAACATTTTCACACATTATTACAGTACAAGGGAATGTATAATAATTGAGAGGCACAGAACTGAAATTACATAAAATTGCTAGAAAAGAGAAATCACTTCTCCAAGGTAAATATGGAAGTCTTTGTTAAGAACTTGGGAAATAAGCTGAGCTTGATAAGAAGGGTATAATTTTGATAGGTAGAAGCAGATAACTGGGTGCCCCATGAGTGATGAGAACAGCACAGGCAGGACAGTGGTGAAGACATGTCAGTGGTAAATAGGGTTGTTAGGTTAAAGTTGAGAGCTTCTATATGGCTTCCAGAAACAGTCCAGAAAAGTAGGTGGAGATGGATTGTGGAAAGTCTTGAGGCTGAGCCTAATATTATAAGCACTGAGAATGCTCTGTAGGAGACTCAATGAAAGAGTGACATTATGAAAGAAGTTTATTAGAAAATCAATTTTATCAGGAAGCTTTTTTGGCTGAAATGGATCAAAATGGGAAACACTAAAGACAAGGAGTTCATATAATTAACTGGAATTATTTAGAAGAAAGATAATAAAGGTCTGAGATGCTCATAGAAGCTATAGGAGGGAAAAATCAGAGTGGAAAGTTGTTGACAAACAAGAAAAGAAGGCCAAAGCAAAGTCCTGGGGAATACCCGATGGTATTATCAGTAGTATTAGTTCACAAAGTGACAACAAAGGAAATGATAGGAAGGAGACAGAGTAGAACTCTTCAAAGACCAACTTAAAAGGACCTTAATGTCTCCTACTTAGCTCTTCGACTTTCCTTTAGACCACATTGTACTTCACGCTCCGTCCCAGTCTGATCCCAATAAGCACGTCTTCTCAGGACACAGGGTTTAAGAGGGACTGCTGCCTCCCTTTCCTCTGAAGTTAATTTTAGGAGAGAGATTATCAATCCTAATTTCTCTAAAGTCTAGGACTTGCTCCCTAGAATAGCCACTTTACAAAATGTACAATCATTTGTAATGGTCATGGAAGGACTCAAATACGAGATAGACATTTGACTAAACTCCTTTCTCTTGTACAGAAGTGGATTGTTTCCCATGAAGAAAGACTAAATTACACAAGAAGTCTCTCTTCCAAGAAAGGTGGACTCAATGTCACTATATTTAATTTTGTTAGACATTATATTAATTGACATTACATAAATTATCTGGTGGTACTTAATTATTTTATATTTAATAGTATAATTAATATCGACCCAGAAGTAATGTTTTTGCAAGTTTTGCTTATTTTTTTAATTTATTTTGTCAGATAAAAAGGTATTACTTCTTTAACAACTTAATATTATATCTCATTATGTGAATTTATAATGCAATGCTCTCCAGAAGCATTCACTCCATACATCAATAGAGGCTTTTCCAGGTAAAGGCAATTTTTTCAGTTTGCATAGATTATGTCATTTAATTTACTTATAAATAAATTTTTATTGAGCACCCACTATGTGCCAGACACTATGCCACTTACTTGTAAAAAAGCAGAGATGTTGGTCATTTACATATCTTCTTTTACGAAATGTCTATTCAAATCTTTTGCCCATGTTTTAAAATTTATTGTCTGTTTGTTGTCAAGTTGTAAGAATTCTTTCTATATTCTGGTCACTAGTCCCTTGTCAGATATGTGATTTGTAAATATTTTCTCACATTTTCTATGTTGTCTTTTTACTCTCTTGATAGTGTCCTTTGATACAGAAAAGTTTTTAATTTTAATGAAGTATAAGTTATCTATTTTTCTTTTGTTGCTTATGCTTTAGATATCATATCACCAAAACTATTGACAAGTCCAAGATCATAAAGAGTTGGTCCTATATTATCTTCTAAAGAACCAGTATTATAGTTTTATATATACATAGATTTTAGAGTTCTAGCACTTATATTTAAATATAAGGTCCATTTTCACTTTTTATTTCCATATATCGTATGAGGTAGATATTCAAATCATTCTTTTGTATGTTCATATCCAATTGATCAACACTATTTATTGAAGAAATTACTTTTTCCCATTGAGTGGTCTTGGCATTCTTGTCAAAAATCAGTTGACAAAGGAGGTATGGATTATTCTGGATTCTCGACTCTGTTCTGCTGAACTATATATTTATCCCTATGCCAGTAAAACAGCTTTGACTATCATAGTTATTTTTATTAAATTTATTGAGGTAATATTGGTTAATAAAATTGTATAAGTTTCAAGAATACAATTCAATAATTATCATTTGTATATTGCATTGTGTGTTCACCACTCTTTATCTACCTCCTCCCATCCTCCTTTCCCTCTGGTAATCACTAAACTGTTGTCTGTGCCTATGAGGTTTTATTTGTTTCTCTTATTCATTTGTTGCTTTCAGCTTTATATCCCACATATGAGTGAAATCGTATGGTTTTCGACTTTTTTGTCTACACTGCAATGTCCATTGCAGCATTATTTACAGTGGCCAAGACATGGAAACAACTGAAGTGTTCTTTGACAGATGATTGGATAAAGAAGTTGTGGTACATATATACAATGGAATATTACTCAGCCATAAGAAAAGATGAAATATTGTCATTGTGACAACACAGATGGATTTTAAGATTATCATGCTAAGCAAAATAAGACAGACAGAAAAAGAGAGTTTTGAAATAAGGAAGTGTTGAGTCCTTCAATATCATTCTTCTTTTTCAAGATTTTTTTTTTTTTTTTTTTTTTGCTATTCTGGGCTTACTGCAATTCCATATTACTTTTAGAATCAGTTTTTTCATTTCTGCAAATAGAAGGTTTCGGGATTTTAATGGGGATCGCATTGAATCTGTAGATCACTTTGGGAACTATTGCCATCTTAACAATATTAAACTTTCTTATCCATGAAAATGGTTGTCTTTCTATTTATTTATATCTTCTTTAATTTCTTTCAGCCATGTTTTATTTAGTGTGTAAGTCTTGCACTTCCTAGCTTAAATCTAGTCCTATTTTATTCATTTTCATGTTATTCTAAATGGAATTATTTTCTTAATTTTCTTTTCAGACTGCTAGTTTATTGCTAGTCTTTAGAAATATTACAGATTTTTTGTTGATCATACAACTTTGTTGAACTCATTTATAACTCTAGAAAATTTCATGGGTTTTTAAGGATTCTCTCTATATAAGATCATGTCATCTGTGAATAAAGATTTTTACTTTTTCTTTTACATTTTGAATGTTTTTATTTATTTTTTCTTGATTAATTGCTCTGGCTAGAACTTCCAGTTCAATGACAAACAGAAGTGGCAAAAGCAGACATCCTTGTTTTGTTCCTGTTCTTAGGGGGAAGACTTTCAATCTTTCACCACTGAGTATGATGTTAGCTGTGGGATTTTCATAAACCAAATGTTTTTTTTACTCTCTCCTACTCCTATTTTTTTCCCTATGTTTCATTCAGCTTGGTTTTGCCTAACTTAACCTCAATCTCTGTTTGCTCTGCTGTTTGAGCCTCACAAGGTCCTCTCGAGAGGGCTTAAGGGGACAGCCAATCTATGAATATTCTCAAAACTCATCAAAGAGTCAAGTAATTTTTGTGCTGTTTAACCTCTGTGCAAAGGATAAACTACTAACAAGCACATAATTTTCCAAGCACTAAAAACATAACTCTGAGGAATTATCAGCAAAGGTTGAGGACAGAAAAATGGGGAAAACATAAAAGAAAAAGAATATAAGGACAGAAAATAGAAAACTGTTTACTACTATTGGTATTCACTTTGTAATTTCCCCCCACATTTCAGTGATCTACTTTTGGACTTCTCAAATAAATTTTATACCTGCTAAAGCCAAAAACAATAACTTTTATTGTTATTATATTTTCCCTACTCTTCTCTAATTCACTCACTCTAAAACACACATACACATACACACACAGACGTGCACATGCATCAGTCTGTGAAGTGTGGCAGTGTTCTAATGTTTTATATTACATAAGTTCAGTTCTAACCTAATTATTTGAGAATCTGGGTTCTCCTTTTCCTTGAAACATAGTGAGAACAGCATTAGGTAGTCATGGTGTCTAGAACTCACCTGTCACATAAATGGTTATTGAATGGCTTTCAATGAGTCCAGACGGAACAATCGCAGAACAGCGGTATGATCCATTGTCACTAGTCAGCACTTGATCAAAATACAGAATACAAACTGACATATTCTTCCTGCTTTCCCATCTAATGTGTCTCCTGTGGCTATTTTCAAGATCTAAACAGCTCTTTTCTTTGAGCTTGCACCAGGTCACATTAGGTCTGCTGGTACAGTATTCCACAGGGCATTCCAGTTGATATGAGGTCCCCGCTGAGATGTTCACAGAATGTCTCTTAACATAAATTTGTGCATCACATGATTTTTCCCCTAAAATATAAAAACAAAATTAATATCAAGTATGTTCTGGAAGAACCAGATATTTGCTACTTGAACAGTTTCTGCCTAAGATTTCTCAAGCACGATTCTAAAATTTTTCGGATAATGTTTTCCAGTAATTAACCCTCAATAGCAGTGTCTGACAGATAGTAGGCACATAACAAATACTTGTTGGAAAAAAAAACAAATAAATCATTTCCTCACTTGTTCAATAATTTCCTCAATTTCCAAATTATTACTGATATTTTTATTATAAATTATATTTCATTATAAATTATATTGTATTTTTACTATTGTTATTATTTTGTAGTCACTTCAATAGGTAGCAAATGATAAAAGCAACTTCTTTTCAATTAATTATTATATTTCAGGGGAAGTTAAAATACATAAATATTTTAACTCTTTTAATCCTCACAACAAAAATAATATAGTTATTATGAACCCTGTTTTACAGATAAAGAAACTAAGGTAGTAAAGAATTTACCTAAAGTTATATGCTAATAATTAGGAGAATCGAGATTTAAACTCATAATAGAGTCCATTACTCCAGTAATCCATTAATTCATAATTCATTAACCATTTCTCTATTGTTTCTTGAGCAGTAATCATCTGTTCTACTTCTGGCACTCGTATATTCCAAAAAGTGGAAGAGAGAAATTTTTGTATGCAATTATTTCCCTACAGTTTTTGGCATTAGGAATTTTCTTCACTTGTTTTTCAATGGCTTTAATGCTGCTTTGAAATTTTCTTCGTAACTTTTTCTGTGTATGAGACATACAACTCATGATACTATCTGAAATAGGATGATCTGAAATAATTTGAAATATTGTGTTTTCCCAATGGGTGGAGGACCAGTGATCCACCTCCTTGGAAGTTTTGCCTACTGACCCAACACAGGAAATATGCTGCCTTTTGCTTTGGTGGGAGAGTTGTTTTCTGAAAATAGATTTTTCTTTTATCTTTTATGAACCTTTTGTTAGTATTGCAAATTGTATATAAAATCCTCAGCCAAGGAAAAAATTTTTAATATTTTATATTATTGAATAAGTTCTGTTACCTATAACTTGTCATAAAAGTATTTCCTGGTTACCTCAATATCTGGGATATCTCTAACAACCAACACAAATATGTGAAAAAATAAATCTTCTCTAAGCAAGCAAAATAGATATTTCAAGATTTAAAATTTATCTAATTTTATACTTGATTCTTACAATTCCATTATCATTTCCTAATTAGCCCAAAAGGCATAATACAGAGCTGTATAATGCAGAGTAATAACTATGTGCATAATAAGGTAGAATCAACAATAAAACTTTAAATTATACTTAATACCATCAATATTTTGAAACAAAGAAGTGTTGAATTTCTTTTACAGAAAAATTTTATCAGAAATGCCCACTTCAAAAATGTTTTGGCCTCAAAAGGGGCAAAATTCAATTACTTAGAATGTACATTCACGTGGAGCATTTATTCACTGAGAATTGCTGGTCTATATTGTCCCTTTTGAGACTCATGCATAAAAGGAGCATGAGAAATGACACTAATTTATAAAATCATTTAATCTTTTTCATCATAAGTATATGTAAATCATTGAATGATCTACTACGAAACTGACTGTCTGTGCTGGTAAAAAAAATAATAACTAAAATAGACCAACATTCCCTTTTGTTAAGTACTTTGCAGTGATTTATATCTTTCTATTTTTCAAGTAGAGTTAAAGTTAAGCATGTTTTCTTAAGAGTATTTTCGCTTTAAGTTTCTTTGATCTTTATAGTTCTTTCTTGGCTCTATTTTTCTGTTTCAAACTATTCTTTGAGCAATATGTCCAATCTGTCCCCTTTATTAATTTCTTTCACTCATTTTCAAGCATTCCTCTGAATAGATTCACAGTATCATATGTTATAACAATATAAACATAACTAAGATTACAGTCAAAACTGTCTTTTAAAAATAAAGAATGCTAAGGACTAGTCAGATGTTGAACTGTGGGACAACTTTGAGCCCTGCGTTCTACATACTGCTCTACCTAAAATAATGTTCCACTTTTTTTTGACATCTTCGCCAGCATGAATATGCTCATTTCAAGCTATTTCCTAACACTCAATAAACCTCACACTATAATTTATGCTCACGTCTTATCAATCCTTGCTCAGAATAAGTATAACCTTATTCAGTCTTCAGGAATCAGATTGAGACAAGGGACCTGGAAAGAACGTTTAGAACTTCTGAATATTTATATATTTATAACTGCTCTGAGATCTCAAACATGTTCGCTTTAAGACTTCATAATTCATTTGCTGTCAAAAATTCAGAATAAAAAAGAAAGTAAACTAAGTCATGAGGATGAGGTTTTCAAAAAATTGAAGAGAAAGGGTAAGATACTTTACTAAAAGGAAGTGCCTAACAATATAATACCTAGATGTGGTTATACCTATGACAAAAAAGCAAGAAGGCATAGGCAGAAAGGCCAAGTGAAACCCTTGTTTCTAGAAGTTGAATCCTCTCCCTAAAGTTAAGAGGCTGTCTCAATCTCCTAACTTCCCTTACATTTACTTGGATAAGTCAATTGTAGTTAATGGAGTTTATAACTCTGAGCCGGCTTTGTGAAAAATAACATAATTACAGGCAAAGACCTTCTTCCTTCAAGAAACTTACCGTACAGTTGATGAGACAAGATTAACTAACAACATATCTTTTCTGGATTAAATTTACAGTCTACCACTTTTTTTCCTTCAAGTTTACCTAAGCTGAAAGCAAAGCTCAGAGGGATCCTGTATGCTAGCTGTTAGAAGTATGGGAATAAATAAGACAGGGTGCCTCCCTTCATGGGGCTTGCCTTACAGTGGAAACAAACAAACAAACAAAAAAAAGCAGCAAAAAAAAAAAAAAAAAACAACATTTGACAAATGAGAGAATGAAATAACATGGTAAAGAAGTGCAAATCTTCGGGCATGCTGAGGATGCACTTCAGCTGGAGCTTTGGGGGCAAGGCTTAATGGAAAGTTTGTATTTGAGCTGAACCATAGTGAAGGGGTAGCTCTATAATAATTAGAGAAGTGAATGGGCAGGGGAGGTATTTAAAACTGAGAAAATGGAAGGAGAAAGGCAGAGAGGCCAGGATTCTCATGGGAGATTCAAAGTATTGATACACACTTGGATCATAATTTTCTGAAATAGTGACATGAAGATCACTAGTTGTTTCAGAATGAATGAAATAAATATTAGGTGGGAGAAGTTTAAACTTTGCTTATCAACTGTGAGAAAAGACCGAGACTGATTCTTAGGAGATATTTATAAACATCATGGAAATAACTAAAACTGGGAATACTCATTTGAACACAGTTGCTCAAATGCTAACACACTGTGTGATACTGACATAGCCACCCAGTCTCACCGGCCCTCAATTTCTTTAAAATAAAATGAAAGAACTGGACTTCAAAAACAAGAAAATTCTTACCCACCATTTTTGCTACACAGAAACACATTTATAACTTTACCTCCCTCACTGTGTAACTGTGTAACAAAACCACTTCTAAGTCTCAACAATTTGTCACCTTTTCATTTATGCATAGGGCTGTCACCCGCTGCTAGTAGCACAACTGAACATCCTTCCTAGTCCCAGCGTTTTATGACTATATGCTTGGAAGGAGTGCATAAAGTAGAGAAGAAAGCTGGCTGATTGTCCTGACCACATCACTGACCTGCAGTGGGATGATGGAAATGTCGCTGCCATCCCCACGTATTCCTATCAGCAAGATGGGGATCAATGACTGACACATTGGCTGGTATAGGAATTTTTCTTGAATGGGGGGAGTAAATAGATAAAAGCAGGCTTGCCAACAGACACTAAAAGTCATGGAGAGTACTTCCTCTTTGTACAAAGAAGGTATTATATTTCCTATGTCTCCAAGACTCAAAATGATATTTGTTGCACAGGATGATACATAAGCTAGATGGCACAATTCTAATTTTCCATCCTACAAGTATGTTGACACTTCTTTACTGCTTGTCCTACATTATGCCTATCTATATTATGATACTTAGGACATCCAGAGCTATCCCCAAGGAGTTCGTTGTGTCGAAAAAAAAAATTTTTTCTGAGGAAGGATGAAGATCACAGTTGCTTTTGGCTGGGATTTATAGGTCAATATTGGTTATAGTTGTTCCTGCTGTTATTGCTCCTGTTCTTTTCAAGCATTCATATTTAATGGTAGGAAATTTTTAATGATAAAAATAATTTAAATTTATGCAGTAAAAAGATGAAACCTCTAACATCTCTAAGCCATTGAATAATGCAATATCCCTTTTCAAGTCACTATAGGTTTTAGAAACTTCTCATTTTTAAAATTCTTATGAAAATCATTACTATGTTATTACAGTATATACATTCCATGAGCAGGCT
Source organism: Eonycteris spelaea (assembly GCA_003508835.1). Lineage (NCBI taxonomy): Eukaryota > Metazoa > Chordata > Mammalia > Chiroptera > Pteropodidae > Eonycteris > Eonycteris spelaea. Next base: position 7,003,943 of record PUFA01000084.1, on the reverse strand, counting down.
CTACTTAGCATATTTTATACCCAGAGTACATTTTTAACAACCTCTATATGAAAAAATATTTTCAGAATAATCATGAAATGAAACAAACAATAAAATAGACATAAAAGATAGCCGGTGAATATTTTTTAATTGAAGTTTATACCTAAAACTATGTATTACTTTTTGAAAATAATATTAGAATAAAAAAGGAAAAATGCATAGCTATTTATTTAATAATTTTATATCTACCTAAATTGTGTGAATTTTATCCTTTAGTTAAAGACCGATATAGCAGTTAATATAAATAACTTTACAGTAACTAATAAGTGAATTTTATTAAAACTGGAATTCTATAAAAGATACAATTTAGGCAATTTCTAAATTATACCACTAATGTAAAGTGTTTTTTTCTTATTTCTCTTTTAAAATTTTAAAAACAATTAACACTTTAAAGAAAATACATTTCAATTGTAAAGCTTACATAAACTGTTTTATTGTTAATCAATAAAACAGTTTATGTAAGAACTGGAATTACACCTCACAATAAATACAGTTTCGCTGTTTTAAATTTTAAACAAATAAATATTCAAAATGGTTGCACAGAATGAAAGAAATAAGACCTCTCACATTCTTATTCTTTGTCTCTAATCACCATGGTATTATTGTGTATTTAAAATCTACTCTTTATTTTTATTACTTTCAAGTATACAGTGCATTGGTTAGACATTTATACAGTTTATAGAACAATTCTGGAATGTGGAGTACCACAGGGACTGGAGATTCAAACTGCACCTGGAGCAAGTGTCAGTGATTCCAAGTATTATAAATTTACCCTTGAAATGTGGCTGAATTTGTACATATGTTCAGGCCCAACTCTATAACTGAAACGTTCTCTTACCTAACTTTCTCATAGAATGCAATGGTTATCAAAGGGGAAGTACTAAAAATGTGCCCATTCGAAGCTTGCATACACATTATTAAAACTCAGCAGTAACCATAGTAATGACTGATCATTTAGATCAGAACTATTTTTAGGGGAGGAGTATTTTATCACTGATATTGTTCAGAATTGCTGGTATATGTTGATAATTGAAAGTAGACCAACTTTAATTTGTTTTTAAATTCTGTATAGATAATATACTCCCTACTGCTCACACCAGGGTTGTGGACATCTCATTGTCAATGACTATTTAGTAATGTGCAAAGGGAATGCAGAAAGAGGTTTACATTGCTCTTTAATTTCTTCATTATATATTTCTTTGATTATCTTGAACAAGAGCCATTCTCTCAGAACTTTCAAATCTCTTAAGAGGGAGAGAGCCCTTCATGCTGGGTTAATCAAGAAAGGCTCAAGGAAGAGGCTGAACCCTCTCCTGCCCCAAACTCCACCCTGGGGGCAAATCTGGTCCTCTTATTTTCATATGGGAGCCATCTTGGTTTCTTTTCTCTTTACTGCTCTATGCTATTAGTCATCAAGTTAACTTGATTCACCACCCATAGTATCTTTAAAATTTGTTTCCATGACACTGCTTTACTTTGGGTCTTATACTATTTCATATGAATTTTTGTCCAGTCCACCAACTTGTCCTCTTTGTTCCAAATTTGGCCTTGATCCTCTCCCCCACTCCAGTCCTTCTTATATCACTGTCACAGTTTGTTAAAAGAAAAGAAAAATCCAATCACAAGACTTTTTGCCTAAAACCCTCCAGAGACTCTTCAGTGCTTGCAGAAACATGTTCAAACTTTATCAAATGGCATTTAGCCCCTGATTCCTTATGCAAACTCACTCACCCTCATATTCCAGCATCTCAAGTCCACTTGTTGGCCCCCTGCCCCATCACCAAAGTCTCATACTGTTTTGTATGAATGCATCACTCTATTATAATTAAGTATGTGTTTATGCTCTGTCTTTTTATTTGCTCTACGACCTTCTCAGTGGGATGGTACCTGTCTCTACAGGAGAAGATGGCTTAGAAAAGGTATGAAAGTGAGATGGCATGATATACACTGAGACTAAACAAAGACAGCTTCTTGGAGAGAAAAATCCATTCACAACTCTGACTAATGCTCTCTGTGCACCAAGATCACAGAGAAGACAAAGCTGAACCTTTAGAGGTGGACCAAAGGCACTTTGTGGTGGTAAAGAATGCATGCATCTCAAAATATTTTGCTGTGGTTAAGTTATGACCATGAAAGAAAAAACTAGACCTCACCAATATACAGTGTGGAAAGGCCTGATTTATGTCCACTAAGAGCTATATTCAATATATTTAAAAAGAGACACTCCATGGTTATCTGGATACCCACATCAGCTAATCAGAAAGGCATGCCAACTGCAAACAACTGCATGGTCCAGAACTTTCCAGGTGACCAAGTGTAGCTGCAGGTATAAATACCATCTGGAGTCTAAAAGTGTAGGTAATTTGTGAAACTTACTACCACTTAAAAAAATATCTGTGATTACAAATCTTACGTGAAATACAATTATTTCTTATTTTCAATGACCATATGCCTTGATTATTAAAATTAGGAAAATCCCAACTGAGCTTCACTGTTTTTCCATTGAAAAATTCTTACATATTTATGGAAAGTTCAAAATGATTATATTCATTGAAAGAAATAAATGAATGCATCTGTAATGAATGCAAAAGTGTTATTGGAATTTAGACAGTGTTAGAGTTGAACACAGAAATGTAAACAATTACTCAGCCATAAGAAAGGATAAAATGCTGCCATTTGGGACAACATGGATAGATCTTGAGATTACCATGTTCGGCAAAATAAGTCAGACAGAAGAAGTTGAGAACCATATGATTTCACTCATATATAGGATATAAAACAGAAAATAAGAAATGAACAAGTCAAACAAACACTTATAGACAGAGACATAGTTTAGTGGTTACCAGAGGGAAAAGGAGGACAAGGGAGGTAGATAAGGGTAAAGGGGATCAGATATATGGTGATGGAAGGAGATTTGGCTTTGGATAGTGAACACACAATACAATATACAGATGATGTATTATTGAATTGTACACTTGAAACCTATATAATTTTATTAACCAATGTCATCCCAATAAATTTAATTAAAAAAGGAAAAAAAGAAATATAAACAAACATTTTTTTGAAAAACTAAAATGGTTATGAAAGATATAATGTGCCAATAATTTTTTTTGACATCAACTAGGATTTAAGCTTCTACCAGAAGATATTATGAGAGACAAATAACAAACAAACAAACAAAAGCTTCACACACACGATGGGGAGACTATGGAAGGAGAGAGGTCTTCAGACTCATAAGGAAAACAGGCCTTCGGAGGATGCAGATGGTCCGATCTGCCTAACTACAGAAGGCTGGAGTAACAAAGAGAAGAGAAGATATGGGACAGGTAACTTGTGCCTCTTTCCTTACAAATTTGTGTGGATTTAGTGAAGTGATCCCTTGAGGAACTGGCTTGAGCATAATCAAGGCCAGTCCACATAAGGCAACAGTAGCCATGTAATCACATATCAAAGATCCTGGAAGGACATCCACCTGGACAGTCTCAGGGAATTACACACACAGCATCAGCAAGCTCACATAGCATACTTCCAGTCATAAGTGAGCTGCCATCAACTCATGAAATCAGAAATGTGTGATCTGAGGTGAGGGTGGGGAGGTCTACCTCATACAGAAACCATTAATTGACTGTTGTATTATGTAGTGTTGATAAACTTATTACTTTACCTTGTTATGAAACAAACTCACTGTATAAGTCAGATATTCCCAAGTGCTAGGAATACCTGGGGAAATCTGAATAAGAATAATGCACACATACATGTGTTTAAATTAGAGCTTCTCTTTTAGTAGGCAATCATTGTTACTTTAAGGAAAATCCTATGAATTTATCTCAAAGGTACAATGAAAACTAATTGAGTTCAGTCCCTACTCTGAGATAAAACATATTCACATATATCCACCTGACGAACAACATGTAATATAATATGGGTAACAGACATAGAACACGTATACAATAATAGTTTAATTTTTTTTCTCTATGCATATTGTCTGATAGTGGTCTTTTGAGAGGAATAGGCATCTCTTCCCTTTCTAAACACAAACACACTCATGGGGCAGGAGGGGAGGGAGAGAGAGAGAGAGAGAGAGAGAGAGAGAGAGAGAGAGAGAGAGAGAGAGAGAGAGAGAGAAATGTGAAACCTTTCTTTAATTTTAAGTTTGCTTTCATCAGGTATTTATTTAGCATACGTTGAAGCAATTTCTTATTGGGCTAAAATTTATCATAATATGATATGACTACCTGGGGAAAAATTTTGAAGACAATCCTTTTAAGTTACTTGTATTGACCAATTTAAAACTAAGCCATATATTTCTTGGTTTTATCTAGTTTGGGATGATTCTGAAATTGTCTTGTTTTCAAGCGCTCTTTTTAGTATTTGCAATAGCTTTGTCTAATAGTTAGCAAAATTTATAAAGTAACTGTGCCATGTGTCTCTTTGAGATATTAAAGAATAAGATGAGCAAAGAGCTTTAGTGATCATTGGGTCAGGTAATACATGAATAGTTTCAGTCACATTTGGGAGATCGCCTCCAGAATCACTGCTTTGCATTCTTTGTCACTCACTTGCCCACAAGTGCACTGGACCTCATATTATCAAAGTGCTGTGGACCCATCCTAGATACTCCAAACAGGAGGAAATTAGAGATATGATTTATGTTTTTTGTTTTTATTATGTCTTATGCACTTTTAGAAACCAGACATGTATTGCTTTATTTGATTCTCAAAATGATTTGTGGGGTAGTTACTATTATTATCTTTATTTTAATTTGGAGAAACCAAAATTAGAGAAACTAAGCCACTTGGTCAAGATAACTATCTAGTAGAGGCAGAGCCAGGACCAAGACTCAAACCCAAGCCCAGCTAATTCTAAAGGACAAGCTCTTCTCTGGCATGGTGGTTGTGAAATAAAATGAGAACGTATAAGTTCTTACGTAGCACTATGCTTGCTTATAATAAACAATAAATTCCAGGTATACTTTTTGGAGAGGTGACACAGAAGTTGAGTTATTGTCTAAGATCGCAAGGCAAGTAGTAGGTGGCAGAGACAAGAGAAATACACAGTTTTTCCTCAAGTGGCCCTGTTTAGAGCAGGGCCACTTGAGGCAAATGAATCAGCAGTGATGCATAAAAACTGGTATATTCACCAGGCAAACAAATATAATTAAAAAGGCAATATACTCCATAGGAAAAAAGGCTTTTTATATAAGAGATAAAATCCTATGGAATTATACTAACCAGAAGACTGGTCTTGGTCAAAATTGGAAAGCTAAAAAATCTTTCTTTGTGTACTTTTCTGAACTTTCTCTCAGTAAATGTTCACTACATAGCTACCAAAGACAAATGTCTTCTTGTGGTTCTACTCTATTGGTCACTGCCTTTGTCTCCCCATGAGAGGATTCATATGCATTCCATTCCTTCAGAGTCTCGCCTGCCCTGTGCAACAAGGACTAGCATGGAGGAGAGTTTGTTGGACATTGTGTAATTATCTTTCTGGCATAGCAAAAATTTTTAGCCAATTTAATGAGCCCTAAAAACAATGATTCATGATGACAATTTAGAGAATAGTTCTAGCTGGGAAGGCATTGACCGTCTGGTCAGAGATACTGGGTCCTCCACTTTGGCCACAGTCACTTCAGGAAGAAAAGCAGGGCAGAAAAAGCTGAGAGTATATCTTAGAAGCCGTGGACAGCAGCATCAAAGAGAGCCGTCGGTGTTTTATCTGAAACCAACATGACTATTTCTAAATATTGCCTTCAGAGATATAGTGGTTATGTGTGAAGCTCAGAGCGAGTGCGGGTTATGTATTATTAGAAAGACACAAAAAAAGTTCATCTTTTCTTTCCCAGATACTTCCTGGCCTTCCTAAACATCATGCTTCAGAGATCACACTGATATTTATTATCATTCTCAAAGCCCTAGAAGACACTTAACCATATCAATATGGACAGAAACTGCCAGTTGTCTACTAATATTACTTCTCCTCTTCTAATAGTAGAAGAAAATGAAATGGGGCCATGACTACCCAGCTAAAGCTGAAATGTCCCAGACTTCTTTATTGCTACTTCTGGACAATTGGCTATTTGTGTTGTATAACGGTTCCAGGCTATGCTCATAAGATAAATGTGGCTATCAGGAAGGAGAAATGGAGGAGGCACAAAGCTCTACCAGCTTAGCCCGATGTTTCCCTGTGACTGACCAAGATAAGATAGCCCCTCTAACACTCACCTGGATTGTGTTCAAAGTAAACCTCAAATTGTGCATGTTTAAATTTTAAGCATACTCAAATGATACCCTTGCTTGTAATCACACAGACATATGCACACAAGTAATTTCTTCAATAGACATAAGGATGAAAATCAGAGTCCATAAGCATGAGAGGACACCCTAAAAGGTGGATAATATTGAGCTGATTTTGAGGTAAGGGAATGGAGAATATTAGAAAATTGAAGTAAATTACTTATGACATAATTTGATGACACAATGTAACTCAAGTCTCCCCATCTCTGTTATCATTTCTTGGTAACTGGGGATGAAAGTAGATAATGATATCAAGAATTATTCATAGATGACTTTTGTCAACCCAAATGAGAGATAATTTCCCAAAACTACTTTAAAGGAGCTATTAAGGTAATTAAATTTTGTACTAAAAGGAATTTAAAAAAAAAATCATTAGCTCAACTTACACAGCAGTTACAATGCATCAGATATTGTTTCAAGTGTTTTACAGAATTAATTCACTTAATACAACAACCTTGTAAGGTCAATATCATTATCGTCTCCATTGTTTAGATAAGGAAGGAGAACCAGAGAGGTTATAGTTATAGAACCGGTAAATGGCAGGGACGGGATCCAGGCAGTCTGACTCTGGAGTCCCTGACCTTAACTGCTCCACTGCTGCCTCTCCAAAGAACAAAACAAAAGGTTGATTTCATTTTCAGACTTGATTACAAATGCCTGTGAACATTTTCTTTAACAACTTTGAACTGTAAGCAAAGGGGAAACTCACAAATAATGGAAATTAAATAGGAAAGTACCAGTGAAGCAAAATAAACAGTCTTTAACTTCAAATAGAGAAAATTTTTGATGGTGGGGCAGAGGAAGCAAAAAATAATTGAAGAGCTTTTCAGTGTTTGGAAGTCTAGCCAAGGCTGTGATCATCCAGGAAATCCTGTAGCTGCAGAATGTATTCCTAGACATTTGTGTAAAAAGTAGTCATATTTTGTGGCAGGCATTCTTGCAATAACAATGCACAAACATTTGGCAAAAGGCATAACTCCATCTCTAGCATACTATGTGCACATTTTCATAGGAACAAATAGCTACAGCTATAGAAATAATCCTGATAAAGACCCTGGAACTTCAAGGAATGAGAGACAGATGCAGAGCACTTCCTGCCCTAATGTTTCTACTCTGACAGAAGGATATGGCCATTCATGCTGAAGCAACACAATCTGTGTGAGAGCCATGGTTCATATTGAATTGTCACAATAGAGGCAAAAGAAGATGCAGCCAAGGCCCAAATGGAGACTTGGCCCTAACCGATATGTTCTCAAAAAAAAAAATCACACTGTAAGTGTCATCTGGTACTAGATCAAATTAGAATTATCTCTTTTTTTCTCACAATAAGCAGTAATCAATCAAAGATTTTCTACTGTGTTCACTCTGGTTCATATACAGTGTCATGTGATAGCCAGACATTAACTGTGTTCCTGCCTGCTTGAAGGTGGAATCCTCCGTTTGTCTTCAAGTAAACAAGTGGCCCAGGGACTCACGGCAGGAGCCACTTATGGGCAATGAGGCAGGCAACTGACAGGGGCTTCTACACCTGCAGCCTAGTTCTTCCCGGCATAATATGACCATCTGTCCAGGAGAAAAAATGCTGACGCTTTAATATTCTTATCAGGACAGAACTCCTACACCAGATACTCAGGAGCAGAGTTCTCTATGACTTTATTCTTGAAACGCAGAAAACAGTAAGCATCATTTCATTATGAAAAAGGAAGTTTGTAGAGAACATTACACTTTTTCCAGTCTTATTCTTGATGGAGCCTTATTCCTGGGAAGAGGCATACAGATCTCATATTGCTTTAAAGTGGAGAAGAAAAATATCTTTTAAAACTATTTTTAAATACTTTGAAACTGTGTCAGTGTAAAGAATTCAATAATTAAGTAAATCACAGGAAATCCCAAGATGCAAAGATTAAAAGTAATATGATTTTAAGTGATAGTCATCAGCTCTGTCTGGGAGAACAAATCTCACCGATCACTCCTTATCTCGACCTATGCCCTAAATTTAATGTAAGTAATACTGTAATCTATCAACTTTTATTTAAGATACCTGTCCAAGACCTTTATAAGTCTTTCTATTTCATTTTTTAAATAATTTTATTCACTATATTTGGGGCTAAATATATTGTACAATATATTTCATTTTTTCATTTGATTTTAGCTTTGAAAATAAAAGCCTTTCCTCTAAGATCAGAAACAAGACAAGGTTGTCTGTTCTCACCACTCTTATTCAATACAGTGATGGAAGTCCTAGCTAGAGCAATCAGGCAAGAGAAAGAAATAAAAAGAATCCAAATTGGGAATGAAGAAGTCAAATTGTCACTTTTTGCAGATGATATGATTCTGTATACAGAAAAGCCTAAATACACTACCAAAAAACTATTAGAAACAATAAACAAGTATAGTAAAGTTGCAGGATACAAAATCAACGTGTACAAATCCATAACATTCACCTTCACTAACAATGAAATTTCAGAAAAAGAAATTAAAAAAAAAACTATTCCTTTTGCAATTGCAACAAAAAGAATAACATACCTAAGAATAAACTTAATGAAGCATGTGAAAGACCTATGCACCGCAAACTATACGACATTATTAAAAGAAATTGAAGAAGACACAAAGAAATGGAAAAATATTCCACATTCGTGGATTGGAAAAATCAACATAGTTAAAATGGCCGTATCACTCAAAGCAATATACAGATTTAATGCAATCCCTATCAAAATCCCAATGGCATTTTAAAAAAGAAATAGAAGAAAAAAAATCTTCGGATTTGTATGAAGTCACAAAAGACCCCAAATAGCCAAAGAAATCCTCCCCAAAAAAGAATGTCTGGAGGTATCACACCGCTTGGTTTCAAATTATACTACAAAGTGAAACAATCAAAATAGCCTCGCATTGGCAGAAAAACAGACATACAGACCAACGGAATGGATTTAAGAGACCAGAAATGAACCCCCATTTTTTTGGGCAAATAATTTTTGACAAAGGAGTCAAAAACGTACAATGGAAAAAAGAAAGCTTCTTCAATAAATAATGCTGAGAAAACTGGAAAGCCTCATGCAAAAGAATGAAATTAGACTGCTATCTGTCACCATACACCAAAATTAACTCAAAATAGACCAAAAACCTAAATATAAGACCTGAAACAACAAATTGCATAGAAGAAAACATAGGTACTAAACTCATGGACCTTGGATTTAATGAGGAATTTATGAATTTGACCTCAAAGCAAGAGAAGTAACAGCAAAAATAGATGAATGGGAATGTATCAAACTAAAAATTTTTGCACAGTAAAAGAAACCATCGACAACTGAATAGGAGAAAATTTATGCAAACAATACCTCATTAGGGGCTAACATCCAAAATATAGAAAGAACTCATGCAACTCAACAATAAAACAAACAAACAATCCAATTAAAAAATAGGCAGGGACTTGAACTGACGCTTCTCCCAAGAAGACATACAAATGGCCAACAAACATACGAAAAGGTGTTCAACTTCACTAGCTATCAGGAAAATGTAAATCAAAAACACAATGAGATACCACCCTACACCTGTAAGGAAGCTATCATCAATTGGACAAATAAAAACAGGTGTTGAAGAGGTTGTGGAGAGAAAGAAACCTTCATACACTGCTGATGGGACTGCAAATTGGTACAATTAATATAAAAAACAGTATGGAAGTTCCTCAAAAAATTAAGAATAGAATTACTATATGACCCAGAATATTCCTCTTCTGAGTATCTTTTCCTCAAATTTAAAAACATTTACCCATAAATACATATGTATCCTGATGTTCATTGCAGCATTATTCACAGTGGCCAGGAGATGGAAACAATCAAAATGCCCTTTGATGGATGATTGGATAAAGAAGGTATAGTACATATATAATGGAATATTACTCAGTCATAAGACACATGAGATACTGCCATTTGCAACAACATGGATGTTCTTAAGATTATCATGCTAAGCAAAATAAGTTAGACAGAAAAAGTTGAGAACCATATGATTTCACTCATATATGGGATAAAAAAACTGAAAGCAACAAATGAATAAGACAAACAAACAGAGAATCATGGACACAGAAACAGTTTAGAGGTTATCAGAGGAAAAGGGTGGAGAGGTTGATAAGGGTAAAAGGGATCAAATATAAGGCGATGGAAGGAAATTTTTGAGTTGTGGTAAATGCACAATGCAATATACAGATTATGTATTATTGAATTGTACACTTAAAACCTATATAATTTTATTAAACAATGTCACCCCAATAAATTTAATTTAAAAATTAATAAATATATGATAACGTTAAAACTTACTTCCCCATTTAACCAAATTTTGTGGGTAAAAAAAAAATATTAGCAAAAATACCATTAACATTTATTTATCAAGCTTTTATATTGTTCACTTATTGTGCCAAGTACTTTATCCATATTACTGAATTTCTAGTCTTCACAATAGCCTCATAATTTAGGTACAATTATTAACTTCATTTTACAAATGAGGAAACTAAACATAAAAGAGGATAATAAATTTAACCAAGGTCACACAATAAGTGGCAGTGACAGTAAATTAACCCAATTCTAACACTCAAGTTTTTTTTTATAAGCACAGTGGGAAGAAGAATAGAAGTTGTACCCTACTTTCAGTGTGATACAGCATGAAAGTTCTTTTACTTTATTTCACAAGGAATATTTGTATATTCTTCAAATTGCTATTTCTATTTAATAATATTTGTCTCCAGTTGCAGCTATGTGATTTTAGGCATCTGAAGAAAAGTGAAAAATTCAGTCAGCCATCTAAACCCTTTGTCAACATAACATCAGATATACACGCATAAAAATATACAAGCATAAAAATGCTTAAATGACTGAAGGGAAGTTTTATTTTGCTCCTGGTTGTGTGTGATCCTGGCATCGCAGAGATAAATTCCAAACCACCCAGTTCCAGAATTGAAGGTGACATTTTATGAGGTTTTAGTAACCATATTTTCTGATTTAAAACCACAGCACACAAAAAGAGGTATATGTGTTTTTGTGGGGATTATAAGGCAGGCTGTTTGAAAACAGACCTGAGAAAATCTGAAATATCTGCTAGCTATTTGTAGCCCTTCCGCATTTACATGTAGGCCCCAGTGTCAATGTAAGGGAGCAAGTGAACTCAGCAGAAAAAAATAAATTGGTTATTTGCCTACATAAATTCTTGCAGATGTGACCAAGAGTCATTATTGCAGAACCCAAGATGTTTTCTATGTCAGATGACACCTGAGCTGGAACCATTCTCTTTCAACATAATGGACATAGCGATGGAACGCTCTGATCCTGTATTTCTCAGCATTTTCTCATTCAGTATTTTCCACTGAAGCAAGTAGCGTGATTTTATATAGCAACATTTTTCAAGAGTAAATATGTAGTCAGGTATAACCCTGGGTATCCAATACTTATGCTCTCCAGCTGAGCACTACAACACTCTGCCAAGCCTCAGTTTGGAAAAAAAACAAGCTAGTCGTCACCAGCATGACATCCAGGGCATTTGCTAATAGTAGTTATAAATTTGTACCTAACTATTTATAACATCTGCCAGTTCCTTTTTTCTTATCAACAGAACATGTTTAAAAAAAAAAATCAGGCAAGCTGTGGCTTGGATACCATGTTCTAATTTGGTTTATGTCCTAGAATGTCTTCAGCGAGCAAATCTAACTACTTGGTTTCATCTACCATCATCCATACATAAACACCACAGCCAGCTAAAATCAGCAAGGGAAAACATTACTCCAACACCCCCTGAGAAATAAGACAAAAAATAATCAAAGTAGGTACTTTACCATCGATGTTCCAGATGCCCAGATGCGGGATTAGGAAGAGGACCGAAAACAATTTCCCAGTTCCAAGCATGGCAGGCGACGTCTTCATTTCCCGTGAGTATCAGGGATGGGAAAACTTCTCAAGCAGAGAAGGTTCCCTCCTCCCCCTGAGTTCTTTAGTGTTGGATCAAGTTGACTACCCTAACAACATCTGTAAAAGAAACAGAAAAGATAGAGCTTGTAGGAGAGGACAGTAGTTGGATAGTTTGTGAAACAATGTGAACAGAAAGACTACGTAGTACTCTTCTTGTGGTTTTTGCTTCTTGTCAAACTGGGTGCTCACTTTCAAACCCTCTGATCTGCAAAGCAGCTCAGTGCTTAACTTCTCCTTCTGCTTACCACCCTTTTTGTCCCACATTGAGGTTTTTCTCATTCAAAGTTCAGTGAAATGAACAATTAAACTCTAAAGAAATCTATATTGTTGCAATCTTTAGGTTGAGATTTTAATCAAATCAAGGTCAGGAAATTCATGGTAAAAAGTACCTATGGTAAATATACATTTCCCCACTTTTCATAACTTGTGGTTATGAAACTTCTTTTATGTAAAATATTTTAGAATTTTCTCCCAAATACCATGTCATGGTAAAATAAGACTTATTATTATTGAACCAATGGAGATTTTCTTGAAGTTATGGAGAAAATGAGTGGCAGGAAGCACTTCCTCAACAGGTGAGGGAAGGGCAACTGTCTTTAATCTGTAGATAAGTATCAATGGAACAAGATAATCGTTAGTATTGGCTACATGTTCTCTCTAAATAATAGTTTCAAGGCAAATGACATCTTGAATATCAATTAAAGGAAACTTCCATTTTCAACATTCTTCATGTGGTTATTTTCTGGACTTAATAGAATAAAAACATAAAAGAAGAAATGGGAAGGTTCAAGATGAGATAGGGCATTGTTTTCTCCAAGGCTAATTGTATTAATTAGTTTAGCTTCTTATCATAGATGCAAATTATAATCACCCGTTTGCTATTCCAATTGAGAAATCTAGATTTGTGACATCTGTGGTCATTGAGAGAAGTTGATTTTGTAGTCTTTCTTTGAGAGGCTGATGATTTTCTTCCAAGGCCAAACATTAATGGTTTTAAGTGCATAAGGTTAAAAAACAGTTTTCACGTACTTACTGATTCAAACAGACATTGTGCAATGGTTGGCGCCACAAAGATGAATGAGTCGCTGTTTCTGATTTTAAAGAGCTCAGTCAGCCAGTACTATAATTTTCATATGAACCTTTAGTGCTGAAACTTAAATATTCATGCGTTTCAACCATCACAATTTAACACAAAGCAACTATAAGCTTCTTAGACCTTTCATTACTTATCAAGCCAACATCCTGAGAAATATTCATACAGCATTTACACAACTTTTTTTCCCAGTGCTCAAGGTGAAGTGCAAATTCCTGTGGCAGCTGAGACAAGTTGTCCCTTTTAAAATGGTCCCAGAAGTCAAAAGTCACAAACCATAAGGCAAAGATCTCAGGATATTGTTGCAAACCAGAGAAAAGTCATATAAACTTTATCTCAGCAAAGACATTTATGGTTCACTATTTTAAAGGTTTCTTCACATAGTCCATGCTAATTATGTAAAATTTGAAAAAATTAACTTTATGTAATATTTAATATATTTCTAAAAGAATTATATTTTGTTACTTTTATCAGCATAACTGGTCCTTTATCCTTCCACAGCTGCAGTCCTGATAACCCCACCATAGACAGAACCCCCCCTTAGAATCTAACTCCTGCCTTAATTCTAGGAAAGAGGAATTGAAAGAAACCTGGCTCAGAAGTATGTTGTTTTAACAAGTCAATTTTGCTTTGCATTGATACCTCATCTAGTATTTAAGCTTCTGTTTTGACCTTGTTCTATTATAATCGTGTACTCTTTGACCAGAAAACTATATATTTATTTAAATGTGCAAATTTTAAAAATTTACTAGTCTTAAAAGCGACTGCATTGTATTTTAGAAATAACTTAAAAAAACAACAACTTAAAAAATATTTTATGGTGAAAGACAAAAAGCAAAATAGAATTTGGCATCTCTAAATCTATTTTGCAGACATTTTAGGAGCTACTTACAGGGCAGATTCTTCAGTTCACTTACAGACTCAATTGCTTTCATGAATCATGAAACAGCTGTACTTTCTCCAATTTTTTTACCCCAGGATGATTAGAGAAGCAGCGATCACAAAACAAGACACAGACTCCTAGAGAAGTATGGCCACTAACTTTAGACATCAGCCCAGAGGGATTTTGGTTCTGAATTTTTAACATCCCCAAAACATCACATACCTTTTTACTACAAAAGTCATCTAGTATTTAAAACTTTCCATTCTTCTATTTGGAGTCTGCTCCTAATTAATATTAATAGTAAAGGTTTATATACATAACTATACTTAGAATCAGCCTGGCACTTTTTAAAACTGGGTGTGATTCCTAGATGCCCTACACATCCATTGAATGAGACTCTTGCAGGGTTGAGGTTAAAGATCCCTATTTTAAAGAACTCTGACTCTGATACAGTTGGTTTAAATGGATATTTTAAAGCCAAATATGAAGTGGTGAGGGGCATGGACTTTTGAGTCACAAAAGACTTGATATCAAATCTTTGTCATTACTAGCTGTAAAATTTTTCATAGATTTCCTAGATCTTAGCATTTTAGGAGACATAAGGTGCACCACTCAGATCCTCCTCCAAGGACAACTTTGCTCTTAGCTGTGGAAAACGCAGTCAACAGATAGCTTCCAGGTGTAAACTCCTCCAGGGTCTGCTCAGCTGGGATTCACCTTGTCCAAGGCCATGTTTTCCCATGAAGGCCTGCATCCAGTGATGAAGCAAGGAAAGCATATAAGGGGCTGGCCATTTTGGCTTCACATGGGTCACTGATAGGTAATACTAGTCCTAGAGCTCCCAGTTAGCTACAAGGTTATGTCAGAACTATATCACAGTTTGACTTCTTCTTCTGCCCAGTATTGCTTCTGCCTCTTTCCTTTCACATGTGTTGATCATGAATCCATCTCTCTGTCTGCTTCCAGAGCACTGAATCTGCTCCACATCTCAATTCCTGGTCTGTAGATCACAAATGGCAATAATGTCTATCTCTTAAGTTGATTAACTGAAGTAGTATATGCAAAGTGATCAGTAAATGCATCTATAATTATTCCTCAACCAAACATGGGCTTCCATTTGGACAAATGGATACCAGGAAACCCTTATTAAGCCAAAAAACAATGGTAGTGGAACAAATTGAAATGTCTATTTGCTAGTGGGGGTCACTGTTACATAAAGATCAACACTCTGAAGTATGTGTCACAACAAAGCTTTGATTAGTGGAGAAATGTAGCAGATTAAAGATGGTCTGAATTCCAGAAAGATTTACAAGGATGAAGCGACTATGCAGGAAGGACTCGGAAGTAAAGGGCAGAAAGAATGAGATGCCTGAGGACAAGAGATCTGAAAAAGGGTCCAGCCATTGGGACTGTCCCTCAAAAAAAGAGCTCTAGCCTTCCAAAAGGCTGGAAGGGTCAAAACAGTCATGCTATCACAATGAGACTGGAGGGACAAACAGGCAGGGATGGCTTACTGAAACTGGGATATGAAAAAGGATCACAGTCATTGGCAACACACCTGAGATGGGAAATGATCCTGCCTTGATATCGAGCTCTTCCCACTGGCTCCTAAAGTGCCCTGTTGTTGAGAGAATTTGTCCTACACTGTGATGTGGATAGGGTTGATCCAAAAAGATGGTATAAATACCCTCAGCTGCAAAAGGTAGAAGACTGAAAATGTTTTGGGGAAAAAAATTTTTGCAATAAAAAATGTATATACAGAGAACACTCAAGAATGCCTTTCTCTTCTTCTTTCCTGTTGGCAGACTTGAAATGTGTTCTGGTTCTATCATTACTAGATGTGTGACCTTAGACAAGTTATTGAACTTTGAATATATTACCTCTTGAAATTTCATTACTTCATCAGTAAAGCAGGAATATAACACTTATCTGGAAGGTTGTTATAAGTATTCAATAAAAGACACAAATAGTAGTATATATTTTAAGTTAACAGACATGAAACCACACCTACCACAGTGCCTGGCACAAAACTAAGATTCTGGTAAATTCATTTTCCTTTCTTCCCACTGAGACAGAAAAGAATAGACTTCTCATGTCTTGTTTATTTGTATCTTTGAAGCCTGTGCAGAGAGTTAGCTTCTCCTATACCCTATGTACTTGTGTGTACATTTTTTATGTGCTAATATTTTTATTCCATTGTGTACATTTAAGTCATTGCTTTTCTAATGAAACCAACTAATGGATGCATCACTGTTCTGCAAATTGCTTTATCTTTTACTTTTGCAGATGTGTGCATGCTTTGATGTGCCTGCAGCTTCAGCTCTCAGCAAAATGTTAGGGTCAGAAGCAATGAACTTGCTCTTCTTCCAAGAGAACTGGTGGAAAGGGGGGAAGACTATATGAAAAAGAAGGGTGGCATATGTTCTGGATTTCCAACTGCAAGGAGTATAATTGACCAGAATCCCCAGGTTCCACACTCTGAAATTCATTATCCCATTTGCGCCATAAGGCCATACTTCCTCGCCAGTGACTGAGTGCAACAGAAAAACCAAAATAAGTTCATTCCAGGAAGACACAGGACACCTCCAATAACCAACTTTGGCTTCAGGACTCCCCTACGGCCTTGCCAAACTGCCCTGGGAGTACAATAGCCATCTAGGATGCTTCCACCCAGCCTACTTCCTGCTCTGGTCACTTGGCACAAGCTTATTTTATGGTTTGATAGTTCTCATAGATCTCCTACCTCACCATCTTTTCCTACAGGCATTTCCCTTAATCTAATCATTGTGCATTTCATCCTGTCTTGGAGTCTGCTTTGTGGAGAACCCAGTCATAACTTTGCATAGTTATGATAACATTGAGTATATCTTTTATTTTGCTTTCCTTTTCCCCTTGTTCAACAGACGATATTTTCTCATACAGGGAATTTATTTTTAGAAGGCAGGAAAGCTAATTGGTAGAAATAGCAGGATTAAATTAGTCAATTTGGGAGAAACTGTGACGATCAACTAAATCAATGGGAAGAATAGTGGAAAAAAAAAACCAGGAATTAGAAAACAAGCAGAAATATGGAAAATTCACATCCTTTTAATTATAAAAGTGAAAGTAGCGAAGAGCATAGAGGGAATCTGACCAAATAAAGTGAAAGGCTTTTTCAGAGCTACACTGTACATGCTCCACTCATATTTGTCTGAGCAGTACAATCCTCTCCTAATTTAAATGAAAAAAAAAAGAGTATGAAAATGAAGTAAATTGGAATTTGAAGCAAAACTAAATGTAGTTAGCTTTATTTTGGAGTCAGGTGGAAATAAAGAAAGAATTTGGGAGAAGTTTGTCCTGAAACGTAAATGACATCCATAAAGTCCCCTGCATAGTATCTGTGAAATCACATGCTGGCCGAGGAACTGAAGCAGCTTCCTGAAGGCCAAAATTGTGCCAGTCACCTTAGTTGCTCAACACCAAGGAGATCCAAAAAGAGGAAGGATCTCAGAAGCCCAGGGAAGGAGGGAGTACGTGAGTGCTCAGGGCAGCAATTAGTTGCCATTTACCCACCTGTTCAGAAACTCGGTATTTCATATACTAAAATCTAGTAGAGCCATGCCAATTATAACTGACTGAATTTCAGTAGTTTATCCCTGAATAGTGATTGCAGTCTGTGTTAATAACCCAAATGACTATATATTTAAATTGCCTAACAGAGTGGTTTCAAAGGAAGTTCAAAAAGCCCAGAACCGGGGGAAGCATATTCTCCCTGAGCTTCGAGCAGATTTTTTAGCTGTCTGCTCAGCTGCCTTGTAGGATTGCTCTTCCTGCCCTTACTATAGTCATTTCACCAAGTGATTTAGAAAGAATACACTCCAGTGACATATATTTAAATAGCTGAATAATTTATTTTTGCTTATAATTATAGCACTATTTATTTAGCAATTTTCCTAAAGAGTACATTCACGTTTTTCTAATTTCTCAAATAAAGATGAACATTTTTGCTCTGCTGCATTTCAAATGATTTCTCAAAAGTGAAATTACTGGATTGAAGATAAGAACATTTTTAGCATTCTTGATGCTTAGTGCTACATAACTTCCAAGAAAGACCAACATACTTTTTTAGAGGCAAGTTATGAGAGTATCCAGACCTGGTTAACCGTGCCCTGACCATTAGTAAAATTTTGTTATGATCATCATAATTATAAAAGTAAAACATTCCATTTATTCTGTATTTTATATGTAAAGAGTTTGTACAGATTTTAAGGTGTTTTATCATTTGTGAATTGTTATTCACACACAATTAACTGTTTATAAAGATATTGGAGTCTTAGTGGTTCTCTTATTTTTTAATTTAATATGTATATTTTGAATATATTAAACCCTTGTCACCTTGCCTGCTATATTTTCAGTAATAGTTTGTTTTTGCCTTTTAATATGTTAATAGCAATTTTTGATTTATAGAAGTTGCCTTGTTTAAAGTAACCATACTTAACAATTTCTGTTACTTTTAAATTAGAGAAAAAAAATTTCCTGAATGATTCCTAATCAAATATCTAGTTGTATAGACATTTGGCTGAATAAAAGCCCTCCAAATGTGTTTAAACCCTAACCCCCCAGAATCCCTGCTACCATATATGGCAAAAGTTACTCTCAGGTGTATCGTTTCATAAACTACATAAACGTCTAACCAATGTACTGTATACTTGAAACTAATAATAAAATAAAATTTTAAAAATTATTTTGCAGATTTGTTTAAATTAAGCATCTTTAGATGGAGAGATTATCCTGGATTATCCAGGTGGGCTTGATATAATAGAATGATCCTTACAAGAGGGACACAGAAGGTGTCAGAGAAGGCAATGTGACAAAAGCAGTGATTGAAGTGATGAGGCCATAAACTAAGAAATCTCAGCAACAGCTAGAAGCTGAAAGAGACAAGAAATGGCTTCTCCTTTTGGAGCCACCAGCGGCAACCAGCTCTGCTGACACTTTGATTTTAGCCTTGTAAGACTTATTTTGGACTTCTAATCTCTAGAACTGCAAGAGAATAAATTTGTGTTGTTTAAAGCCACTGGGATTGTGGTAATTTGTTACAGGGGCAATAGAAAAGTAATGAGTGATATTATTTTGCTTTCCATAACAAATTCCATTAAATGTCAAAATGTTTAATGTCCAGTAAATATTCTAGGCTAATACAAGCAGAAACTTATATCACTATGGAACTTCCATGGAATTTCTTTAAGATATAGTGTGGATGAGGCTGGTCCATAATAAGCTATGAGGTTCTTGGGCCTTGTTAATCTCCTGTGAAGCTCTTTGTACCTGATAACTATGGAGAGCACCACACAAGCACATCCTTAACCTTCCCTTGGGAGAGTGTTGGCAGGTCAAGGAGCTATTTTAGAATTATATCACTTGAATTCTGTATCAGTTTGGATTAAGTTCAGCTATATATAGTGGAAAAATCAAAAATAGAGATGGCTTAAATAAATTGATGTTTTTTCCTTCATGTGCAAAAGACGCTTAGGGGTAGACAGAGGAGGGATGATATTCCTCATTCATTACTGACCCTGTCTCCTCTTTTTGATTCTCTGCTTAACTCTGACATTTGTCTCTGGGGCCATGGTCCAAGATGAATAGTTGCAACTGCAGTCACCAGATCTGAGTTGTAAGCTCTGAGAGAGGCATAAGGGCAAAGGCCCTATAAGGAGACTTTCTGGAAATCCAACACCAAACTTTCACTTACAAAATACTGACCATGACTTAGTCATGTGACCATAACTTCTCACAAGGAAAACTTGGGAAAACCAAGGGCAAAAATGTTGGTATGATTATTTTTACGTTTTAATAAACACATACACACACCCCCACACATGTTTCTACCAAGAAAAGGGTATAAAGAAAATATAGGGAGCTGGTCAAGAGTGAGGGTACCCTGCAACAACAGTAGACAAGTCCCTTAGTTAATGCATCCAATAGGCCCAGCCTTTGCCTACTGCAGTTTTTTTCTTGTTTATGAAGAGTAAATTCCCTGGGAAACAGACTCCCAGGCAGAGATTAGCATGAAGGAAACTCCTTACAGAGTGCTCTGTAAATTATTGAGTAGGGGCAAAGAAGAGAGCAATATTAAGCAGAGGGAGACACCAGGCTGTGATGCAGTCTCACCAAAGGCTTCAGCCAACCATGGAGCAGTCTGAAACTTGGTCGGCCCCTTATAGAAGTTTTGAGTTTGGCCAAGAAGGCTGGGACTTGATGTACGCACATTGACCAGTCATTGGATATAGGTTGTTTCAATGAAAGGTGGTATGTCCTTTTGTGAAGTACTTCTCTTCAGCGAATTCCTAGGCAAGACTGATTGATAGCCAGGAACACTCTCAGCAGCTGAAGAAATAAACCCTTCCTTCGGTCCTGAAGGGGATCTGGATTGTGCATAATAGCCTCCACTACACTGGTCCTTTTTCCTTTATGACCACAACTGAGGTGGGAATTGGAGAGGATGACTTGGGGAGATGCACAACTTTATCATTTTACTTGCTGTTTGTGCGAGTTGGGATCCAGGTATAGTGCTGGTGTTTGACAGTCACAGGCTCTTATAAGCTAGTCTTGGGGTTTCCACACAAATCTAGTAGGATTTCTTTCTATTACTTTTCAGTAAGTTTCATACACGATAAACCATGGTTAAGGAACTTTTACAGTCATAGACTTTTAAGTCAGAAAACTTACTGATCCCTATGCTCTGCCTAATTTTCAGCCCCCATTTAATGATAGCTACCCTGAGACTACTCAAAGGAAGACTGAGTGGGGAAGGTAACTCTTAATCTGAAAGGTAACTCTTAATCTGATCTTTATCAGTGAGCTAACTCCCATTATCAGGCAAAGAACTCTTAAGTGACTTATTTGAAAACAAAACAAAACAAAAAAAAAAAAAAACCCATGAGATCAGAATCTTATCTCTTTCTAAGGCCACAGTTTTAGAGGTATCACTTTAGGATAGAGAAGCAGATAATTTTAAAATACTGACTTACTTTTTAGAATAATTTTAGGGTTTACAGCAAAATTGAGCAGGAAATTGAGTTTCCTTCCCCTGCACTTAGTATAATATAAATTTAGGGTTCCTCCATGTTTTTCCATGGTTTGATAGTTCATTTCTTTTTCATTTTTAATAGTATTCCATTGTCTGGATGTACTCCAGTTTATTTATCCATTCACCTACTAAAGGACATCTTAGAACTACTTCCAAGTTTTGGCAATTGTGAATAAAGTTACTAAAACATCTATGTGCAGGTGTTTTGTAGATGTAAGTTTTGAACTCATTTGAGTAAATACCATAGTTGAATTTTTTTAACTCTGCAAGATTCCAAATTATTGAAAGTTCAGTCTACCCAAATGGCAGGTCCCAGACCCATGGCCTCTCTTAACCAAGTGCTATTTCCTTCTGTCTCTTTATTGAGTTTATCTATTTCTTGCAGGACTCTGTTGAAAGCAGCAGAAATCAGCACACGTGCTTTAACATGTTGAATTTTCCTATCATTTTGCTTAATATTACAGGCTTAGCCAGCATTGATTCTGCCATCCAAGGATTGTTTAATATCAAGTAACTAGGTTCATTAGCTTTCCAGTCTATACAATTTAAATCTTGAGTATCTTTCTCCCTACTTCCTTTATGAAGCCAAAGCTACAATTTAGGTTGTGATGCTCTCTGTACACATATTTCAGATAACAGAATGGCTGTATTTCAGACAACAGAATCATCTATAAGTAGTTTAACCAGAAAAGGATTCATTTCAAATTTCCCAACTAAGTTGGGAAACCAACTTAGTTGCTACATAATGAGAACAAATACAGCAAAGAGGAATATCCAGTTATCCAGTAGGGTTGTTAGAACAAAATTACTCTGCTGCCACTGCACTCAATACCTATGAAGACAGAGATTAGACTTTCACCACTACTGTTCTAGAAACAAAATAAAACAAATACCTCCATGACAGTGCTTGTCAGAAAAGTTAAATAGCCACTGACTCATGATATTTAACTTCCATGTTCCAAGTCTCATATGCAGAATCCTAATCAAAAAAGAGTCCAGGGAATATGGTTTTAGCTTGCCTACCTTCAGAGTACTGGAGGCAGGATAAAAAAAGAACTGGAGTTATATAGAGGAGTGGTTCTCACAGAGGAGTGTTTTGTCCCTTAGGGATATCTGACAATGTCTGGTTGTCACTACTGTGGTGGGGATGATAACAGCATCTAGTGCGTAGAGTCTTGGGATCCTGCTAAGTATCCTACAATGCACAGAACAGACCTCACGACAAAGAATTATGCAGCCTAAAATGTCGATGGTGCCAAGGCTGAGAAACCCTATTGTAAGGTCAGCCAATCTGCAGTATCTGCTCATACTTCCTCCTGTATTCATAGCCTCTGGTGGCAGTGGAGGCCTTAGGAGTCACTGAAGAACACTCACACAGAGTCCTTTCTCTGAAGACTGAAGAATCATATAATGAACTTGCTCAAAAGAAAGAAAGAAAGAAAGAAAGAAAGAAAGAAAGAAAGAAAGAAAGAAAGAAAGAAAGAAAGAAAAGAAAGAAAGGCTCTGTAAAAGAGATAAAGGAGTATGTTTTGTGAGCACCTGAGTTTCAAGCTTCCATCACTTCCCAAGGTCCCTGCATTACTGCATTTTGTAACTAATATAAAATTTATAATAAATATAAAACTCTCTCTTCTTCAATCCAAATTTGAAGAATTTGAAAAAGTAGTTACATCAGTCTATCACCAAAGCCCTCTCAAGTTCTATTTTTAGATTGGGTTCCCTCTGAAGCAAATCTTAAATGAAAGACTTGAGGGCAAATAGTTGGAGGTATTCCCAATATAGTAGGGGACTGAAAAAGTTAGACTGGAAAGGGAAGGAAGCTAATAAGTGATTTCTTTTCTAGCAAGTTACCGCTGTGAACAAGGCAATTAGTCCCCGCTTCTGGGAACTCTGAGAGCCAATATTGAACAATGCTCCAGAATCATCCCACTCAAGAACTGAGTAAACTGGGGGCATTTAGCTGTTTTATTAGTTTCCTATTGCTCTTGTACAAAATTGCCACAAATATCATGACTTAAACTCTCATAACTTTATTATCTTATACTCAAGGAGGCAGCAGGGCTGCATCTGAAGAATCTAGGGGAGAATTTGTTTTCTTACCTTTTCAGCTTTAAGAGGTCATTTGCATTCTTTAGCTGGTGTCCCCTTCCTTCATCTTCAAAGCCAGCAGCATAACATCTTCAGATTTCTCTCTATGACCTCCTTCATCCATTGTCAAAGATTCATGTGATAAGATTGGGCCCACATGGATAATCCAGGATAATCTTCCATTTTGAGATCATTAACTTAGTCTCATCTGCAGAATTACTTTTGCCATGGAAGGTAACATATTTATAGATTTGGAGGGTTAGGATGTAGACATCTTTTAAGTGGGCTCATTTTTTTTCCCCCTACCATATACATCTACTCTCATCAGTCATTAATTGAGGACTGCTCCCAAGAGGGGTACTAGTACTTTTAGCCTGCTGCGCAGGCAAACCAAGCAGGCTCTGGTGGCCAGGGAAAGCTCATAAGCAATGAAGTGCAGGTGCCAACAATTGCAAGTAGGACAGTGTGCACCAGAGTGGTGAGGGGAAGGGATACAGTTGGGCCTTGAATACCATCTGCTGCAGTTCCTCTTGGATATAAGTCAATAATTGAAAGCACAGGCAACTATTAATTCATCTTTGGTTTTGTTTAAGAGAGGAAGGAAGAAAGGGAGGAAGTGAGAGAGAATAACAATTACAGGACATCTATGGTAACATATTGTTTACATGTAAGAAAAAGTTCAAGGTAGAAGTAGGACACAGAGTTCAAAAAACAAGCCACCATATTTTTGAACACTATTTTAAAAAGGAGTGAGGCAACTCCACAAATCAAAAGGAACTTTCCCCTTTCCTTTTGAAAGAGATTTATTAAGAGAAACAATAAATTTCAGAAATTTTTATGTTCCCAACACGATTCAAGAGTTCACTCTTTGTTTTGGGAAAGCGGGGGTCATCGGCATAGTGTTCGAGTCTTTCTGAATCCCCACATCGAAACAAACAGAGCAACTATTAGCAAAACCCAAACCCCATCAGTAACATTTACAAAACAGCAACAACAACAAAACAAACACACAAACAAAACCGAGGTAACAAACTTCCCCAGAGACCACAGATGAGGACAAAATACAGCAGACATAAATGTGTATAATATCAGCTCTACGAAGGAGGAAGCAGAGGGATGCAACAGGGCATCTGATAGACATGAGAATAGGCAAGGGAATTCACTGGAGCACACAGTGGGCCAAATGGAAAACGGCAGCTGAAACTGGGAGGGGTGTGCCCACTCCATTAGCAGGTAATCACAGGAGTTTGCTGTAAAGGCTGGAAAAGTCCGGGCCACACGAATTCCCGGGACAGAGACCTCCACTGAGTAGTAACTAATAAAAGTGGCATCAGAGTAGAATAGGACTGGGATGATAAAGATGAAGAGAAGAATAGATTTACATAAAGGTGAAGGAGAAAAATAGTTTAAAAAAGCAAGCCACAATAGTTTTGAACTCTGTAAAAAGAAAAACAAAACAGGTAATAGAGCTCTCTGAAGTTAGAAAACCTACTCTGAATCATTACTCTTAAAAATTTGGAAATACTAATTAAGAAACAAAAAAGTGTTGAGTCAAATCACATGCAAAGTTATGAGACTAACTTGCCTACGAACAATGAAAGCATGCCAGAATGACAAATTTACAGATTTAAAAAGAGCTAAAAGATTAAATAAACATGAATGAAAGAATAACATAATTCAGATAAGAAAAACTCAAAATTAGGTGACAATTAAGAAAAGAATTAGAAATAAAGCAAAGAAATTTATTTCAGAAATAAAGACTAAACAAGAAGGAACACAACAGTGAATTAGCGCAACAGATAATGACAATAAAATAGAAGGTGAAAATGAGACACGGTTTTAGATCTAAAAGAAATGAATAGGTAAAAAGAATTTGGGAAAAAGCAACAATATGGGAAGTCGGCAAAGAACATCCAACATACAGTTAATATAAATCCTGGGTGAAGAAAATCAAAACAAGAGAAAAAAAATACTAAATAACATAATTTAACATTTTTCCTAAAATGAATAATATTGTTATTCTAAGGCTATTGTATGTGTTTTGTGGGATAAAGTAAATAAGTAATTACAGGGTAATCTGATTCTACCAATCCCTATGTCTCTGAGAACCATGAGTCTCTGAAAAAGAAAAAAAAAAGGGAGATCTTAGGGTATTTATCTTTCTCTGTCTTATTTCATTCAGCATAATAACCTCTAGGTCCATCCATGTCATTACAAATGGTAGGATTTTATTTTTTTAATAGCTGAGTAATATTCCATTATATTGTGAACCATAATTTCTTTATCTAATCATCTGTAGATGGGCATTTAGGTTGCTTCCATATCGTGGCTGTTTTAAATTGTGCTGCCATGAATATTGGGGTGCATAGATCTTTACAAATTATTGCTTTTGTTTCCTTCAGACAAACACCCAGAAGTGCAATTGCTGGGTCAAAAGGTATATACATTTTTAATTTTTTGAGAAATCTCCATACTATTTTCCATTGCGGCTGTACCAATTTGCAATCCCACCAACAATATATGAGGGTTCCCTTTTCTCCACATCCTTGCCAACACTTGCTGTTTTTTAATTTATTGATGGTAGCCAGTCTGACAGGTGTAAGGTGATATCTCATTGTGGTTTTAATTTGCATTTCCCTGATGATTAGTGACCATGAGCATCTTTTCATATGTCCATTAGCCATCTTTATTTCCTCTTTGGAGAAGTATCTGTTCAGGTCTTCTCCCCATTTTTTAATTGGATTGTTTGTTGTTTTTGTTGTTGAGTTCTTTATATATTTTGGATATTAACCCTTAGCAGATGTGTCATTTGAGAATATCTTCTCCCAATCAGTCGATTGCCTTTTTTGTTTTGTTGAATAAAGTTGATTATAATTCATGTGTCATGTTTGTTCAACACATCCGTTATATGCATAAAATATGATGGACTCTACCTCCATGGAGCAGAGAATCTAGGAAAGATTTTACATGTTTACAAATAACTACAATGCAAAATAGTATGACATAAGCGCCACCATGGAGACGCAATCAAAATTCTATAGTTCAGTAGACAGAAGAAATATTACTTCTGACAACAGTGAGAGAGAAGAGTCAGATCTGAGCTGGATTTTAAAGGATGAATGGAGGAGTAATAGACGGGGATGGAAAGAAGGATTGGAACAAGGAAATTACACAGGGCCTTTATCATCAGAGTAAAGGTTTGGAATTTATTTTATCATAGAGGTTTTAAATGGGAGAAAGTCCTACCAACTAAAAGAGTATTTTAGAGCGCATAAAGGATATGTTAAAAGAACATGTGAAAGTAGAGAGACAAGTGAGGATTTGTAGCCATTAAAGAATTGAACTGCCATGGTGACAGCAGGGACAGTAAGGAAAAGAAAGGTGTCAGAAATATTTTGAAGGAAAAATCAAAATAAATTTTTGATGAATGATGATGGTGAATACTTAGATAAGGAGTTGAGAAACTGGAAGGGGTGAGAATAACTGTGGGTCTAAGCCTGCTCTTGGAAAGAGCAATGATTGGGGAGGAGAAAATGTGTGTGTAAACTTGAAGTCATGTTGACTAGGAGTAGAACAATGGAAATGAGAGACTGACATCAGAGAGAGGGG
Organism: Eonycteris spelaea; assembly: GCA_003508835.1. Classification (NCBI taxonomy): domain Eukaryota; kingdom Metazoa; phylum Chordata; class Mammalia; order Chiroptera; family Pteropodidae; genus Eonycteris; species Eonycteris spelaea. The sequence goes on along the minus strand of PUFA01000084.1, from coordinate 6,976,921 downwards.
AGCTGGGGCAGGAAGTAGAGTTGTGTGAGACAGGTCTAGAAATGTGACTGCATGAGAGTAATTGAGACTCAAGGGAGTGTGAAAAAGAGAAGAGGATCAATAACAGGCCCTTGGGAGGAGAGCCTGACATTTGCTACAGACAGGAGGAATCAATGGAGAGAAGATCAGAGATCTAGCTCCGTTCTCCTGCATATGCCAAGGTCTCCCAGTGTTCAGGCTGCTACACAGGTGTAGATTAAATCCACAAAACTGGTCCGCCAGGTGCTATTTGAGAGAGACCACACTATACAGCAATGCTTCACAACCTAATTGTGGTGAAAAGTCAGTTTTTTTCTTCCCAATTTGTTGTGATCAGTATTTTTGCAAAATCCATAAAAATGTATTACTAGATAACTGACCAAGTGCTTGGGTATTGCAGCAATGTCAAATTGCTGTAAAATTTCCTTCAAGCTTTCTTTCAATTTCTGTAGTTATCTGTTGTAAATATAAAATAAACACCAACATGCTTGAGTAGTACTAAGAGGAACTGACACGAAAACAGAATACTATTCTTGACTCTGTCAGTGTCGTGGGGCCATTTGCCAGCCTTTTAACTTCTCTGGCCTTACATTCTCTTGTTTGTAAAATAAGGAAGTTAAATTTGCCCTAAAAGTCTAGATTGTGTGGTGCTTAAATAATAGTTGACACTGAAAGGGTCCGGCTAAATTATTATTCTGCCCTATTCAATTCCTTGCCTAAGCGAGAATGACTTTCTTCTCCTAATAGCTTTTTCCCCTCCTTTCTAATATTTTAGGGTGTATTGCTGTGTTTTGAGGCTAGTCAGGGAAAAGCAGGGCTTCAGGGAGCCAGATTTTCTCCAAAACTATTCTGAGCTAGTCTCTAGTTATCTCTAAATCACAGCACATAAAAATTGCAGGAAATCTAAACCAAAAACATTAACTCTGAACCACAAGCCCCAGCTTACATAACAGGATCATGACGCATTAGATCAGGATTCCAGGCTACCAACACCCTGCACGGATATGTGTGTGCTCATTTCCACATTCCCCAGTTGGCTTCAGATGAGCAACGGCACTTGTCATATACTATTCATCTTACATGCTCCTAATGCCAAACATAGTGCTAAGCGTATAGTAGATGCCCAATAACCCTTTCTTAAATAAATAAATAAATAGATAGATAGATAGATAGATAGATAGATAGATAGATAGATAGATAGATAAATGAGAATGACAGATTTCTTTCAAAGCCTTCTGTATCCCGGTCAGACAATACTAAGTTTTTCTCTATTCAGTGTCCTCCTGGCACTTATTCTGTGAAGAAATTATCTGTGTCCTGTCATTTGCTATGGGAATTGTGATTCGCAACCTCTAGAAAATGACTATTTAGACTGAATTGCACCCCAGACCCCAATTCATATGTGAAAGCCCTAACCCCAGTGTGATGGTATTTGGAGATGGTATGTGAAAGGAGGTAATAAATGTTAAGTGAAGTCATAAGGATGAGGCCTTAATCCAATAAGGTTGGTGTCCTTACAGGAGGAGGAAGATCTCTCTCTCTCTCTTCTGCTCTCCTTGCACACCACAGAGAACAGGCCATGTGAGGACACGGGCAGAAGGCTGTAAGCCAGGAAGAGAGTCATCATCAGAAACAGAGTTGGCTAGTATCTTGATCATGGACTATGAGAAACAAAATTCCTGTTGTTTAAGCCACCTAGTCTGTGGCATTTTGCTACAGCAGCCGGAGCAGAATAATATAACACCCTTTCCTGATTTCTTTCATGCACGTGTCAGAAAAAAGTGACTGAGGGTCCCCCAAGTAGAAAGCCTCTAACTCTCCTTGAGGAATTGAGGATTATGCTTTGAGTCCTTATGTTTCATACCCCGGACCCACCAAAATTATCATTAACACGGGCAATAGCTTACCTCTTAGGGATAAAGCTATTTTTATATGCCATGAGGCAACCACCAATATTAATTCAATGGTTTTTAACTGTTTTGTAGTCTCTCTGAAACCGATGAAAGCTCTGTAGCAGCACTATCCAACTGAACTTTCTGAGATGGTGGAGCTATCCACAAAATGAATTATCCAACGTGGTGGCTCCCGGCCCAAAGCAGACTATTAAGCCCTTGAAATGTAACTAGTGCAACTGAGGAAATAAAGTTGTAATTTGTTTAATTTTAATTCGTTTCGAATTTAAATTTAAATAGTCACATGTGGCTAGTGGCTGCCATATCATACTCAAATCACAGCTCTATACTTTCTAGACTCCTAACAGTGCACAATACCCTTATGCTCAAAATTAGGCAAACCAGCATAGAGGTGTCAGGTAACAGCAATTAACTTATCTCCTTCAACGCCTTCCATACCCTACTCTACACTACTAAGTTTTCCTTTATTCATTCAGGTCAGACAACCTGTATTCAAAATAAAGACCAATGCGAGAATGGATTTTTTTTCCAGTGTACAGTTGATGCACGGTTGGTAATTAGAAGTACACGGAACAAATAAAGAGCCCAATTTTGTGTGCTCTCATAAATAGCTATATATCTCCATATCCCAATCATTTTGGCTGATGAAAGATGACTATATATTCCTTCTATATTCATGCTGACTCCTGTGCCTTTGGGGAAACAAAAGAGATAATACAAAATCCATGGCTTTCAGAGTTTAACAGACCTGGGTTAAAATTCCAGCTCCTTATATTTTAATCAGGATAAATCAGGCTTTGATGCAATAACAAACCACTCCCAAGTCTCAATGGTTTAACAAAACCAAAGTTTATTCCTCACCTTGAGAGTACCTGCCTGAAGTCCAGGGCAATCCCCCTTCAGCAGTGACCCAGCAGTTCGGCCTTTTCCTGTTCGTAGTTCCATCACTTTAGTAGGATGGGAAGGGAGAGACTGAAGAAGTGCGGGAGCCTTCTCACTCTTTTTTTTCATACCTTATTGATAAAAACTGTCACATGGCTCCATTCAGTTGCAAGGGAGATGGGAAGTAAACTTTACATGTTCAGGAAGGAAAAACATCAAACTAAATGTTGATGAACACAAATCATTATCTCTGCCACATTTTCTAACCTCACGAACTCGACAATTTAATTTTTTTCCCTCATTTAAAAAATGGAGATAATTACACCTACCCAAAAAGGTTTCTTAAAGAATGAAAATGAAGGTCATGTGTAAAGTTTATTACACAGTGCTTTTCACATAATGGGGGTCCAGTGATAGTAGATTATTTTTCTTCCCTAGAAAAAGAATTGTCCCGCAAACTTGCCATAACACAACAGACTCCCTGAACAGCGGGTCAAACCACGTCTCAAACTCCTATAAATCTGATCTAATTCTACCACTTTTAACTGTTTTTCCTCTCACTAGGTCACCAACTACCCCTTACCGATATGCAATTTTTAAGATGGAGTTTTGTTGTTGGGATTATAGGTTTTTAACCATAATCCCAATCATTAGCTTTAACACTTAGTAACTATACAGAGAAAGTTTTAATGTAAAATTATAATAAAGTCAGAGTTTTAAAATATCAAACTCACAGACAAAAGGTACTTTTTCCTCTCTTTTCCCTCCTCTTCATAAACACTACATAATCTGAAGTACATGACTTATCTGTACTTGCAATTGTTAATAGAGACAGATTTGAATAACACTATTAACCACTTTGACTAAAATGACCTTACAGAACAGTGCATTTTACAACTGCAGAAAAATATATTCCTTTCAAGTTCACACGGTATATTTGTTTAGATCAAATGCTGGAATATTGTAAGTCTCAATCAATTTAAAATGTCTGAAATCATACAGAGTATGTATTTTGACTACAACTGAATTGAATTAAAAATCAATAATATATTTAGATGACTCCTCTAATTTGGAAAATAAATAATATACTTCTTAATAATCTATGGGTCAAAGAAATCATGAAGAATTAAAAACTATTTTGAAAAGAATGATAATAAAATATAACATCAAAATTTGTGGATGTGGATGCAGCTAAAGCAGTGCTTAGCAGGGGAATTTATAGTTTTAAATATTTATTTTAGAAAAAAAAAGAAAGACCAAAATTAACAGGCTAAGTTTAGAGCTCAAAAAACTAACAAAAGAAGAGCAAAATAGCCCAAAGCCGTAGAAGAAAGAAAATCATAAAGTGAAGAAAGCATAAATAAAACAAGCAAACAACAGGGAAAGTTATCATAGCCAAAAGTTACTTCTTTAAAAGATATTTCATCTTTTAAAGTTCTAGCTAGAAAGAACATAAATTTCCAATATAAAAAATGAAAATAAAGTTATCCCCACAGATCCCACATCATAGATGAATGGACAAATTCTTTGAAAAATACAACTAACACAGATACAAAATTAAACAGAAAATTTGAATAAGCCTATATATGTTAAAGAAATTACATTTGTTATCAAAATCTTCCCAAAAAGAAGACTGCAGACCCAGATGGTTGTACTAGTGGATTCTATTATACATTTAAGGGGAAAAATGAGGACAATCTCATTAATCCTATCAGAACATAGTAGAGAAACTTTCTCAACTAGCTTTATGAGGTCCATGTGTTCAGAATATCAAAACCTGACAAAAATATTTTAAAATATAGAGAAAGAAGAGAGTGAGAAAGATGAGAGAGAGAGAGAGAGAGAGAGAGAGAGAGAGAGAGAAGAGAGAGAGAGAGAGAGGAAAGGAAGGAAGGAAGGAAGGAAGGAAGGAAGGAAGGAAGGAAGGAAGGAAGGAAGGAAGGAAGGAAGGAAGAGGAGGAGAGGGAAAATTATAGACCAATATACTTTATGAACATAGATGCAAAATATCCTTCAACAAAATATTGGCAAACCAAATACAGCAATATATAAAATGGATAATACATTATAACCAAATAGAGTGTTTGCCATGTGAAAAATCAATGATTTGCAATTTAAAATAAAGGATAAAACTATTCAATAATTTCAATCAATAAAAATAAAGCATTTAAAAAAGTTATGTATATGTCAGTTAGGTCCATTTGATCTCTGATGTTTAAGTTTGCTGCTTCTTTATTGGTTTTCTGGGTGGGTGTTCTATTCATTATTCTAAGCTGGATTTTGAAGTTCCCTACTATTATTGTATTATAATTTCTGCCTTCAGATCTGTCATTATTTGCTTTACATATTTAAGTGCCTTATGTATTTATACTTATTGCATCTTTCAGTTGAATTGACCCCTTTGTAATTATACAATTGCCTTTGTGCCTAAGACAGTTTTAGACTTAAAGTATATTTTGTCTGATGAGTATATCTACCCCCACTTTCTTTTTGGTTACCATTTACATAACGTATCTTTTTTCATTCTTTCACTTTCAGACTATGTGTATTTATAATTCAAGAGCGAGTATTTTGTAGATAGTATATTAATATATCTTCTCTTCTCATTCATTTAGCCACTTTGCCTTTTGGTGAGCCTACTTCACTTGGTTTTGAGTTAACTATTAAGTGATGATTTGCATTGTCACTTTGTTGTTTTCTGTTTGTCATTCAGTTGTTTTGCCCCTTTATTCCTTTGTTATTTGATGAGTTTTTATATTTATTAACGTTGTTTCTTTTCTCTTCATCTTTTATGAATCTATTTAGGTTTTCTTATTGGTTAACTCTGGTCTTGCATAAAGTATCTTGTAGTTATAACCTTCTATTTTAAATTGGTAACAACTTCACTTTTATACAAAACACTGTCCTTTTACTCTTCCACCCTCACTTATACTTTCTGTTCTCGTAGACAGTTGGCTTCCTTTTATAGTGCACATCCATGAACAACTTTTTATCTATTAATTTTATATTAAGGTTAAAAATAATTTATGTACCCCTTTTACCGCTAATCTGCTTATATCTATATATTTTCCTTTACTCGTGAGATTTATGCCTTTACATGCTTTTACATTATTGTTTACTGTGTCTTTATTTCATTTGAGCAAGTCGCAGCCCAGAGAATACCTCTTGGTGGGGTTTGGCGGTGCATGTTCACTTGCTGCAGCAGTAGTACCAGTGTCTAAGGTGCGGTTGCAGAGATAGGGTCTGGGGTGTGTTCATGGTTGCAGAAAAGGGGTGTCAGCTCTGGCACCGGGGACTGGGGATCCAGCAGTGTGCACAAGTCACTCTGGGGAGGGAGCAGCAGTGTGCAGAGGTAGCTCTGGTGTTTGGGGTGAGTGTGCACCTGCTGCTTAGGGTCCAGCCAGGAGGTGGTGGTTAGGGGGAACAGCAGAGAATTTTTCTCTGGGGGAAGCACAGCTGTGTGGACTCCAGGCAGCTTAATGAGCTCGTTTCAGTCTAGATGTAGACCGTGGTGGTCCTTGGTGGCAAAAGCTGCAAGTGTCTACAGCAGTGATGAGGGCTGCTGAAGTCCTCCTGTTTTCCTTTTCCTTCATAGGCAACGGTCATACTCATCCCTCTTGGCAATAAGCCATGCCAAACTGGAGGGTGAGGTGCCATGCGTATGCTTCCTATACTTCCCTATGCACCCATCCTTGGCTTTTGTGCTCCACGGGACTTCTGCAGTTACTATTATACTCTGGCACTCTCCCAGAGCTATTTTCATCGGATGTAGTTATTTGCTTTTCTTATTTTTTCTTTTTCTTTTTTTTTTTTGTGGGGGAGACAGGCATTGGGTCCTCTAATCTACCAGCCTACTGAGGTACTGTCTTTATCTATTTTGTGAAAATACTTAAAGATGATATAACTTCCCACACAATAGCCCACACATTCTTCTCAAGTGCATGTGGAACACATTCCCCAGGTGAGAGCACATTAGGTCACAAAATAAGTCAATAGATTTAAGAAGATTGAAACCATTCCAAGTATCTTTTGCAACCACATGAAATACAACTAGATCAGTAATAGCTAGAAAACTGGAAAATTTACAAATAAATGGAAATTAAACAACACACTTTTTTTTTTTAAACAACACACTCTTGAACAACTTTTAGGTCAAAGAGGAAGTCAGAAGAAAACTTAAAAATTACAATGAGAGAAACAAAAATGAAAGCACAAACTAAAACCAATGGGATACAGAAAAAGCAGTAATGAAATTTTATATGAGAAAATATATTTTAAGCATTCTCACCAAAAAAAAGGAGTAGGGCTTGCTGTAAATATGTGAGATGATGGATGTGTTAACACAATTGTGAGAATCCTTTTACAGTATATTCATATATCAAGTAATCACATTGTAAGCTTTAAATATATTGCAATTTGATGGAATATATATACCCTCAATAAGACAAAAAAATTAGTTCATTCTCTCTTTTTAGAAAAGTTGATATGAAAAGGAGCAAAAATGTTACAAGACTAAAACTGCTAATATTTACAAGCAAACGCTGCGTAAACTGGATGCATTATTGTTCTCCAATTAATGGAGGGGTGAGAATCTCAAACATAAAGGAAGTTTACCAATATCATCTGTCTCCTTCCTTCACTGTAATAATAAATATCAGGAGAAAGTTGGAGAATTTTTGGTAACTTGCCTTCTACAGCATGCTTAAGTACTTAAATCTTGTGCTATTCCACTGCCCTCTGCTGTATGTATATGATACTTGCAACCTCAAAGCTAATTAATTCTACGGTGGTAGGTAGCAATGTCATACTAGCAACAGCATAGAGGTCAAACACTGTGCTAAGTGCTTTACACGCGTTATCTAATTCAATCCTCCTAACAACTCTATGGCTGAGAAATACCTTCTTCACTTTGTAGGTGAGGGACCTGAAGGTTCAGAGGCAAATAAACCAACTAAGGTCACACAATTTAAGGGACCTGGAAATTAAATATTGGTGCTAGAGCCAGCTCTGAGCTACTTTCTGTTCATTAAATATAACCATTCACGCTATAAGCTGTAGTGGAGGTAAATCTGGAAAGGTATTACCATTTGAGACTTGTTGATTAACTGATTATTAACAACGAGATGGCAACAATGACCTTGATTCTAAAAAGCCTAAAGTAAATATCTTCCTCTAATTTTTTCCTCTTGAGAAGTTCCAAATTTATTAAAAAGGAAAAGTTACTTCTCAACTAAGAGTAGGAGAAACTGTTCCTTAGGGTTTCTCAAAGTGTGATCCATGAGTCTCCCTCCCCATTTTAGGTGCCAATCACCTGTAGTAAGTTCCCAAGTTACCCATAAATTCTGTCCAATTTGACTGCAGATCAGAGGTTCCCACAATCCCCTCTTTTTGATTAATTTGCTAGAGTGGCTCACAGAACTCAGGGAACCAATATGTTTACCACTTTATTGAAGGATAAGATGAAGGATATAGATGAATAGCCAGATGATACATAGAGGTCTGGGAGGGTCCAGAGCTCAGGAGACTTGTCCCATGACTCATTAGAATCATGTGAGTTGCTGGTTCAATGCGCAGAATCCTAGGCACCAAAATGTATTCGTGGAGGACAGGACTGGTTGCTGAGAGATGTGATATGCATTAGTGAGGTAAGGTGGAGATAATAGAGGAATCAAGGATGGCTCCTAAGATTTGGGGCTCAAGAACTGGGTGGGTTGTAGTGACATTAATTGAGATGGGGAGGATTGGAAGAAAATGTGTTCTTATTGTTAGCAGTTCAGTTGTGGTAGTTGCTATTTGGCATTTGTTATAAATTTGGGAGTTTTGGTTTAGACATGTTATGTTTGTGATGTCAAATAGATAACCAAGTAAAAATGGAAACTAGAGTAAACTGCTTTAGGAAAAAAACTTTTCGATTCAGAACTATGCTTAAGATCTATCCACATTGTTACATATGCATCTATTCTATTTCTAATTGCTGACCAGTACCCTACCAATGATAAATGTCCAGATTGTTTCCAGGTTCTGTCACCACAAACAATATAGCAATAAACATCCTCCGATATGACCCCTGTGAAACCATAATAAATATATATACTGGTCTCTGTCCCTGGTTCCTGACACAGGGCTCCCGAAACCCTTGTAAAGTCCTAAGTGTTAAGAGCACTAGGAGCATCTCTTATTTTATTGAGGCATCTCTGGGTGGGCTATAGGATGGGGCCTGGTAACCAGAAAGACTAAACCATGATTAAAATGAAATTTTCAGCCCCACCCCTCATCCTCCAGAGAGGGGAGAGGGGCTAGAAACAAAGTTAATAATTGATCATACCTACCCGAGAAAGTCTCCATAAAACCTCCATAGTAAGGTGTTCAGACAACTTCTAGATTGGTGAACACATTCACTCCTAAGAAGGTGATGCACCCCAACTCCACAGGGACAAGTCTCCTGTGCTCTGGACCCTCCCAGACCTCTATGTATCATCTGGCTATTCATCTATATCCTTCATCTTATCCTTCAATAAAGTGGTAAACATATTGGTTCCCTGATTTGTGAGCCACTCTAGCAAATTAATCAAAAAGAGGGGATTGTGGGAACCTCTGATCTGCAGTCAAATTGGACAGAATTTATGGGTAACTTGGGAACTTACTACAGGTGATTGGCACCTAAAATGGGGAGGGAGCAGTCTTGTGAGACTGAACCCTTAACCTGAGGGATCTGACATTATCTCCAGGTAGATAGTGTTAGATTTGAATTAAATTGTAGGACACCCAGCTGGTGTCACAGAGAATTATTGGTTGTGGGGGAAACCTCCACATATTTGGTGATCAGAAGTAAAGCATTCTGTGTGAGTAATAAAGGAGGGAAACACAGGTGGAAAACTGAGTTTTTCTAATACATCCCTTTAAGGTCTGCATCCATTCCTTTGGAGTATATACTAAGAGTGAGACATACTTAGTTTGATCACCACATTCCTTTCCTAAATGGCTATAGCAACCTACACGCCATCAGCAGTGTCCGAGGGTTCCTCCATCTTCACAGCTCTTTGAATGCTCACCATTAACCATCCAAATGTTTGCCAATTAAAGAGGTATAAAGAAGCATCTCATTGTTTTAAGTAACATCTCTGATTAGTTTAAGTATTTTAACACACTTGTTAGCCTTTTGGATTTCTTCTTCTATAAATTACCTATTTATATTTCATCCTTTAAAAAATATATTGAGATCCTGGCTGTGGCAGCCAGCCTACAAGATGGTCCTTGATGATCCCGGCCTCATAGCATTCACATCTTTGTGTAATTGTCTCCCCTACTGGACAAGGTTGACCTGTGTAACCAATAGGACACCGAGAAAATTATGACGTGTGAATTCTGAGATGAGCTCATAAGATATCTTGGCTTCTGCCTTACTCTTTTAGATAACTTCCTCTTGGTGAAGCCCATTGTCATGTCCTGAGGACACGCAAGGAGCCTTACGAAGAGTCCACAAAGTGATGAACAGTCACCAGCCAGCACCAACTTGCCAGTCATCTGGCAAGTGACTCATCTTGGAATTGGATCCTCCAGCTCCAGTCAAGCCTTCTGGTATCTGTAACTATGACCAACATGCCAACTGCAACATCATAAGACCCTGACCAGAAACACACAGCTAAGCCACTCCCAAATTCCTGACCCATGGAAAATGAGAGTGATAAGAAGTGCTTTTATTGTTTTAAGCCACTACATTTAAGGTTATGCAGCAGCAGATTAATTAATGCCTTGGTGTTGTCATTGAGTTGTAGGACCTCCCTGTAAGAGTCCCCTGCCAGTTTTAGACTTTATAAACATCCTCTTTCAAGCTACCATTTGTCTGTTAAGTCTGTCTACAGGGTCTTTTTTTGAAAATAAATTCATAATTTTGGTATAATAAAATGAATTTTTTTTTTCTGCATTATGGTCCATGCTGGGTGGGGGAGACTTTATTTAAGAAGACTTCTACATCCTAGATCACAAGATATTTTCCTAATTTTCTTCTATAAAGTTTATAATTTTACCCTTCTCAGGAGTTTTTGGCTTACTTCTATACTCTAATAAAGGCAGATTTACCTCAATTCAGGCATATATAATTTTTCACTTCAAGAAAATTATCCTTTAAATCTTTGGAGGTAGAAAAAGTAAAAATTATAAATACAAAGCATTCTCCTTTCTGTAGCTTAACAAATAATAAGCTTTACCTGTGAATCAACTTATTAGAGCTCATGTTCTCATAACAGAATTCCTTCTACAAGCCTGCTATTCTTCGCTAATATTTTAGGAGAATCTAGGTTTAAGTTGCTTAGTTGCCTCTTTCCTGAAATAGAAGCCCAAATCCTACAAAATGAACTATGCGTTCTAAAGACAAATGAGTTTCATAGAGTGCTTTGGGAGCTTTCAAATCATTGATTTATTTAAATTTAAAATATATACGAACTATTTTTTAAGCTGTTAAAAATGTAAACATCAACATGTCATATGGCAAATAGTATACTGTACACTATCATGTTATCGTGTACTTCCTGGTTAAGTCATGTATGTCAGAAGTCAAAATAAATATTCTTCTATCATTCAGCTTAACTGAGGAGTATATCTTGAAATTGAATTGGTGTTTTAAAAAACATAAAGACCTTATAAACTATATAAATGTTTAACCATTGTATTGTATATTTGAAATTAATAATAAAATTTTTTTAAAAAAGGCTTTTCCTTCATAATGTAGAAAGCTGGAAAAAATGTTGCTTTCACTTTGTAGCAAATTGAGCTTTCACCTTTGTTTCAAATTTAAGACATTATGTGAACCCACAGGAGACCTTGAGGTTGCAGAAGAAACACCTGGTCCAAAATCATCTTGACAGGAAGAGGAGAGTTAACTCAGTCCCACTGAAGTAGCGCAGCTGGAAGAGCTGGCAAAGGGTGAAGGCGGACTGAAGAATGACAAAATACTGTAAAACCCTTGGGGCCAAAAATACTAGGGGAGTCATGTCCTCTTACATGTTCTTCCTCCATGACCTCCAACTGACACAGAGAACAGAAAGAGCCCTAAGATGTGTCCATTGTAGTGCAGACGTGGGGTAGGAGGACAGGAGCCACACAAAGGGCAGAAAGTTCACCATAATCTTTCCCCTCTATCTCCACTATAGAACAAAATTCCTTCAAAATGAACACAAACTGTCAAACTCAGGAAGAAATAGTCCCATATATAACAAAGAAATTGAATCTGTATTTAAAACTCTCCAAAAAAGTCTCAAGGCTCAGATGGTTTCACTAGCAAATTCTAATTCTATACTACGTGTTTAAGAGAAGAAAACTCTTCCCAACACATATTATGAGGCTAACATTACCATAAAACCAAAATCAAAGACATAGTAGAAAACCACTGCCAATATCCTTCATAAACATAGATGCAAAAATTCATCAATAAAAATTTTTACTTTTATTTATAATATTTTGTGTGTAATTATTGTTTCCACATTATGTTGGCAAGAGCCAAGGGAGCAGTGATTGTTTTGTTCAGCACTCTCCACCCAGTGCCTAGGATGCTGAAGGGAAAACAGTAAATGAACAAATGACTTTGTCTTTGAGAATTTCAGTTGACCTCCCCGAATTTCAATTAATGGTTCTCTTCTTTTAAGTTTTGCCAACAATCCCAGTGCTAGAGGTGAGAAAATAGAAAGGGGAAACCAAAATAACCAGAAGTTAGATTAAAATGGAAACATTTCTCCTATTCTGGTAATTTTTTAATTTGTTTAAAAAAAATTTTGCCAAAAGCTTGAAAAAGATTAACCTTTTTGGACTATCGATTTTTAAAACGAGGTATAAATGATTTGAGAACAGTTTGCTCTCTACGAGGTGATCTCTAAGTAGAAAGGATATAGAAAACCACCAAACTAATGTCTACAATTGAATCGATAATTACATTGCACCTTTTTTTTTGTCAGATGTCTTAGCAATTGGCTTAGATAACATTATCTGTTTTTTGTGTGTGTGTGTGTGTGCATTCCTACTCACATGTATCAACTGAAGCAAAGCCAAAGGCTTTACTAAGTAATAGAAAATTTTTTGTCAGCCAGTTTATGCTACTGCAATCTGTGGGTCCATGACCTAGAAGAAAATATAAGATGTGCTCTCATTTGCATCACAAAACAGATGGCACATTTAGAAATTGGCACCACATGGGTAATTTTCATGCTGCAGAACACATTTATTGGCTGATGCGTGATCTAAAAGCAGTGTTTTTATTCTGCCAGTTGTCTCCCACCCCACCCTCCAAAAAAGAAAAATTCTTGCAAAGTCGTTTGCATACTGTTGGACACTTCTTGCCCCTTGTTTATTTGCAATCCCTTCTTCAGCATGATTGACAATTTTTATGCATACTGGGGCCTGCAGTGGAGTTGAGGCTCAAATAGGAGAGCAGTGGGGTAAGGAAGCGCCTCTACCAGTGAGCACGATTAGAAGTGGCCATTTAAAAGACTTGCCCCATACAAATAGTTATGGTGTGAATGCCAAAAGGGACGCTAACACAGTCCATCAGAAAATAACAAGAAAACACTGTAAAGAGCACATGGAGGAACTCAGGAGTTTAAGTCCGGGATGAGTAAGCAGAAGAGCACACATCTCTATGTGTGACTAAGCACTGAGAAAGCATATACATAATTTTTAGTCGTATGTGATAGCTAACTTTAAAATAAATTGTTCTCTCTTCAACACGACAGGAAAATCCCTGGAAGGATTTGTAAGGCAACCTTATGCATTTTGGGAAGTGATTGATTTCCATCTGATTGATTCCTCTCTTGCACCAGGAATTTCCTTGATTTTAGTAACACCACAGTTCCTGGTTCTTCTCAATTTCCTTTGAAGAGCACTCCTCTTTGTATTAGAAATATCAACATAAACCAATTTGATAAAAAGAGAGTGTAATGGCTCATAAAGCTTAGAATTTCAAGGGGTGGATTGGTCAAGACTAGATCTAAGACTTGAAACTGTCTCTCTCCCCTGTGCTTACTGGCACTCTTGTTCTCCAGCTTGCTTGCTCTCTCAGATCTGCTTTCATTTGTGTGAGCTCCAGCCTCAGCCAGAATGTCTCCACAAGGTAGCAAGGATTTCTACTAGCAGCTCCTGGCTTACATTCTGCTAAAATCCCAAGTGAAAAGATGTACTCTTCCCCATCTAGTCCAGTAAAAACCCTGGTGAGGCTCTCAATGGATCTGAGTTTATCCTCTTCCTCTCTGCCCAATTTCTATTTCTCACCATATTTCCTTCACGTCATTTCTTGGAGGGATCTGCTCTGCAAAATGTTCCTTCTATCAGACCCTTTCCATCAGGTCCAACTCAATTCCTTACTCATCCTCCAGATCTCAGCTAAAATAACACTTCATTAGTGTGGATTTCTCTGACGAAGACGGAAACTATCACAGATTGGAAGATACTAAGACATGATATGTAAATGCAGTGTAGTATCCAGGACTGGATTCTGGAATAGAAAAAAAGACATTTAAAAAAAGACATTAAAAATAACTGGGGGAATGTAAATGAAATTATCATTTGCTAATATAAAAAATAAATGGCGTGAAAGTTTGCAAGACTGTCATCCATAATCTGAACTTCCATCAAAATTTTATTGTTCATCAAACAACCCATTGTTCTCAAGGAGTGCTATAAATCTGAACCATAAAACACATTTCTACCATTAACATATACGCTTTTGTTTTACGTATTTGGAATCCATATAAAGATTTCAATTGGAAACAAGATCTGAAACTTTTGGTTTAAAAATTAGTTATGCCACCTAGTGGTGACTGGGAAAATATGACTTAACTAAAAAAATTATACATGTTCTACTTTTGCCTTTTAACCTTTGTACTAGCTTTAGTGTTGATGGATCCACTGCTTTTCTTACGTTTGCCTTTGTCGGTAAGAATAATTTTTCAATATTTTCTTATTCATATTTTTGTTATTTCTTAAAGAAGTCCCTTTAACATTTCTTGTAATATTGGTGATAAACTCCTTCAGCTTTTTCTTGCCTGGAAAGCTTTTTCTCACTCTTTTAATTCTCAATGCTAGCCTGCTGAGTAATCTTGGTTACAGGTCTTTGCTTTTCATCACTTTAGAGTATTTCATGTCAATCCCTTGTGGCCTGCAAAACTTCTGTTGAGAAATCAACTGCCAGTCTTTTGGGAACTCCCTCGTAGTAATTGCTTTTCTCTTGTTGCTTTTAAGATCCTCACTTTGTCTTTAATCTTTGGCATTTTAATTATGTCTTGATGTGGGCCTCATTGGGTTCATCTTGTTTGGGACTCTGTGCTTCTGGGTTGTATGTCTATTTCCTTCACCAGGTTAAGGAAGTTTTCTATCATAATCTCTTCAAGTAAGTTTTCAATTCCTTGCTCTCTTCTTCTGGTACCCCTATGATGTCAATGTTGGTACACTTGATGTCCCAGAGGCCCCTTACACTAGCCTTTTTGGGGGATTCTTTTTTCTTGTTCTGATAGGGTGTTTTCTGCTACCTTACCTTCTAATTGATTTTACCCTCTGCTTCATCTAATCTGCTGTTGATTCCATCTAATGCATTCTTCATTTGTTATTGTATTCATTCTGGTTATTTTTTCCTATCTCTTTGTTGAAGTTCTTACTGAGATTATCTCTTTTTCCCTTAAATTCATTGAGCATCCTTATAATGTGTTTTGAACTCTGAGTCTGGTAGATCGCTTGCCACCATTTTTTTTTTTTTAGTTCTTTTCTAGAGTTTTGTCCTGTCCTTTCATCTGAGACATGTTTCTGTTTCCTTATTTTAGCTGCTTCCCGGTTTGTTTCTATGTATTATTAGGTAGATCTGCTACCTAAACCCAATCCTGGCAAATTGCCTTTGTCCAGGAGGCATCCTGGGAGGCGCAGTGACACAGTCCCCCTGGTCACCTTAGCTGGGTGCTCCAGTGGTGTCCCTTGCATAGATAATTACAACAATAAATTAAAGGATGTACACACACACAAATAATAATGGCAAAACATAAACATGGAGAGAGGTGAGTAAAAATGGCAGTAATTTTAGAATGTGTTCAAACTTATTCAATCATTAATTTAAAACAGACTACTATAAACATAGCTTGGTAATGTGAAGCACCTGGTAAATATAAACCAAAAAATAAAGGGAAAGGAATCCAACTACAACACTAGAGAAAGTCATCAACATACAAGGGATAAAGAAAATAATGAACAAAGAACTACAAAAATAATCAGAAAACAATAAAATGGCAATATATGCATACCTATCAATAATTACATTAAATGTAAACAGATTAAATGCTCTAATCAAAAGATGAATGGATAAAGATGTGGTACATATATGCAATGGAATATCACTCAGCAACAAAAAAGAATGAAATCTACCATTTGCAACAACATGAATGGGCCTAGAGGGTATTATGCTAACTGAAATAAGTAAGACAGGGGAAGACAGCATAAGATTTCACTTACATGTAGAATTTAAAAAACAAAATAAATAAACAAAACAGAAACAAACTATAAAGAGAACGATAATTGCCAATGGGGAGCAGTTTGGTGGGGAAGCTAGGTAAAAAAGGTGAAGAAATTAAGAAATACAAATTGGCAGTTACAAAACAGTCACAGGGATATAAAGTATAGCTTAGTGAATATAGTCAATATTGTAATAACTCTATTGATGTCAGGTGGGTATAAGACCTATAGAAATGATCACTTCATAAGTTATATAAAGGTACACCTATTATACTGAAATATACACTGAAGTTAATTGTAATTGAAGAAAAATTTTTAAATTTAAAAAAAGATGAGGGTATGTGTACTTTTGATAAATAAGACTTAACTGGGAGAAACACATTGACAATGTGATATCTAATACTGAATATCATTAAAGGTATTAAAAAAATAGAATCTTAGTAAAATGTTTGGAAGATGCATTTAAATGAGAGTAATGTACTAGCTACATGAGTAAGCAAGATATCTGAAGTATATTGAAAGTTGATACCCATGTTTATATCTCCATATTATATTACATCAAACACCACCTCAACTCTACCAAGTCATTATTTCATTATGGACATTTCCTTGCAATAAAGAAATGAGACTACAACTGGAAAAGGGAGAAAAATAAAGAGGCATTAAAGGTAAGGAGGGCATTCTTGAATTATTAAAAATAAATTAAATTAAAAAGTCACTAAGGTTCCTTGGAGGCCACTAATAATGAAAGGTTAGCTACTCCATTACGTGCCGAACAGAAAGAACAAGGACAAGAGGCAATATAGGAGTATAAAGAGAATGTAACATAAGTGGTCAAAGGGCCAGAGTTCTGCTCCTTGGCTATCAATGTCTGTCCCAGAGTAGAATACACTTAGCCTGTCCGAACTCCTATATCCAGATCTATAAACTGATGTGATACAACAAAAGGATCTCTTCAAATTCTAATATTGAACCAGGCAATCATGATAGAAATTCTTGAATCCTGAATAAAAAAAATATTTGAATGGCACCAACTTAATAAAACAATCAGGAAACAAGCAATAGCATTTAGTATATTTCCTCGTACACAGTAAGTGCTTCATAGATATTAACTAAGAGCAGACAAGAGTCTTGGGACAGGGTAAGAGAGGAGGAACAAAGAGGAAGAAGAAAAAAAGGAGTCTAGCATGCAGTATTTTCTAGTCCTATTTCTCACACTATCACACGTTTAAATACCTTCCTCATAATGTAAACCAAAAACACTTTTATCATCATTCTGTATGAGATACTTCTTTACTTAAAGAGTTATTTTAAAAAATAACTATTTTCACCTTTTGATAAGAAGCAAGAAAAACGGTCTCTTTGCACTCATTTTTATTAAACAAATAAGGCTGGTAGTGGAACTTTTTTTATTTAATGCATAAACATATAAGTCCCTTAGAGAAATTGTACATATTAGTGAATATGGTCAATGGTCACATCTATGGGTTAATTCTTTACAAATCAGAACCAATAATTAGGATAGATTCTATGCTCTCTTCGTTACATTGTGAAGTGTCTTGTGTAGTCATATTCTATTGTTGAATGACAGCTTGTACAAATTTCAAAAAAATTAGAAGATACCTAGAGGTCTTTAGCTAAGGAAAATAGATTGGTAAATAGTTTTATGATTTAAGCTAACATTGTAATTATCTGCTTTATTAAGCAATTTCTCAAAAAATATTTAAGACAAATCTTATATGAAGTATATTTTAAAAATTCACTAATAAAAGTTTGTGTCTCTTTATACTTTAAGACTACATGACCATTCCCATTTAATAACTGAATGTGAAAGTTCTTGATGAGTTATGGATCCATATAAGCCCAATTATTCCGATATAAAAATAAAGACAAAGTTGTCCATGTTTAAATGACTAGAAAGTGGTCCTCTTACTGCCTTGTTTGAATATATCAGAAAAACAACACAGGGTGAAGAATATAAAAGCACTGAAGCAAAAGAGAAAAAATAAGTAAGTGGAAACCTTCAATAATGACTGATTCTAGGTTAGTATACATGTATTTGCCATAGAATCTACTATCTTAGACTGTCTTTAATAAAATCCTGATTTTTTTTCTATGTTCATTGCACTTGTAAATATTAAGAGCTTAATTTTTATTGGGAGAACTGATGACTCAATTATGAATTACACATGAAGTCTTCCAAGTTGTTACCTAGCCTCCAACATAGAGATGAATGCTCAATTTATGCCTAATAAGATTTCAGGAGTAAATGCTTTGTTTTAATGTCAAATCAGCCCAATGTGCTGATTTTATTTCCAATACTTAGGTTACCTGTAGTTCCAAAACAGTGATGACCCCTCATCTACATTTAACACTAAGAAGCATGAACCAAGTCTAATATCAATCTAGCACCAAACTGATTCAAGCTATTTGGCATCTAAATCATTGACTTTGGCTACTTCTGATGAATCCATGCTGTGGGTACATGTATTTCAGGATCCAGCAGTTTACTTAATTTATTCACCTCATTAACCCCAGAGGACTGAGTAGGACAATCATAGTAAGATCCAAAAAGGGGGCAATTCTTGCAGAAAAAAAAATGAAAGCGAAAAATGAAAAATGGGGAAAAAATGAAAATACTATATTTTAAGAATATCTAAAATATACTTTATGTGCTTTACTTTTTAATTAACCTATTTAAGTTGAATTTTCAGCTTCAGAGAGACTTCAAGACTGCAACAACTCAACTTTACTTTTACCTGAGGGGAAAGTATATTTTTGATAACATGTTCAATTGAAATATAGAGAAAAGGTACTCATGTGTTATCTTCTAAATTAGTAGGTTGTTCATCTTTTCCTTTATCAATAAAATGACCCATTGAGTTTCTTTTCCATCAAGAGCAATGATTTTATATTCACATACTTAGCTAATGCCTTTCCACTAACAAAAGCATTTGGCAAGCTTGTTTCAGGCTCTGTAACAAGGCAGAGCTAACTAATGCACACGGTAACACTAATCAACTAAACAAGGCAGAATCATCACAATACAACATTTTCTAATAAATTAAAAACTCTATTAAGACTTCCAGATATGAGGGGCTAAAATAAGTTATAGGTACTGTGCCATTAAGGTTACACTAAATTTCCCAAAAAGGAAAAAAAAATCTTAGGGGCCAATTTGCCACTAATCACATAAGCAGGTAAGGATACATATGAACACCAAGTTCTCCCCCTCCTTCCGCAACAGTTTCAATGATTTTCTTCATCACCTCAGCATGCCTAAAAGCAAAACAAACAAATCTTATTAATATAGATTAGATCAAAATAGGAGAAGCAAGTTTTTGTGAAATCTACCTTATTATCAGTGAATTAATATTAATATATAATAGTTACATTATAAAATAGTCTCCTCCTTACTCCCCAACAAGTCAGATTGTTGAGTCACCAAGACAGTTTTACTGGAAGGGGTAATTTTAAAAAGCTCTGGTTAGCCACACGAAGAACACAATGGGACTAGTTAACTTTCTTATAATAGGGGTGGAAGGGAGTGGGGGGAAGGGGCGGTGGCCAGAAAACCAGAGAAAGGGAAATCATGCCAGGGCAGAAATGCAGAGCAAGGCTACCTGCTGAGAAACAAAAAAGAATCAGACCAGGCAAATTCAAAAGCTACATGGTAACAGTTGGACAGAAAAGGGAGATATTTATAATCTATGATTCTCATTATTTAAAAATTTACCTGAGAATAAGCCAAAATTCACTTAATGAAAAGCTAACTAGTCAGTCAAGAAGTTTATATATTTTTTTCCTTGTCCTCATTCATAATGTACAATTTATCTGATTCTATTACAAAAATTTTTGGCTTCATATAAAGAAAAATATTTATCTGAAGTTTTTGTCCTGTCCACAAATCTTTTCATAGCCAACTGCTGTCTCCCCTGTGCAATACAGAAAAGAGTGATATCAAAGTAATTGTCTGAGCATACAAACTAAGAAAAAGTAATGAATGTACAAAATGTAAGTACAAAAGTATGAATGATCTTTCATATGATACCCTGGCTTTAAAAACACTGCTTTAATTTTTATGAATATAACATTCACAACAGCCAGTCAGCTTAGAAGATGAGAGAGTAAATGTATTAACCCTGGTGAGATGAAGGCATACTTTGACATACTTCAAATCCCTGAAGTCTCTTTTACAGGCCCCAGCTTTTGTTGTTGTTGTTGTTGCTGCCATATTTACATTGTACTCCATAATACACTTATTTATTAAAAATATTTAACATTAATTTTCAGTTAAATTACTTCTCTCTCTTTCCAATGGAGTAAATTTTACTCTTCAGAAAGAGACAGGCCTTGGTTTGATAAGCACCATCCTAAAACCTCAAACCATAAGAGGGACCAACTAAGAAACTCTCAGAAATGAAACCTTTTAGATGAGATGAGATAATTCAAAACTAAAGCTAACGACTCTTTTTAAAAATTTACTGGGGTGACATGGGTTAATAAAATTATATAGGTTTCAAGTGTACAATTCAATAATGCATCACCTGTATATTGTATTTTGTGTTCATAACCCTGATTTATTTTTCACAGCAATATTAACAGTTCTTGACATAAACTGAAAAAATGAACCAGGCTTTCTATGAGATGAAGTTTGAAGATAAAAAAGTGTAAAAAAAAAAAAAAAGGAGGGAGGAGGACATTAAAGAATTTTTGAAAACTAGATTGTTGCATTAATCAAGGGTATACCAGAGTTTTCATCTGAAAAATATTGTTACGAGGGTTTCTCATGGATTTTGTAACAGTTATCCATGAGAAATAACAAACTGAAAGAAATATTCATGTAATACCTTTGCTTAAAAGGAAAATTCTGAACAAAGCATGCATATAGATTCAGTTTCACTTATTTGGCCCTCACACATTAATACCAAGAAAATCTCAAATTATAAAATGTGCCTGATTTGGTAGGACTGAAAACTTCTTAACTGAAGAGTAAAGAATAGAAACTCCACATACATCTCCCTTCACTAACCAATAAAAGGAAATAAATAGGTCATCTAAAAAAATACATAAGGTTAATTTTATACTCCACATTTACAGAAAGATACATCACAATAAGGCAAACAATGTCTAAATGAGTATTTTTCAATGTAAAAAGTATCTTCTAAACTATTCTTGAAGCTAAGAACAGGAGTAAAATCACAAAGATCTATATAACACATAAAAAGAACAAAAAATATTCTGAATGAAGTAAATATAAAATAAATTTGTAAAGATTTTTCCTTTTTTTCTTAGGTATTTAACTAAGTACAAGAACATTTTTAAAGAAGACAAATTTTATTTGTTTATTAAGTAATTTTCTGTTAAGGGCATTACACTTAGACTCCCCAAGTAATAAATCCATGAAGTACACACACACACACACACAAACGCGCACGCACACACCTGCATGGGTGAACTGAACACATAGGAGGTGGTGGGAGATGAGGGTGATTTTCAATGGTCACTGTTTTCTTCACATGATCTTGACTGATGTCTTCATACATGTGTTCAACTGTTAAAGGCTGACGTTGCTAAAACCATAAAAAATACTTTGAAATTACTGCTTAAAAACTTATAGACCTAAATGTCAATGTTTATGATATATTTAGCCCCACCTCCCACATCATTTGTAATTCAGAATCCTAGACTATTTAGAATGACCACATTATGTGGGGAAAAGTTTATACTGAGGAAAAGAGGGAAGGGGGAGTCTGTCCATCAGGCTATATGTGACATCAACCACCATATAATGAAGATCCCACAAAAAGGCAGGTTCATGGCTATCCAAACATTTTATAACTTCATAACTCATCTTTTAGACCTATTTTATTTTCTTGTTTATCATTTATAATCATTGGAATGACAGGTTAAACAAGTTAACTTTATTTTAGTTATCCATTACATGAATCAGTTAAAAAAGATTTTCTGTTTTAAGGAAAAAAACACATGTGATATGATTATTCAGTAAATGCCTAGATATCCAACAGGAGTAATCCCAAACAAAATTTAATATAACAAACCAGGTTCAATTTTCCTCACATTTTGAAGGAACAAGCAATAAATATATAACAGATTATTCTTAGTAGTATTGTCATATTAATTTATAGTTTCTTCAAAATAAGAATCAAGTGCAATATTAATCATATTACAAAACAAATGATGTTTAAAATTTAAAAGGCCACAATATATAACCATAAACCTAATGATGAAAGAATTAAACTCAACAATTAAAGATATTTAAATTAAAAGTTTTCTTTATTTTTTACCTCGTCATAGCCAAACAACCATAGTCGTGGTGTCTGGTAATATTTATCATAAGTGATGTAAAGGTCATAAGTTCTGGTTTGCAAAATAGCATCTTCACCTCCAGCATCGGTTTTAGCTTTACAAGCTTCTGCTATTTTCCTTGTGTCAAGGGTAGCCTGGCAATAATGGAGAAAATTTTACAACCATTAAAATCAATATGAAATTTTAGAAAAGCTATTATTCCTATCCTATGTATTTTTTTAAAGTAGATGTAACTTAAAACTCAAAGTAAAATGTTACATACTATCATTGATGTACACATGTAAATAAAAACTTATTTGAAAGATCAAGATATTAATAAAAACACTAATCCCCAAGTTTATCCATTAAATATTAACTAAAGAAAACTCAATTTACAAACCTCATCTGTTTCCAACAATCCACTCTCTTCATATTCTGTTATAAAAAGCAACAAAAGATTAATCAAGTTTTAAAAATTTCCTAAACCAAATTATATATTACTTCATAGTATCATTGAAAACTGGGTTTTTGCTTTTGTTTTATAACTGAAAATATTGAATAAATATGAGTGAGCTAACTCTGTACATATTTCTAAAGCAGGAGACACTTTACCTAGCAGAGAGCCAGAGAAAGTTAGTATGCTTAAGACTTGGTCTGTGCTAAAGTCATTAATAATACCAATTAGCATAATAATATTTGAGTCCTCAGGGACTCCATTGTATACACAAGGCTATTTACATAATTACATAAAACATGCTCATTAAAGTCATCAGTGACTTTCACTCTGCTGAATCCAGTACTAAATTCCCAGTTTACACCTTAGTAAATCTCTTAGGAGCATCTGGAATGATTTATTTCTTCCTCTTTAGAACATTTTCTGTCCTTGGATTTTAAGATACTATATATTCTGGGCTTTCCTCCCAGCTCACTAGCTTTGCCTTAACTATTTCCTATGCTGGTCCCTCTTCATCATCTCAACCATTTAAAAAAACAAAAAACAAAAGAACAACTCTACAGTAACCAAAGGCTCAGTTTTTGGACCTTGTTCTCATCTCTATCTACATGCCTTTCATGATTTCACCAGTCTCAATGGCTTTAAATGCTGATGACTCCCAAATTTATTCCCTAACTGCAGGCCTGGATACCTAATTGTTCACTTATGGCTAAGGAATATCACAAGTACCACATGTCTAAAACTAAGCTACCAACTCCCTTGAATATTCAGCCCTGTAATTTTCCCCATCACAGTTAATGACATCTTTCCAGACTTTGTGTGTGTGTGTGTGTGTGTGTGTAGTCACACTTGACTATTCTGTCTCTCTCTTGCCACACTCATTCCAGCAGCAAATCCTTTTGGCCCCAGCTTCAAATATGTCCAGAATTGTTTCTCATCCTTCCAATTCACTACTCAAGTACAAGTCATATCTTGCCTAGATTATCAAAAAAGCCTCACTGTTGTTCTATTCTTCAGTCTATTCTCAACACTGCAGTCACAGTGATTCTGTTAAAATGTTAAATCTCAAAGTCGCTCTTCTACTTAGAAAATCCCCCTAATGGCTTCCCATCTCACTTTTGAGTTAAAGCCAGGGCCCTACATGATCTGCCCTGGGATACCTCTGATTCCAAGCCTTATTATTCTCCCCTCACTTCTCTTTGAACACAGAATCTCCTCACAGTATTTTATATAAGCAACACATGCTCCCACCTCAGAGCCTTTGCGCTCCTCTTCAGAAGTCCAAATAGCTTGTTCATTCATTTCTTGCAAGGTTTTACTCAAAAGGCATATTTTTGATAAGCTTTTTTTTCTTTTTTTTTATTAAATTTATTGGGGTGACATTGGTTAATAAAATAGGTTTCGAGTGTACAATTTAGTAATACATAATCTATATATTACATTGTGTTTCACCACCCAAAGTGTCACCATCTATTTGACCTCCTTTACCCTTATCGACCTCTCAGCTTCCCCCTTTTCCCTGTAGTAACCACTAAACTATTGTCCATATCCATGAATCTCTGTTTGCCTTGTTCATTTGTTGCTTTCAGTTTTATATCCTACATGTGAGTGAAATCATATGGTGCTCAGCTTTTTCTGACTTATTTTGCTTAGCATGATAAACTGAAGATCTACCCACTATGGAAAACAGAATGGAGGTTCCTCAAAAAATTCAGACTAGAATTACCATATGACCCAGATATCCCTCTTCGGGGTATCTACCCCCAAAATTTGAAAGCATTTATTCATAAAGATACATGCACCCTGATGTTCACTGTAGTACTACTCAGGGTGGTCAAGAAATGAAAACAACCAAAATGCCCTTTAACAGATGACTGAATAAAGAACATGTGGTATATATATATACAAAGAATATTACTCAGTCATAAGAAAATATGCTGTCGATTGTGACAATATCAATAAGATTTTTCTTGGCCAACCTGTTAAAAATTACAACTCTCATCCCACTCTATGACTCCCTATGACTTGGAACCATCTAATACAGTACATTTTTGCTTACCTATTGGTTTTTTTTTTTTTTTTTTTGCTTACTGCTTTATTTCCAGCACTAAAAACAATTTGATACTGTACTTCTCAATAAATATTTATTGAATGAATGAATGAAAATGAACTGTTATATTAGAAACTATCAACACTGTTTTTAAGCAAAATTCCATATATAGCAATTCTTTAACTCTATCCAAGGGAAATGTAACAAACACACTAAAAGACTGTCAGATATTTAAGGCAGTCTAACAGCTTATACTCAAAAAACAGTGCTTTACTCATAGGGTTCTTCCTGCCTCCCACCACAACTTTGACAACTGTATGCCATTCAGGGAAAGTGGGTATCCACAAAGAGTATCTGTGCAAGAAGGTGTTTCTGATAATTATGACACATCAAGGTGGAAATGAAACTAAACAAGCAGATCTGAAGTTCAGGAGATCTGGGCTAGCGGTTTAGATACTGAAGGCGTGAGCATAGAGATGGTATATGAGGTTGCTGTGAGCAATTCTGGTAACTCATTTATATTTCCTCAAATGGGAACAAAGACAAGACTCTGACTAGAATTCAGAAAGAAATATACAGCCAGGTTTCATGGGGCCTCAAAAGTAATTTAGAAAACAAAACTGAAAGGCCCTTTAAAGTCAAGGCTACTCTTGATTAGGCATTGGTGTCACCTCATAACAAACACCACTTGCAATTATTGTGCCTCAGCTCTACTCGTAACCATCTTCTTCTGCATGTTATAAACAGCTCTATCTCACTGTAAATTCTACATATTTTTGGAATTCAGCCACTTTCAGCTTATAAAATGTCTGTCCTTTGTATTGTTTTCATATTCTCTTCCTTTTTCCCACTGGTCTCTATATACATATATATATCAATATTTAAACTCTCACAGAGAATCTAATGTACTTTATACGCCATTTTTCCTGTTGCATAAATTTCTATGCCAGACTATGTTATACCATTACAGAAGCCATAAGAGTAAATAAAAATCTATCTGGGAGTGTAGAGGATGAGCGTAAATAAATAAATAAAATCCCATGAACAGTAACATTTAACAGCTGGGCTGAAATAAAAGGATACCAGAAGACTTAAACAGTCGAGGAAGGAGGAAAACACAGTGTCATAAATACCAAGGGAAGAACAGAATGGATGCAGAGGAGAAAGTATATAATACAGACTGAATTTAATAACGAGGTTGCCCTAGTGACACTAATTTTTTCCTCTATTTTAAAATATCTGAGGTTTCATGTGTATTAAAGATTATCAGGCTAATGGACTATGAAGCTTGAAATAGCCATATACTTGTAGGCCTGTTATGTTAGTATAGTGGGTCAATCTCTTATAATGATTTATGAATGCAGTGATTTTCAGCTGGCAATCTTAAAAAGGCATTTCAAAATCTCAGGGGAATAGTGAGGGGATTCTGTATAATTCAAAAGGCTTCATTAAAAATCATTATTGTAAAGTTTTCAGAATGCATGTTATCAAAAAGGAAAAAAAAATACGAAAGGCATACGCAAACACTGTATGGATCTGAAAGAATTTAAGAGTTAGTCTAAGAATCTAGCTGTACACAGTATTAAAATTTATGACTAAGCTTTATTACAGTAGAAATAATGCTGTCGAGACTAAGCTTTAGGTAAAGTAGAAGAGTCCAATATCAAAATAAGTTCTGCATGGATTAAATTTAAACAAAATCCTCTCTAGGCTGCTAAATGTCAAAATTGAGAACTCAATGGAATAGAATTCTTAATCCACATTAATTATTAAAATTCCAAAATCAATATTCCAGTGTAATTAAAGCAAATCTGGAACACACCTTCCATATCTGCAGCTTCTCCTTCATCCTCCTCTTCTTCCTCCTCACATAAGGCTGAGCAATCTTGGAGTTTTACACTGTCCTTTGAAATTAATTATATTTAAAGTCACTTAAGTATGTTCATTACTTCAAATACTGAGCACCCACATGTCAGCACAGTTCAACCACTGAAAATAATAGTGATAAGACAGTTCTTATCCTCAAGAAATTCCTACTTCAGTGAGATGACAAACCCACAACATAATCATTAAAAGTGATGTCTTAAGTGCTGTGACTGAAAAATATAAAAAGCATCACAGAAACATCAAGACTCATCTAAGCTAACCATTTTTAAAAAGTTGCCAGTTGTACTTCCAATAAAACAGTATTTTTAGTTAATCAATTCATTATTAGAAAATCAGTTCAAAGTTATGTTAACTTGCACACATAATTTAAAGGACAAAAAAGGTATACATTTATAAATTATAATACACTTTTATGTTAAATTAATTTTTATAATTAAACATTATTATATTCTAATTTGTTAACAATATCCTGGCTGAATTAAGTAATTAAGAGTTATTATAAGACTTCAGTTCAGTTTCTTAACTATCATAAGCACTAGATTGAAAGAATAATGTTAACCAAAGACAAGTCTAATACGCATTTATCATTTTCACAAAATATTCTATAACTCTGAATCAATATAGTAAGTAAAAAGCCTGGACATCTAGTTTTGCCAAATTTACAAGTTTAATTAGAGATGATTTTATTTACCACTAGAAACTTAGATCATATGTGTCATTATTATACCAAAAATGTGAAACCACAGAAAGATCACCTGTATCTGGGTAATTATTAGATAAACCAGTATCTGATGAACTGATTATTAAGGGAAATTTTGATCATGTTGGATGTTTACACTTGATACAGGATACAGTAGAAATCAACAACAAGGGTAATACTTGGGTCTAGATGGCAAGCATCTAAGTACAGAATTTTAAAAAATAATGTAAATTCTATGTTAAATAGGAAATGACAGGAAAGGTATATTCTAGTTGCAAATTATTCTAAGTATTCATCCTTTAGTAGGAAATAAGGATGTTAAGTGAGATACCAAGCACCATATTAATCATTATTGCATCTATTTAAAATTCTTCAGAGAATACCATAAACCTATCAAAACAATGTTATCCAAACTGCTCTGCTATTTGTCATTCTCAAAATCTGAAGTATATACACTAATGGCTGAGTAAACAGAACTTCTAAAGAAGCAAAACCATTTGTAAAATTTCTCCTCAGTCATTCAAACTCTCCCCAAAGTAGAATTTCAAAAGGGTAAGTTCTCAGACTGATGAACTGCATCCTAGAAAGCCTAAAATTGAATTTCTAGCAAGCATAAAATTGTACGCTAAAAAAGAAAAAAAAAAACTATTTAGTTTATAACACTTTCTTTTCCGTTAAGCCCCAGGTACTAATTCTAAAAGATTAAAATGACCAAAACACACAAAGAACATCTTAAATTACTAACTGTTGTAGTTGAATGTATCATAAGGAAACAAGGAACACAATTATTCTGTCTAAATATTCTATTCTCTAAGAGACTTCACTGTTAACAAAATAATTAAGAAAAGATAAGGGTAAAGGCATTTTGTACTTTTTAAATATCATTTCAAACAATTATATAAAAATATAAAGACAATTGGTATCATTCTATTTAGAAATGAAAAGCTAACACAATATTGATAGTCTGAACTAACTGAAAATTTGCAAGCAGAAAAATTCCACCCAATTATATATTTTTACCTTCTCTCAGAAACAAATCATACAATAAAACCTAACTGATTTAGCTTCCACTCATGATTCAAAATGTCATGATTTTAAATGATGCTAAAGTTTACCTTTAAAAAACCAAATACAAAAACAAAACCAACTCAAAAAAATAAATATTACAGTGGTAATGAATAAATTGCTTAAGACAATGTTTAAAATGCAAAATATCATTACTATCAGCAAGTACATAAACCACTTCAAAAACAACCTCTTACAGAACATTTGGTATCTATATTTAAAAATGAAAAGCCATTTATTTTAAACTAGCCTAGAAGCCTTCTCAGCTAGCAAAAATTAGTAGTTTTTACCAGTTATAATCTCGAAAAATGTTTATCTTAACCATATAACAAATTAAGGAAAGAAAGAGAAGCACTGGAAAACAGTAGTATTTTAGTATATATTAAGAAAGAAAAATGAGGGGAAAATAACAGCTAAATTTAAAACTGCTTGATAATAATCCAAAGGTGAATAAGAATGCTATGAATAATCTTAAATACATACACATGCAAATAACTAGGTCACTGAAGTTAGAAATATATCTAATTAACCAGTACCTTGCTTTCCAGTGTAATCTCCTTAACTGCTTCGGTTATTCCTGCAATACCTGTTTAAAATTGTTCAGAAAAGAATAACAAATTAAGTTGTAAACATCCTCTAGATTTCAGTAATATAAAAATACTTAAAATTCTCTAAATTCTCACAACTGCTCTGAAATGAGGAGGCAATGTTAGCAGCATTTTCACAAATAAACTCTAATAGGAATAATCCCAAAGACACTTCTCAAAAAAAAAAAATATATATATATATATCTCTCTCTCTCAATTTGATATTTTACCATGAATTATCCTATTCTATCATTCCTCATTTACTATCCCTAATTTACTTTTCTTATTTGCTTTCCTTGTGTTTCTATCAAAATACATATTCTCATAAATGAAAAGATTAAAAGACTACAGGACTCATATTTACATTTAAAACCTACATCGAAATTTTCTCGATGGTTATTAGTTATCTTAATATGCCATTTGCTTCACAAATCTAGGACACCCAGAGGGAGTAACACCATATCACATTTATATGGGGCTTTCTATTTTACTGTTTCTACATTTTATTTAATCCTTACAAACACTATCCTGAGGTAGTTAGGATAAGAATTTTTTCCCCCTATGAAGAAAAAAGTCTCCAGAGAGGTAATATAGCTTGCTTGAGTCTCACAGCCAGCTAAATGAGAAACCGGATTCAAATCCACACATTCTGACTTTCGGTTCAATACTCTGTCAACTGCATTTGGTTGAGCAACTACCTTAGAATCTACGAATCTACCTGTCTCAGTGAAGGTGGCGTTAAGCATATAGCAGCATCGCAGTCAGTAAAATAATATTTCTAAATCAAAATATATGTCAGTGTTCTTAAATAGTTCAACAAGGATGGAAATACTAAAAAAAACCCTACACACAAAATATGCTTTGTTCTTTTATTAATCTTCTAAAACCTTGATATATCTGTTTATGTCAAAACCAAAGAATGACTCAATTTCACAAATGGAAAATGCCACAATTCACAGCTCTAGCATAAAGTTTTTACTTGGTAGTTTTTTCTAGAAATTACTATTTAATAGGTATGATCACTACACAACAGTAAAACCTAAATCTAACATACTGAATTCATATTACAAAACAATCCACTGAATCCAGTACTTAGAAACAAAGAAAATAAACCTTTTCAATCTGTCTAAATATATGTAGTAGTATCGCATCAATCCAGAGTCTCTAAAAGTAGAACATGCTGGGTTGGGGTGGGCGGTGGGGCAGAGTTCAAATGACTCTAATGACGGTAATACCTTTATGGGCTGTGATGGTTAAGTTTACATCAACTTGGCTAGGATATTATGTCCAGATGTTTGGTTAAACACCAATCTAGATGTAGCTGTGCAGGTACTTTTTTAGATGTTAACATTTATATCAGTAGAAAAGCAGATTACCCTCTATAATTTGGGTGGGCCTCGTTCAATAGTTGAAGGCCTTAAGAGAAAAAGATTTGAGGTCCTCAGGAAGAAGGAATTCTGCCTCCAAACTGCTTCCGGACTCAAACTGCAGCAATTGACCCTTACCTGGGTCTTTGGCCTGCTGGCCAGACTGCCCTATAAATTTCAGACTTGTAAACTCCCACACACATTTAAGCCAATTCCTCAAACTAAATCTCTCTATACCTATATCTATAATTATAATCTATTATCTCTATCTACATTCACATTCTGTTGATTATATTTCCCTGGAGAATGACGACTAATAATATAAGGAACTGAAGAAGAGATGAAACAAAAGGAACTAAGGTGACAAGGAGCCAGGCACCTGCCCTTGTGAGTCAATGGAAGCACTGCTTTAACCAAATCGGGATATAGTTTAAATCTAAAATTCTAAGGGTATGTCTCAGAAACATTAGTTAGAATTGATTATGTATATCTAATTAACTGCAGTTGAATAATATTATGTCGTTTTCCATAAATGAAAATGTTACTTGTCCCCCATCAGCAGGGCAACCATCTATTTTAGTTGCTGAACTTCTGTAATAGATTTCTGTCAATCCAATCATGCTGATACCTACTTGTCTCTGTAATGAATGCCTTTGTAAATATGCACCTGGATTTCAGATAGTGATTATGGAATAAAATACAACTAGACAACAGAGTAACTTATTTACTTGACATCAGAAACATAGTGTTCTAACCGGTGGCATTACTCAGTCAACAGACAATTTCTTACAGATGTGTGGTCCACACTTCCAGTCATGGGAAAACTAAAGAGCTGCTGAATGCTTTTGGAAGTGATTGAAAATAAAGAAATCTAACAACACTATTCAGTAGGGGGAAAGATAATTTTTAAAATTAGTTTAAAAAGTCGTTCAATCTGCTATTTTTTTTAGGCCTTGACATAACAACACTCAACTCATTAAGAAGTTAGTTTCAAATCAAGTAGCCGGAGTCCTAAATCTGTGTCTATTATCATCTTAAAAGAAAGAGCTGGCAGAGTCTCTTATTCAGAGCAGAGCAGAAACTGACATAATGAGGTACCTTTTCCTGGCAGATTACTTAGTCCTCTGTATACTGTAGCAAGTCTCAATTAAGGGCAGCAATTTTGCTCCTCATGGAATATTTGGCAATGCTTGGAGGCATTTCTAGTTGTCACAATTGGAAGAATGCTACTGCATTTGGTGGGTTGAGCGCAAGGATACTACTAAACATTCTGCATTGTACAGGAAATGCTATGACAAAGAATTACCCAGCCCAAAAGGTTAACAGTGCTAAAGTTGAGAAAGCCTGCTCTATTACTACTTCCGTTATACCTTCTACTTCCTATGGCTTAGAGGGATAAAACTTATTTTTAAATTCCTACATTTAAACTCAGAACATATTTTCTTGATTAAAATTAGGTTATAAATGGTAGTTAGCTATAGCAGCATAAAATAATACGCATTTACATTGTCGATATAAATATAGTGGCACAATAGGTTTTTAAGACTGGAATAAAAAAATCGTAGTCAGAGTTCCAAACAACTTATGCAAACAAACTTATGATAGGCTTAAATTTAATGAAACCCTTTAACAAAAATGTGAATAACTGCTATGTCAGATACTATGATAAATACTGAGGATTCAACAATGAATCTCTACCTTTACGGGGGCCAACAGTCTTTAAAATCCTCTATTAGTCATTTAATAAATAATTACTAAATACTTTTAAATGCCAGACCTCTGAGTAAAATGAATATGAGTATGGTTCCTGTCCTAAAACTCAATGTAATGACCTATAAATAAGGGATTCAAAGCAAATTGGGATGCATGCTCAGTATTTCTAATTGGCTTTTTTTTCTTTCATTGGAAATAAAGAAAATAATATACATATTGTTATATTGCTATGGAAGTAGCAGTACTATACAAATCTAGTATACTCCAAAGAGCATTTTTTTTCTAATTTGTTATCCTGCTTCTTTTATGGTAAAAGTCTATTGCACCTTATGTATACTCCTTTTTATTTTTTAAAATCAATGTGTTATAAAATATTGCAAAAATGTTTAAAACAATTTAAACCAAATATGTGTCATTCTAGTCTCCTCTTACCTGTGTTATGGTAAGTATCTACCCATCCTCCATCACCATCATCTTCTTCAATGATAGCTTCCAATTCATCTGAATATTCCATCTGTTTGCACCGCTTGTAG
The DNA here is from genome assembly GCA_003508835.1 of Eonycteris spelaea. Lineage (NCBI taxonomy): Eukaryota > Metazoa > Chordata > Mammalia > Chiroptera > Pteropodidae > Eonycteris > Eonycteris spelaea. The sequence continues at coordinate 6,943,964 of PUFA01000084.1, read as the reverse complement.
CATGGTACTACAAAAAATTACACATACAGTTAGTAGCACATAATCTGCTTCCTATAAATCCATTAGAAAAATAAAATAGAAAGTTTATACCATAAAATGATAGTCCTACCACTAAAATATTAAGTGAATACTACAGTTCACTTCTAATGAAAATGATTAATTAAAGAGTAATATTTAGCCCAGAGGCACATAATTATTTGACCGTATTTATCTGTCTCTAAATAGGTCTGTCAGAGACAAGCAGAAAAGCTCCACTGGGAGTGTTCTATGAATTCTTCACCCTGATGGTCTGTAAAAACGGCAACCTGAAGCCAGAGATGACATTGTTCAACTTCAGGCTAATGAATAATACTTTAATGGTTTTACTCTCAGAACATGGAGGCATCACCTGTCATTCTCAGAGGTGGTAGAGATGACCTGCAGTGCGCACTGCTAAAGTTAACTTTCAATATGAATTTCAAAATTTATATTTAAGTTCCAGCTATTCACAATGGATGGAGAAACCAGTGTAAAATACACTAAACTGCTAAATTTTAGTCTGTTTACAATATTGGTGTCAAATTTTTCACATAGTGAATGTGTCACTTAACCAGTATTATTATTCATATAAGCCTAAAAGTGATGTAGGGACAAATGGCTATAAATCTCTGATTTTTTAAAAATAAGCAGGATAAAAATATGCTGTAGGAAAGTGATGTTTTGTACATACTTTCCCTTTCCTATAATGGGTAAATTAGACAGAAATCAATGTATTATTATGTGATTAGATAAAAGACTATAATAACTTTGTGATGTTGTTTTCAAATTAACTTCATAAATAAGATGCCTGTTTCAAAACCATTTTTTCTGTACCTACAGGCGATCTTTCAATGACATTATAGATAATAAAATCTTTAGCTTTGAGCTTTTAGATGTCAAAGGTAGTCTCAATTTCATTTTCCATGAAAACTTCAAGGCTAAAGAACAACAAAATCAAGTAGCTAAAAAGATTATGATTATGAAGTCAACTTAAAAGAAATCCAATTAGAAGAAATCCAACTATGCTTAGGGCCCCTTTCCTCCATATGTTAAAATCAGACCTTTTTGGCAAAAAGAAAAAACAGAAAGAAAGGAGATAAAAAGCAAATAAGGAAAAAACTACCTTAGCAACAGAAAATTCAGAGCTTCATTAAATTTCCAAATTTCTATCTAGGAGCTGATGTTAAGTACAGCTTTAAGCACAAATTAACGTCAGTAAGTGCTAAAGTGTTTTTCTTTTTTAAAATTTATATATAACTCTTTGTGTAGAATCTACTAACATATGTAATATAATTCTTACCATTTTTGGTGACCAAAAATTGTTTGCCTGTTGGTAAGTATGCCTTCACTTTCAATTCTTCTCCTGTAGCCCTTTAAAAAGAGTAAAGCACCAGAATACAAAAAATATTTTAAAAGGCAAAGACAGATAATATCACATATAAATTAACAAAACTACACAATTCACATCCTTGACAAAACTGTTTTAAAATTGGTTTGCGAAGGATGCCATTAAGTGATGTGTATAAGGGCATCAAAGAACATAGCAATATTATAAATGAAATGTACATGAAAATAATCATGTACATTAATGAAATGTACATGAATGTATGAATGAAAAATAAATGAAATGCATTATAAATGAAATGAAAAGATGCAGACAGACCTAAGAGAATTTGGATTAAATATTATACAAAAAATATAGAATACATAGTAACTATTAAACAACTATTATGCTTGCCTCTAAACAAAAAGAAATGCTGTTCTTACTAAGCACAACTTTATTCAGATTTTCAATCCTAAAGAAATGCTCATCTTGAGACAAGGAGAGGCAAAAAAAAAAAAAAACAGCTGCATGACATAACAAAGTAGGTGGTTACAAGATCCCTGTTCCTACTACTCTATTAAAATGGGAACTAAGAGATAAAAGACGCTTCAAATCACAAGATGATAATGTTGAAAATAATTTTTTAAAACCATTTTATTGAGTAAATATTAAGTATAGGACTTAAAACTCTAACGTGCATTATTTTATTTACTATTTATAATTTAATGATAAAGAAGTGGGTACCACTGATATCCCCATTTTACAGGTAAGTAAACAAGAACTTAAAGAAGATTGCTCATGGCCACAAAACCAGGTGGAAAAGCCAGGATCAAGCCAAGTGACTCCAGGGTTACTGTTCTTAATACACTACTCCCTCTGTGCGTCAGAGCCACCTATATAATAACATTTCTGATTTTTCTCAGCTACTCTGGAATATCTTACTAAGAATTTCCTCAAAGTTTGTTCTATGCGTTACCTACTGGAATTGGCATGAGCTGGAGTGGCATATGTCTGTCACAAACACATGAGCATAAATTTGGAGTTCTGCTGCTTTGTCAAGCTTCAGTCTAAAGTTCAAACAATCCACTGGAACACAAAATAAAGCCAGAAAATGCCCTAATATCATTTGATAGCCTTCTAAGCTGCTTTGGACCTTCCTTAAGAGTCAACAATCCAACAATGTCATGGCAATGCCTGAAGTTCTAAGGGAAGAAGACACAATAAGGTCATGATGACACCTGTAGATATCAAAGTATAACATAGAAGTATTTTAAGCACCAATTTAAAGTGAATTGTTCCTTTAACCCCAGGAGTGCAGCCAGGAGTATGCACATTGGAGTGGGGGATAACTGAGTTCTAAGTTTCAATGAAATTATTTCAACCATCACAATTCATAAAATAGAATCATAAACTACTATGTGCTAAAAAAAGATCCTGTCCACATATAAAATTGTTGTAACAATACTATGCATATGTTTGTATGTGTGTGCGTTTAACCTAGACAATTAAGAACTATGAAAAAATCTGAATAAAAAAAGTGCATCATATTGAAGAAAATACTAAATTAGTTATGTTTACAAAATGAGTATTATTTTAAATTTTACACACCTATTTGACTTACTCTATATAAAATATAGACCAGAACCAGCTAAATATAGTTTTAACTTACATTTAGGATAGAGGGGAGGAAAAAGTAAACCACTCTTAGAGAATTTCTGATATTAACTCAATTTTAAACATGGAATGGAAATGCAGATAAGAAAGGACATAAAAATAAATAAACCTGACATTTTGGCCTTGGTACATAAAAAAAAAAAAATGCTCTAAAAGAAGCAATTGATAATAGGCAGTAACAACTATTTTGGATATGTGTTAAATATAAAAATTAAGAAGAGAACAGACCAAAAATTAAAAAGAGTTCCTTAAGCATCCTTATCTCTGGTTTAAAATAGTTGTTTAAGCTCTTTAGATATTAAAGAAAACATTATTAGAACTGTTAATTCTAGAGCCCTTTCTCCCAAATCAAAACTGTGCCTTTCAATTAAAATTGAAAAAGTGTCTTTGAGGGGGAAAAAAGGAAATAGGCTGAAAAACTTATATCCAAACAAGATGACAATTTCAAACAATTCTAGCCTAATTTGAATAATTTTGCCAGTATTGGGATCACTTTTTCAGCAACTGTCAGGTGGTTTTACAATAAGTACTTGAAAGTACCTTGTTTCTAAAACGTTATTATTCAGAATATTTAAAATATGTCATATGATCAGCTAAGTTCCTTAAATTACTTATACAATCAAAAGAGAACTTAATAAAAAGTTGAAACATTATTAAAGTCTATTACCAGCGGATTTCCAATGAAGACCTTAATCAGTATCATGAATCTTTTAAATTTGAGTGAATTCCTAAAAGGGGAGTATATTTTTGAACTTTAATAACAGGTCTTATGGTCAAAGAACGTAAGATTGAAAAATTTCTGCATTTATTAATGTCATAAAAAATAACTCAATACTTTTTAATTTAAAAAATGAGCTGATGAAATTTATAAACTTTTTATTAACATTTTTTATTTTTAAATGATAGTTGGCATAGAATATTATATTAGTTTCAGGTGTACAACATAGTGATTAGACATCTATATAACTCACAAAGAGATCATCCCAATAAATCTAGTACCCTCTGACACTGTAAATAGTTATTATAACACTGACTATATTCCTTATGCCATACTTTCTATCTCTATGACTATTCTGTAACTACCAATTTGTACTTCTTAGCCCTTCCCTCTTTTCAACTGACTCCCCCACTCCCTCTCCATTTGGTAACCCTCAAAATGTTCTCCGTATCTATGTTTTGTTTATTTTGTCCTTTAGATTCCACATGTACATGAAAACATACGGCAATTGTCTTTTTCTACATGACTTACTCCACTCAGCACAATACCCTCTAGGTCCATCATGAATTTTTTTTTTGCATCCCTTCACTTTCCACCTCTGTGTGTCTTTTACTCTGCAGTCTTTTGTAGGCAGTCTATGTAAGGATCTTGTTTTCTTATCCATTTAGCCACCCTATCTTTTGATTAGAGCATTTAATTCTTTTTCATTTGCAGTACTTATTGATACGAAATTATTGTTATTCTTTATTCATATTTTGATACATATTTTTTCCTTCTTAAAGAAATCGCTCCAACATTTCCTGTAAACTGGCTTGGCACTGATGAACTCAGTTAGCTTTTATTGTTTGGGAAGCCCTTTATCTATCCTTTGATTCTAAATGATAGCTTTGCTGGGTAGAGTAATCTTGGTTGTAGGTCCTGAGTTTTCATCACTTTGAATATTTTGTGCCAAGCCCTTCTGGCCTCCAAAGCTTTGAGAAATCAGCTGAGTCTTATGGGAGCTCCCTTGTAGGTAACCAAGTGCTTTTCTCTTGCTGCTTTTAAGATTCTTTTTATTTAATCTTTGGCATTTTAATTACAATGTGTCTTAGTATGGGCTTCCTTGGGTTCATCTTGTTTGGGACTCTCTGAACTTCCTAGGGTTGTATGTCTATTTCCTTCACCAGGTTAGGGAAGCTTTCCATCATTATTTCTTCAAATAGGTTTTCAATTTCTTGCTCTCTTCTTCTGGTACCCCTATGATGCAAATATTGTTACATTTGATGTTGTCCCAGAGGTTCCTTAAACTATCTTCATTTTTTAGGCCTTTTGCTTATTGCTGTTCTCATTGAGTGTCTTCTGCTAGCCCATCCTCTATTTCACTGATTCAATCCTCCGTTTCATCCATTCTGTTAATTCTGTCTAACGTACTCTTTATTTCAGATATTGTAGTCTTCATTTCTGACTGGTTCCCTTTCATGTTTTCCATCTCCATTTTTTATGTGTGTGTGTTTTTATCTTTGTTAAAGTTCTAAGTTCATCCACTCTTCCCCTACGTTCACTGAGCATCCTTATAACCAGTGGTTTGAACTCTTGAGTCTGGTACATTGCTTGTCTCCCTGTGTCCCTGGCACTTCTCGAGCAGCTGTCCATTGCTGAAGCTCAGAGCTAGTGAGTCCATTGGTCAGTAAGGCTGGCCATGGGCCCTTAAAGAGGAAACAGTCTCCAACTCCTGCAGTCCTTTGTCTCACTCAATCACAATCTCTGTTGGTTTTCACAGCCAGAGGTTGTAGGGACTTCTCTTATTGGCGCTGGAACCCTAGGCTGAGAAGCCCATGTGGGGCCAGGACCCCTAGCTCCTCAGGTGGGGGATGGAGTTCTGCAGCCAAGATAACCCCAATTCTCGCTCACATGGTTGTGAGACCCGAGGTTTAGTGTCTCCACCCCGCCTACCAATTTAAGATGACCTGTTATTTTTGTCCCCAGTTTTAGGGTTTCTCTTCAGCTAGATCTCAGGCTACTCCACGTACTGGTTGCTCTGCAGTTTCACTGTAACTTTGATGTGGTTGCGAAAGAAGATATGCACAGCCTCTACCTTCTATGCCACCTTGCCTGGTCCTCTCCAAATTTATAAACTCCTAAATGTTATTTTTTAAAAGATCCATTACAAGATTAGACCTAGGCACTATAAAAGAAATACTAGTAAAGGAACAAGTCATTTATCTCAAAAACATACATCTTTTGTGCTAACATTGCAAAACAAAATAGGTATAACAATTCACGTTTCTTCTTTTATTTTTCTTTGAGTATCACTAGGGAAACGTTTAATCGGAAAATCTACTAGAAAAGAGTTAGACTGGTCATTCTAATTTTTATGACCTAACCTATTCCTCAAACTGCCATAATTTCTGAAGTTATACCTTATCTAAATTTATATTCTTCACTCAAGGTTACTTACCATTGCCATGTTGGACAGTGGTGGACTAAATGATCTCCAGCTGCCACAAACTATTCAGGATTTACAAGGAATATGAAAAAAGAGAAAAAGAAAATTGAACACCACTGAATGTAAAGTGGCAAAATATCAAAGCGATCATCCTATGTAACCATGATACTCAATAATTAAAATGTGAACAGCACAAAATCTGCTCTACCTGTCTGAACATTTTTTATTATTATTAAAATTGCTAAATTTTTAACATCCATAAAAATTCAAATTAGGGGAGCACTGAGATCTTGCTCCCCATGTCATCAGTTTCAGCTCAAATAAACTCTTATAAAAACTCTCCAAAAAAAATTCAAATTAATTTTAGAAGAAAAAAACATTGAGTGTTACTTGTAATTCATTTTTTAGCATTTGGTATTAAATAATACCACATGTATACAAATCATGGAATGAATAAAGTTGATACTTTAGGATCTAAAATATCAAAAATCATTTTGTGGATAAATAAACTGTAGAGAGATTCCTGCTAGTGGTTGAAAACTCAATGACGATCTGAAAAAATTACTAAATAGATACATGTCTATTTTGTAAGAATGATTTATTACATCACATTTTTCCTTTTTTTTAAATTTAGGTAACAGCCAATTTTGAAAGCTTTTTAACACTCTTTAAAAATATTAACAAGAGTTATAAATGTAGAGCCAAACAATGAGGGGAAAGTTAGCTGCTTTTAGATTGACTCAGAAAACACAAAGAGAATCAAGAAACTGAATCCCTTGACAAATCTTGAACATTCTGGGCAGATTGAACATTGTTCAAGTCTTGTTTTGTTTTCATAAATTAAAAACATACTCAGGAGGAAAGAGTTTCACCTTTTGAGAATTTCCATTATACATGATGTAATCTTACTGCAGGACAGAAATCCTGCTTACTCTTAAGAGTAGAAAATAAAAATCCGTTACGTGTAACTGCAGTGTCCCAACTCAAGCAATATGCACACATACTTTCCTGATTACTTTTATTTCACAACAGCTCTAACTTAAAATCATGTATTGTCCATGGGTTTATTAAACAGCAAAAAGAAAATTTCTACAAACAAACAAACAAAAAATTTAATTTTTCATTGTTTTTCTGAGAAAAGTATAAGTATGTCTATATGTAATACTATATTTTAATTTGAGAGAGTAAGACTATAAAATGAGTATTCTGAGTAACTTCTTTTAAAAAGATACATTAACAAGATAATATTTAGCAGTGTGGTCCCAATGGCAAATATTTCTCTTCTTTTATCTCATCTTTACAAATCTTTCTGTTCTTTTATTTTAAAGAATCTTTATTATTAAACTGATTAGGTAAAGACAAAATCCCAAATAAAAACATTTTGAGTCACTATAATCAGATGCTACATTTAACTCTAGTTATCAGGAACTAATTCATCACCATCAAAAGAGTATTAATTTAACAAAATGCAAGCAAAACAAAGAATTAAAAATTTAAAAATTCTTTAATGATGTAGTCTTATGGTCACAAGACTTTAAGATTTTTTATTTCATGGTACCTCTGGAGGTAGCATCTATTAAAATAATAAAAACACTAAAAAGTAAAGAAAACTATAAATGAACACAGAATTGCACTAATAAACATGTGTACATCTTCCCTCATTAGCAGTGACCATTACTTTATGTTTTATATATTCAAGTGAAATAAAATATAAGACAGACTCAAATTTCTAAATTCTCGATATTTTTTCAGTAGCTTCTCTTATTAAATATAATATTGAATAACCCCAACAAGATTGAATCAATATTAACATTTTGGTGAGCAACATTATTCCCTCATTACTCGTAGTCAAGTCATACACATGTTGTACATTAAAGTATTTTAAGTCAGACAATACTATTCTAGATAATGCCTGCCTCTCTTTTTAAACGCAATACTTCCACACCTCTCACTGGAAACAAAAAGGTAGCTGAAGACGGATAGCCAGAAGCCTAGAAACAGTAAAAGGAAACAAAAAACTCAGTATTCATCTAAAGCAAATTGTCTTCTCATTTTCCTCCTCTAGACTCAGTCTAACTCAGTCCTGTAATTGTGTTCTACCCCAATCCAGCATTATGTGGCTGGGACCCGCTGGGCTAGTGATGCCTTGCATTTTTTTTTAAAAGGGAAAATTCATTAACTACTTCATCATACAATTAAATGTAACAACTATCATTCTAGGACTAGTCGCTGTTTTAAAACAGCTTCATTTTATATAATGATCACAGATATGGATCTCTAACTCCATCTATTTACTAATTAGTCATCTTCACATAGAAGAGGTAAAGCCAAAGAGCCCAAAAAGAGCTACATACTTTCATTTCTGCTCGTGATTTCAGATACTTATTTCAACAGCCATATCTATATTTCACCTTTGAGAAGAATATTAAGATCCTTAAGATCAAAACTTAGTTTTATTTGGCATTCAAGGCATGATGAAAGTATGTGGCTTTTTGGGCTCTTTGGCTTTATCTCTTCTATGTGAAGATGACTAATTAATAAATAGATGGAGTTAGAGATCCATATTCAAGGTATTAAACTTAGGTATCATGCCTAAGGTAGAATGGGTCCTTCAGAAGAAGTCTAGTCAAAACCCCTCATTTTGTAGACGAGGAAACATGAGGCCTGTGCCTAGATAACTTAATTGATTTGGAAGTCAGAACAGGAGAAATTAAGAGAGATGGTTCTAGAAGGCAGGTCTCCTAGGTTCTTTCCATACCACCATACATCTTCACTTAAAGACAAAAGATCGCTTCAGCTCACCATTCTTAGAACTTAAAAGATTTGGGACTGAAGAGATTCCATCAAAATTAAAAAGTAAAAGATCAGTTAATTCTCTGGCTTGAGATCTTAGAATTTACAATAGTCAGATCATACAACAAGGTTCACTTTAAAATGTTTCTCGCAAAACAATGAGTAAAGTTCTATTGTCAGTGAGTACAGTGAGTAGTACTTTAATGAGTTAAAGATGAAGCTTAATAGATTCGTTGTAATTTATTACGACTACAAAATAAAAGTCTGAAGCGACCATAACTCTTCATTACCGGAGTCTAAAATGATTTTTAGACTAGTATTTGTTTCTCTAAGGACAACAAAATAAACTATCTAAAGGAAAGAGAACTTTTATTATTTGGTGCTTAAGTAAAATTATTCCTCAAAACATTATTCTACATTAAAAGTTCAATAAAACTCACTGGCCTATAAAATAGCTATTAGTTTCAGCATTAAGCAGATTCAACATTACTTGGCTGGTAGAAAAAATTTTTTAAAATGGCGGGAAAAAAATAAGTGTTAAGTAGGTATAAATAAAATAGTTAAACTAAATACTGAGAGAAAACTTAACATCCAAGCAGTCAGCCACTTTCCAAATGGAAAGCCATGATAACTCATTTGCTGAGATGAAGGCAAGACACAATGAACACCACAGAGTCTACTGCTCAGCTCAATATAATACAACTGAGTGAAGAATATGTACATAGGAATCTTTTCTATTCCCTCTAATATCCTCACTTCTAAATAAACAGGAACTACAAAGAAATATGAGAAGTAGAAAATCAAGAGGGAAGTTACATATTCTGTTCCATGGGAAGTAAGAATTTCTATAAAATTGCTAATAGTCAACAGAATCTATTTTTACTCAACTCAAGATTAAAGATTTTTTCTTAAAAAGCAAAAAAGGCATTCAGTTAAATATAACTGTAAAATATAATAGCTTCAGAATATCTTCAACACTTACCTCTTCTGGGGTGATAACACCTGTTTCCTTAAACTTTGATTCCTAAAGAGAGGAAAAAGAGTAAAAGTATCATATTATCTTTCACTTTCAATTCAAAAATATCTGTGAGCAACTATTTGTCTAGCAACCTCCTAGGTAATGAAACAAATACAAAAATTAGAATATATCATGGAAGCTATCCTCAAGGAATATACAAGTGTAATGGAGGAAACTGATGTGAAAATAAATACAATAATTTTGTAAAATGACAAATATCTTTATTTTATAGAACAGTGAAAATGTCTTAAAGATGTTTAGACAGCTTACAATTCAGCCAACATCTTATTAATATTGAGTAATATTAGAAAACAAATCTATAAGTCATAAATCATTACTTGATTGGATACTTTCCTATTAATTGATCAATTGATATTTTCCCATTATTCTCATCTCCACCAACGTACTAATGCAATATTTTCTCTAAAGCAAATATGTTATTTACCAATTTTTTCTAAATTTTTAAGTTATATGTAAAATTTTATGGCAAATCTGAAAAAAAATGCAAAGATTCATTTATAAACATTATTTATTCAACAAATATTTGCCAAATAACTACTATGTGCCAGGCACTATTTGAGTTAATGGGGATATAGGAGTGAATAAAACAGAGCAGACTCATCTTTGCCCTCTTAAGAACTTTAAACTCGAGAGAAGGGAAAAAACCAAATGGTAATGAATGCCAGGAAGAAAAATGAGGCAGAGAGGAAACTGGTCAGGGGTGGAGGGAGAGAGATGGCTATTCAAAATAGGATGGTAAGAGAACAAAGACTTCACTGAGAGGTGACTACTGAACAGAGAGACCTTAGGATAGGGTCCAGACACAAGAGTATCGGGGAGAAGAGCGTTTCACGCAGATGGAAGGAAAATGCAAAAAGCCAGAGCAAGAGAGTGCTTGATGGAGTAACAAATAGGTCAGACTGGCTTAAGCAAAACTGAGCAAGGGATAGAGTAGTAGATGAGATAGGGACCTCTCCAATCAAATAGAGGCTTGAAGATCTTTGTAAAGACTTTGGCTTTTACTGTACCTAGGTCTTCCAAATCATGATTTTTTCTTAATTTTTACTTGCTGGGAGAAATCATTATTTCTTTCCCAAGGATTTAAGTTTTTTGTCGTCTTCCCATGTCTGGTAGGAAACTATAAGGATCCCCCCCACCCCCGGAAATCAATAGTTTGTACAGGGAGGGGCAAGAGGGGGTCATTAATTATGCTTTCCTTATTACTAAAAATACATACTGGCAAGTACATACTCAAGCTAACACTTCCTTGTCAGTTTAGTGAACAAGTAGAACAATTTCTCAAAACATAATTCTATGTTATAAATTCAATAAAACACAACTGGCTAATAAAATAGCAGTTTTATATTTAACTTGGGAGGTCTTTTTCTCTTGCTCTTCTCTCCCTGAAACTAAAAAGTTTAAACACTCATGCATTATTTAAATGCCATATATCTACGTAGACAGTTTTCTGAAAAGATGGCATAATATGCAAAAGAATCATTTGAATCAAATGTCAAGAATTTCAATTGACTGAATAATCTTAATTGAGACGGTTTTCCTAGTAAACGAATACAAGCATAGCAAGCTGAAAATTTTTTTACAAACTTTTCCAGACCTTTTCTTTTTTTAAGCTGGACCAACAAAGCATCTTAAATTCAGTCTTAGAAAGACATGAATATAAAAAATATACAAAACTAAGGTTTCTCTTTGTCATGGAAAGAGAACAAAGTAAAACTGTGCTCTATTTTGACAGCATACTAGAATTCTTGAATAAAGAGAATCAACTATTCCAAGGATATTTCGTCCTCACACTAAGATTTGTAAAATTTTAATTGAAAGCTTAAAAAACAAAACCCACCAAGCAAGGACTCACTACTCAAGATCATTGCTCACTGTTCAGAAAGAAAAAGTAAAGTTACAGTAACAAAAAACTTAGTGTAAAGGAATTGTAAAATAACCTGAATGCATTTCTGGAAATTTATCTTTGAAAATAGGAGTCACTGTTTTAATAGCTAATGTGCCGATTTCTACTTTAAAAATGCTGTATTATTGCCAATGTAAAAAAATATATGTATCTAGGAGGGCCAAGCTGCTCCTTATTATCATTTAAGTCCAAGATTAACAACCAGTTTCAGCTCTTTTAAAAACTGGGAAAGGGAAGTTTTGCCTGTTAGCTAGGTTCAAAGGTTCTTAAAGGTACTGATGTTGCAAATTTCACTTTGTTCCTCTGAAATTTTACTAAACTTCGATTACAACTATTTCAGTCACAATTTACTATTTCAAACTCCTAATTATAAGAAACTAGGAGATTTGAAAGAAAAAAGTGACATGTCATTTTAGTACCGAACTCTGATTTCTTTTTAAGATAAGCCAAAAAATCCTTGTCTAAAAAGTTCAAAAGACTACCAATGTTGGAATTTAACGTTGTCAAACCCACTTAGCTGCGAATCACCTTCCAATCCCACGTACCCAGAAGTGCTGCTCTGACGGGTGAGGGGTGACAGGAGTACGCACAGAGCGTGGCTCCAAGTTTACCTGAAGAGCAGGAAAGCCCTAGGTAAGACCACGGGTTGAGGTTGCACCTTTTCTTATGTCCCACCCTTAACACCTGCCTACACCTTTCCCGGCCGAGAATACGGTGACTCCCCCGACGCCCGATCCTCGGTCCCTGCAGAGTTGAGCGTGTACCTGACAGCCCGTGGCAAGCCCGGCCCTGCTTACCTTGAGGACCGGGGTCAGGTACTCAGCTACTTCCAGTGCCTTTCCCTTCACTGTGTTAATCACATTCTGCATCCTGGGGCCGGAGTAGGGGCCGGAGTAGGGCCCGGCCCCGTGACGGGGCGGGAAGGGCAGCCGGGACAGTGACCAGGAGTCAGAAAATGTCCTCGCTGCCGCCGACTCGCATGGGCACCCGGCCGGCAACACCCGAGGGGACGGGACGCGACGGGACGGACGGGACGAGGGGGAGGGGCAGCCGGCGCCGCGCGCGCGAGACCAGGGCGCGCGCTCCTCGCGTCCCAGGCGGCGCGCGGCGGACCGGGCCCAGCTGTCACTTGGCCGCGAGAAAGGGCGGTGGGACCGAAGCGTGTGTTGGGGGATAAGAGCGGGCGCAGGCACAACCCCTCGCCCTCGGAAGCCGTCTTCTCCCAGTTGCTTCACTCGTACCCTTCCGGCTTCCCCTTCTCTCACTCTCTCGCCGTAGCTCCGTCGCCACCTGGGCCTCACGTGACACAGGACTCTCCCGACACGTGACGCGAAAGAGGCTGGGCTGGGGCGGAATCAGGCCGCTTCTCCCCGCCCTCCCGAAACCTACAATGAGCGCGCCTGCGCAATGGACTCCAGTCGACTCGTTATTGTGCTTTTTGTTTCGGAATAGGAGGCTCGGGGGCAGACTTTTCGCCTCTTTCTCTCCCATAGCCTTCCCCCCTATGAGCCCTGAACGCTCCTCTGCTGCTGTCTGCTTTCTATATTATTTAGACAGTTACTGATTCAAACTCTAGGATGCGCGTCCTTCCAGTAAAAACCTCCGGCAGGACTAGGTAACCCGGCCTCGCGACCAACAAGTGCGCGTGCGTATGAGGGGTGGGCGCGCCAGATGAGTTCTGTACTGCGCATGTGTCTTTTTCTCTGGCGGTCGAGGGAAACCTGCACTCCTGGTGGAGGAGTGGTGTCTCTGGCCCCTTTGCGTTGCGCCCAGTCGGGTATGTTATGTTAGCATTTCTAGTCCATCACACCAATCCCCCAGGCTCTGTGCACTCTCCCTACACTGGGAGACTGGGCAAATTGCTTACCCGGTCTAGAATTTAGTGTCCTCAGCGTATCAAAAGAGGGCCTTAGAGTCATTGATTTCTGAGTTCTCTTCTGCTTCTAACAGTAGTTAAGCATAAGTTAACAGCAGTGTAATGAAAACTTTCCAAGTAAGTTCTTTTTTCTCAAAGAGAATTGCTGCGGCCCAGGAAAGAAAGAAAAGTCTGAAATTCTCTTATTCTAGAGCAAAGTTGCTAATAGAAATGGAAATTAAATGCATTTTTTGCAGAATTCTGCAGTCTCAAAGTGTCATTTACTTACCTGCTATACTTCTAATCTGGCCCTTGCCTTTTCTGTCTCATATCAAATTTTGAGTCTTTTTCATTTCCTTTCTCCATGATTTCTCTCGTACTCCTCAACTTTCTTGGGTTTGATAATAGCCATAGCCAGACATTTAAAATTTTATTTTTCTGTCCTTCACAAATCAGTGGTATTTGCATTATGCTTAATCTGCCAGCAGAGTCACTCAAAAATTTATTATTCTATTTAAGGCAATTGGAAAACAGTGGAATGGAAAGAAAGTGCTGTGGTCATCCCATGTTATGCTCCTTGTCAACAATGTATACATTCTTGCTAGGGGCCATATTCATTGCTTTAAGCTCAAGTCGAATCCTGTTGGTAAAATATTCAGCCAATGAAGGTAAGTTAAGACTTGGAATATGGATGGAGCACTTCCATCTAATTACACATTATCTCTCCTGTCTGCTTTCCTTGTGTACGAAATGGGGTAAACCCTTTTAAGCACTCTGCTTCACGTGAATGATAAAGAATGTTTAAATTTGATTCTTTAATTTTTCATTCCTTAGCAAGAAAAATGTTTGATGCTGAATAGAATTTGGGTCAGTCAAGTACAGGATCCAACCCTTTACTGACTTGCTTTAATCAACAAGTGGTTCTGGATCCGTAGCAATATGTATAATTATAAATTATTTTGAAATAAACAGGAGGATATATCTTTGTTCACTTGGCATTTCTGATGAGGTACTATCTTAATTACTATATCGGTGGACAGTAGCATTGATAAATGTGTGCTCAAGAAATTATTTTTTAATATAAGAATTCGTATTTAAACAGTTTAATTTCATAAAACTGTCTTGAGACCCTTTCACTAGTTATGAGGACACATAAAATTATAACATCATGATTTTTAATGGTATGCTTGGGAAGTCAGGTGTGTATGTAAGTCTCTACTTCATTTATGAGTTATCTACCAGGTACTAGGCTAAGTATTAGTAGGGGTTCATAGTGTATAAGACTTAGATCTTGTCTCAAGAACTCACAGTTTATTAGGAGAGACATACATGTAAGTACATCCTGAAAATGCAGTGTAATAAATGCAGTTACATACCAAAGGTGCAGAGATCAGAGTGGACAGTGGTATATTCTGTCTGGGAGAGGATGATGTGGGATGCAAATGGGTAAGGGAACACTTCCTTAATCACTTCCGTGATAAGATGACAGTTGATCCACAAGAATACAAGTCAGTCAGAGGTATTCAAAACAGAGGCAACAGCCTATAAAAATGAACAGATGCATAAAAAGGAATGGATTGTGAGAACATGTAGTTGAGAATTACTGAGCAAAAACTTTAAGGATTCGGAAGGGGTGAGGTGGGGAGGAATGCTTGGCCAGAGAGAGAAGTAATGATCAGATAGTTAAGGACTTCATATGCTATGCTAAGGATATGGGCCTATTATCTAAGCCCTAGAGTCTAGGGGATTAGGAATAATTGAAGGATATAAACAACAGGATAAAATGAGAAAGACACATGGTAGCTGGATGGAGGATGTGCTAAAGAGGAAGAGACTGTAAGCAAGGAAATTGCACATTTAGGGGGTTATTGCAAATTCAAACAACAGATGATAAAGACTAACCAAGATTTTGGAAGTAGGAACAAAAAAAGAGAAGACAGATTCAAAAAATATTCTAAATATAGAAAAGACAGGACTTGGAGAATATATCAAATGTAGAGATTAAAAGAGATGAAATATTGGATAACTCATTTTTCCAGATTGGAGTGTTAAGTGGATCAATGATGTTCTCAGCTGAGATGGAGACTATTAAGAAGAAGAGCAGAATTCAGAGAAATTACAGAATTTTAGCTATGTACCTTCCATTAGGCCAGGAGCTGTGTACTTATTCATTGAAGTATCCTGCAATGTCTAGCACATCACACATGTGAAGGAACTGCCAATTAAATGAATAAATAGGAGGTAGTTATTCATATACATGTTTAGTGAGCATGAAATGTTCCAGAGTACAGATTTAGAAACATTAATATTGACATTTAATACTCTAGGAGCAGAGGGCCCATTCAGGGTGAGCATGCAAAATGAGGAAATGGAGCCAAGGACAAAACTCCAAGGAATGCCAACATTGAACAGGCATCCTAACACTCAGAAGGATGTTAAGAAGGAATTGTTAGAACTAAATGCGCATGACTCATAGAAGGGAAAGAATATGTTTGAAGACTGAAAGAGAATTGCAACATGAAAAGATTAAAACATGCCCTTGGAATTAATAATAGAAGATATTTGCTAATCTCAGAAAGTAGGTAGTTTGAGTACAGTGGTGGAATCAGAAGTGAGATTACTTGGGGACAAGACCTGAATGAAGAATGGACAAAATGGAGATAATGAATGTTGACACTGTTTTAGAGAAAGGAGAAAGTATAGTCGAAGGGATAGGATCTTATATAGTGTTTTGCTTTTCAGATGGGAGAGTTTTGAGCATATTATAGGCCAAGGAGAGGAAGCCAGTTAATAGAAGAATAAAGGACATACTGAAGCCAGAGGAATTACTAATTAGAACAAAGTCCCTGAAGAGAAGGGAAGATTTTAAAGGGGTGAATGTCTGAATACTGAGGCCATGGCCCCTTTCTTTGGGACTAACAGGAAATCAGTAAGGATAGATGTAATATAGATGAGGTATGTGAGTATGGGCAGAAGGTGAGTGGAGGGAGGTTTCACATGATACTGAGACACAGTTTGGATCAGCCATGAGAGAAATACAAGGAAAAAAAATAATAGTAAAGCAAGAATGAGTTAAAGAGCACTGATGAGGATTTAAGAGTTGTAATATGAAGCCTCCACCCCAACCTTATTCTTGTGGGTGCATGTTCGCTCACATGTGTATCATGATAGAGATCAATGTGAAGTATTTTAGAGGATAATAGAGTATGATTTCAGTCTAGCTTTGAGCTCAGAAAAGGGAGGAGGGAAAAGTTTAACAGGCAAATAACTAAATTCAGGTTCACATTGATTAAGTGCCTACTAAGAGCAGAACATCGTTAACTGCCAGGTATACAAAGAAGACTAAAATGGTCTTTTTCTCATAAGGAGCTTACATTCTCAGGGTAAGATACGCACATAAAAAATAACTAATGCAATGTGAGTGGTACTATTATAGAGATTGGCAGGTGGTGCTACAGGATCAGAAGATGAATAAAGAATTTATTATGCTTAGATTGAGAAGATTAGGGGAAACAGAAAAGAGGAAGAAAGAGTATTCTGGGGCAAAAGAATGTCGAGTTAGTTTTTCCTCTGTGCTTGGTCAGTTTGGATTTTTAATATGATGACCAAGGGAAATAAGCAAATGTTTTCAAAAGAGGGAAAAATACATTTCTCAAAATAGGACCTAATAAAGTTGATGTTTGTCCTTGGCAAAATTAATAGAACAAGTTGGTTGTAAACATGGGGAAAAGGCAAAGGTAACAAAGCTAAGACCAAGGCATGCTAATGAAACCTCATTTCCTAAAAAATTAGATTGACTTTTAAATTAGGACATAGCTTTCCAACTCATTAATGAGTTTTGAATATGTAAGAAAATTTTCTCTGTGCCCTAGAAGTAGCCAGAGGCCTGGACAAGTTGCTTCTTGCCTCAAATAGCTTACTTCTTCTACCCCAGTGTAGCGTGTGTCCCACAGTGCCAAACAAATATTGTTATCTATGTATGCCATGATATGATAAAGGGAAACTCTCTGCGTTAAGGAAATATCGCCGTGTACCTTGATTTTAGTAAGGCCAACAAGTCTCTCAAGAGGAACCATGAGTTAGGTAATAATGTAGCCAGGTAACTTCATAGCCATTCGAGGAGTAAGGCCCTGAATGTTAATTAATAGTCAATTTAGAAGGCAGTCTCTCATGCCATGCCACAAAGCTTTCATTGCCCATAGCCCTAGCCAACTCAACGTATTTATCAGAAACTTGGATGAAAACCTGAGAGGCATATTTATCAATGCAAGTATAATAAAATGCCAAATAGGGTAGGGATAGATAATACATTAGGTGAATTGATTAAAAAATCCAAAAGAGCAGAGCCAGCTAGGTGAAGTTTAATCAGTATTAAAATCTGTATTTTAAGTTTAAAAACAACTCTAAATTTTTAACTGTATATAAGCATTTTATGGAACAAAATTTATAGTTAAACATTTCTGTTACATTTCAGAGAATAAATATGATTATCTTCCACTACTGTGAATGTGTGCTCAGAACTGGTGAAGCTAGTTTTCTGTGTGCTTGTGTCATTCTGGGTTATAAAGAAAGGTGAGTCTTGAAACTTATTAAAAATTACAGAATCAAAAAATTTTAGAACTGGAAGAAACATTTTATATCATTTAGTCTAGCACACTTATTTTATATATGAGGATGCCAAAATACAAACATAAGCATGATTATCCATGTTTTGCAGGTGGAGAAACAGCTCAAAGAACAAGTGTTATGCATTGCTGGCTAGGAGGGACAGAGCTAGGACTCCTACCCACATTGCCTAGTGTCCTGTCCATTGCTCTACCTCATGGCTTGTTCCTGTGACGGGTCACACGACGAGTTAGTTTTTATTCAAAGTCAGAACTTTTTACATTACTCCTGTCTGACTTATTAAGTAGTATACTGCAAAGCAGTCCCCTGGTCCTTCAAGGGTGCAGTCTGGTGCATTGGAGTCAGAGAGACTGTACTCTGGGGCAGATTATTTTAACTTTTCTGAACTTCCTACCTCAAAACTAAAATATCTAGCATTTTGTGGCTCTTAATATGTATTAATTCTCCATGACAGTTTTTCAGTTATTGAGCCTTAGCTCTCTACAACTTTGATCTGCTTTCCCATATGAGGTTAAACATACTGAAAGGTTTTAATGTGTGCAGAGTTTCCAGTTAGTGGACTAATATGAAATTCATCTGTTATTTAGAGGGCTTAAACTTAAATTATTTTATATCTTTTCATCTTCTAGAAATGGGACAATAACTCATGCTAGGATTAGTAAAAGTTAATTTTCTTTACTTTCCTACATATACATTTTCAACTGCTATCTCCCTTTCTTGATTCCCCGCCCCAGGGGAAAAAAATCCCAGCATGAATGCTTGATTTTTTCTACTTAATTTAATTTATTGATCTCTCACTTGGCTTTATGCTCTCACTCTACTAAGAGAAACCACACGTATCCTGAGTTGTCTTAAGTGATATTTCTACCTCAAGTGAATTAACAGGAATTAGGAGAATCAGTAATCCTAAAGTGTTGTTGATTGTCAGTGATGAAGAACAGTGGTGGGTTGAAGAAAGGCAATAATGAAATCCTATATTGCCTTTGATTTCTTAAGGCTAATAGTCACTTAGGAAAGCAAGTTCTAAAAAGCCTCTTAAAAAATTGTGTCAGAAATTAGATATAATTTACTGTCTCTAAAAATGTGGGCATTCTCATCAAGATCATTTATTTATTGCTGTATTTCTTTCTTTAGAAAATCATCAAAGTAGAAACTTGAGATGTGCTTCCTGGAGGGAATTCTCTAATTTCATGAAGTGGTCCATTCCAGCCTTTCTTTATTTCCTGGATAATTTGATTGTCTTCTATGTTCTTTCCTATCTTCAGCCTGTAAGTAAATATGACAAAGAAGATAGCATTGGAAAAACACAGAGAAATGAATATTAGAGTTAATATTTTTTTTTTCCTTAATCATTTTCCTTGTCATTGTTAGTTTCTCATTGCCCTCACTGGCCTTCGTGAGGTTTGACCAGAATCACCTGTGTATTGACTTAACCAATCTGCTTGCCAGATTCTCTCTGTTAAAGATTACTCTCTTAAACTGTGCTGACTATTCTGTGGGAGTTGTTCGCCAGGCCAATGAATCTGGAACCATCTCTCTTTGTAATCTTAATCAAACTGCTTGTTTTCTGAGCCATCCTGTGGTCACCAGCCTCTAATATTAATCTCAGCTTCCAGGACCTCCAAGAAGACTGAACTCAGAAAATTATATACTCCTGCACCACTCTTTCATAACCTGCTTTAATGTAGTTTATATGTATATGTATGATTTTCTTTTTCTGTTAGTCCAGTCATTTAACCAAGTATTTTAAGGGCAGTATCTTCGCAACTCTAAATGCTACCTATAACTGATACTTCTAGGAATAGATCTCATTTCTCTTGGCATCCTCCATGCCAGTTTAGAGAGTCATTATAATCAGAATTAAAATTCGGTCTTCTTGTTCGTACCTATTACTCTGTATGGGTCACGTGTCTATTTTCCCCTAATATTTTACAAAATAAAGGATTCTGTTGCCATTGGTGCCAAAATGTGTCATAAGTTTCTTTAAAGAAGAAATTCAGGCACTTTGACCATGAATAGGATTTTTATTGGCACTAGTCCTCTATGTGAAGCCTCTTAAATATAGCCAAATCAGTTTACAAATGGGACACAAAGGAGGGATTAATAGAGCACTATAGTGAAAAACAGGATTTCAAATCTCTTGCACAATTTAGAAGCTATGTAACTAGGCAAGCCCCAACTGCTCCAAGAGTTGGTTGACCAGCTGTGAAATAGAATAAGGTTACCATACCAGCTCTAATGTAGGGACCTTGGCCAGGTAGGTGATCCCCTAAAGTTTCATTCAGTTCTGTGATTCATGTTGTTAGTAAGTGTTCATTCTACCTAAAATGTGTCCTCTCCTAAATTCTTGCCTCACTTTTTTCTTCACATCTGAGAGATCCTATACCCAACGACATAATTATTCACATTCAATATATATATAGTCGTGTTTTGTTCATATCCAACAGATTAGCTCTAAATTTATTTCCCTTTCCTACATCCCTGGTGCCAAAGCAAGACTGCAACTTCCTGTTTTTTCTTCCATCTTGTTGCTTTTCTCTTCCTTCCTGATTGTGTACAACCACAGATATTACAAAATAAATGTCATGAGTTTTTCTGTGCATTGCTGTGCCCAAGTCTAGTTGGAAAAAAATAAGTATATATGCATGAAAGTTTAGGGACAAAGAACTCTGGTGTTTTGTTTTTTTTATACTATTGCATAGAAAGAGTTTTCAGAATTCATCAGGCCAGCAAGGCTGCTTTGTTAGGTGCATCTGTACTGCCATTATTACCACTTCTTACTAGCCACTTACTTTCCTCACCTCTTCTTACTCTTCTCCTAACTAGGGGTTCACAAGCATTCATCTACAAAAGACACTGAGAAAAACCTTAAAATAATGTTTTCCATAAAAATTTAATAGAAAAACAACATTGTGTTCTTGGGATATTTGCTAATTGTTATTGGAGTTACTCTTTATTTAATTCAGCTGCATAATATCATGTGTGCTGGTTATATAAAACTTGGTACCCTTTGGGGTTTAGTCATCTTAAAGTGACAGCAAGAAGGAAGGCAGGGTGAATTAAATCAATAGGATTCGTTTTAAAAAATTATTAAAATTGTCAGATCCAATTATGGGAATCAGTGATGAAATTTCATACTTTCTAGCCAGAATGTATATACATGTTCAGATTTATACTCTCATATGTGAAATGTGAATGAATTAACAAAAACAAACCTTTATAAAATCTGGCTAACATATTTCTAAGTGTTTAGAACAATATGAGTAATGAATCCAAAGGATGTCAGATATCAGTTTGGTAGCAAATCACTGGTATTGAGTCCTACAGTTGAACCAGGAAAATTGATTCAATTCCTACAACAATATGCATGTTTAAAAACCTATATCTCAATTATCTTAATGTATAAATGGGCCTAACAGAACCTGCCTTCTCTACCCATAGAAACAGTATTAAAAGGAAAAGGCTGTCAGACCTAAACCTTAAGAGTTTGTAAGTATTTCCAGATCTGCACATAGAGATTATTTACACAGGCATTTGCTGAATTTCAACACATTTTAAAAGCTTGTACAATAATTTGATCATATCTGCATAAATTTAACAAGCAATAAAAATGGAATTTAATCCTCTAGTGAAATAGCTGCCCTCATAACCCCTCTGGTTTTTGACCAAAAAGCTTTTTTTGTCAGGTGAACCACCAAGCTGAGAGATTTCTGAGGTCAGTACTTTTATTTGGATTGTAATTGTATCTTCTCTTTCTTCCTAGGCCATGGCTGTTATCTTCTCAAATTTTAGCATTATAACAACAGCTCTTCTATTCAGGATAGTGCTAAAGTAAGTAACTTGTTGTGAAAGCATATATCGTAGTTTAAAACGGCACACCCTTGTTTCAAGTGATATACCCAGAGCCCTGAACCTTCCAAATCCCAAGGCCAGGATTTTATTCTTAATTGGCTTTGTGTATTGGCGAATTGCTTATCCCATCTGGAAAGGAGCTCCATTGCTAGTCTGTCTAAATCTCTGATTCCATGTTTCAAATGTTTTTTTTTGGCATTTCAAAAAAAAAAAAAAAAGGAATTCATGCAGTATTTTTTCCTTGTAAGATCTTGATATACTAACAGGGAACCAAGAAGTTCCTAAGATTAATATATATTTGTTGTTTGGAGTTTGAGATGATAAAGAGTGGCACATTCTTTATTAAATTCCGTGAGATGAGTACATGGTTTAAGCTCTAACTAGCAGAGAATTTACATGAGGAATAGAGTCAGAATTACAATTAATGAAAATGATAGATTTTAAAACTTCAAAATGCTGTCAACCAGTCTTTCCTATCTCCTAGAAGGCCTTTGAATAAAATCAACTTTTTTAGGTATATAGGCTCTGCTGCAAAACAAAGGCCAGAATATCCTAAGATGATCCAGGATCTAGGCCCTTAACTCCAGTTCAATTTGTTACTTGATGATGATGATGATGATCGATTTGTTACTTGATGATGATGATGATGATGATGATCGATTTGTTACTTTTGTTACTTGATGATGATGATGAATTGATGTTACTTGATGATGATGATGATGATGATGATGATGATGATGGTGGTGGTGGTGGTGGTGGTGATGGTAATGATGAAGAAAATAAAATTAACTTCTTGTTATATTTGTTGTGATTCCTTTTAATTTTATGTTTAATTTCTTGTTTCTCAATGTACTCTGTCATAGCATGTTTTTTCCTGATTTATGTGTGTAGGATGAATTGGTTGGTACATAGGCACTCAGTAAATATTTGTTGAATTCATGATGTCTTCAATATATAATTTACAGGGAATTCTTAAAAGGTTTTCTTTTACCCTGAGGAAACATTCAATTTAATGGTGGATGTAAGAATGGGAAAAAAATGCATATTACATGCCATCCAATTTAAATGTTACAGTACAATGAAATTTGATTTTGTGTCATATTCTTTATTTTATTTATGAATTAGGAAAATAGTTCAACTAGCAAGTTACAAAATGCTATTCCAAAAATGCTTTGAAGTCTAAAGTCAACATTAAATTTATTGAATAGGATAAAAAGTTGGATTCTGAGAAAATATATGTAAGCAATAAAATTTTATATTGATTCCTGTGATAATGTTTGAAATGCACTGCCATAAAGAACAGAAGTTGGCTCTGACACATAATAAAATCTTCACTGTTTAATAAGGGAACAAAGGTCTCAAATACATGCTTTTTTAAAATGAAAATTTTTTTCCTTTGAAATGACAGTTATGACTACATATGGAATACTTAAGTTATTATATAATATATTTATTATGTACGATGTCAAAATTACACCAATTTAAAACTGATTTTACCAAAGAAAAGATATAAAGTATATTGTGTGACTCGAAGTTCGCCAGTAGTTTGACTAAAGAGCATGAAGCATGGCATGGCTCTGAGGCTAAGGAGAGGGGCCACTTGGAAAGGTCCTACTTACCCAGGACTGGTTCAGCTGCTCTGTATTCTAATATCATAACTGCTCTGTAGGCAAAGGGAGGTTCTCAGCCAGGCAGTAATGAAAAAACACCAAGGACTCCTCAGTGCCAAGCACTTTCTTCCCTATTTGGACTTGACCCCATGTTGACCCATGAGGCAATGTAGTTATTGCCCTTTCATCAATAGAGTTGTTCCAAGCTGAGTCTGTTCTTGGAGCCCAGAACCACTAAGCATTTGGGTGCCTCCCTTTGACTATATAGGAGGGAGTGTAGGGAGTGGATGTGGCTGGGGGCAGAGCAACCAATTTGAAATAATCTGCCCCCTTCTAGCAGAGAGTACTACCGCCTTGGGCAAAGGTGACCCTGTTAAACTGTTAAGCATTTAACAATTAAGAAAGGCAGTGCTCTATATAACCAAATCCAAATCTGTACTGTAAACTTTACATGTTTGCTTTTAATATGATTAGTTATAATATTAATTGTATTATTGGTAGTTTTAATTATAACATTGTTAAAAACTAAAGTTCAAAAAAATTTTTTTTACAAATTTTACCTCAATATTCAAAGCAATAATATTGATTCTTAGACATGTTTGCTTTGTGGTTACTGTCTCTCCATTTTGACTCCTTGGAAGTTATTTATATTAAAGAAATAATAAAAATACTCTACTTTTTTATTTCCACAAGCACTGACTTAGCTCCCAGATTGGTCTTAATTTAACTGATTCACAGGTCAACACTGAATCTAGTCTAAATAGTAGAGCTGAAATATGATAATCTAATACTGTCCTATAAAAATGACTTTTATACTATTATTATTACATTTCCAAATCAACCATGTTCTGTCTTGATTTTTTTTTGTTGGTGATGTATGTTGTCCCCCTCTCCCTCCCCCCCCCCCCTCCATTTAATCTACTCTTGTGAACCTTTTGTCCTTGGCAATAAAATTTTGACCTACAAGTAGCAGCTTGAGTTCTATCACATATTCTTAATTTCTTTGCCATAAGTAACTCATTTGTCATTTGGAACATTATAGCTCTTATACTTGACTATAGCAGAGCATCAAATATCCTTCCCATACAGATAAAGAATATAAGACTACACAGGTAGGAAAAAAATATCTAGTGACTAATGCAAGAATTACTTGGAAGAATTTGAAAGTGGGAAAAGGATAAATATCACTATCCCAAAGTCTTTTTGTCTTTTCTAGAGAAACCCCATGTGAATGTATAGATTTGTTCTTTGAAATATTGACACTGGTTCCAAGTAGAAACTGGTGGCAGGCATTATGCCTTAAGGCATTGCTGGCCTGCTCTTAAAGCTTGGCAAAGTTGTGTGATCTTGTTTGCTTAGGCTTTAGGAAATAATATCAACCTGAACATTGAGATTTGAAGGCAAAGGATTACTAAGACCAGTACTTATTTTCACCTAAAGAATGTATGTGTTTCTCTGATTTCTTCAAAGAGAAGCTATGGGGAAATAATTATTGAAAAACATTTTGAATCATGCTGGTGTTTTGGAAGATATGGTAGTTAAGTTACTCTCTAAACCAGCAAAAAAAAAAAAAAAAAAAGTGCCATTCAGTAGTACAAGCTTTTCTCCAAAATCATTTGTTCACGTTCTACAATTTCCTATTA
Source organism: Eonycteris spelaea (assembly GCA_003508835.1). NCBI lineage: Eukaryota > Metazoa > Chordata > Mammalia > Chiroptera > Pteropodidae > Eonycteris > Eonycteris spelaea. Next base: position 6,918,484 of record PUFA01000084.1, on the reverse strand, counting down.
TTAATGAGAGTGCCCCTGGTCACTCTCTCTGCACTACTAAGATTTGTGTTATGTACCATTTTTGGAAAAAAAATAACATCTTTACACTTTGCCTTGGTTTGCTTTGGTTTGCCTTGGTTTGCAACCGTCAAATATGGTAGAGAAGCTCTTATCAGACACAATTTAGACCTAATTGTTGAGTTACTAGGAAAACTTAAAGTGGGAAATCACTTAAAAAAAATGTACTTTAAACAGTTTAACTTAAGATATATAAATGTCCATTCTTTGGCTGAAAAGCTAAGACTTTTCTTTTGAGTATGTATAAGGTTTGCTGATTGGAATTCTTTGACTTCTTTTTTCTAGACTCTATATTCATTATACATCATTTGTGATTTATGGTTTCAGTTTCTTTAAAATGGAGCAAGTCCTTTAAAATACCTTTAAAGTAGATTCTTCTAGAGTTTTATTCATTTCCTAGTCATAAAATAAGTTCACCTATACCTAATTAGAAGGCAGTTTTTTATCTTGTGAGTGATTTATTTGCCTTTAATTTTCCTAAAGCATTCAAACTAGTTTTCATAAAGACAGCAATCCTATCTTTCACTCATAATTTATCATGTAATAATCATTAAAATATATCATTACGGAATTGAGGCCACCTGGCAAAAACACATTTAGAAGCAAAGACTTTTTGTGAGCAGACAGTTCACTTGAGCGCAGAGGCCCTCAGGTAGAGTAGCCTTCTAGCTGCAAGTGTTCTGAATGTTTTACTGAGGCAGTGGAGAGATCAGTTAAGTGAGTTTCTACTGTTGTACCCACTAAACTGAGGTGCGAACTCTTCCATGCACTGTCAGTGATTTGTAAGTGCAGATCTTCAGCTGACTTTACAGGATAATTTATTAAGTTTTATTTTCTTTGCTGAAAATCTGCTGTTTTCAGCCCAATCCTTAAGAATTTTTACTTTCCCAAGACCATTACCTTGAATGAGTAATTATTTGCAGTAAGTACTATTTGGCTTGTTTGGGGCTTTTGTCTTAGATTCTTTTTTCCCAGTGTCACTATTAGTGGAAATTCTATGACCATCAGAATTGAAAACTTCTAAAGGAACTATACAGATCATTGCTTCATTTGTCTTGATATACAATAGCTATTTATATAATGATTTTATAAATTGAACACCCATTTTTCATCTGACTTTTTTGTTTCCTGAATTCAATTTGCTTTCTACCACTCCGTGCACACTAACTGCACCTTCAGAAATGTATGTGACTAAGTCAGTTTCTGGTTTCTTATCATAGGTCTATGCTAGCCCCGTCACTAAGTGCTAGCTCTGGTTATTTGAGAGAATACACACAAGAAGACATGATAGTGTACACAGGTGTACTGCTATCTAGCTAGGCTGGTCTTTGCATTTAGCAATTTTATAGCTTAAAGCTCTATGGAAGCATTGGTGAAATCAGACATGTATCCTATACATATATATGCATTATGGGAATTCTTAATTACTTAGGAGGTGCATTTGTCCAAAAGGAAGACATACAAAACCATGGCTCAGGTCCCTTCCTTGCTCTTTCATAAATGTGACCTTCAGGAAGTCTGTTACCCACTCTGAACCCTGTTTCCTCCCCTAGAACAGGAATTGCTTGACCCATAGTAGGTGCTCAATAAATGCTCGCAAATTCTTGTCACTTCTATTTCTCACCCGTTTCTTTACGCTTCTGCCTTTGTTTATGTTATTTTCTCTCCCGCCCCATTTCCCTCTATTCATTTGACTAATTGATCCTCAGATTTGAAGATATTGTTCTCCCTAGAGGCCTCCCTCTCTACCCCAGCCTGAGTCAGTTACTCCTTTTACCTAAGTCAATGTTGTACATTCTTGCTGCTTTTGCATAGATTATTCCCTCTGCCTGGATATATCACCGCCTCCCTTTTCACGTGGCAAACTTAAGTTTATTTTTTATCTTTCAGCTCATGTCATTTCTTCTTCGAAACAATACCTGATTCAGTTTACAGATTCAAGTGTTCTTTCCTCAGTGTACCCCAGTTGTTGCATGTGTCCCTTGTCACACATTATATTGTCATCATTTAGTTTCATGGCTTTCTCCCTATTAAAGTATAAATTCCTTGAGGATGGAGATCAAGTCTTTATCTACCCAGAGTGCCTGGCATATAGTAACTGCTTATTAAATGTCTGTCTAGCTGAATGAATCCCCCCAAAAAGGAAAAATAATAATGCATGTTTTCTATATATCACAAGTTTGTTGTTAGGCAAAATAATTAAAGCATTGTTAAGAATTTGTAAAATCAAACACTAAAAATAGTTTTTCCCTTGCCTTATCAAACAGTATTTGGCTGTAAAATGCTTTATGATTAGGTCATGGTTCTGGGAACTAGGTTCCTCCTCAAATTTTTTTGGGGTCATGGATACCTTTGAAATTTGACAGAGCTTTGAGGGGTTTCCTGGCGGTGTGGGGGTGGGGCGGGGGGAGGGCTGAGAATTCACCTATATAGAAGTTTTGGCAACACTGCAAGGATTCAGGGATATCTGAAGTTCATCACATTCTGGTTCATAGAAACCAGGTTGAGAACGTCTGCTACAACTTACTTTATAGTGAGATAAAAAGTTATTGCTCCAAAGGTTCAAGATCTGCTCTGGAGGTAGAAAGTAGGCTTAGTTAAACCTATAGGCTAAAAGAAAACTTATAATGAAGAGAAATGACTGAATGGCATTAGGGACAATAATGAGTGAATAAAAGTATCAAGTTTAAGAAGCAGAGACACTAATATGTTTCCTTTGAACTTGAGTTGAGAACCCTAGCAAAAACTGGATACAGTTTATTCAATAAAGTACTCAAGTGTGTGTTTGAGTTTTCGGTTATAAACAGTTGATGTGGGAGGGGGCAGAAAATCAGTAGTAAAATCTTGTTTTTCATCTTCGTACAGGAGACATCTAAATTGGATACAGTGGGCTTCCCTCCTGATTCTGTTTTTATCTATTGTGTCCCTCACTGCTGGGACTGAAACTTCACAGCAAAACCTGGCAGGACATGGATTTCATCATGATGCCTTCTTCAGCCCATCTAATTCCTGCCTTCTTTTCAGAAGTGAGTGTCCCAGAAGAGAGAATTGCACAGCAAAGGAGTGGACTTTTACTGATGCTAAGTGGAATACCACAGCCAGGGTTTTCGGTCACATCCGTCTTGGCTTGGGCCATATTCTCATTATAGTCCAGTGTTTTACTTCTTCAATGGCCAATATCTATAACGAAAAGATACTGAAGGAAGGGAACCAGCTCACTGAAAGCATCTTCATACAGAACAGCAAACTCTATTTCTTTGGCATACTTTTTAATGGGCTGACTCTGGGCCTTCAGAGCAGTAACCGTGATCAGATTAAGAACTGTGGGTTCTTTTATGGCCACAATTCATTTTCAGTAGCCCTTATTTTTGTAACTGCATTACAGGGCCTCTCAGTAGCTTTTATTCTGAAGTTCCTGGACAACATGTTCCATGTGTTGATGGCCCAGGTCACCACAGTCATCATCACAACAGTGTCTGTCCTGGTATTTGACTTTAGACCCTCCCTGAAGTATTTCTTAGAAGCTCCATCAGTTCTTCTCTCCATATTTATTTATAATGCCAGCAAGACTCAAAATAAGGAATTTGCACCTAGACAAGAAAGGATCCGAGATCTAAGTGGCCAACTTTGGGAGCGCTCCAGTGGGGTAAGTTTGCGAGGATACTGCTTTTTGCTTGTTCTTCCCCAATTCAAAGAATTGTTATACAAGAAAAGAAATAGATTAGTGCTGATTTATCAAAGGAGATATTGGATCTCTGTGACTTTTAAAAATTATTCAACAAACACTCATTGGACTCCTTATGTATAAAAGGGTTCCTGATAATGTTGCCAGGGGTCCAAAAGTATAAATCAAGTCAAGGATTTTATGTGCTAGTCACATCAGAATATTACAGAGTCACAGAGCCAGAAGATGCCTCACAGGTCATCCTGTCCTGTCTCCCTAGTTTTACAGTGAAGAAACAGACTCTTAGAGGCTAAACGCTTTACAGATTGTGAGTGAAAGAACTGGTACAAAACCCTTGAAGTCTGACTCAGTTCATTACTCTTTCCACTACATCATAGTTGGGGAAAAAGTCTCATTTATAGGGAAAATTGATCTTCAACATTAGTATATCTTACTAAATGTTAAGTATGAAGCCTGACTCGTTGATTTCCCCTGTGGTTATTCATAAACCACAGTGTGTCAGATAGGGGCATTTATCTCACTAAGGTGGTTTTCAGAGGATGTCACAAGAAAATATTTTCAAGAAAAGTACTTATGCTAGTATTCTGAATAAGTAGCATTCCACCAGTTGCTTGTTATTGTTTAAGGCGGATTTGTTGGTCATGTTATTAGCAAATTAGTAATGATCTCTTGGAGATTCAAGTAAGGAGTTGGATATTTGTTAAGGATGAAATAGATTCCTCTCTGTAGCTTTAAATTTAAAATTTTCATGAACACAAAATATGAACATTTTATTCTTTGAGAAAATTAATCTATTTCTTGGAGTTCATGGCGGAATTTAGTAATTTCTCTGAAGCGATGATGCAGCAGATTCTTAGGATGAAAATAATTAGAAGCTGTGTCCTAAATGCCCTGATCTCAGCCTGAGTATAGATTCAGAAGTCCTGTATTCTCTTCCAGTTGTCTGATAATACTGCTTGTCCTGCTTTTTAGGTAAAGAAAATCAATTTAGGTTAACAAGGCCTCATTGTATTTCTCCAATCTTTAGTCATTTGCCTTCAAGACCAGCAGAGGGTGCTCCTTACTTTGCTCGTGTTAATTTTGAGATTCAAGTACTGAGATGGCATTTCAGTTTTTCATGATCTCATTGTATGTCTAAAATTAACTTTCCAAGAACATATTTATTTAATTTCATTTGACCAGATTATAGTTTAATGAAATAAAATTCATGATTTTTTAGTAAGGTTTCTCCTTGGTAATTGGTAAGAATGCTATATTTCCAGTTTTGCTTTAGTTAATTATTGATTTCATGTTTTCTTTTAGGATGGAGAAGAACTGGAAAGACTTACCAAACCAAAGAATGCCATTGAGTCAGATGAAGATACTTTCTAATTGGTAACCAAATAGTTGGCAAGTCTCACAGTCTTATTTTCACATTTTCAGCATATGTGATATTCACCTTTCGACCTTGATAAGCCAACAACATTTCCAAAGTATAACACTCTTTGCATATATCTAACTGCTCCCTAAACAGTTCTATCCAAGGGTGAGAGTACCAAAAGCTAAAAAGGTCTAAGAACTGACATAGGAATAATAGTATGGAGACTGCATTAATGACCCAGTACTAGATAAGTCAACAATGTATCTTCACAGATTATTTTCCTTGTTGTCCAAGGTTCCAAAAACCTTATAATCATGTTAACCGTATCCTATAAATATAGATCAGTTTGACAGATACTCATAATTATGTAGTTCTACTCTCTGTCCCTTTTTTATCATCGTAAATATTAAGTAGGTTGTGCCTTGAATTTTGAGGCCCTGGAGGTACACATTTTTCAGTTAAAAAGCAACATGACTTTCTAAAAAATTTGCTTGAAGGACCATCTTCTTTGGTTACGACATTGATTTGAGGTAACTAGTTTCTTCTACTGAATGTTTTGCTAAAGAAGCAATTTTTCAGGAACGAAATCTCAGAATTTTGATTTTTTAGGAATTCATAGGGAATTTGATTTTTAGTGTTATCTTTCAATGTCTTTCTATACAAATAAGCTTCAACTTAGGCAAATTTGGTTCTCAGTCACCACAGTTATCACTTGTATTTTAAATCACTTAAATAGGCCATGGTGGGTTTCTTTCTCCTCAGATTGCCCTCATTACTCTTGGATTTTTATATTTTAAAGAACTAGCAAGAAGCTATTTCATTTTATTAGCTATTAATCAGACCTTATGATAATTATATATCTTATCGTGTTCTTAAGAGTTGAGACATTGGCTTCAGAATCACACCAGGTTGTCAGTAAGACTAATGCCTAAGAGTTCCTTTTAAAAAGGTCATTTAGCAAACAAATGACTTTTATTAAAGTATGAATAGTATTACTTTAAAAAGGGAAAGGCCAGTAATAAGCACTTTATAATAATATTTCACACTTAAGTACATGGTATTTTTCAACATATTTTTGCATGTAGCTAATTGACTGAGGTGTTGAAGTCAAATTATAGATAATTTAAAAGTGAGGAAACAAGTGATTTGCCTAAGGCCGTGCAGCTGGGTGGTGATAGGACAAGAATTGGCTTTACCTGTCAGGCCTGTACGTTTACAGAGCAGTACACTGTAAATGTGAGTTAAGGTGTCGTTCTCATGCAATTGGTTCATTTCTTCTCTTCTTTCCTCTAATTTTCATACAGATGAGCATAAGGTAATACTGTTATATAACCCATCTGATGTGCAGAATATTATGTCTTAGCAAAAGTTAGTGGAAATTTGTAAATAAAGTAATTATTAAACGTATATCTTCTGTCGCCACTCTGTCATATGAGGTGGGATATGGGGTACTTTTAATTTCAAAAAATGAAGTGAAAGTGAGGCAGAAATCCAAACAATTTTTAAAACATTTTATTTCAGTAAATCTTGACTCCAGAAAATAGCAAAACTATTCACCTTATCACAGACACTCCCACCAGAGTTGTGAAACAGGAAGATTACATCACTATGGCAATTAATTTTAAAGGTAAGGAAAATCAGGTATAGGAAAACCTCACTTTTAGGAAATTAAGCGTAACAGAACATTTATCTTACAGAACAGATAAAATTACAATATTCTTTGCAAAGGTATTGCTTACAGAATATATTAAATAACAGATTCCACTAGTCCATGGAGTTTGATTTTCTTATTTACAATTACTTTATTTTCACTCACCTTTTCAGAAAGCATTTTTCTCTCCTACGTAGTTATAACCTACAAGTAATGTACTAAATCTGTTTCCTTTATAGTTTGAATACACTTTGGTTGGACCACAAGTGTGGCCTGCAGCGACCTGGTTCCAGTTCTGTCATTGGTCCTTGAACCAAACTTCTCTCTAGCAATGTGCCTAATCTTGAGAGAAAGCAGGATGTGGCTTATAGAGGGAAAGATGGCTTCAGCCCAGAATCCCATGGGCTGAAGCTGCACCCTTCTGCCACAGTATTTCAAGATGCATGTGCAGAGAAAACACACAGGGCAAAATTACTTTGTTTATAACTCTTAAGGCTTTTTGCCTCTGAATCCCCTCATGGAAATCCTGTTGCTTGTGGGCAGGATTAGACTACATGGAGCTGCAGGGACTCCTTTTGCTCTCCTACAGGCCCAACAGACATGATGAAACACCGCCCAGGTCATCCTTGGCAACTTTCCCTTTTACCTGTGTCCTGATTTTCCCCACAAACATTATTCCAGTGTGAAGAAGAGGCAGAGAAAGACAGACTCAAAGAAAAGAGAGTTATTTTCCTTCTCTGAAGCCTGGAGCCAACTTTCTGAAAATGAAAGAAAAAAATTCTCACAGATCTTGGTGTTGACCTTTTTTCTACTTTACAGTTATTTAAATACATACAAATATAATATGAAGTTTTAACTTCTTGCCATTTCTATACAAAAATCAAAACAATTTACAAGCAAAGCCATAAGTCCAATAAATGTTTATTCAAAATATGAATTTAGCATGTGATATTTTGGTCAAATAGAATCACAATAAATCCCCAAACAGACCTGCAGAGCTTCTGTCCTCACTTGCTATTTCTCTTGCTTTAAGCACCATCCTGTCTTTACCAAGATAACTGAAACCTGCTGACATTGTGAGTAATGCATTTAATCCTGCTGGGATTTATCAACCCACATCTCTTAACAATCCCATACCAATGCGGTGTAGGTCAAGCTGCCAACTCCCATTGGCCTCATTGCCCTGAAAGATTTTTCAATCATTAGCTTTATGTGTTCTCTGAAGTTTTGAAAGAACTCACCACCAATAAAATTTCCTAGGCTTGGCACTTTTTTCAGGACTACTTGTTTTTTTCTGCCCACAACATTCTCTATTTCCTCCTTATCCTCTTAGTTCACTCTAGATAATTTATATTTTGCTAAAAAAAATTAACCATCTAGATTTTCAAGTTTATTTGCATAGGAATTTATGAATCATTCTCAATTTTTAAAATTTATTCTTTTAATGTAGTTCTATTTCCTTTCTCATGTTAAATTTTGTGTATGAATGGTTTATTTGCTTTTAAAAATATGTTAATGTGCAATTTTCAATTACCTAAAGTTTTGTTCTTTTTCCAACTTATCTAGTGCATTTATTTTGTTTCTTGTTTGTGAGTAAACATGTTTATAACTGGTAGAAAAATTCCTTAGAGTAAGTACACCTTAGGCTAATCCCAAATGACATTAAAATATAGCAATATCATTATTTTTCTAACCTGTTTTGAGTCAAGGATAGTGTGATTGAGGTTTTTATTCATACTTTTCTTCGTTTCTAGTTTTCATACACTTGGTTACAAAATGAGATCTGTACTCTTTCTATTGTTATTTGTATGTGTTTATTATTAGGTATAATTTGGTTCATCCTTTAGTCTGCAATAACTTGAGAAATTCGATATTGGTTCAGTAGTTTGAACCAGTCTGTAAGTTTCTGCTAGTATTTGAGATTTATTCCACTTACATTTCCAGTTTGTTTCATTACTTATAGTTACTTTTATATTTTTAAAAGCAAACTTAGGACTTTGTTTACAAATGTATCAACCTCAAAAATTAAAATACAGTCATTTGACACAGTTCACTGAAAGATTAGGAATTCAGGATATTATGTTTCCTCCCAACTTCCAGTTGCTCTTAATAAGTTCTGAGAATTTTATCCTGGTCTGCTACACTGTATTGCATCTATTGTAAGACTCATAGTTTGCATGTTACCATCTCCAAAACAGGGATGTTTTAAGAAATGACATGTTACAATAGTTGCTGCCTGTGGCAGTAATGATGAAGCTGTCTTTGCTTACATGTGTAGGCATTTGGTTTGACTGGATAGCTACAACTTCTTCACATTTCAGTCAACAAACCACTCAAGAACCATTTGAGAAAAGGATAAGAGTCCTGGTTGTTGTCTGAAAATCTTTCGTTGGTACTTCCTGGTAAGATCAAGCATACGTCGCATCAAATTTTACAAAATGATTGCCAATAGCTTGGAAGAAAACCCTGGAAACAGCAGAGAAAATCTTAAATGCTGCACTATCATTTCTCTCAGTAGAGCAGAGGAGTGTTCTGTGTGGAAAACCTCAGACATCTACACAGTACATCAAAAAGTGGTTCAAAAGATTCTGTCACAAAATGGGAGATGTTTTAGAAATAGCTTAATTAACTTAGTTTCCCTTTTTCTGCAATCAGAGCTTGCTGTACGTATGTACGTATGTATATAAGTGTGTGTGTGTGTGTGTGTGTGTGTGTGTGTGTATAATCTTTAAGAGCTCCTTAAACAAAAAATAATTCTAAGTGATAAAAAAGTAATACATTTACTTGACAGTGTGCTTTCTTAGTGGGACATAAAATAGTGGCACCTCTTAGATTTGATGTAGTGGTAGATACGGCGAAATTTGGAAGTTAATTTTTAAATGTGTCTATAATGTACCTTTTCTTTCAAGAATTCATAGTTTGCCTTTTAGTTTGTAATTCCATTATCACAACTAATTAAACTTGTGATGTAACTTCCTCATTCATAACTTTTTAATTCTAATTCATCTCTCAGCTGGGAGCTATCTTAAAAAAGATTTTTCCCTTCTGAAAGGGTTTTAGCTGATATACTTTATGAGGGTTTATATATTTTTTTAGCATCTAAAAGCTATTTACTAATTGTCAATTTTTTCTAGTCATATTGTCCAAAACAGTTTTGCATTTTTTATTACATTCTATAGCCATTTAATATAAATGACAGCTTGTCTGGAAAATAGTTCTTAAGTCACCTCTTTTTTTAAATTTAGTGTTGCCTAGAAGTTAAATGTTTTCTTGCTATATGTGTGTGTATGTATGTGTGTATGTATTTATATGTGTGTATATCTACGTCTTGTAGATAGATTTATTTCCCCCTTTGTAGGTGAGCTGTTTTTTAAGCCTAGGTACATGAATTTTTTATATATATATAGATCCTTTTAAGATTTCCATGTACTCATCTTTAAGCAAAGTTTAACATTCTATTTGGGCCCAATATTTGCCACAAAATAGTTTAGGTAGGATCTCACTTACCTAATCAATCATTTTAAACTTGAACCCTGAATTCCATCTTTAAGTTCTGCTAAAGGGCTAGAAGCCACGTCAAGGAGGTTGAAGAGAAGCCGGGATCGTAAAAAATTGTAATAAGGGAACTTTCTAGGTGTGTATTTTTCCTCTATATTGATTGAAACTTCTGCTTTGAAGCCAGTTCCACAAAGATTGGGGTAATACTGTCTCCTGTTTATGAAGAAGTATCACTTGAGTTTTAGTTTGTTCCTCTATTTTACATTGAACCCCCTGCTTTTGTAAGAAGGTTAAGTGAAGTATCTTAAGAACAGCACACAAGCTTTCTCTACAGTTATGAAATTGGCTACTAGAATTTTTATATTGTATGCTATATATACTTATATAAAATATTTTACTATTTTTTACTTATATGTAAAATTTGCCCATGCCACCCTACAAAGTTTTTCCCAGATTCATATATTTGAAAAGACTCACCAGATTCCACAGAGCACACGCACATAAGACTTGTATTTAAACGCGAAGGATACAGTGCAGCAAGAAAAGGAGCGTGCAGATACTGATGGCCAAGACAGATCCCATGCCTAAGCTTCCCAGGGCCCTAATTTGACCACGCCCCACGCCACGCAGTCTCCACTGTCCCCAGCCTAAACTATCAAGATCTTTATGAAGATCTTAATATGAAGATCTAGTTATGCCACGTGTTCATGTAATCAACCAGGTTTATTTAATCTATTAGGCCAGGTGGGAACCATCATTAAAGAAACTGACCCTGGGGATCATCAAGGTAGTTTCAGACTTTAAATGGCACATCATAAATATAACTACCCTTATCCTAGCCAAGAGTCAAAAACTAGACATCCTCATATATCCAGAAGTAAAGATAGAACTTTTGATTTGGGGGAAAGAAAGTGGGGCTTGCTTCCCAAGATTGGCAATCTTCCAGAAGTGGTTTGCCGAGCTGTTCCCTACCTCTCACCTTCAAGGATTTCCTTTTGCATTGTAGATATCCCTGGAAAGAGTGGCGCCTTCAACATTTCCATTACACCTAATCAGTTATAGCTGTTTGTGAGCCATAATGGATCATGAGGGGCCCATGAAAGGGAAAGCCATGAGAAAGGAAAGGGATGCTTATGGGGAGGAGGAAAGACAAAGAAAATCTTGTGCACTTTTATCTATTTAAAAATCACCCATCCTTTCACCCAGCCTCTTTGGCACATGTATCAACCCATTGATTGGAGGATGGAATACCATTCTTTTGCTTTTAGAAAATACTAATATTTAAGGTTTCTGCAGTCTGCCAGGGACAGCCCAGTATATCCAGCACCAAGATATCAGGTGATGCTTGTAGTTACCAAATTGGGAAGTTGCGTTTAAGAGCAAGCATATGCCTTGTTGGAGGGACTCAAACTTTCTTGATGCTCACAATTTTTGCTGACCTAAATGTCCATGGACACTCCAGTCTGGCTGTAAGAAGATGATGAGGTTTCTGTGTGTTAGAGGTGAGGACCTCATTGATCTCAGCCACAGCAGTGCACTACACTGGGAAGAATTGAATGGAGTTATTTAATACCTTTACCATCCCGTAACAATTTGGAACTGAATTCTGAACTGTGAAGTCTGGATTCTGTGAGAATTTAACATCACTTAGATTACAGGAAACCTCTGAGCTTAGCATTCTACTCTCTAAAAGGTAAGAAAGACACATAAATGTCATTGAGTTAGACAGAAACTTGGGTATCTAGTCCTACTCTCTCATTGGAGATGAGAAACTGAGTCCCAGAGGTAAAGTGACTCATCCTGGGTCACACAAGTAAGTACAAGAACCAGCAGTTTCCCCGCGTCCAGGGGCCTTTTTAGGACACCCATTGAATAATGTTTCAACTGGCCCTTTGCCCCTTACTACCTGTAGTATAAGTGCCTAACAATTAGCTTTTTTGGTTGCAATCTAAATGCTTGACAATAACTTTTGCTTGCCAAGGCATCCATTTCAAAGGCATCCATCTTAAAAAACATTGCAAACTATACAACTAAGAGCCAGCTGCCCACCCATAAAGTTCCCCTTTTAAAAAGCCCTGGGTGATGGATAACCACCTCTTGAGTCACCCCTGTTTCTCCTTCCTGCACTTTAATTCCTGCTCTTCTGTTTTAAATTCTGCAACAGTGAACCCCCAAAATGCTAGACACCCTACTCTCTACCCAAGTAAAGTCAGAACCTCTGGTTCGCGAGCTCTCTATACTTGCGACCTCTCTGTGTACCTTCCAGCACCTGTGAATAATGAACCTTGTTTTTCGCAAAGTTCCCTGATGGTTGATGCTGAGGTGCATCTTACAATCATAATAAGAAGCACAAGGGCTGATGCAACTACAGCACTGGCTCTAGTCAGGGAAATGTCTCTGGGGGCTGCCACATTAGCGTGGGCCTGGGTGAGTGCCTCAGGTATTCCTAGCAGATAGCATCACTAGCATAGGCTGAGATCAGCACCTTCACCTATATTCTTGAGCACTCGATAACATGTACAAAACTAAGAGAAAGTCTAGCATTGGGAGCTTTGCACCAACTCCGAGAACTAAAAGTATTTGGTTAGCATTTTTGTCATGAAATTAAGAGTACTCACAAACCACACATCACTATCTGCACATCCCAAACCATTAAGTACAGAGCAGCCAACGAGGAGAAGGGAGAACAGGAAAGCAGTCAGCAGGGAACGGGGAGTAGTGGTGGCAGAGAAATAGAGTTTTTTTCAAGAGACTTCCCTTTCTCTGTAATCTCCATACATTACTGAGTCCTGACATCATCAGTCAGGGCCAGCTGAGACCATCAGTCACCCTGGTCTTGAGCTGTTTTTATTCTTAAGGCTCTAGAGGTTGAGAAGGTATGAACTTCATTATTAACTGTACTCCAGAGTATGAGATCAATTTGGGCTCTACCAACTCCACCGCATCTGAACTGCCTGCCTCTGTAGCAGGGGAAGGGTCTCTCTGCTGAATTAACATTCACGTCAGAGCCCTGGGATTTCTCCCGTGAAAACAATTCTTGGAAATTCACAGAAGGGGATTGTGACAACCAGAACTTTGGCAAGGCCGTATCCTTTTCAGAGTCTTCCAGATCTCCCTAACTCAACTGGGCACTTTTCTTTTTAAATACCAGAATGCCACAGTCTTCCTCCAAACTATACTGTCTTTGTTCCTTACCACTTTTGTTGTTGTTGCTGTTGCAGATTTCAAATTTTCTGATCCATACCGCTTTAAGAGAGATTCAGGTTACCTAATTCTCTAATTCTCCCATTTGCTGGAATATACTTTGTATTTTACCAGATTACAGGATTTGAGGACATTTACCTATAGTGTCTTCCTCTGAAGGTTCTTGGGTTCTTTTGGCTGAGCACTGGCTTATTCTACAGTGCTCCAAATGATGCATGACACCTCGGGCTCTCATTAGGGGAGGAAAATTCAGAGGCATCGCTAATTATTATCTCAGTGACAGTGAAACTGGAAGAATGATTGAAAAGTAATCTGAGGTTATGATAAAGTGTTGTCTTTCTTTGGTTGCAAGAGCTGGAACATTACTGATATTATTCCATAAGTAAATGTTCTATTATTTTATCTAATTAGTTTCCTTGGGAGATGACACTCCCTCATTATTATAGTTCCTCAAACTTGAGACTATTGGGGCCTCTTACATAGAAATTATCCCTGCATAATCCCTGCTATGGTAAAGAAACCAATTTTTATTGGCAATTTTAAACTGTGCTTCACTTTGATGTAAATTTAAGAGCAATACTGGCTTTCCCACTACACTTGTCAAGCAGCTGATGCAGACTGTCCTAGAAGGATAGAAAAGGAAAGCTTGCCACCATGGGAGAAGATGGAGTGGGAACATAATTTACACCTAAGAGAACTGTGTTCTCAAGTCGCTTGAACTTTCTGGACCTCAGTTACCTTTAAAACAGGGAAAAATGAATGGTTTTCATGAAGAATGAAGGGCAAAACAAGATTTCTCAAGGTTATTGAGTCATAAATTCCATTTTTACTATTACAAAGTTCAGATAATGTAAAGACATTTGTGCAAACAGGCACAGTTAATTAATAGCTAATAGTCACGTGTAGTTTGAACATAGTTATTAATATCTGTAGCTCATTAGAGTTAATAGCCAATACAAAGATTATCTGAAGAATTCGTTATTAACAACAGTGGCAAAAAATAAGCATCTGCATTACTGATACAGGCTGGCACTATCAGGATGCCACGGCCTGGGAACCCGAATGCCTGCCTCAGGGCAACCTTGTACATATTAGTTGGTAATGTTACTTGCTAGTTGTTTGCTGCAAAAAAAAAAAATAATAAGAAAGAAGGAAAGAGGGGAGACAGGGAAGGAGAAACGGAGATATTTAATTTACGTGCCATATACAAAAAATAAATTCTCTTTTTTTAATGACAAGGATTGTATTTTGTACTCCCGCTACAATTTTATCCACTGTGATTTAGTAACATTTGCCTTTGAAAACACAAAAAAACTCCCAGATATACTTTCCTTCTTTGTCATTTTATTTTACAAGGTCCAGTATGGCAAAAGGCCTATCAACAAGTAAATACAGGGGGTCAAGGTCTTCCATGCCAGGAAGTCCATGGTGCTTGCTAGAACTCTGGCAGTATCATTTCTAGCTGCAGTGCCAGAATCTGGTGGTGATTTAAGGATTCCTTTTCCCTGTTCTATTTCTGAAAAGACACTGAAGATAACAAAAGTAGGGCAGGAAGTGGTTATGATGGCAAAGCTGGGCTAGGTACTTTCCCTGGCTTTGGTAGCCAATATCACTGGACTCCTATGATATCGAGCTTCATGAAAGAAACTAACACTACAAAGCAGAGTCGTCTTAATTATTTTTAGACTGACATTTCAAAAAGGGTTAAGAAGCTATCTATTCTGTCTGTTCCATCTATTCAGATGTCTCCTGAAAACATGTACTGTGACCTTTAATTTTCTTTAACAATCATAATTTTTACTTACCAATTAATACTAAAAAAAGTAGGAGTGGTATAAATTCTTATCCTATAGAATTTTGTATTCTAAATCATGTCCATTATATAGGAAAAGTAAAAGTAAGATATCCATAGGGAATATGGCAGAGGAATGCAGATAGTATTAATACGATGGCTAGGTGGAGGGCCTGGGGAGGGAAGGAGCAATTGAGGGATTCGTTTTATGAACTACATAGATGTCTAACCAATGCACTATATACTTGAACCTAATTTAAATAAATAAATTTAAAATAAGAAAAGTAAAATATCCATTTTCAGTGTCCATTATTCAGCACCAGATCCCTTCCAGTTAGAGAAACAAACAGTTTTTTCAAACATCTTTATGACTTAAGGCTTCAGTAACGACTCATGAGTAGGCAAAAGTTTGCTATTTATTTAATCTTAGAAGAACACTGAAGGGAAAGGAGGGGAACGTCAGCAGTGTGGATGTAGGCAGAACTCCTTTACATAGCTGGCCACATGTGGCTTTAACAGCTGCAGGGAAAACCGGCCGGAGTTAAGGTTACGTATTTCTGTTCAGTAAGGGTATCCATGGTGGTAACCCTCGTGATGATGGTAGTCATCCTGGTAACCCTCTGGGTATCCTTGGTGGTAACTATGGTAACCATAGCCTGCATACTCATCCTCAGGGCAGCGCATCCCCAGCGACTGCTGAATGGCCATTTCCTGTCTCCGAAGTTGCATCGAGTCAATTAAATCATACACTATCACCATGGACCACATTGGAGAAGGATACCAGGATTTTACATTTCCATCTTTTCCAACTAGAAGCATGGAGAAGTACTCTGGGCTCACTTGAAAATAGTTACGTATATCTTTCACCAAATGGGCTGGTACATCTTCTCGCTCAACAACAGAGCTCCCTAGAATAGGATTAGAAAGAAATGTTAATGGATTAAAAAGTCAGCACTCAGGAAGACGTCAAAGTGAGAAGAAATCACTGTGAGGATGAGGAGAGGACCCATGAGTCTATTATCTTTAGCTCAAAATCCAATTTTAAAAGTTTGCTGGTTTTTTTTTTTTTTACTAGAAATTAAATGTCCCTGCTGTTCTGCAACACTATTAGTGTCAAATTTGGGGGACATGATATCTCTTTTATAGGAAAGTTACAAAATATAAAACTAGTCCTTTAAAAATTTCTGGGCAAGATCATTTTTTATTTTAAAAATTGTCGCTAAAAAAGATTACATATTTTTTATATTTCTATGTTTATTTCCAAATAGCTTAGGTAATTCTTTGCAATACAGTTTTCCTTTTGATGCTGTTTTTTTTTTTTTTAACAACAAAAAGCTTTTTTCATTGTCAAAACTGAAAAAATAGCAATTGTGTAAGCTCTGGATAAATGTATTTAAACTATTATGATTAGTGAAAAGAAGAAAGGGGGAAGAAGAAGGGAGCCAACACTGTCTGGCATTGTGCTCAAATTTTATACATGTTATGTATATAAATGTAAAGAGATTGATCTTAAAAGGAAGGACTGAATTTGCCTTCTGAAACCTTTAATTACTAGTCATTTTCTTTCAGCATCTTGGCGCCTTTTAGCATATGTCCTCATCTGTTGACAGAGAATCAATAAGATATAATCTATGGGCTTATAATACCATTATGAGAATTAAATAACAGATGAAAATGCTTTGTAAACCATAAAGCCTTATGCAAACAAAAAGTATTAGCTAAGAAAGTGGATATTTTTACTGTCACTTACGAATGATTTTATGTTAAAAACAATGTTAGTGCTTGTATTCCACTTCCACTTCCTCTAAACACATATTGTGTGTGTATGCGCACACACATACATTGGTGTGTGCACAGGAGGTAAGGAAGATTCCGTGAACATTTCACCTAAGAAGTCCACCCACTACTTTCATATAGTCTAATCTAATTTAACAGAATAGTAGTTCATACTGTTATAAAATAACACTATACCATTAATCGGGAACAGTTCTAACACTCCCCCAACTTCCTCTCCAACGCCTAAGAGCTTCAGGATGGTTATGTGGCGCAGACCTGCGAAAAGAAAGAAAGCCATAGAATTAGAGGAGATGATTCTAAGTCATCTTTTACTTCCAAAGACCAGTGTCTGACAATCGAAAATCTCTTAAGTTTAAAAAGAATATAGAACATTACCTGATTAGACAGAATAATCCATTTTCAAAATTTTCCAAAAGAAAGTACTTAAATACTTTTTAAACCTTGAAAAAGATCAATTGCAGATTTGGGGGAGGTTTTTTTTTTCTTTTTGGTAGACTGAAATAGAAAAATTTGCTCTTAACTGTGATTCTCACTCAATTAAAGGACAAAAAAATGAAGTCATCAAAATACTAAAATATCTGAGCTCATCTAAACTGATCAGTGTTTTGAAAAAAAGGCACATAAGCCAACACAGACAACTTTCAAAGAAAAGACTACGGACCCCGTCCATTGTAATTAGTAATCCTGGCCTCTTCAAACAAAGTTTGTCAGCTTAAAGGACAGGTTCTGAATCTTAGAGAATTCAGAGGAGTAACACTTAGGCAAGCACTGTTAGTTTCCTTCTCACTGTCAGCTAAAGTTTCAGGAAAGGAGAGAGGTCATGCCTTGGTAGCTCCTTGGAATTCTTTTGAAGATGAAGGGCACATGAAGGGATTCAGGCTGATAAGGGGGCTGTCAATTCATCCTATGGAGTTTTCATGTTTTAGACAAAACCCCAGCCTAGACAAGGTATTAACTTGCAACCAATAACATGAATATTGATAGTGTTTATTGTCCAAGGGAGAAAATTGAAAGCCACCATGGGAGGGCTCTCTTAAGGAACAGCTTAAGGCAAAAACGCTATTCAAAAAAACTTTTTTTTAATTGTGCTCTTTACTCTTCTCTCAGAGAAGTGAAACATTCCGTTCTACATGTGTTGAGTCATGTTTTCAAAAGGAAAGATCATGAATTTAATTATTCCTGGAAAACATGACTTGTCCACATTTCCTGTATACTGTGAATAAAAGAGTTTGCTTACACCAAGATGACTTAAGCTCTGTGTGCAGAGATTAAAAACACCACCTAATAGCTGCTGCAAAAATGTCTTTAGAAAATTAACAAGTCATGATTTTATTTATATTCTTATTGTGAAGGGTCATTAGCTGCTCTAAGCAATTCTGTCTTACCTAGCACCAGTGGTGGCTATAAATAATTTAAAAGATGCTTAAGAGTAGTGCCTCAGTCAAATCTTATATATGTTGATATAAAGTCTTATTAACCTTAATAATGAGTAAAAATAAAATTCATGAATTTTTTAATTGTTCTTGCTGTTTTAAGCCTGACCTTGTTTTCTGCCTCCTTTTGAGTTATTTCACATCTTAAAACTGAGATGTGTTTGTTTATAATTTATAGATATTGGTACATAGCAAGAACCCAGGTTCTGTTAACAACTCTCCCTCCCCCCATTATAAATTAAGCACAATTTTATAACTAACAAATGATTCTTCTTCCTAATACAAGTATCAAAATAATGCTGATTCGTCTATGTTCAATAATAAATTTTTAAATCTGTGAGCCCTGCTTCTGTCCCACCCCCCCCCCCCACCTACCCATGACTCTCAAAACTTCTTCCTCTGCAGAGATATATCTTAAGTGAGACTTCAGTTGTGAATTCCAGTTTTGAAATTGTTATTATTTTGGTGGTCATCATTAAACTTAGTAATAAGTTCTATGTACTATGTATTTTCCTTTCTATATATTCCTATTTCAAAATAGTATTAGCTCTATCAGGCCACTAGGCTAATAATATTTTAGAAAAAAAGCATACATTAGTTTTCAAAACATTAGGCAATTCACTACAAAAAAAATAGTAAACTGTTTCTCTTTTATCTGCTTGTCTTAAAAATAAGGTTCTGTTTAACAGATCTTGCTGTATTCTTGATGCCCATTATAAATCAAAACACTTTTTAAGGGAATAGCAATATAGTAGAGTGCACTTCAATTAACATGTTAATTTGCAAAGCCAATTCCTGTTATACAAAAGACATTTAATTTGTAGAGAAGTACCTCATGTTGGTTCTTAAGAATTACCCAACTAAATCATGGTATCTGAGTTTTATGATCTTGAGACAAGTATAAAAAAGAAAAAAAAAGACAAATAATGCAAATCACTGAAAGCAAAGCAGCAGGATTTTTTCAAATGCTTCATAGAGAACCTGAGAGGAGAGAATATTGAGGGGGAAAAAAACGCAGTTGACTAAGGCTTCAGTCTGGAAGCAACTTTCTGCTCAGTACAATTGAGTAAGTGTCTGGGAGTCTACAGTTTGGACTGAGGAATATTCAGATGATCTAAGCTTCTGTGTTCCATTTTAGAACCGACCAGGAAGAGGGTGGTGAGGCAAAGCAGTGATGACGAGGCTTCCCACTCACCAAAATTGCATGCCTGCCCACTGAGGGCCGAGAGCTGCTGTGAATAGGCCCAATCTTCATCACTCGGAGCAGAGATCACCAGTAGCCGCCTCCTCCATCGGAACCTGGAAAAGAGAAAGGCGGCCACAATTACTGCTTTAAACAACCGAGGCTAGTGTGAAAAAGCAGGGTAACTTTGGTTGTTGGTTTTTTCTTGTGCCCAGAATAGAAAACTGACCCTTAGAAATGTCTCATAGCTCTTCAAAGCCTTTAAACCGCAATTCCACATTTCTTGCACTTTTTCTATTGTAACTCCACAGTCAGCTTACTGTGGCATTTGCATGATGTGTCTGGCTGCTATGCCGGATGAGGTCACTTAGGAAGAGACAAAGCTCTCAGATGCAATGAAGACTAGCCAAAATTTTATGTTATATTGTAGCAATAGAAATAGGGAATCTAAAGGGAACTAAAGAAAATTCAAGTCTAGTAGAGTTCCCTAGGATTTGGAGAGGGGTTAAGAAATGAATATATGAATACAAAACAGAATAGGAAAAAGGGACAAAATTTTAAGTAGGTGATAGTAACAGGGAAAAGGAAAATGTGAAAATGGCTCAAAGGGTCAAGGAGTGTTCCCAGAAAAACAAAGCTTTTATTTACCTTCCTCAGTAGCCAGTAATTCTTCCAAAGGCAAATGCGAGTTCTAAAATGTACCCTATTATCATTAGCAAGAACCAACACTTATAGAGGACCCCTATGAAGTAGATGAGGGCTAAGCCTAGAGTCTAGGATTTTAGACTATATAGTAAACTTGTTTCTACTCTTATAGCTCCAGCAGAGTTGGGTAGTAGAAAGAGCTTCTGTCTTGTAGCTGAGAAACCTGAGTTCATGTTTCATCACTGCTACCCTTTGGGTTCCTTGAGCATGTCCTTCAATTCATCTAAGTCTGTTTTTCCTTATCTCTAGAATCAAAAATAGCATCTACATTAAGTGGCACTATAAATATAAAGCCAAAGGCTCATCAATTTAATCCATGTGAGGACATTGATACAGCTCGTGTTTTAATCTGCAGACTTCTAGATGTAGGACCTGGTCCATTAACACACCTTGGACATTGTCTATCACGATGCCATATGATAACTGATTGAATCCTTATGTTTGTATATCATTTCATAGCTCATTTTCATCTATCTACATAGTGTGTTTCTCATTAGTACTCATTGAGTGAATGGTTTATTGTCTCCATTTTACGGATGCCAAAAATGAGGCTTAGAGGAGTGAAGTAACTTGCCTAACAAGTAAATCTAAGAGTTGGTAACAAAATACAGATTTCTCTGACTCCTGGGCCAGTGGTTTCCCTGGTCTACCACCTCAGTGATCCTGATACTTGGCCAGTGTTATCAAGGTTCCTAAAAGGGTCTTAGGGAGAGAGGGTATGCCAGCCAAGAGGAAACTATATCGAGTTGTCTCAAATTCCACCTTCATCGGAGAAGGGGTTTTGCTTTCGCCTTCAGTGTAGGCAACTGTGGGGTATTAGTGCACTCGGTAAGCTGGAAGCCTGATGATTTTATTCATGGCTTCTCTCCCTGTGCCCCTTCTAGCCTCAGAGTGAATATGAGAGTTTTCAACCCAAAGAAATGGCCTCTTGGGGGAACAGTGGTTTGGGTGAATGAGAGAAAATGATAGCCTGATGAAATACAACCTCTGAATGGACGCCTTAGCAAGGCTCGCCAAGAATTGCTTGCTGTGACATTACATTTGCTTCCTCTGCTTGTTTTTCTTCAAAGGGAAAGAAAAACTAAAATCTCCACTGAGGTTAGGGAGATGAATGTATTTGGCACAGAGGAGGAGACAGGAGCATCTGAGACTGTCCGAGGTTTCCTGGGAAAGGGAACAGTGATTGCTGTCCGATTGCAAACATGGTCTCCTATACTTTCCCTGCTTCCTTAGGAGACATGCCAGACCCGCACTGGCCCCGCCAGCCAGCATGCAAACCAGGCCAGCCTTCCTGGCCTCACACAGAGTTGTAGGGTGTCCTGGAGGCAGCTATTTTGGGTGAGGTATATTTTGGCTTGTTTACCTGTGTGCACCACTGAATGCCATCCTGATTGGAGAGGGATGGGATCTGAGACTCCCTGTCACAGATACAACCAAGTGAAGGTCGTTTTCCCTAAGGAATGACTTTTTTTTCTCCCACAGACCTTAAGCTAAAAACCCCTAGCTTATGAGACTGAAGAAAATAACTTCCACAAGATGTAACAAGAGATGTCAATGTGACCTAGATCCTTATTTTGGACAACTTGTTTTTCTTTTGCTACTTGGTAAATGAAAATTTTATGAGCTATGCATGTGTTTGCTTCTCTTAACTGGCATTCCAAAATTAGTGTGCACTTGCCCACTCTTTGGGGCTTCTGTGTCAGAGAAAGGTAATTATAGCCTGAACCAGATGAGTGTCACTATAGATCAGACTGGCTTCAGAGTCTGGTCAGCTAAAACCAGGCTGTATAGACCCACCAACAACTCAGAAAATTTGAAGGAAAATTCCTATTTGGATACTGGTTTATTTATATAACTTTTTTTTTTTAATTGTTTTTCAATTCTCTTAACCTGGGTTTCAATCCTACAGTGTTCACTAAATTTCTTTCTTACCTCTCCCTTGATGACAAAGTTCTCTAACTAGGAGCTGAATAACTGTCCCTAATACTACCAATAGCCAACATTTATTGATTGGTAACTTTGTGCTAGGTTCTAGGCCATCATTACCTTTAGTATTTAATCTACCTTTTACAGCAATCTATAGAATAGATACACTTATTATCTCCATTTTGCAAATGAGAAAACTAAAGTCTAGAAAGATTAATTAGCCTGAGATCACACTGCTAAGTTGGAGAAACCAGGAATTAAACTCGGGGCTATCTTACTCATGCTTAAGTTATATACTACTGAACTTTAGTTTTTAAGATTGATGATAATTATCAGCACAATGATTTCATGAGTTGGGGCCACAAGTCATGTATGGGCATAGGGCATCCAAATTATAATTATATACCATTCTGAATATCCATGAGATGTATGTTCCTGAAATAGCAATGAATGTAAGAGTTCATAAGGCTCTTACATTAAAAGGAAAATATAGTTACATATTCTAGGGTCTTTCCAGTTCAAAAGACTTTAGGTGCAAAATGTGTGTACAAGTCTTAAGAATCAAAGATATGATAAATTCAAATCAGTGATCAATGTGAATAAACATTGCAAGCTTTGTGAGTAAAAAAGAAAATGAGATAATGTCAGCTTTCTCTTTCAGATTTAAGACCTGTTACAGAGTAATTATAAAAAGACACTCTGCCTGGGGATGGTAAGAAGAATCCCTCATGATGTCTGTGGCTGAGGCTGTCAAAGCTGGCCCAAATCCTTGGTTATAAATAACATCAATAAACTGGATGGTAACTGTCTGTTTTAGGGGGATGGACAACCTGAGTTTACTGGGATGGTTAGTAGTTATGCATCCTTAACTCCTAGAAGATTTAGAATTAAGAAGAGAAAGTTTTCAAATAATTAAAATCATAGTAATAATATATGTTTCTAAGAAAGATCCTGTCTTTCTTTTTATAGTTTACATTCTTTCTGAACTTAAGAGAATTTGGCTTAATAAATGACAACCTTGAAACCTTAAATTAGAATGTGTAATTGAGTAAATGTATGGTTTTAGGTTGAAATCTTACTGAGTGTATACAGTTTTTGGAACACACGAGAGACTTTACATTCACTGTATTTAAAAGATTAACTTATTAAACTTATGGATCATTTAAGTACTCAAAAATTTGTTTATTTCAAGCAATGGAAAGAAATATATCAAATGTAAAATACATATTTAAATGTAAGCAACATCAAACATTATTCAAAGCCCCCTAAAAATGATAGCTAAAATTTGCTAGGTTATAAATAGAATAATAAGATTTAAAAGTCTAATGTCAAAGTTAAGAGAGAACTAAGATCAAAAGTAAACTTTTAAAGAATCTTTTCTGCTAGGAAAGAAGGAAGGGAAGGAAGGAAGGAAGGAAGGAAGGAAGGAAGGAAGGAAGGAAGGAAGGAAGGAAGGAAGGAAGGAAGGAAGGAAGGAAATAAAAAACAATACCTCAAAGGCTAAAACAGGCTCTTATCATTAATCTTCTAAGTCATTCATCTAGAGGAATGACTCTAAGGATCAAACATTGATGCTTCAGTACCCCCAGGTGGACAAGAAGCCATCTGCCCAGTGGGTTTCTAAACCCCTTTCTCAGCCAAGAAAGTGGCGTGAAGACTGACTGAGCTTTTAAGTCCTTATGGAGGCATGCACCCTCTATCTCCATTCTCTATACTTGCACTGCACTGAAAATTTAGATGAAGGAGGAACCTCAGATTTCTTTCAGCTCTGAAATCCTGTGGTTTTAGAATTATCTTCCTTTGTTTCAAACTCTGGGCCTGTGGTCCAAGACTAAAAGTAATTCTCATTATATTTTCAAAAGGAGTATTAGATAGAATGTAAACTTTGTGAGCCAGATTATCCTGGAGCCACTGAGTCCTAGAGCTGACACTAGCTCAGTGATGAGAAAAAGTTAATCTCCATTAGCCTCATCTGCAAAGCAATAGTTGCAGCATTTAGGTCATGGGATTGTTGTAAAGATTAAACCCAGGAAAGAAAATGAAAAACTCAGAACAGAGGTAAGCATACAAAAAGTGATCACAGGAACCCTGGGATGGAGGTAGGGCTACTCACTGTCTTTATTCTCGTTTGTAGGGGAGAGATTTTTAAGGCATGTTAATTAAGAAGTGTAGGGTCAACATAGCTAGTAAATTGCAGATCCAAAACTTGGATAAATAATAAGTCCTATGCTCTTTATACATCACGAGGTTATCTGCTAAGAGACTCAAGCCTCCTGAATCTAGATGGATTCAGGTTACCCACTTACTCATCATAGAATTATTGATTCTCTGACTTATTTTTGGAAAATGTGCTTTACAGACACAAATAAGAAAGTTCTGCCTAGAGTGGTACACAGTTAACACCAAGCCTCCAAACAAAGGCTTGCTCCATTTCAGGAGCCCCTTGGCCACACGGTACAGTTTGGGTGATGTTACACTGAGGTCTCTATGAGTTTATTTGTTGTAAGTGGAATTATTGCAGTTTTAAACCTCTTAGGGCCCCAAGGGCCCTACAGAATTTCATCCAACATGGAGGTAGAGATGGAGAAGGGAGGAAGTGAGGAAGTGGAATGATTTTTTTTTTTTTTACATTCTTTTCTCTATGTATGTATCAGAGTTTCTCTACAATGGTTTGCAATAAACCATACTCCCCGGGGAACCAGGAAGCTAGGTCAAAGCATTTTTCCGTTTGAAGTCCTGGTGGGGCTTTTGTTGTTCTCTGTGGAGTTGGAAGAAAGCAGACGATCAAGCACAGTGTTCCAAATACTGTTCAGAACTAGAAGGGGCTTAATAAATGCTGTATACAAAGCCCTTCAAATTCAATTTAATTAACCCTCATAGGTCAGAATTCTGTATTCTGTGCCAAAAAAAGGGAATAGAAAAGGGATGAAAGACTTATCCAGAGCCACCAAATCAACACTTAAGCTTGGAGTTGACCCCAGCCAGCTTTTGACAAAAGCCACTTTCGACAGGACAAGACTAAGGCCCCGTGGCCAGACACCTGTGAAGCAGACAGACCTTTCACCAGGGAAGGTCACTCTCTGCACACATCCGCTCCATGTTTCCTTGGCACTTTCAACAACTCACCCAGAACACATTCCCTCCTGCCTCTCCAGAGACTCCAAAGGTGATGTACCTGGATAGGAAGTTCTCCAATGACTGTTTCTTGTCTTCCTTGCAAACAATGCCCTCCTTCTTTTGCTTTTCCATGTCTTTGATTCGGGACTGGAAAGTATCAATCAAATCAAACACGGACTTTATCGCTATAGGCACCTCATAGTATTGCTGTTTAAGAAAAAGTAGAAAGTATATAATGAATAAAAGTGTTTCTTCATTCTGCTCATAGGATAGAGAGCCTAGGAGAATTCAGGGAGCTCTGGAGGGCTCAGTGATTTATAAACTCTCTCCAGGAATAGTACCTCTGCTGATGTTTTGAGGTTCAGAATCCATGAAACAAATGCCCCTTACCTTTTATGAGGATTTCTTCTTAACTGCACTCCTTTATTGAAAAGGGTTCATGCCTTCCTCACCACCATATCCTAGGTTCACTCCCCTATCTCTGGGACTAAGCTGGTTTCTGTTCACTACGTAACTGGAGAGAAAGTGAGAAATGCTATATCTAATACAGGAATAGAATAACATATCATAGTATCCTAAGGATAATTTTCCACCAAAAGAAGGCCTATGCTGTAGTCATCAGGAACCTACATAAACTCTTTGTGATTCCCAGAGATTATTTTATTGAGTCAGCATCGCCTAGAATAAAGTCATGTCTCCTTATATATTCTTAGAAAAGAGTTGAGATCCAACCTAAGGCTAATGAAATAAGATTTTCTGGACCATACCTGTCTGGACTTAGAAGAGCAACCTAAGATGATTTGAGGGTCTGGCTGAGCATAACCAGCATAAGCTAGAGAGAAGTCTGGACATAGCTTGGAGCTATGTCCCCAGTAGGAATTTGGTAAACCATAGGACGTAAAAGCTAACAGTAACCTTAGGGATCACCTAGTCCAAACTCTTACATTAGAAGTGAGGCAGCACACATGCAAAATGAATTAGTGAAGGGACCTTTCTCCGGATTTAAAAAAATACTGTAAGTTGGATCAGCTATTCTGATAGCCCAGGAAGCCTTTTACCTAATGATTTTCATGCAAGCATGGCATATGCATGGCATACTCTCAGTATACTGTAATTAAGACAATGGCCTCTGGGGCCAGCTTGTTTGACATGAAGTCCAATGCTAACTAGGTGAACTTAGGCAAGTGACTTAGCCATCCTGGGCCTCTGTTTCTCTGTGAAATGAAGATAATACTTGTTATTTATCTTAGAGGTTTGAGATAGAGATTATAGAGTTGAGATGAGTGTCTGGCATAAGGAAAGTACTCAGTAGAGTTAGTTATTTTTGTTATTATTATTTATTTTTCATAGTTCAGAACCTTCGACCCTAAGCATATGAAGAAAGTAGGTATCAAGACTACCGTCTTATCCATATTGGATCAGGAAGTAAACTTCTAGGCCCTTCCAAAGTGGGCATATGTTAAATCCAGTTTTCCTGAAGGCAGAGGCCAAATACTCTTAACCTTTTATCCCCAGGGCCCAATAATAAATTTTAAAAAAATAAAATGCAGATTCGTGGGTCTCACCACTAGTGACTCTGATCCAATTGGTATGGCTCCAAGGATTATAATTTTAGCATGAGCTCTAGGTGATTCAACAAATGTCTGATGAATGTAAGTCATTGATATTGCGGAAGAATTTAGTATGAGTCAAGAAGCTGGGCCATAGGAGGTCATCCAACCCAATCTTTTCTAGAGACCACATTTCTGGATATGAATTCCATAAGCCAACGTGGAATATTCAAACCATTTCGGAAACTTCCCATTTATGAAATAATGTGTGCTTATTTGTATGTCTAATAGACTCATTGACAAAAATTCCAGAGTTGCTATTCTAAGGAATGGCATCACATCATCCAAAATAGGAACCTGTACCTTGACTCTCAGGTCCACGTCTGTGAGCACCATGAAGAAGTCATCATAGGTCATCCCGTACTCTTTCCTCAGCTCACTGATGAGCTGC
This sequence comes from Eonycteris spelaea, assembly GCA_003508835.1. Classification (NCBI taxonomy): domain Eukaryota; kingdom Metazoa; phylum Chordata; class Mammalia; order Chiroptera; family Pteropodidae; genus Eonycteris; species Eonycteris spelaea. The sequence continues at coordinate 6,891,075 of PUFA01000084.1, read as the reverse complement.
TGGTCTACCAGGTCCTCATCATCCACCACTCGCATGGGTTTCTCATTATCTTAAGGCAAGTGAAATATGAATAAATATGGCTGTGACAAGACAGAAACCAGTGGGAAGCAAAGGGGTGGAGGCTCTGGGCCTCCATGTCAGCTAATTAGAACAGCTTTCATTAGTTGCACATATTCAACTAACATTTTTGTTTGTTTGAACAAAAATTTACAAAGCGGATACACACATATAGAAACAAACAAATAAATTCATTTTGAAAGTCACTCTTCTAAAGATGACCACCTCTGCTCACCCAAGTTGTGGTGAATCAGAGGCAACAAAGTGAGAATGAGGACTGCTGAGTCATCCCTGCAAGAAGACTGCAACCTCACCCAGGACTGAGTCATAACCTTAGCTCTCATCAGGGAACTAGACAAGATATTTTAAGTTTTATTTCATTTTTAAATTAATTTTAGTCTTACTTATTCATTTGGTTAAGTCTAAAATTTATGTCTGTTCCTCCCTTTTGTTATAGAATTGCTTTGGGACTCAGGAAACCATATCATTGTCATAGAGAAAAATAACAAGTCTATCTTCAAACTTGTCACAGATTCCTTTTGGCTTCAAAGAAAGTCAAGCTATTTATAACCCAAATTTTGTAAGTGAATTCAATTTCAAGCAAAATGTCACTGAATTTAAGGAAATTTTAACTATTATATATTTTTCCAAACATCAAGCCCTAAAAATAAATTATTACAATTTAGAATGGTTTCTGAAGGTGCCATTGCATTAATGGGAAGTATGAACATGGCAACTCTTATGACTGGAAAGCATTTTAGAAATAATAGGACAGGTTTATTTACTTCCTCTCTCTCACATGGGTCACAGTGTTTCCGTAAAATCTACTAAAATTTTTATCTGTAATCTCCTGTATTTTTTTAAATGTAAAAAAAATTAAAGTTAGCAAACATGTGCTTAACAGATATATATGAGTGAAGAGAAACTATCAGTTATTACCAACATTGCTACCAACAAATAGCACTGCAGTAGAAATGACAATTTTGCAAACACAGAGGTTATTTAGCTTGAGTATTATTACTCTTGTATTGATTTTTAAAATAGGGACAATTCAATTTAACTATCGCTTTGATTTATTTGGTTCATTGAAAGTATATAAACGAGGAACTCAACTTCTCTTGAGCAGATCTAAATGAGAGGGAAAGAATCTGTTATCCGTCCTCAAGTTGTAATAGTTCCTCACAGAGGTCATCTGAAGGCCTGGGAACTAAAAGCCTATAAGGCACCAACCACTGTCTACAAAGTGAAAAATTGTATGCCTTATACATGTCAACTAGTTTTTAAATGTACATTTTTGCTGTCATTAATAAAATATAAATTATTTAAAAGAATTACTAGATTCATGTTGCTGGGTTTTGTCTAGTATATATCATAGAGTAAAAAAAAAAAAACCTTAGTTGTAGAATAAAATGCATAGTACAACTTTATTCTTTGTTAAAAGGAAACAAAGCAAAAATAAAAAAATATATCACGAGAATATGCATAGGAAAAGGACCAGAGGACATATGGCTATTAATGACAGTTGTAAGGGAAAACAGAATTTGCCACCCTAAAACATGCCTTTGGTGGATATTATTTTAAACTGGTTATTTTTAAGAAATTAGGTTCATGAAGGACATTGGCCTTCCCCCTTACTGCCTAAAAAATTTAGATAAAAGACCTGCTGCGGGAAGAGAGCTATCATCATAGATAACTAGTTTAATATGAACTAAGTATAACAGATAAGGAAGAACCTAGCAGGACCTGTTTGATCAAAGTCCTCTCTCTGTGCCATTGATAAAGATGGCCCAACAAATATTCATTTACCAAACGTTTGACATCTCCATGTGAGTTGCCTTCCTGTACTTTGAAACCTCAAACCACACTCCCTGCTCCATGACCCCTTTTTCTTTACTCAAGATGGCATATAAACCTTAACTACTCAATTTGTCCCTGGTCCCAGATTCTTATAGAACCCTGTATATAACAAATTCAGTAATAAATTTGGTCATTTTCTCTTGTTAATCAGTCTCTTGTTAATTTAATTATCAGGCTAGCCAGAAGAACTTAGAAGGGTAGAAGGAAAATTATTTTTCTGCTTCTACAGTTGCCTCTGGAGAGTGGGCAGAGGTGAGGTGGAAACTCATTGTCTACCCTATGCATGTCTATATTATTTAAGTTTTAACAGTATATTTTATTTTAGTTAGTAATAATTAATAATGAGAAGATGGAGAAGGTGGAGGAGGAGGAGGAGAACATTGAAAAATTGATTTTTAAAGTGTCCTTGATAATTAACGTTCTGATTCTAAGACTTTGCAAATCACATTTTATCTTGAACCTAGAGTTTATTCTTTTAATTCATAAGATATATTAATTTTTCTTTTATTTATTCAACAAAATCTTTGTCTCCAGTGTCCTGAACTGATTCTGTACTGGGCGTTGAATTCAGAGATAAGTATGTTTGGACAGAGTTCAAGTTCCTGATTAGAAACAAAATTAGACTATTAGCACCTACCAAAGAAATAGAATCACAAAAACTATTGAATGGCTGAGATAGAAGGAAGTTGGAGTTTATAGCAGATTTTTAGAATTATTTCAATTCTCCACCCCTCCCTGTACCATCTACACTGCGTCCAGTAAATGCAGCTCCCTGTTATGGTGAATGGGTTGAGCTGATCAGCCTTTTGATTCTGAGCTCATCTACATGACTTGCTTTGGCCAATGTTAGCCAATGTTCATACAAACAGAGGCTAGAAATGGGACTGCACAGTTGGGATTGCTCTTGCCTCTGCCATTGCATGACTACATGTCCATACTAGACTTCTGAAGGATAAGTCAAGTCAAGTTACCCAGATCAGCCAACAGCCAGTTGACACCTAACCTGTGTGCAAGCCCAGCCAAGATCAGCAGAACTACCTGGCCAAACTGACTGCAAATATATGAGCAAGCCTAACCAAGCCCAGCCAGCCCAGAGCAGCTGAGCCCTACAGACTTGTGGCTAAATGAATATGTAATGTTATACGCCACTGAGTATGTGGGTCTTTATTACACAGGCTTACTGTGGCAATAGACAACTGATATGGATATTATCTGGCTCAACTCAGTCGTATTATTGAGTTTGAAGCTAAGAAACTATATGTAGTACATGCTGTGGTGTGCAGTCCAGACCCTACCTTTATTCTAAGGCTGTTATGAATGTTAACAGCTAAATCCCTCCAAAAATTGTTTTCCTTAAAAAAAGAGCTGCCTTTCTGCTAGTCACAGCCTTACTAAGGGACAACCCATATTCAGTGGTTAATAAAGTGGGGGGTGGGGGGTAAATATAAAAGCTGTACTCCTCGCCTCAAAGTGCACAACTCTGAGGGGTCAGCTGCACTGCAATTCAAATTCTCCCTCGTCATCTTGTATCCTTATAGGAATTGTTCCTAAGACATTCGCCATTAATCTCCTGCAAACAAATCTCAAGAGTCAGAGTCTGTTTCTCAGGGAATCAATCTGTCACAAACCCCAGGAAGGGAGCAACTTGTTCACGTTCACATTGCTAGTTTATAACAGTGTGAAGGTTAGGATCTAAATGATACGACCTCACTCCTTTTCAGTGCTCTCTCTACTTTACTAAAATATGACACACTCAAGGATAGAGAGGATCCAGTGTCGAGATCTAAGCCAAACTTTGTCCTACTAGGATATAGTAAGAAACCAAATTCATGGTCTGCTTTCTACTCTCAACTAAAATATTTTCTGAAATGTTTTGACTGAACATTAGAAATAAAATGGTTTGTACTCCTAGACTACAGAATATCTACATCTCGAGTGTTAGTGCTGAGTAGGAGAATCTGACAAAGAAAAACAATAAAAGCACTGATTGACACTGGGTCCAACTAGAATGGTGGCAACTTTATGGCATGACACAGTCTACTTCTGGCCAAATTCTGAGGAGGGCACATGTGAGGCAAGCTCTTCTCCCCAGCTGCCTGCTCCTGCCACATGTCTCTGTTATGCTCTACATTCTGTCTAAATCAGGGCTGAGTGAGCAAGAGGTTCCCTGGAAAAACAACATAAATTTAGCAGCTTCTTGTTTTGCCAAAGCTCTATAGTTCTTGTTATGGGTCTCAGGGCTTAGAAGCAAACACTTCAGGAGGTATCATGTAAACTGTCTACCTGGTCCTGAACCAGCTAAAATGACTCACAGATTCAAGCCCACTTGGTGAGATTTGGTCATTTCACACAGCCTGCCCCAGACTTAAGATTATTGAGGAAGGACAGGAGGGAGGGTGAACGCCGCTGTGTGCTGGTAAGGACTGGCCCCACATATGAGACATTTGCCTAATTTCCCATCCTGTAAGAACTCTAACTCCAAAAGTCAGGGGCAAAAGTAGCAGTAAATTTCTTCATGTCTTTGCTCTTCCATACCTGACTATTAATGACAATAACCCTGCAAAAAAAAAAAAATTCAGTTTCAATTACAACTTGTTAAATACCATCTGTGTGTCAGGCATTATATTTGAAGTTTCCATCTGTGACTGCTTCTTCTTTGTGATATCCATGATTTCTCCTCTTCCTACCCCTATAGGCCATATCACCAATGTCCCTGGACCACTTTAGTTTCTCCCATTGCTTCAGAAGTTTCCTATCCTCTAACACTTTTTTGAAGTATAATCCACCATCTACCTTCATCACAATCACCTAGAGCTCATGTTAAAATTATAATCCTTGGATCCAGACCTATTGGGCCAGAATCACTAGTGGTAAGACCCAGGAATCTGCGTTCATTCATTCATTCATTCATTTGTAAATTTATTCAACTTTCCTAAACTACAGTTTACTTAAACAAAAATTTTGACCTAATCTAATTGGCTTTTATTTAAGTGATTCATGAAATTGGGCAGCATTCCATCTAGCAACTAGCAGGGTGCTTCCCAGGAATCTGTGTTTTTAACAAGTTTCCTGGATGATTGATATACATGCTAAAGACAGAGATAAAACTAATATCATTGAAATTTCATCTATGTCCTGGACTCAGCCTTTCTTAACTAGCTTATCTTTTAACTCTTCTTCCATACATTATTATTCCAAACTTCTATTTCCAGTTTCTACAAACACGTCTTCCTTTTCTGGCATACTATCCCTGCCTTTGTTCACATGGCAATTCCTAATTACCTGGGAAATATGTCTTTACCTCACTTGAGCACTCATAACATTTTTATATTCTTCTGTAATAATGATCATCACCTTGCATTGCAACCAATTGTTTACATCTCTATCATCCCACCAGATAGAAACAACTCAACCACAGGGACTGAGTCTTGGTCATCTTCTAAATCTTTATAGCCCAGCACACATAGGTACTTGGTATAGATTTGGTAATCATGAAAAATCTCCCAAGAAAGATATCAAATGATAAAGAAGGTAGTAAGGGATAGAGTAAAAAGGTGAGCAATTCTGAGCTTCATAGAAAACTCACCATCAAACCTTTATCCTTTCTCTATCTTGTGAGACCCAAACAGTGAATTGAAGTGTAATTTGAGAAAACACATTATATAAATTTATTTTCTAAATTTGGGTTTTCATATATGAGGTCCCAATTATACAAATAATTGTATTAATCATATTTTTCACTTTCTGTATATTATGATGTTTTGACATCTTAAAAGACCTTTCTGGATGGGGAGAGACTGTTTCTCTCTGGGCTAGCCAGTTCTTAGAGATAGCAAAGGGGCAGATCTTCGAAATGCAAACTAACTGATCTAGAGCACTAATGCCTCTCCCTGGCCCGTGGACCTCAGGAGACAATATTCCTCTGCCTTAATCATCCCAGGGTCAGGTACCAGGCAACTAGGGGCCATCCTTATAGCCCACAGCCAGCCGGAATTATTCAAACTAGACAACCTGAAGCTGTTCACCCTGCCCTGCCTTGCCTCTCTCACGGAAACCCCAATAAAGGCGGTCAGTGGTCTGGGCTCTCTCATCGTTCTTGCTTCTGCTTCCTGACCAAAACCTGATGTTCTTTCTGTGACCCTGTAAGGCGTGCTGCAGTTTCCTCTCTGAGACCTGAGTAATAAACTCTATTTTTCTTTGACATCCTGGTCTCCTGAGTGCCATTCACTATGCCACACCATTCACCACCATACCTTAACAAACTCTGCTCTTGGGTAACAGACAACATAAATAAAACTTATTTATAAGGCATTTAAAATATATACCTATCCTGTTCAAGAAGTCAGTACAAATCGAAATTTATCTGTTGCACTTTGGATAAATATGGAGCCAAAGACTCCAGCCGAGGCTGAATTGCTTTTATCTCAAGAATATTTCTTGGATTCCTGAGCAGTCTGTAGTAGGTTATTTCGTTAGGATAACTGGCCTCTGGCTACGGCATTTACTTCCTTTTAATTGGAAACAGATCAGTTTAAATGACTTTGTACTTGATTTGCTTGCTCCTATTTTACTCTATGAGAGGTCGTTTGCCTACTTACCACAACATTGTAGGACAAGTGACCGATTGCATCTATACGGAGGGAATAACCTGGCCACTCCTGATTACAAAGCTGCTGCTCTCACTTGGTCCCTAAAAAGAGCAACTTGTCCTATCTATGAAGACTGTATCCTGCCAGGTACTTTTCTATCCTGGCACACTGACTCTACTGAATCTTAAAAGTTATTTAAAATTTATTTGAAAAATACATTCCTATTTCTAGTGACTTCATATGGCTTACCAATAAAGTTTGAATTCTTTTCCCTGGTATTTGAAATCCTCTAAAATGTGATGCCAACCTACATTTCTAGCCCTCTCTTTTCTTCTATCCTATATGCAGCCTTCTGCTCCAGACCAAACCTAGCTATAAATCAGAATTACTTGAGCAACGTTTTTGAAAAACGATTCCTGAACCCCATCCCCAGACACTGAGTCAGTGTCTTGGCCTGGGGAGGGGACCTAGGAATCGAAATGTTATCCCAATGTAGAAAGAGAACCTATAAATTGAGATTAAAAAGACCAATGACCCAAGAGAAAAATGAGCAAAGGACATTAAAAACAAAATATAAATGTTACTTAATGAAAAGATGTTCCATCATACTCATAAAAAAAAAAAATGCAACCAAACACTACACTACCCTAGGATACCATTTTTCACATATCTCATTGGTTAAAAACATTCAGAAGTTTGATATGTACTCTGTTGGAGAGTTTGGGGAAAACAGACACTTATAAATTGCTGGTGACTCTGCAAAATAATACAGCTTGTATGAAGAGAAATCTTATGATAGCTACCAAGACTAGATACATTTTCCATTTGGTCCAACAATCCTACTCCTAAGAATCTACTGCAAAGATGCACCCATAAACACAGAGTGATAAATGTACAAGGTTATGAACTTTATAAAAAGTACTGAAAACAGTCTAAGTGTTTATCAACAAGGGGACTGGTTAAATAAATTATGGTAGTTTATTAAAGCAATGGCTTAATAAGGGATGTGAAAGACCTTTATATAGTCATAAGGAAAGATCTTCAGGAAATTTATTTAAGTGAAAAAAGAAAAATGTACAACAGTATATAAAATATACTATATTTTGTATAAAAAGAAGCAGAATGTAGGTATTTACATTTATTTGCATTTGTATAAAGAAGCACTAAATGAACAAATAAGAAATCATAAAAATTCCTATGAGGGCAGGGAGTAATGGGGTAAAGCGGCCAGAAATGAGTGTAATACTTGTCTGCATGTACCTTTTCATGTAACACTGACTTTGGAATCCAAAAAAAAGTACTATTTATTTAAAATAAATAAATAAAAACCAAAAGTATCTTAGTAGAGTAATCATCTGTCAAAAAATCTACTCAGTTTCAATGCTCCTCCATTAAATCCATCCACTTTTCAAAATTCTCTGATATTTACAATACCTTCTCTGATGATGGCAACTGGAAGAGCTTATCCCCCACCACATTCTTCAAACACTTGTTTTGCTCAGTTGACTTATAAGATGCTTTATGCTTCTCGACTGTTAGGGACTGATCTTGACGCTGACTTACTGATACTAGAGGCAGCAAGGGCAATGGAATGGGTTGACTGATCAAGTTAGGTTACAACCTCTTTAGCCTCTAGCATGCAGAGTGATTGATAATCAGAGGCTGAATAAACAGAGAGCGACACTGCAGTCAGGGTCTGGAAATCTGATCTCGCATTCAACCTTCCTCTCAGTACAAAGTGGCAGAGTCTAGAGAAAGCAGCTGCCAGGCATTGTCACCACTGATGAAGGAGGAGTTGGGGCAAAGGGTTCGATTTTTCAGGTGCTCCTGAGGAAAAGCAGCATCTTTGCTTTGTTATGGGTCCTGATGTTTGTGAGGCTTGTGTCCATAAAGAACAATTCTCTTCAAAGAATCAAAGTATTTTAGGCCAAAACGCCTTCTATCATACTCACTTAAATTCTTTTTTTTTTAGAAATTTATCCATGAATTACTCATATGATTAAGGAATTATCACTTTCTCTCCTTATTGCCACATTTCAACACACATCAACTTTTCCACCTCCCTTTTTATAGATTATGCTCGAATCTTCTATTTTGCTAAGAAAAAAAACAAACATGCATGCTGTTTCCCCCCTCATTTTTATTTTCATTCTGCAATAAAGTGTCTTTATCAGCAACTTCTTCCTATCTGACAAACTTTGTCTTCACTGCAACCTTTGAATACATACCAATATTCCTATCCTAGATTGACATTTTAAATACCACTGACAATTAAGAATGCTTTTCACTATTAGATCATTCTAAACCTTCCTGTATAATTTACTCTGGGTTGGCAAAACCAGATGGTTTTGTTCTGCATTAACGTTTGCTCAAGACTGAATAACTTTTGTTAGTTAATGTCCAAAATCTTTGGATAAGTTTGCTAGTATTCGTAGGTCCACCTTCCATAGTTTAAATACATTTAACAAAATGGACCAGCTGGGAGAACTGCCCATACCGTAGTTGAACATGGGACTGTTTTTAAGGCCCAATAAAATCTGGAACAGTAGAGAGTGCTTGATATATTTTTAAGGAAAGTAAAACCATCTGATAGATTTCCAGCTGAAAATCGGTCAAGGCTGAGTTTGGTTCACTGAAACCGTGGAGCATGCCAATTCCTATTTTCCCATGGCTGATTCCCAGTCTCGGCCAAAGGCCTTTCCCATAAGGGTAACCTGGGACATGACACAAGGACAAAAAGGCCTTCCAGGAATTAGAGGAGGAACAAGATAAAAGGCCCCCAAACCATGTCCAAGCTTCCATTCTGTGAGAGGCAAACACCCAAATCACAATATTTGATTTCTAATAGGGCAAAAAGTGAAACCTCAGTTCTGCTACAGTTCATATTCAATCCAGATGTCTAGAAATCAGCAAGATTCATGCTCAAATGTTGCCTAGGCAGCACCAGATGCTTATAACAGTTGGAACCAGATAGAATTTGAGGTGAGAAACATAATGATTTTTCCAAACTTCCCTGAAATAAGAAATGAGAATTCTTTGTGTAAGAGTTGGTAGGTAACACATTTGACACCAGGAACACCTGGTGAAGGAGGGCTTTCATCACCAGCCAGAACCCATTTCTGCACTGGATTGAATACCTACTTCCTCTCTAGACATCTGGATTATAATTGAGCTCACTGGCTCATGCTACTATTTGAAAATCCAGGAAGCAAATGGCTGAATCCCAGTTAACCACTGAACATGTGGCTTTGTAGTATTATCACCAGGAGTAGTAATGCAGCCTGACCTTGAAGAGCACTTGTGAGGGTTCACTGTCAATGTTCTGTAATTAACAGAAAGCAATCAAGAATTTTTCAGTTATAGGTGCTGTAGTCCCTGTGACAGCTCACTGATCTCCAGATGCCTGCCAGAACAAATGATGACCACAGTAACAGTGCTTATATGTGACAAGTATTTACATACATTATCTTACTAAATCCTCACCATAGCCTATGAAATACATATAACTATGTTCTAAGCTGAGACTTGGGAAGTAACTTGCCCAAGGTCACACAACAAATGAGTTGTGACTGTGGATTTAAAGTAGTTTGTTGGTCTCCAGAACTTCTTTTGTGTCCTCTGTTTGTATGATTATTATCTTGGTTAATGACACTCTTTTGTTTTTGTTTTTCCCCTTCCCAAACATACACATAGCACATTCACAAGCCAATCACTGATCCACAATGATTCATGCTGTGACATTGGAAAGGATACTATTTATTTTCCTTTGGAGCTATGTCAGCAGAAGATGAGCTAATACGAGAATAAATAACTGAAACTTCATACATGAATAAATTCTAGAGACCGACTGTACAACAGATAGCTATAGTTAACAATATTGTATTGTGTTAAATTAATTAAGAGGATAGATCTCATTAAGTGTTTTTACCACAATAAGAAATATTATTTAGAAAACTAAGCCATACTGAAACTCAAATTAACATTATTAGGGCATAATTACAACTGATATGTAGTCAATTACACCAAGATCACATGACAGAAAAATCTGTGAGATAATGTGTTATATGTTTTGAAGTTACATGTTAATTAATGGGGAAAGTATGTTTTATTTTTTCAGATGTTTTCAGATGAGATATATTTTATGAAAAATATGCAGAATATGCAAATGGTGGAATATGAAGGATTTTCATTATAGTTAAAATGAAAATGTAATAGAGAATTTTTGTAAGAAAAAGGGTTTTTTTATTGTTTTTTGGGTTTTTTTTTTTTAATAAAGCCCTAGAGATGTAATAATTATAAAAGAAATGGGTGGGTCAGATTTGGGGCTTCTGACTATGAGGCTTAACTACTCGCAGAAAGTCTTGCAACATTCTTAGGAGAATTGCAGTGAGTTAGATCTCAGCTGCCCAATGCTGAGTTGTACGCCTCAGGAGTCTCACACGCATCATTAATATGAAAAATTGTGAAAACTCTAAATTCAGCCAAATTCTTTTGCTCTCCAAAAGGACTTGGGCACAGTTCAGTCCATATTTTCAGTGACTTTTCATTTATCTTAACAATTTCTTTCAGCCCTGGTTAATTCCCTCCCCATTCTTGCCAGAGTCAAGTTTTTTCAAGGGTCTGGCAGGTCCCCATCTGTCAGTGAGTCGCCTGTAACTGAAAGGCTGTCGGAAGATCAGATAGCGCTGCTCACAGGCAAGAAGATTCAGAACCCAGAAGAAAGCATCTGAAACATATCTCTCTGGTTCTCCCCCTAGATTACTTCTGTATTACTTCTCTCTTTTTTTCTCCACCTTACTGACTTTCAAACCATAGAATGTTTGCATATTTTTCATATTAAAGTGCCAAAAACTTAAAGCAGAAGCATCTGAAATGATTATGTAAATAGTTAGGCAAACTGACCTTTTTTACCATAAGGAAAGAATCCTCTGGATATTTAAATTTCTCTTTTGATTCCCCACCAACCTCTCCCATAAAATTTGTACCACCTTAGCTATGAGAAAAACAATAATATCATTAAAACGTTTAAGAGAACCTAGCTGGAAGTGGTCGATTTTCATGGTGCTGTTGTTGACAGGGCCAAAGATGGTGATCACGGAGATTTTCCTGGTGGCCATTTTGCAGAAGCTTTCCAAATATTCATCTCGCTGTTGCACATACATGTTGTTCTCAACCTTAGGAGCGGTGATCAGCTGGAGGTGAGTGAAGGCAAGCAAATATTACTTAATGGTGATGGTTTCACAAGAAGACAAAACCCAAAGTGATAATTTGGAATAGAGGGCTTGCAGCGACTGACACATAAACGAAATTAAAGTAAACTAAGTTAAATTAGTCTTAACTAAACTACATGGTTTTGTTGGGACTATTCAGATAAGGCTTTTTAAAAAAATGTGGCTCCAGACAACTTAGAGTTTTCTACTCATTTCCACTATTTACCTTACTAGTCTCCATGTGTCTTGGTTTTCTCGTTTGTGAACTCTGCACAGAAACACTTATTTTGCAGAGCTGTTGTGAGTATTACATAAATAATTGGCAAATAAAAATTGTTCAGTAAATGCCCTCTTTCCTCATTTTGATCTTCATTATCTTAATTGGCTGCTCAGACATTCACAAATTGAGTGGTTACATGTCTCACAGGGTTCAGAGAGTTTCATAGCCAGGTCTTGGGCACGCTGGAACATTCGATGGTTGACGTTTGCAGTAAACACTTTCTAGTCATCCTCTGCTGACTCATCACTGGGCCCACAGACTAGCCTCTATACACGTTCTCGAATTTGACTACATTTAAATTTATCAACTACTTTTTTATGCATGACCTAAATCTTACTAAATAATTCTGAAGTCTTCCCTGTAGCTTAGTGTTTTTCAGAGGGGAAACCATCGTACTGTAACTGCTTCCAATTTTTTTCTCAAAACGGTTAATGAATCTGGTCCCAGCTCCATCCTGCTGTTTATTTTTCTCTGTCAGATATGTGTTTATTGCTTCCTGCAAGCTTTCCCTTATAAGAATTCTCTATGCTTGACAAAATACTATCCTACATGGAAATCAAGATGTGTTCAATAGCTTTTGAGTGGAACATTAATACAGATTTTCTGGGATAAAGTTTTTTCCTCAGATTGTTATTTATTTTAAGTAGCATGATTTCATTTATGTTTGCCTTTTGTTTATATATGCCTGTTCAGATGGACAAAGTGGGTAGGAAATGCTTGTTTTAGAAACGTAATTTCCTAAAAGGGAAAAAAAATTAGATTTCCTGAAATGTATTCATTAATTCATATTTAGCTTTTTCAAAAAAAAAAATTTAAGGTGGCTATAAAAAGAGATGGCAATGGTATTTTTGGTTTGCTTCTTAGTTTTCAATTAGCTATATAACATCTAAAAATATTTCTTCAGGTTTTTATGGTAGCCCAAATCTTGGAGTTTTATTTTCAGTTGGTATGTTTTATGTTTTTCTTCCTGGCTCACAAACACACTATTTTAAATGACTAAATGAATGTTTCAATGAGGACATAAAACAGTCAAAAATAAAGTTAAGATTTACTTGTAATGATTTTGGACTCCTTATTCTAATGAAGAATAAGCCCATATTTAGAGGTGTCTCTAGGACACAGCTGCCCAGATGCTAAATGACTGATAATTACCTGCCTCTGTAACTTTAAATCCATACATAGACTCCATTTCATTCATCTCATACTTTGCCATAAATTCTTAAAGTCCATGGACAGACAGTGATATGACCAGATTTCAAGAGTCCTCAAAGCTCCCTTTGGTCTTCTTCTCCCTCTTATATATAACTGAGAATTTCAGACAATATATAATCATACAGAACCTCTTTCTCCCCTGCCTGGAATCTTGTCCCACGGATCTCTGAACACGGTAGTCTTAGGCCATGGATACCCAGTGGGAATCGCACTTAAATAAATAAAGACCTCTGATGTTTATTTTCACCTTGAGACCTTTGCCGCACGATGCCTTAACCCACCACGAGGTGACATTTGTTTGGCATGACTCATTTCCTAGCTTCTGACACTGTCTCTCTTGCTAAACTCTCTTCCTACTTTCCCTTATATGACCTCTTCACCCATAGCCAAATCATTCTAAATTACAAAATGAAAGAAATTTTGGCAGAGTGCACAGAGAAAGGGTGACTATAGCCAAAGTTGGAGGGCTTACATTTTAATCCTTATTCAGCCCCTGACTTTCATTTAGCTTTAACAAAGCCATTTAACCTTATGAACCTTATCTTTCTCAACTTTACAACAGAAACCATTGTAAAGGTTCCCTGCCAACCTCTTAAACTAGTAAGAATTAGTAAAAGTGTGTGTGTGTGTGTGTGTGTGTGTGTGTGTGTGTGGCTGTGTGCACCCAAGTACCATACATGTATGTCACCGCTGAATAGTTCACCCACACTCCTGCTTCCGGCTTGGCTCACATCGCCCCTTCCACTCAGGGAGCCCTCCCTTCTCCTCTTTTCTCCTCCCCTCCTCTCCAATTTATCTTCATCTGAGTCATTCTTCATATTCAGCATCCACCTTAAAGTCCTTTCTAGCTCTCTCAATGATCACTTCTTCCTTTTAATTACTGTTCTTATAGTCTGCACTGCTCTCTTGGAATTTATGTATTTCCTTGATTTACCAGTATGTTTTATGTTTATGTCACACACCCCCCCCCCCCACTAAACTCTAAGTTCTTCAAGGCACCAAAGTCCCAGCTCCTACTACTGCTGTGCACACACTAGGAGAACAAACACTGGCCCATGTCCCTCAGGTCACATGGGTCACACTGGCCAGAGGAGAGGGAGGGAACATAATAGACCCCTGCCTAGCAGCAGTCCACAAGCCAGTTGGTTTAATCTGTTCCTCAAGCTCTCATCAGGGAAAGTAGAGGAGACTGATCTCTGAACACATTTCAGGGGCTTTTTCCCTGTGTCTCATTCATTTTCTAGTTGGGCAGTATTTCAAACAGTATTTAAAATGGTAACCATTTCCAATCCCCTCTTCCTAAAAAGAGCATCCTAGAACTTCTCAGTAAACATTTTTGTCTCATACTTGGCCTCTTCCCATTTTGGTGGTGATACATCACGGCATGTCTCACGAATTTAGAATTGTGTTGTGGTTCTTTTTTTATGTTTCTGTTCCAACAGTGTGTTGACACAAGGAGCCTCAGGGTGTAATGAAACCAGTTTGCATAAATAAAGGGAGCAAATGGGAATGGAAAATGCTAGGAGGTAAGTATTTTAAGTCTCAAATTATTCTATATTCTGTGTTAGGTTCAAAACACTAAATTTTTACAGATTCTAAAAAAATAACATTCAAACTAGTAGTCTGCCTTAGTAAAGCAGAGCTTTATATCCTTTTCCAAAATTAAATCAAATAAGTAGATTGTTATCCCAATACTCAGATTTCTAAAGTAAGTTTGAAAGTATTGATTACTTGAATTACAAGGATTCAGTCTCCAAAGGATGCTTAAATTTGAACCCGAATCTCTGCAATTCAGCAGTATGAGGCCTCTTATTAAATGACAAGTAAGTAGAACTCAGAGTACAAAACAACAGCTTGTCAACTATACTCCACATAGTCCAATGTTTAAGTAATAAACAATTTATCTATATTCTCATCATTGTCACCACCAAGCGGCACCAACCCGTCTGAGGATTAGACTAGGATTCAATCTATTGCTCTTGACAGACTGCCAGGGAAGCCAGATTGCTGAGGTGCAGAGAACTAGCTGGGTATTAAAAGCAGAAACTACTTTGATACTCAGCACAGAATGTTGACAACTGATATATCTCACCATTTATCTGAATAATTAAAGGTCAAAAATGAATTTTTAAATGTCCGTATTGATTAACTAATAGCATCATTTCTCAGTGTCCTCTTCACTTACGGCACATGCCCCACATTTATACCCACAGGAAGGTGGAATAAGGAAGTAACTTGTGAATGAGCTTTAAAGTCAAACAGACCTGAGTTATAACTCTGGCTTTGCCAAGTATTAGCTATATACCTCGGGAAGTTTCTCAATCTCTCTAAGCTTCTGTTTTTTGGTCTTGTAGAACAGAGTTAATAAGTCCTTCTTTGTGGGATTGTCATGAAAATTAAACTGTACAGTCTTGGTAAAAGCCCCTGGCAGGGTGTGCTCTTTTCTTCTGACAGACTGAGAGGCACGGGGTTTGAAGGCTTGACCTCTGGCCTAAGAATAGGACACCTGGCTCCTCCTACAGCTTTTATGAAAGCTTCTAGGATGCTGTTTACTCAACCACAACCCATACCATTGTTTCCTGTGTTTCTCTAAGTAATTGGTTAAGCAGAGGTTATGTAATGGTTCCACATCTAAAGAATGAAATGAATAAATGCAAAGTGCCACGAATTTATGATAAATTGTAGTTGGGCACCAGGTTACTGAAAACCTGAAAAGATGAGCTATAGGACCTGTACAATTTCTCGGAATGCAAACCTCATTTCAGTTTGAGCACACTGGCTTAGGTTGAGGTCAGCTGGAGGTATATGTTATCAGCCGTACTTGAACAGCTTGGAGAGTGCTAAACCTTAATGAATATTACTTGAATTACTGAATTGCCTGAATAACACCAACAACGTTTGACAGGGCGAATAAGTGGAAAAAACTGTAAATGGAAGCAACTAGTTCTTTCACCCAGAAACACAGGTCTCCTCTCTGTCTGGTCAAATAGATTCTTTTCCCTCCATTTTTAAATACTGTATCATTTCATCTTGTGTTTTCTAATCCATTCTTATTTTGGATATCTTTAGCTCTTTAGAAAAACCTATTTCTGATCTATCATTAGCTAGGGACACATGGGACTGCAAGACTGAAATGCCTCTTGTTGGTACTTTCTTTTTTAATAATAAACCTGAATCTCTCACCAGCCCCCAAGAGCAACATTGCCTTGAGCAATCCCAGCTGGTTTCTGTTTTGCCTCACATGACATCAGCAGAAGCTGTCATTTGAGTTTCATTTGCTAGAAATTTATGATCAGGGATACTGTTAAAAGTAGAAAAGACCCAGCTGGGCTTTCAAATCCCTGACTAAGGGAGTGGAGAGAAAGAGAAATAAAGAGCATGACTATTTCGAGGATACAGTATGAAAACCTCCTTTTTGTTAATTTACTAGGGATAATGGAAGTACTTACCAGATAGGTACACAAGTACAATCTCGATATTTTACCCACGATTATTGTTTCCCCTGGCTAAAAGCTGACAATAAGGAATGCTTTGCCTGCCCTGTTGGCTAAATGGCCAGGGCTGGGTGACGTGCTTCGACAGGCAGGACAAAGTCACGGGTACTCAGGAGGAGAGCAATGGAGCCCACTACTAATGGCTTTCCTATAGCCCCAAAAAAGGAGCTTTCTCCTACTGGTTCTCTAGCAAACATTCAGGCACCAAGTAAAGTTCTACTCTGAAATCAGTGATTCTTTTGGTTCTGACTGGAACATTCCCATTTAAATTTGTGCATTCTTGGAATGACCAAATAGCTGTTAAACTACACTAAACTGGACAGCCTATCCTCTGCTAACCTAAGTTTATATAGTTACTTTAAGGTGTTGGTTAAATTGAGTAACAACTATGAAAAATAAATAACACATACACAAACCTTTAGACTAGACAAAAACTTAGGTTTTGTTCTGATCAATAGCTACACTGTCGATGGAAGAGCTAAGAGGATTTGAGGACACACCTCACCCACGATGAATACTACAAGGAACTCTGCTCTGAATAACATTTCAAATACACATTTAAACTTTTTGAAACCACTAAAGATAAATGGACATCAGAGTTTCTCTGGCTCATATTATTATTCCAAGTTAAGGCCAGATTGGAAAAACTGAAAAACCCTCTGAGAGGTGCCCTGAGAGAAGAGCGCCTGTCTGCTTTGGTGGGGGAATGCAGGGCATGGAGTCACCTTCTGCCTTCAGTAGGATAGGTGCTGTCCTCCGGAGCAGGAGATGGCTTCCTCCTACTCAGGTATCCTGACTTATATTACCCTAAATTTTACTGACCTTTTTCTCTGAAGTAATTTTACCACACTCTCTTTTTCCTTATCATCCTGCAGTAAAATGATAGCAAATAAGCTACGGGTAAAATTTTGGAAGGGCACTAAAAGCATGGGCTAGGAGACATAAGAGGAGGAGCCATTCTTAAATTGCTGTTGAGAACTGCCCTTACATTTAGCGTAGCACTTATTCCTGTCCAATGCCCTCCTGGGGTTTGACTAGATACTGTTATCATAGCAGCAAGTAATAGACAAAGAGAGAGTTACAGAGACCTGTAACTTTCTCAATACTAGTGGCACTCAGAAAAAAAGCAAAGTAAGGACTGCTTGTCTTTTTTTTTTTTTTCATGAACTCACATACACACACACGCACACTCATGTTCATTTAAAGAGTCTCAGAGAAACTGACATCCGGACTCCAAGTTCAGATGTGTCTCTAGGGTGCTGGAAATTGGAACGATTAACCCAGTTCCCACATTCCATCCTTTTGCCCTCCTACTGATAGCTGGACAGTGACAGAAGAGGCTACCTTTAAGGGAGAAGATTTCAACCAGCTGGTTTGAAAAGCATTCATGAGGACTCTTCCCCACTCCCAGTCATACTCACTCTCCACCCAGGCTACTTCACTTCCCCTCTGAAATTTCCAATTATTGATATTGATATTGATGATATTGATTTTGATATTGGTGGGAAAGGAGAAGACTTTTTTTTTTCTATATACATGCTTCTAGTTTCTAAGCTCCTGAAGAGAGAAACACTTTTCCTAAGTTGTGATCAGAGTCAATGCATGGCATTTCAGTAACCTCATTCATTCTTCTTTTGTTCTTCGAACTTGGTAAAAGGGAGCTATATCCAGAACTATCCCTTGGAAGAGCGGAGTAAGAATGGGGGATGGGTACTGATGGGTTTGGAAGAAACTGACTATACAGGTGCTCTCCTGGGTACGTACATGTCCAAGGTCCTCCTGCCATTGACTCTGTGAGTCTGTATGAAAAAAGATTTATTTAACATCCAAACCAAAGGAGCTACTGCCCTGGCTGTTCTTCCTTGACACACCTTCTGAGCTTCTTGACATGGCACAGGTTCAGCCATGGTCTGCCATCAGCAATGTGATTTTAAAATAATAATGACCAAATGTTAACATGACCCCACCTCAACCCACAGAACAATACCAAGAAGAAGATTACTTACAAGGAGCCTTCGTTTGCCTTCAAAAGAACCCAGCAGGTCAGTCACCAACTTCTTGGGACTCTGGGTGAAGTGCTTTGTGGTGGGTTTCAAGTAGCCATCCTGCTCCGTTTTACCTGCTTTTTTCTTCTTTTTTTTCTCTTTCTCCTGCCTGCTCTTTTTCTCAGCCTTTTCCTTCTTCACTGGCTTTTCGCTTTTGAGTAGCTTGTCGGCTTTCTCATTCTTCACCTTTTTTTTCTTCTCCTTCTCAGGTTTCTCAAGCTTTTCAAGCTTTTTAGACTCCTTTGCTTTTTGGGGGGGAATATTCCCCACCTGCAACTCCTCTTCCAAGAGAGAGGCGGTAGGCCGGCTGGGGTCATACTTATCCTCATACTCATTGCTAAGAATTTTCTCCTGGGCCTTCCTTTTGGGAGGTTTGCCTTTTGCTGGCTTGTGGGGACCTGGTACCACATTTGGGTCCCGGTGGCCATGCTCCCGCCTGTCTGTGCGGTTGTCCCGGAAACGACCGGTGACAGTCCTGATGCTATGCTCCGAAGTAGGGGTGGGAGGGGCAGCCGTGGAGCTCTCGAAGTTGGTGGCCTTGCTGGGCCTCCTGGTGGTCTGTGGCCTCTCCCTGTGCAGCTCCTTCCTGGGTGGAGGGTAGAGATTCTCTAAGGCTACGCCTCCCCTGGGCGTGGTCACCTCAGCGGTTGCTAGGGGCCTGTGAGCATCTGAGGAGGGGTGCGCCCTGGGGGTCCAGGGCCTCTGGGTGGTAGGAAAGGCGGTGGTGGTTGTGGGTCTTGCAGCTACAGTCACCACCCGAGAGGTGGCCCGAGTCTTGTTGTGACTGGAAACAGGAGGCAGGGTGTGTGGCCCTTGGGTCGGATGGAGGAGTGGCGGAGGAGCCGCTGTAGTGGTGGCCGGTTTTCTCAGCACCTTCACCCGACTCTCTCTAGTGGGTGGGACCTGCGCCCTCCTTGGGTCTTCTTTCCTCTTCTCACCGCTCAGGCCTGGCCTTCCCGCCCCTCCACCATTGTCCCCCTCCTCAACCACCTGGCCCTCTACCCCAGAGGCCTTACATTTTTGGACAAAACCCTTCTGCCTGATCTTCTCTCTATCCTGCGGACGGGGCCCTGGTCGATGATCTCGTACATGGCCTCCAGCCTGACGGGATAAGGGTAGCGCTCCTCCACCTGCAGCGTCTTCTTTAACAGGACCATGCCAAACTTGCCTTTCTCAGCTTTAAGAAGCTCATCAGCTTGGGGATGAGGGTGGGATCCAGCGGCTGCTCCAGGATCCGGCCCTCGCTGGTGATCCTGCGCACCTTGCCGCCTTCTTCGCACCGCCTGATGGAACAGCACCTATCTGCTGGATGTGCCTTTCTGCCAGCTCGCAGTACACATCGTCCTTCAGGAGACTCATCATGAGGCGGTAGTAGCCTTCTGAGGCGTGAGGGGCTGAGATGACCCACACACGATTTTTCCCTGCAAAGCTGGCAAGGATGTTGGGAGAGCTGGACCCAGAGGGGAAACGCAACATTCTTGAACGAGCTGAGGACCCCTCATCTCGGACCATGTCGCGGGGAGAGCTCCGGGCTGCTGGTCTCCGCTCAGGTCTCACCAGAGCCCCACTGATGTCCAGAGCGGCCGGCAGGTCCTTTTCGTGAGCTATTCTTAACACCGGCACACTGCTCCTTCTTTGGTGAGGCTGAAGATTTGGTTCCTCCAGCGTGGTTTTCTCAATTCCCTGAGACCTCCCCATGTGCCTCAGAAACCGAGCTGGCCTTCTGTTGACAGGGGACCAGAGGCGCTTTCCGCCCTCCGTGGCTCCGTCGATTCATGGCATGGAAGTGGGGTTCTGATCCACACACCAGCCACATTGCCAACAGCATGGTCAAACTGGGTCCCATTCTCCATATCATTGTGTAATCCGCTTTGGGAGGCAGCAAGGTCAAAAGACAAAAGGGGAGGGGAAGCGGGAGGAAAAAAGAATGAAAATTGTTTAATTACAAGCAGAACTGGGCATTGTCTCTTTCTCTATTTTGGCCAAAGGCTAGGGGAAAGGGTGGTTGGAGAAGAAGGAAGGAGGTCAGGAAATGGAAAACGGGATGAGATCTGTAAATTTTAAGCCCCTGTAATTTGTCAGCACCTAGCAGAGACAGTTACATTAAGCAGGAAACCCAGCCCATTGCCCCATTCAGCATGCTTGCACCCTTTCCACTGACTCTCTGATGCGCCAGAGAAAATGCACACTGAGCATATTAATTAGAAGAACATTCTCATTTCATTTCTTCAAACAAGCAACAAAGAAATAAACACACCAAACACAGAAAGGATTACACACTTACTTTGTGGCTCATGGAGATGGAATGCAGAGGCTTTAAAAAGCAATCTGAAGTATGGTCCCAAGACAATTTCCCAGATGAAATACTTCCCCCCCCCAACTTTCTTTCTCCTTTGCGAGGCTTGGGTGTGCTGCAGCTCCAGCTCCCAAAGTCGCCTATCCTGACCTGAAGGCTGAGCTGATTTCTTCTTTTCTTTCTGGCTGTGTCTTTTTACCTTCTTGACAAGTAGGGTGAGATGACAGGAGCTGTCCTTTTAAATCTTTGCATCTCCATTTTTCAGTAGTTTCTGCTCAGTCCTGTGTCTGTTTGTGCCGGTCCCCCGTGCCGATAGGCAGGACGCCCCTTAAAGCGGAGCCTCAGCTATTTCTGAATCTCACTCTTTTCTCTCCTTAGAGTTCCAGGATCCTTCTTATCACCCTTTCCTCCACAGTCTGGCTTAGTCCCTTTGTTTCTGCAAGTAAAAGCGCTGGGATTAATATGTTTTCCAGGCTGAGGGAAAACACAGGAATGTGATGTTGAAAAGGGGCTTTTTTTTTTTTTTTTTCGTTTCCTACTCCTCTCTCCTCCCTTTATTTCTCCCCACCTATTTTCCCTCCTCTTTTCCTTCTCCTTCTTTTTCTTCTTCCTCTTGTCTGGATTCCGTCCCAGGAATGCCAGGACAACCTCAGTTTTGATCCAAACCAAACTGAAACAACAGCAGCCACTGGAAATCAAGGAAACTTCACTAAGAATTCAACAGATCAGCAAAACACCGCCTCCTTCTCCTTGCAGCACTTGAGAGTACACTAGCTGGGGAGAGAGAGGTCTGTTCTTTGGGTGGGGGAAAGTTTTGAAACACTACCCATCATCATAAATCACTTTAGAATAGGATGGCTGAGGACTTAACCCCTTCTATGCCAAGTAATCAGGATACTTTCTTTTCCTGTCTGTACTCACACTGTACTCTGGAAGGGGAAACATCAGATTTCTGTATCTGGCTGCTTGGTTTTCCTAGAAACAGATAGTCATTTGGGTCAGGGTGCTTGGCTGTATGTACACAGGGAGTATATATACTTATAGCTCCATGTATATATTTTTATCTCTTTCTCCCTGCTTCATGCATTTTGTTTGAGGTTGGAAAAGCCCACGGAAAACATGACTGGGTTGTTTTTATTTTATCCTAGTTGGAGATCATATTACTGTGCTCTTGTTCCTGGTTTTCTCCTTGGCATGGAAGGAAACTGGTAAAAGGTTAGAAATGCAAGCAATAGCTGCTGTTCCCCCGAGACTACAGTTGGCCATTACAGCAGGGGAAGGGCAGTAAGATCTCCAGCTCTGGGCTCTGGCTAGAGATGATAGGCTAAGACCTTCCTTGGAGGCATAGGTGTGTGTGTAATGCAGTATTTTGCTCTCCAAAAGCTCCAGGTATCTGGAGGTCTTTAGGCAATCCTTAGAAATAGCCGTTCCATGTTCCAAAGAAAAGACCGAAGTAGTTCTATGTGTCTACCTCCGGGATCTGTCATGGTGATTCAGCTTTTAATGCTGTGGAAAGGTGTCTTGGATTATACAGGTATTTCTTCCAGCTTCTCCAAGAGAGTTCAGTTGGTATTAATTGCCACAGACCGTGGTGAGTCAGGGTCCCCAGAAGGCTCCTGTAAACTAGGCCATGCTGTGACTACACTCACTGGATAAAACCTAGTCCCTAGTTGCTACCTCTTGATCAGCCTGTCTCCAATGGATCATTTGCCTTTCCTTTATATAAGTTCCCAGCACTGAATTGAAGATCTGTAGGTGGTTGAGTGTAAGGTTCTTAGCCCACAGCTTGAAGACCAAGGGGTGCCAAGAGGGAGGGCCCTTCTGTGGAGCCCTCACAGACACCTGTAACCATAGTAACAAAAGTGGGCTTCAGACAGACACCCCGGGTCCGCTAGAGTCAGAGGAGATTTTTCCTTTCATTGACTTTACCTCTTACATTGATCAAATGCCTATGCTAAGTTGGACAGTCCTAGATGTTATTTCTTTTCTCAAATCATGGTGTATTCCACATTATACCTTTTGAGGCCTTTTTGCTTCTTTTTTTCATTTTCTTTTGATGTCTCCTTACTAGAACAGCCACATGTATTGAGAGCATTTTAAGATGAGGCTCTGGGCTTGACATTTTCAGATATTCTTTTATCTATCCCCCACAGCATCCCTAGAAGATAGGTGGGATTATTCCCATTTTACAGATGGACAAACTGAGACTTAGAGAGTTTAAATCAACTGCATAATGTCATACAAATGTTAAGTGGTAGCACTAAAATTTGAATCCAGGTTTAGAACTGTCTACAAGCATTGAGTTCTCCTGCCTCCCCCTCTCATTTTCTTACCACACCTTCTCTTTTTTCTCCTCCTTAATTCCTTTTTGTGTTTCCCATATTCATAGAAGAGTCTCATTTATTCACTCAACCAGAGCACTTACACTTTAGATTCTTACTTTCTGGAGTCATTGCGTAGCAGTACTTTTTACCTTTCTTAATAAGTCTTTAAAGTCTTTTACCCTTTCTTGACTATCACATGGCTTCCACCAACCTCTCAAGAATGTATACAACAATTGTCACCTGTGCTTTGGTAAAGTTGAAATACAGCCACCTTAGCCACCAGGATTTGACCCAGCTGGGAAGCCTGCCCAACCCTGAGCTGTGTCTGCCCTTCCCGGGGATCTCGGGTTTTCTTCCCTTCTGAGAGCTTGAGCCACTAGATGGCGCGCTAAACACATACGTGGAAATGGTCCTAACGCTGCCACCTCTCCGTCTCCGCTGTGGTTCCCCACTCACGACGTGAATGAACTCACTGGCAAAATGGGGCTTCTCATGCCCGCGCAGGATTTTTTAACCTTTATGCCTAAAGCCTTCCCTGGGACCTCAGAAAATCCCCCCAGGGAATTCCAGGGAGCATATTCCTGATAAAAGCAATTAGCAAGTTAGCATCCACCTCTTTAAGGAGAAGCCCATTATGATATGTGACCTGTAATAATTCTCAATTTCTAGTCCACGATTTAAGAGCCCTGTATGAAGAAGTCCCCAATGAGATCTTTCCATTTTCTGTAACCTAAGAAAGAAACATTAACTAATTAGGTGAGAAGAGTGAAAAATGTAACGGGAGGACGGGAGGGGGGAGGAGGGAGGAAGGGAGAGAGAGAGAGAGAGAGAGAGAGAGAGAGAGAGAGAGAGAGAGAGGAGAGAGAGAGAGAGAGAGAGAGAGAGAGATTGAGAGGAGGGATACTGATTTAATGTTGAGTCAAAGAAAGGTAAAGAAAATGCAATTCAAACGTAGATTTTAGAAATGCTAATTTAGGAATTCGCTGGCAAGAAACAGCCTGGCATTGGTGGTGTAGAAATTTGGAGGGAAGAAAGAACAGAATGTGCAAAACTGAACTGCTTTAGAGACGCTGGGGTAGGGGGTAGTTATTTGATGAAAATCAGAGTACATGTAAGGAGGCCTCCAGAAGAGAGTGTGCTAACTGATCAGACAGACCCACACTGATTTAAGGCTTCAGCAACCTGGGACCAAGACTCAGGGAAATATGATGTCCCGGGCACCCTAGAAAAATCATGGTTTGTGTCACATGTAGTTGATTCCCTTGCACAGAGTAACACTTGGTGGATGTTACTGTACTAGATTAAAAACATTTTTCTATTGCCTGAAAAAATCACTTGCTTAAGAGAAACAAGGAAAAAAGGAAAGAGGGGTAAATACAAGCTCTTTATTGTGGTCCCGGAGGGAAACCACCTCACCTGTTCTGTGATAACCTGTACCCCCAGCAGGAAAAATAGCAGAGCCATTTTATCACACCTTTGTGGCAGAGACACAAACAATTTTCACAATGAGGATAAATAATGCTAAAGACTTTTCCTTTCCACTTGAAGACTTTGATCAATGTTCAGTCTTAAGCTACACTTTTGTCCTTTAGAATAAAAAAGAATTCTCTTTCTCAGTATTCACAGAGTAGGACAAACTAAAGAAATAAACAGTAAGGTCAAGGGGAAAGCCCACAGTGACTGTCAGCTCCAGATGCTGTTGCAGCCAGAGAAACTCTGAGAAAGGGGAATCCCCCAAAAGAAACACTCTGAAATTGTCTCTGAAATATCAACAATGTCAAATGTTTAATCCAAAGTCGAAGGATATGTATACTTTAAAAATAAATAAAAATCAAAGTTACTTGATAGAATAGTGGCCAAAACTATTGAAAGGAACAGGTTATTTATATTTATTTATTTATAATTTACTTTAGAGTTATTGTAATAAACTTGAGAAAACTTAAAAGCACTTTTTCTCTAGGAGGAAAGTTATTCAATTAAGAAAATGTCAAACTCCTAATTAGAGCAAATTGAAGGATCTTGTCCTAGCAGAGATTAAAGAGCTATATAAATGACCTAATGACTCATTAAAAATTTTTGACATCAGTGATTTAAAGTTCAGATTTTTATTGGTTGCCATCATGTGTGAGTAGTGTAAGCTTGTGGGCATATCGATTTGCTGTTTGAGGAGTTAGTTTTAGGCTGGGAAGAAGTGGACAGTACTGGGTTCAAGGTCTTAACCACTGGCCATTAAATGCATACAAAAGATTTACATCAATCAGATTTGAAGGGGAAAATCTGATTATGCTGCTCTTCATGCCCTTAGTATAGCCAAGAAGAGTCCTGATCCAATTTCTTTTTTTGTTCCTTTCAGCCTTTCTCTCAAAAGTTCTCCAAGAGTGCAGACTTTGTACCAGAAATGATAGAGAACCAGAGCTTCCCCTAAGAAGCTTACACTCCACTGAAAAGGATAAACAAGCGTTAGTCAATTGTGCTCTCTGCAAATGTACAGCCAACTTTCTCTTCCTGTAAAAAGTCAATGCTGACTATGGCCGCAGCCAAAAATGCTCAGAGTCCATTCCTATTGGAGACGTTGCCTCTTTATTGGAGCAAGCTTTATGCAGAAAGAGGCTTCCCACGGCGGTTACTATATGGTACCTGAAAAGTCTTGCTTGGTATGTTCCCTTGGCTCTAGAGTCCACTAGAGTCTACAGGACTACAAGATGCAGGAGTCCAAGACAAGCTAGAATGACTGACTGTCCTTTCATCCTCATTTACCTGTTTCCATCTTGGCTCTGTCTCTTGTATCTGTCCTGCTAGAATTGTCTTTTCCTTCACTTGTTGTTTCTCTGGATTGACCCTTCATTCCAGGTTTTGATTGCATCACTCAGAATACCACTTTACATTAAGGAGGCATTTACCAGCAGGATGCCAATTCATTCATTCCACAAATATTTATTCAATGTCAAGCATTGTTCTAGTCACTAGGGATATAGCAATGAATGAGCTCCTGACCTCACAGAGTTTATATTCCAGGTGATAGGAAACAAGAAACAAGAATATAAACTAAGTCATAAGTATAGTCTAGTACCAGATACATGCTTGGGAGATTTTTTAAAAGAGAAGGAAGTAAAAGGTGATGAAGGGAAGGAAGCCATTTTAGATAGGGGGTCAAGGATGATGGTCCTAAGTGAAGCTATAGAAAGCAAGTCACTCAAGTATTGGAGGAGGAGAAGAAACACTCTAAGTAGTGGGAACACACGCACATGTGCATTGAAGCAGGCATCGCTTCACAAAGTGTGTCCCAGAAGAGTGAAGCTGAAAGAGTTTAGGCAGGGATATGGCAAGACCTGATATATGAGTTAAAGGGTGCTACATGGAGAATAGAGTAGGGGGGGCAAGAATAGCAGCAGGAAGATAAGTAAGAGAGATAAGGTACCAGTCAAGAGGAAGTGTGGTAGCTTGAATTAGGGTGCGAGTAACAGTTTTAAGTATAGAAAATCATCCTCTTTGGTATATGTCTTAAAGATAGAGCTGATAGGAGTAGTTTGGGGCAGAGAGAAATGTTTTGTTTGAAAATCCTGTTAGACATTCTCATATAGAGGTTGAATAGGCTCTTGGTACATGACCTGGGCTTCAAGGAGAACTGGGGTTAGAATTATAAATTTGGAAAGCTAGTTAAAACATGAGGCTGGAAGAAATCACTAAAAGACTGAGTAAGGGTGAAGATAGTCTGTTCCTGGCAAACGACGTTTAGAAGATGAAAAGAAGAATAAAGGATGTGGAAGAGTAGCAGCTGGTATGGTGGGAAAAGACAGGAAAACATGGTGGTTTTCTCGTGCCCACAACTTGAATCACCTGTCACCTCTGACTCTTTCTCCATAGGTCCTTATCACACATATATGCATTCAGTTCATTCATCAGTATCTGGGCCCTGTACTATCTCTTCAGCAGGGTTTTCCCAGAAGCTCCAACATGAACTAACCCCCTTTCTCTGAGAAGATATTCTGTAGAGCATCACTCTTCAGATCATTTGGTACTTCAAATATGGGTTGTTATTCTAAGATCTTTAAGCTACTGAAAACATGGGGTAACCTTACATTTATTTTGCATCCTTCTTGGCACCCTACATATAGTTAAGGTATAAAAATTATGTCTGTATCAATAAAACAGTTAAAAGGAGAGATGGCAAAACCACAGAAGTAAGCCCAAATATGACTTATCACTTTAAAAAAGGAAAAACAGAGGAAAAAGAAAATCTACTCTTACTGGCACTAAAGGGCCACTTAATCTCTATTTATTAGATAATAATAGTAGCAACAGAAGACATAGCACTATAAATCATCAGAATTAAAACTTATACTTGCACGGAATTATGGAATTATGAAGTTGAGGCAAAACACTTTGTATAAAGAATGATAAGTCTTCATTTAATCATTTATTTATTCAGACTGTTTATGGAGCACCTGTTATGTGTTAGGCATTACTCCAGTGTTGGGAATACAGCAACATATAAGAGTCTGTGTTCTCATCTAACTTACATTCTATTAGTGAGAGATAGTACCTAAAGAAAAAACAATGCAAGAAAAAGTAACCGCAGATGAAGGAAGAAACGCACTGTCTAAAGTGGGGTAATCAGATATTACCAAGAGCTGGCCTTGTCATCGTAGTTATAGGCTGCATGGAAAGAAACTTTGGCATACCTTAGCTTTTGTCAGTTCTTCAACCTTTAAAATTAGAGTCCAGTTTTAATCAGTCTAAAGTCTCTAAGAGCCAAATCTGTTGAATGATCAAATTGGAGAATTCTGGCTGAGGACAAAATAATAGATGACTGCAAAGTAATATTTCCCACATGATTCATTAACCGCTTTGGAGGAAATATGAAAAAAGGAATTGCAAAAATTCTCTGAGTGTCCGGTATAGAATAAGTACTTATTATATGTTTGAATAACTGAAACATCACTATCTAGTTTCCCAAGATGTCTGCTTTGAAGTCAATATTAATTTAAACTCTGCTTGTTTTTTCTTTTTTTTAAAAAAAAGCATGTTAGTTTTAACTACATCTCAGAAAGCTCTGTTTTAAAACTACGTTGTTAGAACTTAAATGCTTTTAATCAAAGTCTGAATAAAGATCAAATACAATGTGGACTTCAAAGTGAGTTAAAAAATTCAAAGCAGAATTCATTCTGAATATGTTAACAGGTAGCATTCCAAAGTGTTTAATATCATTTTTATTTAAAAGTTAAGTATGGAAAATAAAGGCATGTGGACCCTTTACAAATAATTTGTGATGGTGGATTTTAGCAGAAGCCTTAGCATCAACTACTGGGAAAATTCAGAGGCAGTACAAATAAACGTTAGTAAGTAACTGCTTCAAAAATGAGAGGAACAACTTAAATTGGAAAAAAAATCCTGGTTAGAGAACAGTTCCATATTTGACGATTTCATTTATTCACTGGATAAGATTTGTTTTGCCTATGAAGGGGCGACACAAAATTTGCAGTCAAACAAACCTTAGATTGGAATTCCATGTTTGTTGCTCAGTCGTGTGACTTAAGCAAGCTGTTAACTTCCCTGAACCTCATCTATAAAAATGTGAATGGTTATTTATGTAAAATAATAGGGTTAATTTCTTTTTCTAATGATAATTTTATTAACTTGTTTCATGGTTCAAATCACAGAAAATCCACAGCTAACTACTACAAACAACGAGGAGTTTGTCAGCTCACACTAAAATGTCCCAAAGTGGAGCAAGCTTCTGATTTTTGTCCAGAAGTTTCCAATATTTTTGTTTTTCTTGTTTTTTTATTGTGGTTAAATATACATAATAAAGCATTTTAATGGCTTTTAAGTGTATTTCAGCCGCATCAAGTGATTCACATTGTTGTGCAATCATCACCACAGTCCATCATCAGAACTTTTTCATCTTCCCAAACTGAAACTCTGTACCTATGAAACAATAACTCCCTCTTCTTCCCTTTCTTAACAGAATAATTAACAGAATAGTAATTATTTTCTATTTTGTGTTTATAAATTAAATTGCAAATGGTTTTCGTTTTGTTTTGTTTACATATGAAATGTGCCTACCGCAAAGCTGATACTCAACTAATGGTGGGGGAAATGGTGTCTGCACAAGAGCATCATAAGTTCGACTTTTAGCCTCAGGCTAACGAAAAAACATGGGAAGAAGCTAAAGGGACAGATAGACATGCTAAATACCAAATATAAAGATAATGATTAAACATTGAAAGGAGATTCACCTATTAAGTATTTTGTGCCCATCTCTCATGAAATCAGAAGCCAGAACAGTGTTTATATTTTGTGTCTCCTTTTGATTCTCACATCTGTGGCTGGAGGAGTCTTCTAAATAGTCTTCTTACACCAGACTCATCCTCTCCAACCCATCTCCCAAATAGTTCTCCTAAAATATCACTTATGTTTCATTCCTGCAGCAAATTCCTCAACAAGAGCAGATAACTTCTAAGAGAAAACTCAAGGCTCCCTTGGCCTAGAAGTGAGTCGATAAAATAGGCATTGAGCCCAGCAGTAACCACGGAAACCTGGAGACCTGGCGATGGTGTAAAGTTGTATTGAACTGAAAGGAGTAATGGGAATGTATGCCTGCAATATAATTACTGAGTGGAGCTTGGCACCCTAAGATTTAGTTCTGAAAAGATTTTGAACTCTAACTAACAGAGATGAGTGTGATGTAGAAGAAGTCCTAGAGGAGCAAGGGGGGATGTGCTTTCTCAAAGCCAAGGTCTTCAGGAGAAAACTACTTGATGGTTTGAATGTGAGCTACACAAAATGTACTGGAACTATGAAACCACCCAAGACGCACCCACAGGCTACACTGAACAGTGAACACACCCATATATGAAGGGAAAGCAGAGCCCAAAGGCTCTGCTTCCAATTAAAGAGCAGCAACAATTGCGTGATTTATAAATTGAAAAGCAGTGATTCCATTAATTAAGGCTTTTAACAACTCGGTTATAAAAAATTTTTCCTGAGTATAAACTTGGAATAAGATGGAAAGAATTTGTTTTTGCCAGGTTGGACCTAAATTAACTTGACTATATTTAAAACTTAAAAAATGAAATAAAAAAGAAAAAAAAGAATAAAGGCAGGAAGAAGATTGTGGTTTTAATTACATTTAGAAATAAAGTAATTTATTTTTTAAAAACTGTGCCTCTAATTTTATATTTAATTTAATGTTTCTCAAACTAGAGAGATGTTAAAACATTACAACATGACCCATGCACACCTATTCGTGGCGAGCTATTATGTCTAAATTATCAAAATTTCTGTACAAGTGAGTGATTTTAAATAGAAATATAACATAATACAATATTTGAAAGTCAGACGTAATTTTTAAAGTGGTTTTTGAAAAACAAATATTTTAGCACATATAACTGAATATATATTCACCCAGTTTATCGAAATGTCACAAGCACTTAAAGATTTGAAAGTAATTGTTCTACAGATATTCAGAGTGTGACAATCTGACAAGTTTAAAAGAACCAATTTCTTTCACATATTTTTAATAGTAATACAGCCAGTTAAATGTTTACCCAACTATTCAACTCAATTTACCTCAATGGAAAAAACAACCCAGTTGATTTTTTCTCCTCCCTTTTCCTCACTGTTTTTTTTTTCCTAGCATCCTCACAGCTGTGTTTTCATATGCCCAAATACCAGATAACATTTCAGCTTACTACTATAAAGAAAATGTTATAAGTATCAGAGCTGTTCAGAATAAAGAGAGATGCCTGGGAAGGCAGTAAGTGCCTGTTGGAGAAGATGTTAAAATAGGAATTCCTTAGCAGAGAATTGAAGAGTCAGGTAAGTGGCTAACCAAGGTGACTGTTTAGCCTTGAAGTTTCTGGGAATCTGTGGTTTCTATAATTACTATGTTTGAATTGACACAATAACTGCCCTGGCTTCCTTTTGAGAAAAGAAAAATTTACATGAAATACCTGCTATCAGAGATGTCATCCAAAGGCACAAAGCAGGAAGCATGTGTCATCATAACACAAAAATAGTGGACTATCCCCTAACAAAGTTAGTTCCCAAATGTAACAACTTTGTTCATCAATTAGCACCTTATTAAAAAATAAACTAGCAGAAGAGAAAATCAATAAGAATTAAAAAATGATTGATACTTGAAATAAAAATTATTTGCATATCAACAGGTTAAAATAAGTCTTTCAGAAAATCAATAACGCCATTGAAAAGTCATTGAATAAACTTAAAAATTTGATCCTTATTGGGACTGTGATGTAATAGTTCCACTGTAAAGTGATGGGTACTAGGTCATGTTATGCAATTTTGTTGGGAAAATTTTACTGTCCTCCAAATCAACAATTGAGTCTCTCTTTGGTCATCCTATGAATTTAGTGCACATTTCCAATTACAACTCAATCTGTTAAATCTAAAATTAAATAAACTTCACATTTTTCTCTGATTTCAAGATAATATTGCAAACAAGCTTTAAATTATTTGCTGTGATATTTAGTGCCTGTTAAGATGGATTAACTTTGTGGTGACTTCTCAGGATAAATTTCTATTGAATAATGAAGACATCTTGTATTTTCAAAGGAAGTTCCTGGAAACAATTTGAAGACAAACATGTAAAATAAGATGCATCATATTAATAATTTTTTTTAAATTACTCAAATTTTCCCATCCTACACAAATTCACAGCAGAAATAGCAGATGTATGTCAACATAAAAGGGAAAAGTTTAAGCCTGTTTGCCAAGAAGCATCTTTATAAATCTAAGATAATTCCATTAATTAATTATACTGCAAACAGTTTGTGCAAGGTAGGAAGCATCCTCTTGGATGTCAGTCACTGAAAACAATCATAGGTGACTGTGGATCATAGTTTTAAGTGATTCAACATACCTAGACTTGGGTATTTACTCCTCACTTAGATCTGGCCCAGCTGTGTCTGTGATTTCTGCTTTATGGAACCTGACTTGGCCCTTTGTTCTACCTCTAGTGTTTTGGGGTCCAGTACAGCCTGAGTGTCTATTGGAGTCCATTTCTATTCCTATAATCCTTACAGGCATCACCTAGGATTCTTAAAGTAAATTCGTCTCTACTCCAAGCTTCCACCTTCACAGTGAATGACCAAGAAAAGATGGTCCTTGGCAAGCACAATGTCTGTATGCTGGAAGCCAATTTGGTCCTTCCCTAGTTATAGAGTAATACCCTAGGGGAAATTTAGATGGTCAGGAAATCCTGGTACTGAGGTGAAGGTTTAGGTCTTCTCAGAATTGAGCTAGGAAGACTTTGGAGGCAGTTTCAGATAAGACAGGGCCACAAATGTAGGCTAGAGCTCAAAGACCAACCCAACAGCCTTTCAAGACCTTTTTGGCACCTCCCTTGCCGTTTACAGAGCTCATATCACACCTTGGCCTAATTACGTTGACCTTTGGGCCAAGGCAGCAAGGTAAAGGATTTAAAGAACAGGCCTTAGGTAGCTTTCTCCTCCAAGGGAGCTTTTCACTTACTTGCTCATCATTAGGAGGAAGGGTTTAACCTCTGGCTGCCTCCCTTTATTACATAATCCGTTCATGACTGAGGGCTCAACCCTAGTTACTGGTTGCTTATCTGAACGAAGAAAACTTTCAATTCTGGACTTTGCATTCTTTAAAAGTTTATCTGGATGGCTTAGTGTCATTTTCCTCTACGTTGGTAAATTCATGTCAAATGTGTTTATTTAATATGATGACTTTTACATGACGTAATAGGACAAAATCTTCAGCTACCTATCTTGCTCCTACATAATTAGTTCTCCTTGCATAGGGAATAGGAAGCCGAGTCCCTTATTTGCCCCTGGCTCTAAACAAATGCAGCACAAGCCCTGAGAACTCCTCTGTGGAACATACCAGGACGGTGTCTCACATTCTGGAGTTCATCATGGAAATGTGACAGAGATGAGAAGTATGTAGACCTTTCTCTCTGTCTGTCTTCCAGACGCCCTGTGAGGGCTGGCAAAATAAAAAAATAAATAAATAAATTAAAAAAATAAAAAAAGTTCTTATTCTTCAAATATTCACTGGCATGTATTTGTGTAGTAATATTATGTAGGGGTTTGTATTTTTTTTTTTAATGGACATCTGTTATTTGCTTTCAGTCGAGAGTTTCTGAACCCAACTGCGCAGGGCAATTTGGCTTCCTCTGTAGAGCCACAAATGGAGCCTGTCATCTGTTAGCTGCTTGTTGATTGGCTGACCAGCCACAACTCCCCTCCCACAGCTGGTTTGGCTCTGAGAGGCTCATGGGTGTGGAGGGAGGGGATCAGGGTCAGCTTGTTCTGTGCACACAGCCCATGGGAGTTCCAGAAGCAGAGATATTTCGTTAAGCTGCTCTGATCAGCTATTACCGAATGCTGATTATAGCCCTGAGAGGGTCTGGTGTGTACCTTTGAGAAGGATGATCATAGCAGCTTAGTTTTTTGAAAAATTGTTTTATCTCCTGGTGTCTCTCTTTACTATTTCTATGATATGAGATTATAGATAATCTCTTGCCCATGCTAAAGCAAATGAGAGATGTGGTTGCAAAGAGAGCTTTTTTTTTTCACCAGAAAAATACGTCTTTGGATCTATGTTATGAGTTTCAATTATTCAAAGGAAGAAGCTTATTTTCTACATGTCTCAGTATCACCAAATATAAAAATACTTCAAATTCAAAAGACCACTCCAACTCTGACAGCTTCAGGACCCTGGATTTCAGATGACCAAAATACAAAATTTTAAAAGCTCTCTCAATACCCTTCATTAAAATGATATCAATAGTCATAATGAATCTACTTGACACACTGTTGTAGGATGAGCACTCCTCCTGACCATAGCCCCAATTGGTATTCTTGTTCAAATACCTTAAATGGCTTACAGCTATCAAAAATACAGGTCACACTCTCTAGTTTGGCATTCACAGTTCTTTATGACCTGACCTCAAAATACTTGTCCAAACTCTTGCCATTAATGCCTCCTTCAATTTAATCAAAATGACCACATACTGTTTCTTCGTTGCCCCTTGTTCTTTCGCTTCTGTGCTTTTGCTGATTGATTCCTGATCTCCTTATGTCCAAATGCCCCTATCTGAAAAGGCCAGTTCTAATAAGCCTGCTCATAAAGTCTTTTGGGCATTCCACCTGAGCCTGTCTCTGCCCCCTCTAATATCCAATTACTTTCACTGCCTCTCTCAAAACATCTTCTCAAAAGTACCTTCTGCTTGGAATTACAGAGCTCACAGTACCCACTTGTCCTACCTTCACTCAGCAGGGCAGGCAGAAATTTTAAACCTTCCTTAACCTTGCAATTAGTACATGCTTAAACGTGTTACAAATTCAGCAATGACTTTTGTAGAGAAGCTTTAGAATTCCAAAGTGGATTCACATTCATTAATTTATTTAATTCTCATAAAGAAAAGAAAGAACAGGTATTCTCTTTATTACAAATGAAGAGAAAGAAAGGGAATTTTTAGTCAGAATTAACTTTTAACCTATTTGTCAAACCGTTATTTGTGTCATCTTAATGTCCATCTCTGTCAAATTGTTGAACTGGAGATTCAGAATGATGTCTATCTTTCACTGATGTCTATTTTTTCACTGTAATATATTGCCAAGCATAGTGTAAAAACCATTAAATATTTGCTAAAGGAATGAATAAATGGATGAATACTGCAAGACAAGCAATGAGCGGAATGTTCTAGAT
The DNA here is from genome assembly GCA_003508835.1 of Eonycteris spelaea. Taxonomy (NCBI): domain Eukaryota; kingdom Metazoa; phylum Chordata; class Mammalia; order Chiroptera; family Pteropodidae; genus Eonycteris; species Eonycteris spelaea. The sequence continues at coordinate 6,856,008 of PUFA01000084.1, read as the reverse complement.
GCACTATTTTAATCTTACAGCAGGCATCATCTCCATTTTGCTGGCGAGGAAATGTCTCCAGGGCACACAGTGCTTGTGTGTAGCTAGAATTGAAACCCATAATTATAGATAGGTGTTTTACATCACAGTGATTAGCTTCCCATGAAGCGCCTTTAAGTTGTATTTCCTTTGTTGTTGGTTTTAATCCTCATTACTTTGTAATTCTGTAAAAGGAAGAAATTTTTTAAGAGCTACTAACTCTTAAATATCTAACTCTGTTATTACAGGCATCAAAGTAACAAATAGTGGCTAGGGTATTAGTCACTGTTGCCAAGTCCCCAATAACATCATTGTGTGAGAGTAGATGGGGTGCAGGAAGTAATTTTCTAAAGATTTCTCTACCTGTACTGCAGTTCTCTACTTTTGATCTAAAAGTGAAAGATAACTTAAATTCCATCGAAATTTATTTTGTTCTAGAGTGATCAGGAGAATATTTACAGTTACAATTGATCATTGTCTTTGAAAATATTGAGCAATTCCTCATGTCAGACTAGTGAATCTCCTGATGATGTAGGTATATTTATCACCTCTATTTAATAAGGGAAGATATTATAGGTTTTTTTCTAAAAGTGGTTTATTTTGATATCTACTATACTCTATTAAAATTCAACAAAAATTTAATGTATTATTAAATTTGTATAAATCTGCTTTCTCTTTTTCTGAAATTTGGGGGAGATTTTCTTCTGATTTAATGGAAGGAAACCTTTTAATTTTTATTTTTCTGAGTTTTTTTTTCATAGTGTTTTTTATACTGTGGTCCGTCATTAGGCTTGAAATTTTGTTTGGTTAACACAAGCAATGCAAAAATGAGAGTCAAAAAGTGTCTGTATATTATTATTCATATTTATGTGTTTGTTTTCCTTTCATCATAAGATCATGATACTTCTTTACTGCTCCTTCTCAACATACATTGAGAAGCAAGTTTGAAAACTTCCTTTGAAAGGTTGTGTGTTTCAACATGGTTTCTAGGAGGAAGTCTAGTTTATTCATACTTTAGCGAATCTTCATTAAAACCATTATTACCATCTTTAATTTTCATCTTAAATATTTCCTATGCCTTTAGTCACAATGTTTCTTTCTTTGTTTTGTGCAGACTTCAATTACTAAACTACTGCTAAGTAGTTAGTCTTCACATAGTGTATTAGATCAAGACAAAAGACCGTAAGGCCAAAAGTTTGTGCTTTAATACCATTCCCATGACCTTGCTTGGTAGCCACAGTATGTTCCTATCTGTCTTTCTTGTTGATACATATTTAAAGAAAGCTTCTAAACACATGGCAGAATAACAACATCTAATCATCCTTGGATGGAACCATTACTCTCAAATGTGATCCAAACTGACATCACTTAGAATCTTTTGTAGAAATTTTCTGTCCCATGGCTACTGTTGCAGTGCATAATACTTATGTAAACCAAAGCTGTAAAAAAAAATAACTATTGAAAAGATATCATCTCATGTCTTCTACTACTGTTTTCATGGTCTCACTTCAAATTTGTTGCCAGGCACTTTAACAGCAAGTGCCCCCTTGAAAGAGACATCTGCATGGGAATTTGGGATATTTAAATGTCAACTGTAAAAAAATAAAAATGAACCTTCCAAATGGAGTTTTCTAAATAATTGCATCAATTTAAATAAATAGAAACAGAAGTTATGTTTGTTTGTTTGTTTGTTTGGGTTCTTTCCCCCCTAAAGATAGGGAAGTAGTCTTTTCTTTGATGGGCCCTTATATTCCACACACACTCCAGGGTTCCAGATCAGTTCTACACAGCTCCCAGATTCAGAGAAATCAGCATCGTTGAAGAACCACAGGGCAAGAGTAGGGGGTCCTTATCATGCCTCTAATGCTCTGTCCATCCCACCTGCCCCTCTGCCTGCATATGATGAGCACAATTTCTTTTTCTTGACCATAGTCTTTAGCCCTGACCCTTCAAGATTTACAACTGTCACACATCTTGGTGTTGACTATTATTTCTTGGACATGAGGTTTTAACATCACTCCACTTCAGTTGTTTGGTTCTGGTAGAGCTCTGGCCTACTTCTAGTCTTTACTGCCCACCTGTAAACTCTCTCAGTCCCCATCTCCCACTGGGATTTCCCACCATAATAGCTATTTAATGCTTTTTCCTGCTCCAAGTAGCAATAACCCAGCTGATGAACCCAGAGGAAGTTCATCCTTCAGGTTCCAGCAAGATATACCAGTGAGTTCGTAAAATAATGAATGGAGATAATGATTTTTGAGGAATTTAATTGCCTAACTAATGTCATATGACAGCCCTATAACCTGTCATTTTTGTTTCATTCCCTGTGTGCTTCCAGCTCTCTTTCTTGCTGTATTATTCTTCTTTGACAAGAGAGTATGTATTAAAATAAATGGAGCAGAAAAGAGAAAAGCACAAGCAACACCAAAGGAATAATAATAACACCTTCAATTGATGAAGAATAAATCAGAAAATCCACGAGGACCAGTTGAAAGGTATCATAAATTTTATAGAAGCATCATAAATTAATTTTAACTTTCCAATTCAAAACTACAATGTAAATTTTAGAAATATATCTTGCAAAAACTATGCATGGAGCACTGTACCTTTGTTTGATCAGGTGGCCAAATCAAATGCTGTGAAAAACCACAAGTAAAGGAAACAACTTGAATACAGCCTAGAACTGGGATTTACTAGATTACCATGCTTTTTCTATCTCATCCTGGCACAAAGATCTTTTTTGTGAAAATTGAAACAGAAGTGACATGTTTATTCATGCATAGGTGGACTCTATTATCAAGAATTATTCTAGAAATCTTGAGAACTTTTGAGAAGACCAGTGATTTTAAGGTAATGCTAAAATACTGAGAAATAAATTAGAACATTAACCAAATAAAGAAGTAGATTTAATAAGTATCAAATGAGAGATGGCAGACAGCCTAAATAACTTCTAAAAATTTTACGGAAGAACCTGAAACACCAAGATGATTTTTCCAAAATTTTGAATTTGACTGAAAGAAAATATTATTTTTTAAAATGAGGCTAAATATTCATATAAAGAGATAATTTGTCAATTATCAAGTAGTTGAGATCTCACAATGTTTTAAAAGCTATAAATTTGGAAATATTGGACATTTGGTGGTGCGAGCCCTATAACTACATTCCTTTTTTTTCCTTTAGCAGTAAGGTATGTATATATATTGCATTGTGTGTTCACGTCGATAGTTAGATTTCTTTCTGTCACCACATATTTGACCTTTTTTACCCATCTACCACCCCCTTGGCCCTCCACCCCCTACCCTCTAGTAATCACTAGTCTGTTGTCCATGTCCAAGAGCCTCTGTTCATTTGTCTTGTTTGTTTGTTACTTTTAGATTTACATCCCACATATAATGATATTATGTGATTTTCAAACTTTTCTGTCTGGCTTACGTTGCTTAGCGTGATTATCTCAAGTTCCATCCATATTTTGCAAATGGCAGTATTTCATCTCTTCTTATGGCAGGATATATTCCATTGTATATCTGTACCACGGCTTCTTTAGCTAATCATCTATCACAGGACACTTTGGTTGCTTCAATGTCTTGGCCACCATGAATAATGCTGCTGTGAACATCAGTGTGCAAATATCTTTTTGAATATATGTTTTTAAGTTTTGGGCGTAAGTACCCAGTAGAGGGATTGCTGGATCATATGGTAGATCAATTCTTAGTTTTCTGTGGAATTCCATACCATTTTCCATAGTGGCTGTACCAATTTGCAGTCCTACCAGTAGTGTATGAGGGTTCTGTTTTTCTCCACATCCTTTCCAACATTTGTTATTACTTTTTCTGTTGATTATAGCTATCCTAACAGTGTGAGATGACGTCTCTTGTGGTTTTGATTTGCATTTCCTTAATAGCTAGTTATGCTGAGCATCTTTTCATATGTTTTTTGTCTATTTGCATGTCCTCTGGAAAGAATGATCTGTTCAGGTCCTTTGCCCATTTTTGATGAATTGTTTTTGTTTGTGTATTGAGTTGTATGAGTTCTTTGTATGTTTTGGATATTAGGCCCTTATCGTAGGCATTGCTTTCAAATATATTTTCCCATTTGGATGGTTGTCTCTTTACCTTGTTGACATTTCTTTTGCTGAACAGAAGCTTTTTAATTCACTGTAGTCCATTCATTTAGTTTTGCTTTTAATTTCCTTGACTTTGAGGTCAAATTCATAAATCCTCTTAAGTCTAAGCTCTATGAGTTTAGTTTCTATGTTTTCTTCTACGCAATTTATTGTTTCAGGTCTTATATTCAGGTCCTTAATCCATTTTGAGTTAATTTTGGTGAGTGGTGATAGACAACAGTCTAGTTTCATTCGTTTGCAGGTGGCTTTCCAGTTTTCCCAACCCCATTTATTGAAGAGGTTTCCTTTCTCCACTGTATGTTCCTGGCTCTTTTGTCCAAAATTATTTGCCCATATATACATGGATTTAGTTCTGAATTCTTGATTCTGTTCCACTGGTCTGTGAGTCTGTTTTTCTACAATACCATGCCGTTTTAATTATTGTCACTTTGTAGTTTAATTTGAAGTTGGGCAGAGTGATGCCTCCAGCCTCATTCTTTTTTCTCAGGATGGTTTTTGAAATTTGGGGTCTTTTTGTACTTCCATACAAATCTCATGATTTTTTTGTTCTATTTCTTTTAAAAACCAATGGGATTTTGATGGGGATTGCATTGAATCTGTATAATGCTTTAAGTAATAAGGTCATTTTTACTATGTTGATTCTTCCAATCCAAGACACAGAATATCTTTCCATTTCTTTGTATCTTCTTTGACTTCTTTTAATAGGGTCTTATAGTTTTTATTATATAGGTTCTTCACGTTTCACTATATTTATTCTAGGTGTTTTTTCTCTTCGTTGCAATTTAAAAGTACTTATTTTATCCACTTCTTTTCCTGACAATTTTATTATTAGAGTGTAGGAATGCTATGCATTTTGAACATTGATTTTTGTATCCAGAAATTTTACTGTTTTGCTTATTGTTTCTAGTACTGTTCTTGTGGTGTCTTTAGATTTTCTCTATATAAAATCATATCATTTGCAAATAGTGACAGTTTGACTTTTTCATTTCCTATTTGGAATTTTACTGTATTTTGCTTATTGTTTCTAGTACTGTTCTTGTGGTGTCTTTTAGATTTTCTCTATATAAAATCATGTCATTTGCAAATAGTGACAGTTTGACTTTTTCATTTCCTATTTGGATGCCTTTATATTATTCCCTTTTGCCTGGTTGCACTCACTAGGACCTCCAATGTTATATTGGATAAGACTGGTGGGAGTGGGCAGATTTGTCTTGTTCCTGACCTTAGAGAGAAGGTTTTCAGTTTTCACCATTCAGTATAATGTTGGCTGGGGTTTGTCACATATGGCTTTTATTATGTTAAGATATTTTCCTTCTATATCAACTTTGTTGAGTGTTTTGATCATAAATGGATGCTGTATCTTGTCAAAGGCCTTTTCTGCATCTATTGATAGGATCATATGATTCTTATTTTTTAATTTGTTTATGTCGTGAATCAAAATAATCGATTTGCATATGTCAAACCATCCCTGTGCCCCTGGGGTGAAGCTCACTTGATCATGGTGTATAACTTTTAAATATGTTGTTGTATTCAAGTCGCTAGTATCTTATTTAGGATTTTTTGCATCTGTGTTCATGCGAAATATTGGTCTGTAGTTTTTTTGTGTTATCTTTGCCAGGTTTTGGTATCAGAGGTAATATAGGCCTCATAAAATGAGTTGGAAAGTATTGCCTCTTTGATATTTTAGGAGTTTGAGGAGAATAGGTATTAAGTCTTCTTTGAATGTTTGATAGGATTCACTGGTGAAGCCATCTGGTCCTGGACTTTTACTTTTTGGTACGTTTTTGATGATTGTTTCAATTGCCATACTGCTGATCAGTCTATTTAAATTTTCCAGTTCTTGATTCTGACTAGCAAGGTTGTATCTTTTCTAAGTCCTTGTCCATTTTTTTCTAAGTTATTAAATTTGGTGTTATATACTTCTTCATAGTATTCTTGCATGATTCTCTATATTTCTGTAGTGTCTGTCATAATTTCTCCTCTTTCATCTCTGATTTTGTTTGTGTCCTTTCTCTTTTTCTCTAGTGAGTCTAGCCAGGGTTTGTCAATTTTATTAACCTTCTCAAAGAACCAGCTCTTGTTGCATTTATTTTTCTTTGCTTTTTGTTTTGTTTTGTTTTCAATTTCATTTATTTCTGCTCTAATTTTGATTCTTTCTTTCCTTCTGCTGACTTTAGGCTTCATTTGTTCTTCTTTTCTAGTTTTTAAGATGAAGTGTTAGGTTGTTTATTTGGGCTCATTCTTGTTTTTTGAGATAGGCCTTGTAATAATATGAACTTTCCTCTTATGACCGCTTTTGCCATGTCCCAAAAGTTTTGATATGTTGTACTATCATTATCATTCATTTCTACGTATCTCTCCTTTTTTTTTTCTTCTCTGACCCAGTTATTCTTCAGTAGCATGTTGTAATCTATGTATTTATGTTCTTCCTGATTTCTTTTTGCAGTTGATCTCAGTTTCAAAGCATTATGATCAGAGAATATGGTTGGTATGATTTCAACCTCTTATATTTGTTGAGGCTATATCTGTGTCCAGAATGTGGTCAATCCTTGAGAATGTTCCATGTGCACTAGAGAAGAATGTATAAACAGCTGTTTTGGGATAGAAGGCTCTGTATATCAATTATGTCTAGTTGGTCTAATGTGTCATTTAAGGATGTTATTTCCTTATTGATTTCTGTTTGGATGATCTGTCCATATCCAACAGTGGGATATTTAGGTCCCCTACTAAAATAGTGTTTTGGTCTGTTTCTCCCTTTAGTCCTATTAGTAATTTTGGGGATCCCTGATTGGAAGCATAGGCATTAGTAAGTGTTATGTCTTTCTGGTGTATGATTCCCTTTATCATTATGAAGTGTCCCTCAGTATTTTTCTTTACCTTTTTTTTTTATTTTAAATCTATTTCATCTGAATGTCGTTTGCTTAAAATATCATTTTCAACCCTTTTACTTTGAGTCTGTATTTGTCTTTGATACTGAGATGTGTTTCCTGGAGGCAGCATGTGGTTGGGTTTTGTTTTTTGATCTATTCTGCCACTTTGTGCCTTTTTATTGATGAGTCCATTTACACTTAGGGTGATTATTGTAATATGAAGTTTTCCTATAGCCATTTATCTTTTGCTTTCTGGTAGCTTGGTGTTTCCATTGCTTCCTTGTCTTATGTGTCTGTTTTTGTTTTTGTTTTCCATTTTGGTTGGGTTTTATGGATTTTCCTCTTGTCCTCCTTGTTTTATGTTATATACATCAGTTCTTTTTCTTTGACATGTGAATATGTAGAATATGTAGAGAATAGTTATATACATGTAGTAGTCCATTTTCTTCTGTGTGTGCTTTCTTTCCATTTCCCTTTGCAAATTTGGATCTTGGAATCCTCCACTTTTTTATTGTTCTTTCAATTTTTCCCTGTGTATGCTGAATATTCATTACTACCTTGCAATAATAAATCTCTTCTTATTGTTTAAACTTATAATACCCCATTCTTAATAAGGTGGCACTCCCCCACTTCTATCTGCCTGCTAGTCGCCTTACTCATAGTTATGCATTTTTTTGTCATTTTGGTTTAGGTGAGCTGACCCCTTTCAGTATTTCCTGTAGTGCAGGCCTTGTATCAGTGAATTCTCTCAATTTTTATATGTCTGGAAAGGTCTTTATTTCTCCTTAATATCTAAAGGAGGGCTTTGCAGCATACATTATTCTTAGCTGGCAGTTTTTTTCATTTAATAGTTTGAACAGTTGATTTCACTTCTTTCTGGCTTGTAAGGTTTGTGCTGAGAAGTCCGACAATAATCTAATGGATTTCCTTTATAAGTTACTGTCTTCTTTTCTCTGGCTGCTCTGAGAATTCTTTCTTTTCATTGATTTTTGATGATTTTAATACAACGTGTCTTAGAAAAGGCCTTTTTGGTTGAGATAATTGGGTGTTCTGTTGACTTCTTGAATTCCAAATTCGAGTTCATTCCTTAGATCTGGAAAATTCGCATCATTTTCCTGTAAATATTTTCTAATCCCTGCTCCTTTTCCTCCCCTTCTAGAATGCCTATTATTCTTATTTCCTTTCCTGATGGTATCAGCTAGTTCTTATATTTCTCTTTCACTATTTTTCATCTTTCAGTTTGTTTCTTCTTCCTTCTGATCTATTTCTAAATCTCTGTCTTCAAGATTTAGATCCTTTCCTCCATTTGGTCGATTTATTTCCCAAGCTTGTTATTTCATTTTTCATCTCTGTGTGTTCATCATCTCCAGAAATTCTATTTTGTTCTTTTTGAAGGTTTCAATATCCTTGCTAAAATACTGATTCTGCTCATTTAGTTGTTTTTTCAATTCATGGAATTGTTGATATGAATTACTATGGAATCTCACTGAGTTTTTTTAGAAGTACCATCCTGAATTCTCTGTCATTTAAATCACACATTTTTATGTTTTAAGCTTATTTCTTTATTATTATTATTATTATTATTATTATTATTATTATTATTATTATTTAGGTGAGGCAACCCTTGGTTGACCTCACAGATTGCAAGGACCTTGTCTGCTTACAATCCCTTATTTTTCATTTTTCATTTTTTTATGCCTACAGCACCTAGTCTTCCTAGGTGGTCTCCCATCCAAGTACTAACCAGGCCTGACCCTGCTTAGCTTCCAAGATCAGATAAGACCAGGTTTTGTTCAGGGTAGCATGGCCATAGACAAAGCTTATTTTCTGCAGATTTCTCTCTCTTTTTTTTGAGCTGCCTTGTCACCTTGGCTATTCATGTTGTTTAATGGACAATGTCTCTACCTGGGCATTAATGAAAGTGTATTCTGCTTTTTTCCAGAAAGATTTATTATATAAAGGTCTCTCTTTAGCCTGTTCCTAAAATGGTGTTTTTCTCTTGGTTTCCAGTAGATGGCATCTAAGCCTCTTGGATCCCTGCTTTACATAAAGTCTTTATAATGCTTTCTTTTTTTTTTTTCTTACAGATATTCAATCACGCTCGCTACCCTCAGTCTCAGTCCCTGTCAGGTTAGTGACAGTTTTAGTAGCAGGTGTTCAGATTCCCCTTGGGCTTCACAGTGTTTGGTCTTGGAAAATATGGGGGGCAAGGGACTTCTGGATTGGGGGATGAGAGCTGTGGCTCAGCTTCACGTTTTGCAGCTATGACTGGTAATAATCAACTGTTGCTTCTCTACCGCCTCCACTTCTCTGCTGTCCCCACTTTTCTACTTTCTACCCTGATCCCTGGGCCCTGCTGCTGCATGGAGGTCACAGATCTCCCAGGCAGGGCTGTTCAGAGAAGCCACCACACCTTCTCTCCTTCCACTCCTCCTGCTGAGAGATCCAGCTTCAAGAGGCAGCCTCTTCGTTTTTTTCGGTCTACTGCCTGACTTCCGGGGTTCTGACCTGTGGTCTCTTATGTGCAGATCCCTTGCCCAGATGTGCTTGTGTGCAGGTTGGGTGTTTTTTCTTGAGTTTTAGATGTTTAGCTTATTGTTTCAAGGGGAGAGATCTGGAGACATCTCTCATTCTACCATGTTTCTGACTACTTCATTCATTTTTTAGAGGATAATAATTTACACTTTGAACAGCACCACTGAGAATTCCAGATTTCTGGGTACATGTTGAGAATCTAACTATATATGGGATTATCCAGTTTCTATGGCTACTACTAATAAGATAGGGAGTGGACTCAATAAACAAAATGGTTGGAGGGATCAGTGGCCTTTGATTGGAGGAAAAGTATGACTCACATTAAAAGACCCCCTGTCATGGAAGTTCAACCTTCTAGAGTTTAATTTCTGGGCCAATAATTTAAACATTTAGGAAATAGAACAAAAGGAATTAGATTCCTAGTACAAAAGCATCACCTTTACATAATTGAGATAGTCTTTTCTATTTTTATAAAATATAAAATGATTAAAGGGAAGAATGAGAGGTATGACAAAGACTGGTAGTTTCTTTCAATATTTATTTTTCCCCTCCTTCAATAATAAGAAACCCACGTATTTGCTTAGTGTGCAGCACAAATTATATATGTTCAATCTCACTTTCAGCTACAGCTAACGATGTGATTAATTTGGCCCACATGGCATAAGTAGAAATATTGTGCAACAGTCTAGGAGTTCTCCTTAAAGGTTAAAAGCTCTAATTTGCCCTCTCTCCATCCTGCCAATGTAATAGTTGAGCTCCAGCAGCCATCCTGAACCATAAAAATAAGGACCCCCCCCCCCTCCAAATATGTTGGAACAGAACCTTGCAGAAATATTGGTTCCCTGATGACTAACTCTATGGTTGACATCATTCCTGGACTTATTTTACACACAGGAATGCTGCTTCTATTTTTTTAAGGCACTTTTTTATATGTGGAGGAGAGAGAAAGGAGTGTCCATGTTATTCTCAGATAAACTTAATTCTGAAATATTTTATTCTCTCCTCCCAGTACTCAGCTGGAATGTGGTATCGGGTTTGGAAGAAAGTTGTAGGTAAGTGAGGCAGTAATCAGGACTGCCCATAAGTCAGAAGGTTTAACGTTCATTGCAGCTGCAACCTGGAGGCATAATTTTCCAGAGAAAAAGTGATAAAGAGACAATTTATCTAGAAACCAAAGCAGTTTCTGGATTATCTACTGGGTTGGTCCCTGTTACCCTTATAAATAAAAGACATAATAAAATATATCAATGTAATTTTTTCTTTCTTTTCTTAGTTCCAAAAGGGTGTGTGTATAATTTTGAGTATGTTACAATTCTGATTTTCTTGTAATGATTAAATGAAATTTCAGTTTTAATATTTTTTCACTTAAGTGCTCAACACATGGGAAATGCTAAAATCTGAGTCCTTGGGTCTGTGTTCAATTTTAACTGAATGCTGGTTGGTTCTTTGTTTCTAAAGGCAAATTCTGTAGCAGCGTGGAGTCCCAAAGAGAAAAGTATTCACACAGTTGTGGCCAAAGCCTCCTGTTTGGAACAAACAATATGATCAGTTGTGGTCATACCCCACATTGCTTATATCTGTCTGGTGTCAGAGAACAGGAAAGAAAAATATACGGTTTGGGAGGAAAAAAAAGAAAAAAAATTATTCAATGTAAAAGCAAAATTATCTTCCAATTGAGAGATGAACTCCCTATGCCTTATCAAAAGGTGTCTAATAATGAAAAGATAGTGGGATGGGAAGACACTTTCATTTGCTCCTCTTTGCTGCAAGAATTAGAGTAGATAACTAAATCATCACAAATTAGACAAAAGCCTTTAATGCAATTAGCTAGTAAATTAATGTATATCCTATTATCAATTATTCTTGCAAGTAATTGCAAGGTGTTGTATTTTTATATATATTTAAGCAAATGGGTCAGAACTACATTGAATCTTTTTGGAAGCTTTTAAAAATAGTTCAGAAAGTTCTATTTTCAAAATTTGTAGGTATGCAGAGAAAGAATAATCCTTGATAATATTAAACCATTTTCAGCAACAAAATTGCTTAGTAATGAAAACATCGTTTTCATAAAGGCTTTTAAAGATTGAGATTCTTTTAAAAAGTAATTATTTTCTCACTCATTTTAAAATATTTTTTTACCTTAAAAAAAGATATTAATTTCTTTTCCTAAAAAGAAATCTACAATGTAGCACACAGTAAGATCTGCTTAAATCATCATTGTTTTTATGTCATTTCATGGTTGACATAGTTATACTATGTTGAAAGACAACAGGCCCAGTTTCAGCTCTCCCAGAAACAGAATCTTAGAATCAGTCAGGAGTTACCTAATCAGTACTAGTTAGGTAATCTGCCTGAGGGTCAACTGCCATTCCCTAAAGGGAAATAACCTTGCAATAACCAACCTACCTCTTTGCCTGGTATAACTTCCTTGTTTCTGCTCCCTTTTGCCTGTGAAAGTCTTTCATGTTGTATAGCTCTTCTGACCTTTCTATCTGCTAGTTTGGATGTTGCCTGATTTGAATTGATTTTTGCTCACATAAACTCAAAAAAATTTTATATGCTTCCACTTACCTTAAACAAGTAAAAATAAGAAAATTGTCATTTGACATGTTTTGTTACCTTGTGTTTGTACTGTTAGTATTATCTTCATGAGTGTGTTTTTATCAGAAGTCTCCTTATATACTACTCATCTATTTTGTGTGGTTTATCTAAGTTAAACCAAACACTGTATAGTTGTAAATACACTTAGCCAGGTGCATACAAACTACGATACATTATAATTCTCTGAAAACAAGCAAATCATTGAAGCTGTCTCTGTCAACTCCGGCTTGGTGTGAGGTTCCACAGTTCCCTGGAATATATCATATATGTCTATGATATGTGACCATCTGACAGTCTGACTCAGTGAGGGAGCCCATGTTAGCCTGTACACATGCATGTTGGACTTTTTCTGAGTGCGGCAAAAAGTCATTGAAAGAGTGAGTATAACATGATCACATCTGTGGCTTAGATAACTCAAAAATGTATTAGAGAGTTGTGTAAAGCTTAGAGCCCTGAGTGGAAAGATACATAAATTCATAATGCCATTTTATTCTAAAAATCAGGAGCCACCGCAGGTGTGACTAAGCCACTGGAACTGACACACAGACCAATGTAGTCTTTCACATTTTTATGTTGAGGGCTTAGAACTAAACCTGGACTTTTTAAGGTCACTCCCTCCCTCACTCACTCACTCACTCACACATGGATTCATTCTTCATTTAACTGGTGTTAATTTGGCATGAGTTTCCAAGAACTGAGATCAAAACCAGAACAAATCCTTCCTGTCAACTTAACCCCAGGACAAACCACATCTCTTTAGCTGAGCCAGACTAGGCAGACTGGTGGAACCTGGGCAGGAGAAATGTGAGGCCATCTTTACGCATAGCTCTTGCCTGCTTTCTGCACTTACCTTTGTGCATCTATCTCTCTATCAGAATCCCAGCAGGAACACCAGTCACACTGGTCATGTAGAGATCCTGTCTTCTGGAAAATCATGCGTGGTGACAAAGGGCTGAGCAACCCTCATGATTAAGCCCTGCAAAACTTTCTGGAGAGGGACCTGTGGACTGTTATGGAAGACACACTGAATTGGAACTGCATTGGCTGAAGCATGCAGCATCTTTACCTTATCAGAAAAATGTGCAGATACATGAAAATCCCAGGTGTTTGCAGAGACAACATTTTAAGTAAAATCTACATGGCATCAACCAAAGAAATTGTGATCATGCCAGCTCTCCAACCTAGAAAGGATGAACATTCTCTTTCTGTTTGCACAGATTGTTAGAATAAGAGCTAACATACCCAAAATAGAGTTCTCTATTTTTTCCGCCATGCTCTTTCCAAATTCTGCTTTGTCACTGTTTTCACTAGTCCCAATAACAAAAATTCCTTGAAGGCCTATGTGCATAAAACACTACATAGGACACAGGAGATACAAAAATGCATAAAATAGTGTACTGTCCTTGAAGACTTCAGTCTAATTGGGGCATATAAAAAATATATAAGAGAAAAAAACACAGTAAGGAAGGATATGCTATGTATCAAGTACACGGTACAAACAATGGTTTTATAAGAAAAAGGAGACTTATCTGAGATTAAAAGGAGCAGGGAGGGCTTAGATTATCAGAGAGTGAAGCAACTCAAGAGGGTTTCACAAAGGAATAACATGAATTACAGGATTGGAAAGTAACAATCTCTAATATTCACGTAACATTGCCAAGCACAGTTCTAGGTACTTTATAATTCTAAATTTATTTTTTTCTTACAATATTCTTACAAGGTAAGTACTAAATGATCCCCTATATTAAATATGAGCAAATAAATAATACAGAGGTTAAGCGGCAAGCCTGAGGTCACACAGCTAAGAAACGACAAAGCCACAAAATAATCTCGGGCTGTCAGCCTTCAGATGTGGTCTTAATCATTACTCTGTTACACTCCACAGTATGTGTGAATACAGCCAGACTTCATCCAGGGGCAGTGGGTGAGGGTAGAGGTGGGCAGGTATGTACATGGGGCAGAGTAAATCTGAAGGGAATAGGGACATACACAGGAAAACCCCAGAACCCTGATATTCTCAATGCAGATGACAGGCTGAAAGCCATTTGGTTTTCAAATTTTAAAAAGCAGTTTATTTATATTTACAAACATATCTAACTTCAAAAGTCAGAACTCGAGCAGGACAATCTTAAATAACCACAGGCTGCAGTAGTATTGAGGTTGACAGGAACCTGGGGGAAGTGGTTTATTGCATAACTACAAAAATGAATACTAATATGTCCTTCAGATGTAAAAATGTACAAATTTAGAATTTCTCTAGAATTTGTATTTAAAGAATTGACATATGTGTGTAAACTTCAATTTTAATTAAAAAAAAAAAAACATTCGTGAATGTTCTTTATGTTTGGCCTCATTTATTCATCCTTCTTCCTGGCAGTATGTTCCTTGCTACTCCATTCTTCGACCTACAAGTCAGAGATAGGGCAGTGACAGTCACCACCCTGAACAAAGTTCCACGCTCATTAGGGTTTCATTAGGGTGGAACATTGAGCTGGTTTACCTCCTTCCCACTCTCGTCACAGAACCTGGCTTCTAGTTAAAGGAGAAGAGAAACAGATGAGGGATGTAACAGAATGAGGAAGGTTTTATTTACTTACTTTACTTTATTTTATTTTATTTATTTTATTATTTTATTTTATTTTATTTTATTTTTATTTTTTTATTTTTTTCTGGTCAAGAGAAAATTCTGTAATCAAAGAGTGAGCCTTGGTTAAATTGACACTATCTATCCTGGAACAAATTCGCAGAACTCTTTTCCACCCTAAAACTTGTTAAACAAAACAGTGATCTAATTTGAAGGGACAGAGAATGGTTAGAGAAGAGCTCCAGCAGACAAAAATGTTTTAGCCAAAATCTGGTTCCATAAGCCCTCCTCCCTCCACTAAAAGAAGTCTGCTAAGAAGGGGAAGCCGATAATTCGTCTTCCCCATTTCTTTCCCCAGCTCGAATTCAAGTGACATCAAACAAATTCTGTGGCAAATGTTTTGAGATATTTTGTTCCTCTTCCTCACCCTGAGGTTTTTAGTATTTTGACAACTTTTCAATCATTGAATTTGCCTTCACCCCCTAGACGGTTATATGCCTCTTGAGTTCACTTGGTGACCTTGCATCTCCCAGACTCAAACCTCACTTCTTCAGGATAAAGTAGGGAGGGTTTCAAGTAAGAGGGAGAGAAAATGTTTCTTTTTTCCTTAAAGTTTGGACCAAGCCTCCCTACATAGCTCTACCTTTTGTTTCAGAGCCCAGGACAGGTGTGCCTAAGGCAGATGGGTCAGGAATTACAAACAATCTTTCAAAATGCCAGAAGCGACCTTTTTATGTAGCCTCACCCTCCTCCCCCAGGACTCAAGCAGGAATGTGGAGAATGCCCCTCTCACATCCTCTCATGGTCTCTGAATAGGGGATATTTATTTAAGGTGCTCATACTGAAGTCTTCACTTACAATTGTTCATATTCTCTGGAAATAAAAAACTTATAAAATTGTTCAGAATTCCTGCAGGGCAGGGGATAACAATACCAGATACTTAGTTGCTTAAAATGAATCTTATTGTTGAATGAATAAAAGTAATAACTACTGATATGCTGAATAGAAATAGAAGCAAGGGTCAAAGGGAGGCCTAGAGATCAAGAGGAAGAGAAGGATAGAAGGGAGTAAAGGAGCTGGACATGTGATGTGAACTGATGTTTGGAAAGCCTGGGAAGCCTAATGATGGTGGGCTTATCCTGTCCTAGATTTGAGGACTTCCCGGTCACGGGGCCAGACAAGACAGTTCAGCCTGGACTAGGGAAAGAAGTAGAATGGAAGTATTAACAAAAGGGTTTTCTCATAGCCAGGGAAAGTGACAAGCTGAATCTTGGATGCTCAGACAGAATATCTAGATGATAATTTGGCCAACCCTAACTAGACAGTGCTGATCTATATCTTTATAAACTTAGGTGTCCTCATTATTTTCTAGAAAAAAATGACCATACATCTAATTCTCTTAGTTGTTTTCCAGTCTTTCTTCAATGCTCCTTGTTAAAAATTTTACTTTGATTTTCTTCTCCTTTAGTCACCTTGTAATTGAGTATCATTGTGAGATAATTTTGTCTTTTTCCCCATCTCTTTCCTGATTTCATTCAATACTCATTTTATTTCTTTCTGACTGGCTTTCGTGTTGGTTCACTTTTGCTTTTAATTTTTAATTTTCGATTCATCTCAAATACTATAAGCAAGACTTGAAGGAGTAAGGGGCAAATCGCATAGTTATCTGTGGAACCCCGGGCTGGGCAGAGAGAGCAGCATTTGCAAAGGCAGCCAGGCAGGTACAAACCTGGCTTTGTTGAGGAACACCAAGGAAGCCAGCATGACTGGAGCAGGAGAGCATTAGATTTGTTCTTATTATGGCTTGGGTACTGTTTTAAGGGCTTTATAATATTAACTTGTTTTATCTTTCTAACAAACTCTGTGAGCAAGATATGATCATTAACTTCAGTTTACAGATGGAGAAGTTATTTTAGCCAAAGACACAAAAAAAATAGAGCCAGGATTTGAATTTGTCTAATCTGTGTGGAGAGGAGATCAAAGGTAACAGGGCGTCCCACCCACCCACCCACTGTGAAAAGTCTTGAAGAGCATTTCTGGGATTCTGGTTTTTTACTCTGAGTGAGATGAAGCAACATGGGAAGATTTTAATCAATGTAGTAGCTTGATCTGATCTGCATGTAAAAGGATTCCTCTGACTGCTGGCTTCCAGACAGATTGTAAGCAGGGAGACCTGCTAGGAAGCTATTAAAGTAATACAGGTGAGGTTCCTAGATCAGCTTATATTCATGATTTTTAATGTAAAATAATCCCCTTTTTTAAATGTGTTGGCAACTAATCTAGGCCTTTGTAAAAGATTGTGATTGCTAATCAAGAGTGTCTACAGATCCCTCTGCCCACACGCACGTCCTGCTCGTGTAGGAGGGGCATCGTGCCTATATCTTCCTCCTTCTCTCTCAAGCTCTAACTGTTGTTCTCCATTTGAAAATAGATGCACCACAAATGAATTAGTTTAGTCATCACTGGAGTGAGAGGGCGGCACAGCAAAGAAGAAGCATAGCAAAGACTGTTCCATCTGGGGATTCACTTCCTTTAGCAGTATTTATTCTGCTCCCACACTTCGCATTGCACAAACTATTGGAGTGAGGCCCCATCGGCTTTCTCTTCCTCCCTTTCCACGCTTTACTCTCCCACAGGCAATCCAGATCAGTGGCTGAGATCATCCTAGTTTTGTTTTTCCCACACTTAGAGACCTGAGATCCTGAGTTACAAATGCCTCCTCCGTCAATGCTGCCTTAATATTTGAAACTTTTGCAAGCCCAAGTAAAGCAGCTATACAAAGTTTGTGAGGAGAGGAGAAGTGTGCAAGTTTTTCTTTTACCTCCTTATCAGCATCATACAAAGAGATGCAGGTAAGCCCACTAACAACTAGGAGATACTCGGTGTCAGAGAAAATCTTGCAAGATTTCTGGGAGGTGCATTGAGTTTTGACCTTTGCTTCAATACCCAAGTGATAAGGTTCTATCTGGGTGAAAGTTCCTTGCCATTATTTTGTTGTTGTTGTTTGTTTGTTTTCAGTATAGTTACAACAGCAACACACAGTCAGGTCTTCCTTAAGAAGTCTGATGGGGAGCTTCTGCCAGGATATGGAGGCAACTTCATCTTCTTAGTAGCTGACATGATAATTTCCCAAGGGAGAAATGACTTTGATAGGCTTGTGAGGAGGATGAAAGTCATAGTCTAGCTTTTAAGTGGAGGGAAAAAAATAAATAAAAAGAAGACTGAGACAAGCCTTCCAGGGCAAATATGAGGAGTGATTGGAAACAGGCTGGGAAAGGGAAGAGAGACATAGAGAACTAAACAGTTACATGAGGTGGAGGGATTGAATAAACGCTGTGCACTGGGAGGTGTGACCCTTTCCCACAAATCCCCAGATCTTCATTAAAAGTACAAACAAAATTCTGTTTATGCTTAGTGTGGTTGGATTTCTTATGAAAGCTCATGAAGGACTTTGAGCATCAAGGTTGGCCTGATGCAGACACAGTTAACCTTCATAAATGAAGGGAAGAGTTGAGGTCTAAGCTAAAACATTTGACACAGACAGTGACATATCATGCACAGACCCAAGTGGGCCTTTGCAAGACAGATGTACAGCCAGATCTAAACTACAAAGGTGACTCTAGACCTCATTTGGTCTTCTTCCTTAGTTCCCTGAAGGTCTCCCTCCTACTCTTGATAGTTTAACGTTAAGCCAGTAAGCTCAGTTCACAACCATTTGAGAGCTTTGTCTAGAGGTACCATGTGCAGTGATCAAGAGTGAACACACTAGAGCAGATAGTCTGGATTTAAATTCTGGGTCGGCTAATTTAATCAGTGTCCTTGGTTAAGTCTATCTGTGCCTCAGTTTCCCCAACTGTAAAATGTTATAACAGGGTAATTTATCTGAAAGGAATGTTGTGAGTATTAAATAAGCCAACACATGCAAAGTACTTGAATTATGCCCAGTTCATGTAAGTTTTCATTAAGTAGGCCCATTTACTATTATGCAATACTAGCTGTTTTTCATATTGACTTCTGAGAATTCTTTATATATTCCAGATTGAAGTCCTTTTTCAGATATATGCTTTGCAAATATTTCATCCCAATCTGTAGCTTGACCTTTCATCCTCTAACAGTGTTTAATTTTCATTAACTTCAATGTATTTTTTTTTCTTTTATGGTTTTAGGTTTGGATAAAAATAATTTTTGCCTAACCCAAGGTACCAAATATTTTCTTCTATGTTTTAACTAGAGTTTTTATAGTTTTGGTTTTATATTAAGTTAGGCCTATGATCCATCTTGAGTTAAGGCAAAATATGGATCAAAATTTTTTTGTTTTTTTAATTTTGAATAAAGATATCTGATTGATACAGCGTAGTTTGCTTTCCTTTTTTAGTTTGTTAATATGGTTAATTATTTTGACTGATTTTGGACTACTAAGCTGGCACTACACTCATGTGAAAAACAAAATGTGGTTATAATTTATTACCATTTTTACATATTGTTAGATTCATTTGCTAAAATTTTGTTGAGAATTTTTGCATCTATATTCATAAGGGATATTGTTCTATAGTTTTCTCTCTCTCTCTCTCTTTTTTTTTTTTATAATGTCTTGGTCCGGTTTTGGTATCAGGGTAATACTGGTCTCACAGAATGAGTTGAGAAGTATTCTCTCCTCTTTTGTTGAGAAAGTTTGAGAGGGTTAATTTTTCTTTAAGTATTTGGTAGGATTCACCAATGAAATCATCTTTGTTGAGATTATTTTTAATTTTATGAGCTTTTCTTTGTTGGGAGGTTTTTAATTACTGATTCAATCTCTTTACTTGTTACAGATTGGTTCAGATTTTCTGTTTCTTCTTGAATCAGTTTTGGTAGTTTTTGACCCATTGGTTACTTAGATGTATGTTGTTTAATTTTCACATAAGTATTAACTTCCCAAATGTATTATTGTTATTGATTTCTAGTTTTATTCCATTGCAGTCATTTAAAATTTATTGATTTAGATACACCCTCCAATCCTGGTAGGTCTAAGTTAAGGTTGCTGAGATAATCCTATGGTTTCTGTCAAATTTCACTCTCAGCTGTTTGGAGTTTCTTTTAAAGATGAGTTAGCTTCTGCAGGCTACATGTAGCCATCGAGAGCTAGGCTCAGCTCTCCTCTCTGGTTTTTTTCCTGGCTCAGGCCACAGATCATTCGGCTGGGATAAAGTTTGGAATGCTGTTATTTCTCTGGTTGGTGGAGCTGAAGGGCATCCTGATCCCAGGAATATTGGTACACTAGGTGACTAAGAATGTAATGTTCAGACTTATCAGATTACTTT
Organism: Eonycteris spelaea; assembly: GCA_003508835.1. Lineage (NCBI taxonomy): Eukaryota > Metazoa > Chordata > Mammalia > Chiroptera > Pteropodidae > Eonycteris > Eonycteris spelaea. Next base: position 6,835,977 of record PUFA01000084.1, on the reverse strand, counting down.
GTAAGAGCTGTTCTACAAGATTCAAATGAGTGTTAGGATAGATGTCATTGGATTTCAGACGGGGGTGTTGTTGTTGTTGTTGTTGTTGTTGTTGTTTTCCATTACAAGTTTCATTTCCTTATTTGGCATCCAACCAACCCCTTCACTGACTGTGCTGAAATTAGAATAATACAACATTCCCGTCCCTCAGATGTCCCAATAAAATTTCCTTATTCTTTGAAAACCTTAGATATAGGAGTTCATAGACTATGCACTCCAATATTCTGAGGCAAGTATGATTCAGAGTCAACTTAGGGGTTATCTATCTAAGGAAATACCTATGCCAGTGAAGCTAAGACAAAACTGAGTTCTGCAAACACAAAAAAAGTAAAATAGGTAAATAGAGCACATTGGTACCTATAATAGTCTTCCTTTGGCATGCCATATGATCATAGTCAGGTCCAAAAAAAGTCTTAGAGGTTCTGTTTTTACCATTTGGAAACAGGATAATTAAATCTGGCTTCCAAGGATCCTGTGATATTTGCCACAAATAAAAAAATCCCATTCCATTTTTCTTTCATTGTGTTCCTTTAGCTGCTGCCATGAAGCAAAGAGAGATGCCTTAATTATAAACATGTTTGACCTGTAGTATTTCCTTGATTCAATGAATAAAGAACATAAATGAAGTATTTCCTTAAAATTTTAAATTCATGTGAAACATCAAGTTAGGGGTATTAATATCTAGCTACATGATATGCATAAAACAGAGTTGTCTAAAGTGGAACAGGATTTCAAAGAAACACAAATCTCTATGTTCATGTACAGACTATTGTTTATCACTAAATTCAATGGTTGCAGTCACCATTTAATGCAATCTAGCTCTAGCTCAAACTCTGAGACATAAAAATAAAACTTACCCTACTTCCTTCCTAGATTCAGAAACTGATATCCTAGATTCAGAAATGAATACACATACACATTGTGGCTATATCATATATAGACAAGATAACTAAAGATTATAAGTAATTATAGATGCCATTTAGATTCCTTTAACTGTTTTCAAGTAAAAATAAGCCATTTTTAACAAAAATGATAATGAAAAAAGTGAAAATCTATTTTGCCTGTCACCAACACTGTGAAACCTTTATAATTGTAAGAGAGAAACTATCTCCTGTTTTTGAGGAGAACATAGTGTGGTTATCTCAGTGGCTGACAGCATTAGATGAAAAAGACCTGAAGATAAGGACTAAAAAATGCAAGGAGGCAGGCAGAATCTGGAGGCAGTCACTCTACAAAGAATAGACCCATATGCCACTCTGCCTTACCCTTCTATTTCCAGAGTCATCAGTGTAACTCACGGTGTTCATAATGGGGTAACCTACTGCAGGGGCTGAAGAAAGGTTAAAGATAGTGTCAAATAGCTTCTGCCTTCCTCTGTTTCTGCCCCATCACCAATTTTGGCTGGAGGAAGCTGAGCTCTAACCACCAAGAGAGCTATGAGGCATCATTTCCCATCATCTTACTACACAACCTTGAGAAGCCCCTTAATCTTATTGGGTTTCAGACTTCTCATTCACAAAACAAGATGATTGACCTAGGTGGTCCTGATGTTGCTCCAACTCTTACACTCAGAGATCTTAGAACTGAAAGCAATCACCATGAATCTATGACGTAAAATATTAAATAATGAATATAAAACAGAAACTTTAAAATAGTAGGGAAACACAAAATGAAACAAATTAATGACAAAGATTTAATCTGTAACCTGGATGAGCTCAGCTAGCATCTCTTTCCATTATAGCTTATTATTTTCACTTTGCAAAACTGTCCTCTAAATTGGTCAACTCAGTTGTTAGTCAGTGATCACAGAGATAGAAAACTTTCCTGAGGAAATTATTGTTGTATTCTTATGAATCCATGACTGTTTTTATACTTAACTTTAGTCAGACCATAAAGAACCTCTGGTGTTTCATAAAATGTTACCTTTGCATAGAATTTGGCAATCACGTGCTGAGTTCTGGAATGAAATGCTGTCTAACCAGCGTCTCTGTGTTGGTTCTTGTAACAGATCTGAAAGGAAAGCGACTTGATCCAACTTACCTAGAAAACCTGACTGAGGGCTCTACTTTATGGTGACATATGCCACATTTCCCAGTATCAAACACAATCAAACACAATCAGTCCACAGATACCAGCCTGTCCACGAAGTAGCCTGTCAGGTCAGGGAGGGAGTGGTAAAAACAAAGAGATAGAGAATTGGATGCCAGAGTGATAGAATAATTTGTGCTGGTGGGAACACTGTGGATTGATTTTTGTCATTCAAATATGAAGCATGGCCACCTGGATCAAAGAATAGAAGTGACTGATGCTACCTCGACAACCTTTAAATTCTTTTTTTCTTTCTTTCTGGTGAGAATGTTTGGAGTATCTTAAGGCTCTGAAGCTAGACTGCCTGAATTCAACTTCTGACTTTGACCCTATTTGCTGTGAAAATGTGGGCAATTACTGGTCCTCACTGTGCCTTAGTTGCCTCATTTTTAAAGTGAAAATAAGAATAATACCTACTTTATCGAGTTGCTGTGAGAATGTAAGGATTTAATATGTGTACAATTTTTTAAAAAACACTAGACTAGTGCCTGGCACAGAGTAAGCATGATGTAAATATCAGTTATTATTATACTAACCTTCAAAAGGGATAATTAGTAAGAAAAAATTTCTTAGGTAGATTGTTTGAAAGATTGTCAGACCTAAAATTTATTTCTTTGGAGGATTCTTAATCCTTTTACCACCTGGATTTCATCTAATTCTTTCTGCCATCTGCTTCTTTCTTTTTTTAAATTAAATTCATCAGGGCGGCATTGGTTAATAAAATTATATGTTTCAAGTGTATAATTCAATAATACATCATATGTATATTGCATTTGTGTTCACCACCCAAGGTCAAATCTCCTTCCTGCTTCTTTATAGATGAAAAAAAAAAAAAAAAAAAAAGCAAATGATTCTCAGAACTCACAACAAGTAGTTGCTATCACTAAGGGTGCTTCTCCTTTTCCACCTTTGGCTCTTCAGGAAAGAAATCAACTTGTACGTCTGAAATTAACTTTTTCTTCTCTGGAGCTTCACTGGCTCGACCAATGAAACTATCTCGCATTCTCCAGTGAAGATGGGCTTTGTGCTGCCAAGCAGACAGAGTCATGTCTGCCTGGGGATTGATAGCAACTCTGTCCCTGCTGAGCTACAAGCCCAGCAATACCTCTAGGGCTTTGGAGTTTAGACAATAGCTGAATTACAGGGGCACTGTCCCAGAAGAGACATGCTTATTTTTGCAGACCTAGACAATAAAATGGCTGTGTCTTTGAAACCAATTGTCCAGGTCATTGTTTAACTAGGATGTGCCTTTCCCTTGACAGTAGAGAACGTCCAACATGGGGGGGAAAGCAGATTCCCAATCACAATCTCTAGCATAGCTTCACTGACTATAATGACAGTTCTTCAAATCCCTTCTGTGACATCAGTAGTGATTGATTCCACCATGCTAAGGAAAACGTGTCAGAACGGGGAAGGTGATGTTGTTTTGACTGGCAGTTCAGCCATAAAAGGAGATGATTGTAAACCCAGATGGATAGAGACTTTCCCAGAAATATTGAGTGATGGCCAGGGGTTATGCTATAATCTGAGATAGATACCTTGCCAAATATAAGGTCCCACAAGAGCAGTTAGTTTCAAGTGAAAAACCCATTTAATAGTCCTAGGACCAGCCCTAGGGTTCAAATGGTAATAGGAGACTCATTGACCCTCAAAACATTCTAAACATTCTCCAAAATCCTCTTCTCCTAGGATGCTCATTATCTCCAGAGGGGAAAAGAGACTGATAAAAACCAATTCTCATTCAGATTTTAAGGCCTGAATGTGAACCTCCATCCATATTCCAGAGTTATGCACTCTTAGAAAGAGAACAGAAAAAGAGAGTAATTAGTCTCCTCCCACAGTTAATTTCAAAGGCAGAATTTCAGGCCATGTGTAATCCATATTATCATTACCTATGTCACCACCTTCTACTCACTCACAAGGCTAAACCTGCAACACTTTCCTAAACAAACGGTTCAATTCTAACAACATTCAAATGTGGCAATGTGCAAGGAAGAACCTATTGTTCCAAACTAGCAGAATGCAGCACACATATTAAGGGCACTGGGGGCAGGAGTTAGAGTTTCAGCAAAATCCTTGCTTCATCCATTACTTCCAGCTCTATGAACCTGGGCAAGTTGTTCAAACTCTTGAGTTTCAGCTTACAAAATTTACTTATATTTATCGTATATAGCACCTGTAGGTATTTTTTAGGATGAAGTTCTTTGCAGTGCCTGGCATGGAGTAAAGGCTCAGGAGGTGTTACTTGTAATATGGTATTACATGGAACCCAAGCACATACTAAGTTCCTTACAGCTCAGCTGGTGACTATCTCATGGACCACTGAAGTCCTAGCTCCTGGCATAAATTTTTCCTGCTTCATCTATTCACCAGTCCCTAATCCTTGACCACTGCCTCTTCTATTATAAAGACATGTGTAGAGCCAGAGAGAAAGGGTATTATGAGTAGGTGAAGTTGGATGTGGTAACATGACTGGTCAAACTAATGCTGACAGCAAAAGCTCTGCTGAAAAACAGGAGCCAAGAGACCAGACTTTGGAGAAGGTCACCACTAGGAACAAAGTTGGGAGGAAAACTGAGGTGAGGGCCAAGTTCAGGGCATGCAAGTTCTGTGTGCTTCTTTCTCTGAGGAGTGTGCCGGGAATTCTAACAAACCAAAGATGAAACATAAAGGCTTCTCTCAATTTTACCCAGAACTGTCTGTGAGTCATTCCAGGTAGGATGTAAAAGATCATGGTCAGTAGCAGACTCTTATGCTTAGATATTTATTGCACATAATACTCTGTTCCCCTGATTCTCTTCTCCCTCTACCTCCAGAGTTTCCTTCCCTTGCAGCATCATGAGAACAGAAAAGGCAAGGAAACTCTGTTTTCTTACATTTTTGGACTCGAAAGAGCAATATGCTTTATAAGCATCAGTAAAACCCAAAATGTTTTCCCCTCATCTCTGTGAAAATTTATCATGAATTAAACAGATTAGATTTGTGTTTCAGGTAAATAAAATAAATAATCTGTACACAGATATGTGAGGACAGGCAGTGTGTTGATTGCTAACATCACCTGTTAGTCCTGAATCTAAGTTTTCCTTTATTCCAGCCAACCTTTTTGATGCACTGTGTCCTGACCTCTTGTTACCAGGGATGTTCCATTAAAGTGGACCTTCGGTTTCAAAGTCTTCAGCTTTGAGAATGAGAAAGTATACAAAACATACAGAAGTATGTTTTCAGTCCTGCAGTTGGTGGTTGAAGATTGCAAGGCCAAGCTGAAATAGGTTTTTGTTTTTGTTTTGTTTTGTCTTGTTTTGTTTTTGTTTTTCAGAACTAAAATTGTTGGTACTGGCAAGAGTCCTAGTACAAAAGGAGAAAAGAATTTGTTCCTGGCAGCTTGCAAACCCACAAAAAGCCAGCTTTTGCTTCACAAACACATGTCTCAGAGGCTTTGTGGGACCCACAGTATGCAAGCAGTTTACTCTTTGATAGGAGCAACTCAACATGCTTCAAAGGATTCCTTCATTCCTTCATTCAATCCAAAGGATGCAGTTGGCTTATTCAGTGCTAGTTCTCTGACCTATGGATGTCTCACTAAGACACCAGCATTGAGAGCAAACAATCACATAGATGACAGAGGAAAGAGACCCTTAGCTTTTTCTCACACCTCATTGTTTAACTTTTCCTGCTATGCATTAGTGGTTTTCCTGCTTTCGTGTGTGTGTGTGTGTGTGTGTGTGTGTGTGTGTCTAATTCTGTCATTCATTACTAAACTCTTCAGGCAAGTGTTACCTACACTTTCTCCTTCCTGCTTCTTTGACTCCTAATTATTCCAGCTCAGAAGCACCTTATGAGACACAGGTCCAGGGAGACAGGCACCAAAAATAAGAATGAAGGGCAAGCTGGATCCTGAAGTCACAAGGGAACAGGAAGACCCAGGACACCAAAGCCCGAATATGGGTTGAGCAGAAAAAGAAAGTGACTAATTTAGACATATGAAATATAGACCAGATGCTGAAGCCAGGAACAAACAGCAAAAAGAAATAAAAACTGAAGCTAGAGTTTAAAGCAGGAGCACTGAGAACCACAGGTCAGATTTCAAGGTAACTTAGCAAGGAAGGCATTTTTAGTCTTTTCAATGATTACCATTAAATTGAATACCTACTATTTGCCATACACTCCGCTTGATGCTTTATACACATCATAGCTCTTCAAGGTTTAGTCTCTATGACCTCTAATGTACAGGTGAAGAAGCTGAAGCTCAAAAATGGAAGTTCCTTGGCCACACTACACTTTGTATCTATGTCTGTGTGACTATAGGCCATCCTTTTAGTAAAGGTTTCACTGACCCTGAATAGACTTTTGATTATCTCAGTCTGGCTACCATTCTTAAAGGGAAAATGGTCCAATAGTGGTGTGAGGATGGGTTCTGCTCCAGGTTTTCTCTACACATTTTTTCTCATTCACATTAAACAAACAAACAAACAAACAAACAAACAAATAAATAGCGTGCGCACGCACACACACACACACAGACAGTTCCTGACCACCACTAAATGTTCGTTCTTGCTATCACTATTAGAAATAGTCTGTATATCTATATTATAACTATATTACCTAGGAGCACAACTTAAAACAAAACCAGCTTCTCCAAGATTTTGGCTGGCAAGTTCATTCAAAGCAAAATTTCCTGATAAACTGACCAATTGGCCCTTCACTTAAGGATTCTCTTACTTAAATACCATTGTCCTTCTCTTGGAGTATAGCAGTGATTCTCAAACATGCCCTCAACCAGAGGGCAATTCTCCCCTCCAAGGGATAGTTGACAATATCTAGAGACACTTTTACTTGTCACTACTGTTATCTAATAGAATTATCTGACCTAAAATATCAGTGATAAGGTTGAAAAACTCTGTAGTAAAGGAATTGAGGGTGTGTTAACCTAAGGAAAGAAAAATTTTAAAAGAGTCTTAGATGCTATCTGCAAATGTTTTTTCTTCTTTATAGTAGCCTTGCTTATTTCATAGATGTGATGACCTCTCAGAATTCTCAATGTACTCAATATATTTTTTAAAGTTCTTGTCTTTTTCTAAAATTTTCTGTTTCCTCAATGTTTGGTTCTTCTGGTTTTTTTTATATCTTTCATGTTGTTGGTCTTTTCTTTTTTCAAATGCTGGGTAATTCTAGGTTGTCTGTTTATATTTATAAATGAGGGTCTGACTGCACATTAGACCAGTGGACCCATTCTCCAGGAGTGGAGTCTGGGCACCTGTAGGTTTTTTGTTTGTTTGTTTGTTTGTTTGTTTGTTTAGTTCCTAGGTGATTTGGACACAGTGAGGGTCTAAATGATCTGGATCAGGATTTGTAATGTTTTTATTTGGTACAAATGAAACTCTGCCCTGACCACACTTCTGTAGGCGAAATCAGATTTTTACCTCAGGATCTTTGAGGAGAGTTGCCAAAAAAGAGAAGGTTAGAATTGGGTAAAAGCTGCTGCCATGGAGATCTTAGTCCTCAAGAGAGAAAGAAACCATTGATGCCATAGGTGGGTGCAGCAGATATGCCCACACGGACTCATTGGATGGATGCTGAGTCTCAGAATGGTAGGGAAAAACATAAGAACAGAAGAAATATTAGGCCAAAAGCTGGATAAAGAGCAGATCCAGCTTTGTCAATTCACCTTCTCCTCTTAAGGGCCCACCTCTACCCTCTGCACCTGCTTTCTATGGCAGGCAGCTGGGTCCTGCCTACATAGCCTGGATTTCCCTAGTTGGATGAAAAGTGTTGGACCGAAGAAGTCTATTTATAGCCTATATCTGCATTTGAAAATCAGCACACTCTGCAGTTTGGCATTGAAGCACATAGCGACAATCTTCCACAGTATTGTCAACAGCAAGTAGAGAACTCTGCAAGGCCCCAAATGAGAAGAGAAAAAATATGGGTTCTCTACCCTCCAGAACTGACCTGGTAATATTAAGGTCTTTTCAGCTTCTTCTTTTCTTTCTCACATAAACCCAAGTCTCTGAGGTTTCTACATGACCACACTATGCCTCTAGGTTGCAAAGCTCCTCTCTCCTCTGCTTCATTTCTGTCCTACCCACAGACAATTTTAGACAATGACCAAAGTCTTAATTTTTATTTATGTTGAATAAAGCTAGCTAACTTTAGAGACTCCACTCAGGCTAAATCAGGAAGGCTCACACTAAATCGGGAAGTGGTCACCATGTTCTCCAAATTTTTCTTGCATTAATATTAAAAGAGGCCTCCTTCATTTCATGAAAGTGTCAAGGTGCAACAGGGGAAGAAATCAGGTCAGTGGAACCTACCTCAGGACTGATTTATGAAAAGATGGAGCTTGCACATGAGCCAAGAGTTAAGTCAAGGTGAAAACAGTCTTTTTTAGCTATATAGATACTCCAGTGAGAAACCCTAAAGATCTAGAACAGCAGGGAAGTAACACACATCCAAGAAAGGAAGCTTACCAGTGAGGACTCAAAGCAACAAATTACCAGTTTAGCCCAGCTACATATACTAATTTTACTTTTCTTACACCATGTGGACACATGAATTTTCTGAAAACAATCTTCTCCATGAACTGAAATTTCTTCACTCCATATTAACCGAACAGCTGCTATGTCCCAGGAACAGTTCTGAGCACAGCAATCAACAAATCAGAACAACTCCCCAATTTCATAGAACTTGTATTCCAGAGCTTCATTGTTCAATACATTCACAACTGGCATTAAGGCCATTTAAATTTAAATTAATTAAAATCAAATCTAATGTGAACTTCAGTTTCTCAGTTGTGCTAACCATATTATGTTAAGTTTCCAACAGCTACACATGGCTGCTGGCATAGTAGGCACTACATAGAACATTTCCATCATCGTAGAAAGTTCTATTGGACAGCACTATGTAGAAGATGGCTTACAACCTAGAGAAATCTCCATCTTTTGTCTCCCACTTCGGTTAAATGCTGAGTGAACCCATTATATAAGCAGTTCTTTGAGAAGGGCAACACCACAGTTATTATAAGAACTTTTATCTGGGGGCTTGGCTAAATTTAGGTTCTTTAAATCCTATTGTGAATAGTCGACACCTTTACACAGTGTAAGAAAGAGAGTAAAGCAGTGTTTCCCACCCACAGAATTATTGACTTTTTGGCCTGGATCATTTTTCATTTGTTGTGTACAGTGTAAGATGTTTACCAGCACCCTATTAGGTACCAGTAGCATTCTCTGGGTTGTGACAACCAAAATGTCTCCAGACATTATTGAAAGTTCCTGGAGTCTAACGAGGAGCCAAAAGATCACCCCCTAGTTGAGAGAACACTGACTTAAAGGGTCACTCCAAAGGTTTTAGATGCCAGGCTAAAAAGTGGCTATACGCCTTTCACCCAAATTCTATTCATCAGGATTTAGTACATGGACACATCTAACTGGGAAAATGCTGAAAAATGTAATTCAGCCACATAGTCTGGAAGAGAAGGAAGTCTGAGAAGACCAGATGTATAATATGGAAGCTGACTGAAGAAAATACATCAAAAGCTTCAGAGAAATGTTCAGAGATTTGCAAAGCATTCTAGACAGTATGGGAAACAGAAACATACCACACACCATTGTCAAAATTTTTTTCATGGCTAATCTCAGCACTCTATATAGGTTTCCTAGAATAAAACATGAATTCAATAAAGCACTAGGTGTCATATTTCCTAGGTAAATATTCATCAGATAACACCAAAAAACAAATTAACATTTCATAGTGACCCATGAGAAACTTGAGCACATGCAGGGTGGAAATGAGGCGGGGATGATGGAAATGTTCCATGAGGCTATCCAGCCCTAATTATATTCCATAAAGATGAACATCTGTAATATGTATGGCCAGGAGTACAAAGAAGACAGAAATGCATTTTTCAATGTTGAAGTAGAGAATCCTTGGATAAATGTAACAAATATTGGAGCTTCAGAAACAGACTTCTGTAAGCACGAACTTATTTTCCCTGCCACCACAACTGTCTGTGGAGAGAGGACTTTTTTCTACGGGTGATCAGCATGTAAGACAGCGACCACCACCTTTACAAATGTTGCATCCTTTTGGGCTCTGCCTGTCAGCATCTTCATCCACGTGGGGGGTAGGTTGCCATTCATTTACTACTAAGAGTTTCAAAGAATATCCTAGCTTAATGTTAAGACGTATTGCAAAATGGATTAATAAATGATATTGCCTAGAATCCCACTTGAAGCACTAGTATTTTTTATTGCAATGAAGGTTAATTCATACCCACACTACACAGGAAAAAAAAGTGCATACCTTTTTCATCGAAATTGCAACTTGGCTTTTGTCGATACATTAAAAACTTTTAAATATCCCTTAATTTTTTATGACAGCCAAATAAAGTCAAAAGGCTTCTTGAGTTTTTTATTACATGGTCTGAGAGAAATTATTTCTCAGATGCCTACTCTGCACATTTTCTCCTTACTATGTAATCACATTGAAAAGAACTAGAAACTCACAAGTTTCCACCAGTTGGCACCAAACCAAACTCAGAAACCAAGGCTTGCTCTCCGATCACATTTAGCTCCACCCAACCCAACCCCTGCCCTTACTTACAGCCAGCCATACACCATCTCTGTGCCAATAAAAATCAATTAAATCAAGCATAAGTCATTAGGTTGAAAAAGAATAATGTATCTAATAAATTTATATAAAGGCCTATAAATTATTAAAGTTACTGACAGTCTGCGTGTTACTAAATTAATGATTATATTTTATTAATTTTATCAAAAACTTCTATTCTTTGAAAAAAACTATCAGAAGTATAAAGAGAAGGAAAAGTGAAAGCAAGATATTCTGAACAATGGATAATTTACAGTAAAAGGAGAACTCATTTCCAGCCGTATATAGCCAACCTGTTCTGTTACATTTTCCAGAGAATGGACAATAAGTTTGGACACTTATACCAGCTGATAACCAGAGGCAGTGACTTTTCCCTAGGTGTTTTCAGTAAGAAACAAATTAGTAACCACAGCTAAGTAGATACATTCAGGTATCATTAACTCACCAAATCTGTATCATGAAATGCTATATGCAAAATACTCTGCTAGATTAGCAAGTGAGGGATGGAAAAGGTGAGAAAAATATATTTTTCTTCAACAAACTTGATATGTAGTGAAGACATAGATAAGTATATAACTAAACAAATTAAAAAAGAGGCAGAGAAGGGAAAGGAAGAGAAAGGAATGAAAAAGATGAGAAGGTAAGAGAAGAGAGAACAGGTGAACAAAAAGATACTGAAGGATTGATATTTTAAAATTAAATTTATTGGGGTGACATTGGTTAATGAAATTATGTAGTTTTCAAGTATTGAAATTTCTTGACTGAGTGACGAAATGTGGCATAACTTTCAAAAATAAGAACTCTGCACCCCGGCCTCTCCATTGGTGATGTTGCAAAGCAACTGGGAGAGGTGTGGAATAACACTGCTGCGGAAGACGAGCAGCCTTGTGAAAAGAAGCCTGCGAAGCTGGAGGAAAAATATGAAAAGGATATCACTGCACACTGAGCTAAAGGAAAGCCTGACACGGCAAAAAAAGGGCATCGTCAAGGCTGAGAAGAGCAAGGAGGAGGAGGAGGAGGAGGAGGAGGAGGAGGAGGAGGAGGAGGAGGACAAGGGAGATGTGGACGAGGACAAGAACGGAGACGAGGACGAAGATGAATGAGTCACCGGCACAGTTTTCTTGTCTATAAAGCATTTAATCTCCCTATACACAACTCACTCCTTTTAAAGAAAAAAAAAAATTGAAGTGCAAAAATAAAATAGATAGATAGATAGATAGATAGATAGATAGATAGATAGATGATAGATAGATAGATAGATAAATGATAAAAGTAGCTCTAAAGAAACTGTTTTAAGGCAAACTAAGATGTCTTCTCTCTCTAAGCAAGATCATACTTGACCCTTTGGGGTATAATGAAGTGGAAATTTCAGGTACTAAAAAAAAAACCATAAGGTTTTACATGGCCTTTAATACCCATCAAATGTAATGTCAATCTATCCCTAGCAATCACTCGCATGGCTTCCAGCTCTCTGCCTAAAAGTGGGGTCCTTTAATTTTCCAAAGGCTCTGGGTCCCCAGGCCTGGCACTATATATATACACATGTGTGTGTGTGAGTGTGTGTGTGTGTATGTATTTCCAGTCTGCTGTTTCTAACTACTGCATGACGCTCCATGGTATTCATCGATCACATGACTTGGATTATCTACTTTCCTGAGATGGACATCTGATTGCCTCCAGTTCCTTATCATCACAAAAACGGCTATAATACATCTTTATGGACCTGAGTAAGACTCTCTGAGATGTATACCCCAAACCCAAGTTGCTGGGTTCTCAACAAACATATAGGAAATCTGACTAAGAGCTGCCACTTTTGCTTCCTAGCATGGCTACACCAGATTGAGTGGTCTCAGTTATCACACTCTACAGTATACATCACTATCATAAACTTCATCCCTCTGTCTTCACAATGATGTTCATGAAATCACATTGACCACCTTGTGTTAACTGTCAAGTTCTATTAATTAGTACCCATTCTCTAAGCACCAGGGTACATAGTGAGACAGGGCCATAAATTTACTTATTGATTCTCTTCCTTGGTATTTTCTTGTTAGAATAACTAAACACTTTGTTATGGTTTCTCCATTGTCCTATCAGTCAATCATCAGACTTTTAGAACTTTTTCTGTGCTTTTTTTTCTCACTCTCATTCATATTTCAGGTTAAATTCCTTTTAAACTGGTTAAGAATTCTCCTGTCCAATTCAGTTTTCCTCTTCTCATAGTCTGCATTTCATCCCTTGCCAAGGCTTAGCTGTTCTGACATGAAAAGTGATGGCCCCAAACATTTTAAAACTACTTCTCTGGTCAATGATTAGCTTCCCTAATGCCTTTTTGCTTCCAAATGCTTCAACTGGTACCCTGGACTTCAAAGTCTCCAGCAAAACATTCCAGATTTCTTCAGCTCCTTATTATTAATTCCCAAAGAGATTAACAAAACAGCCAATAATTGATGGATTTGAGGAGAGGGTCAATTGCTTCTACTTTTTCAGAAAATTCAATCACTCCATCCTTTGAGTCACTTTCTCTACACATTAACTTCTTGATGTTGGCTTCAATATCATTCAAATGCTTGGAATAATTTTTCTTCTGACTTTTGTCTTGGATTACTTTATTCATCCTGTAGAAACTGATACAACTTTCCCAATGACAACTGTCCATCTAGCTCAGGAGTTTAAAAACACAGTTTGTTTCATAATTTCACATGAATCTTGTGATTCTAAGTCCCCATTTGTAATGATGGCAGTAATTTAATCTAGTCACTTTCAAATATTTACTTTTACCCAGTCAAATTCAACATTATTATTCACCAATAATCCAACTCACACAAATACTTCTTTCTCTTCTTTTCTAAGCCAGTTCGGAATCAACTGCCCTGGAGAGAACAAATGGAGAGTGTCTCACCTCCTCAATATCTGTCCTGCACTATCTCTGTGTAGTTTCCCAAGCTTCACAAAGTCTGGTCCTGGATCAGCACCTGACATTGACTGGCAGGTGAAAATTGGGTGGTCTGTGACGACAATTTTCTTCCTACGATTTGTGGCTTCAGCTGATTCCAGGAAGCCATAGCCACTCTGCCCCTGGCCCCAGGTGGAAGTCAATGAGCATCCCTTGGTGTCTCTGTCACTTTGGTTAGCCAGGTGACCTCTTAAAGGTGAGCAAATATATATACACTACCAACTCACATCAAAGGCTTTCTGGAGCCTTGAGGAAATTAGAAAGTCCCACAATTTGCCAACGTTGGAGAGAAACTGGGAGTGGCAAGTTGGGGAATCTTTGCTTCTTTTGAGACTAACTGCCCTGTTTCCACATATCTCTGCAATCGTAGGGCTGTGCCCAGCAAAAGTCACCCAAAGTGTGGTATTGCATTATCTACTGCTCTTTGCAGGGAGGCATATTTAGTAACTCTTTCCTGCTAGCATGCGCGCGCGCGCGCGCGCACACACACACACACACACACACACACCATATCACCATCTCTACTCTCTGTTTTGCATTTTAAATCACTCTTTCTTGAGCCTTCTGCAGAATCTTATCAGTATCTCCTTCCTGGGCAAGGGGTGGGGGTGGAGCACGATTTACAAGGACTTCTTTTGAATTAGTAATTTGGATTCTGGCTCATTATATTTGGAGTAGTCTGTATCCACAGCAACCACTTCCAAATAAACCCCCAATGGAGAACTTAACTGGTGGGAGCACATTCTATAACTACTTTACTATTGCTTTGCTACATTCTCGACTATAGAAGCCTATCTCTATAAAGCCATCTGGTAGAAAGATCTGTAAGCAATGGACAAGATAATTTTTCATCCATTTGCAAAGTAAGCCCTTGAAGAGTTCACAACTAATTAAATCTTTCTGGAAAAACTCACAGGCTCCTGAAATATGGTGATCTGCATTACAACAAAAGCCCCACCAGGCAGTAGGCTGAGGACATTGAATTCAGAGCAGGATTGTGTGGGTACCTGTTCTAGGCAAAAAGCCCGAAACACAGATCCTTACTTAGTCCCCTACTACAGATTGCTGTTCAGCAGGAGTTTGTAGTATTATCAGTGTTTATTGATTCTAAACAAAAGCAATAATACTTCATTTCTGTTAAAAGTCTGAAGAAGCTTGCAGAATTTTCATCATCTAATCCAAATAGCTTGAATTATATTTTTATTGTACTTGTAATTTTCTATTTGATATATATTTTAAATATATTTGTTTATATTATCAAGTAATTTTATGCATAATAATATGTAAACATTGAAGGAAGCATTTATGGGGTTTTAAAATTAATCTGTTACAAAGTCTGGTACTTTATTAAGAATATTTGTAAAAGACTGAAAGGGGCAGAGGTTATTGGGTGTTTTTATTATTTGGTCTTACTATTGTTACAAATTACCACAAATTTAGTGAATTAAAATGACACAAATTTATCATTTTGGTTCTCAGAAATTTGAAATGGATCTTACTTGGCCAAAATCAAGGTGTCAGCAGAGTTGCACTGCTTCTGGAGGCTCTGAGGGACTATCTGTTTACTTGCCTTTTCCAGCTTCTGGAAGCCACCTGCATTTCTTGGCTTGTGTCTTCTTCCTCCATCTTTGAAGCTAGCAGTGTGCTACCTTCAACTCTTTGAATGTGACCTCTCTTCTGTCTCCTTTTTCTACTTTAAAGGACTTTGTAGTTACATTGGGCCCACCCTAGGACAATTTTCTTACCTAAAAGTCATCTGATTGGCAAACATAATTCTATCTGCAACCTTAATTCCCCTTTTCCACATAACATAACATATTCATAGATTCTGGAAATTAAGACATAGACATCTGAGGTATGGGGTGGGGGGCATTATTCTGCTTACCACAGTGACCTTCCAGTGGAATGCTCATTGTTAACCTATCTAGTAGACACTCTGGGAGTAATTTAATTCAATGTGGATGTTCTCTTTGTCTTTGACAAGACTATTATACAACTCTCTGTAAATCAGAGAAACTGAGAGCAATGAAAATAATCCTTCTCCATAGAAATACAAATAAATTATGTCTAATAGACATATAATTATTTTGCCCTATAAAAAAAAGATATATTTTATTGTCCTATAGACAGTAAATACCTTTCTACATCAGTCATTTATTTTAGCTTTGCTGATTACTGTGTATGTGTCTGTTCTTCAGTTTCATTTGAATCAGTTTTAACATCTTACTGATTCCTTCATTAAATTAAATAAAATCTTTGAAATGTACTTTTTATATCTGTATAAGAGTAATGGTTTTACCTTTTAAAAAATTAAATTTTAACACCCTTGAAATCATCTGGTAGCCAGGAACTATCTGGAAAATATACCAGAAGCTGATACTCTCTAAAACAGTATTTCTCAAAGTGCACTTGATCTAACACTAATTCTGTGGGTATTAATCAATGTTCCCTGAAAGAAGTGTTTCACTTAAAAATAATTTGGGAAAATGTTTTATTCACAGAACCTCTCACGGGGCTAGTATTCAATGTAAAACTTTTTGGAAAATTCTATTCTAGATTATTGGATTCTCACCACATTATAAACTAATACAAATCAGTAGCCAAGACTCTCATAAAATTATAATGTTCATGTCAAAAAAATTTGTTCTCTCAGTTCCTCTGATTCAATTTACCCAACTTAAAATGCTCTTGGTTGTCTTTAACTAAAACAGGAAGGTTGTAGGTTTTAATTAGCTCAGAAGCGAGGCTATCTCTGGTTTTTGTTTCATTTGATTTTTGTTAAATATTTGAGATTGAGGTTGAATTTAGAGTATCAAATTATTAATTTACAATGGATCATTAGTGACTCAAAAACTCATGTTCATTATCCAAGTTTCCACCTTGCTGGTAACAGAGGACCTGGTAGCTGATAGACAGATGACTCCTTGGTGATTATGAATCACAGAAAGGTGAAGTATGCACTCTTTCAGGTAAAGTAAGATAAAAAACATTATTAGATGTTTATCATCTGCCAGGCCCTGTGCTGAACACTGTGCATAACATCATTTAATATCTAAACTAGTAATATCCTTACCTTACTAATGAAGAAACCAAACTGTAGAGCCAGTAAATCACTTGTTCAGTCACATGGCATATGAGTGGCTGAGCCGGGATTGAAGCCCACACAGTATTGAGCATTTATGACACACAGGTCCACAGTCCCTTAGCTCACTTGGGTCAGATATATCTCAGATTTCATAGTTTTTAAGATTTTAGAGAAGTAGAAAGTTCATATTTGTACATTACAACACCCTAGTGGGGATTGCGGCAGTGTCTCGGAATCAAATACGTGACTGTGACTACATCTGTAATAAAGAAAAAACAAAATTTACACTGAGATAAGGCTATAAATTGTCTCATAATGATTCAGGTCACGTTTTGTTACCAAATGAGTCATCATAAAACAGCTTCCATTTTCAGAGCTTTTTGAATTTCAAAACTGTTCATTAAGAACTATGGATACGCATTTCTTTTCTAGTACGCAGCTCTGTTCACTTTAGTACCTTTCTCTTTCCTGGATAGTACTGAGAGAATACTGCTGATTCTTGTTCTTTTATTTTAGGTTTCATGAGCCCCTAGCCTTCTAATACTGGGTTTCTTTTTCAGTCAGGGTGAAATACAATTAGCCTCTAGGGGAAGCACGAGGCCTCCGGTGTCTCTCTCCCTCTTCCCACCACTTCTCCACAACCGAACCCACACATATCTGGACATTGAGCCACTGCACTAAGGCTGTGGTCTCTATTTTCTAGTTATCTTCTAGTTATCACTGCACTAAGGCTGGTCCCAGTATTTTCTTCCTTGGGAGTCTGTCTTGCCACTACCCACCAGGTATAATAGATGACCATGAGCATCTCCTGGCTGTGGTCCATCCTGCCCTGAGGGAGCGTAGGATGGAAAGTTTAGACAGATTGGTGTACCGTAGCCCTTACAGAGATGCACATTGGCCCTCCTTTTTCCCTGGCAGGCTTTTGTATTGCTTTTTTTGTCTTTTCTTTTCTTTTTTTTCTTTTCTTAGCAATCAGCATGATATAATAAAGGAAACAGATGCTTTGGTCTTAGCCCAGAAGAAAATGGGAAAGACAGGCCTTCCTTAAACATATCAGAAGAAGGCTTCCAAATTCTCAGCCTGATTCACCAGGCCTCTTCGTTGGAATTTGAGATAAAAATTCACAGAAGCAAGCATATGTATTCTGATTTTGTCTTTGAAGCCTATTTCCCACATGAACTTCAGAAGGAGTTCTGGCTGTTGACTATAGCTACCAGGTCACTGGACAGCACTGTCCCATTCCCATTTAGATAGAGTTATCTAGGTGAGCTTTCTTAGATTTAGACACATTCCACTCCTGCTGCCTTCTGATTACACTTTGGATTTGAGTACTTTTATACTTTCCAGAGTCTATCTCTCTGAAGATAGTTCATTGCATCCATTTATGTATTATGTTTCACCAGTTTAGTTCTCAGAGCCATTGTACACCCAGAGTTGGTATTCAAAACTCTGAACAATTAAAATGGCACAGACACCAGCCAATCAGAACAGACACCAGCTGCAAACAACGAAAAGGGCTGGTCTGATCCATGCTGGCAGAGCCTCAGCCTAGCCAGTGTGTATCTGTGCTTCTATTCTAGTTCCTACTCTTTATTTGGCCCACTTGTGAAATGTGTCTTCAGGTAACATTAAGGAAGGGCAATCAGAGAAAATTTCTATTGCTGTTAAACCATTATAATACATGCTGCAGTAGAAAGAAGGAGATAAACCAAAACCAATGATAGTGTTAATTATTCTTACTACCTACTTACATGTGGTATAAAATGCAGGATGTGGCCTCTAAGAATCTACTTTTACTTCTAAAAGAACAGGCCCTAGAGACTGCATTAAGCTTTCATCTCACAAAGTGTTGCTACTGGAACCATTCAAATTATTCTAGAAAGCTCCAAAAATATATATGCAAAATCTGTTGACTATACCCTTTTGGTCAGCAATGAAGACTACCAGGAGCCAAAAATATACATTTTGTGTAAACAGCTTTGAACTTTCTGAAACGTTAAGTACCATGGTGCTCATTGTATGTGGCTTAATGTGTCTAACTCAGGGGTATTTTCTGCACACATTAGTCAATGGTATCTTCTGAAAAAGTATGATACTCCACTTGTGACTCTATTAAACATTATAAAAAGCAGAATAAAGAAGATAACTAAGATATGGGAATGTTACCCAAAAAATCACGAGTAATAACAAGCGAACAGCATTGGAAAAGAGGGCCCTGGCCAGGAAGATGCAGCCAAGAGCCAACAGAGGTATTACTCTGGTTATTCACTATATCTAGACACAGAGTCAGCTTCCAAGTCAAAATAACAAAATGTTAACATTAGAATGAACATTACATAACTTCTCACTTTACAGAGAAGAAAACAAAATCTTTCAACTTCACCTCAATTTCAGTTAAACTCTAGAGGCATTTTCTAATGAATATGCACAAAACCTACTGTATAAAAGATTGGTTTTATGGTCCTTGATTGGGACATTTCTGTCGCAAAAAGCATGGGATGATTGTTATTGGACAAAATTTCCTCTTTATATTTCTCTTGACTATAAAGAATAGAATGTAAAGAACCTTTCTCCTCTCCCATTCTCTTTTTTTAGGTGCTCATTTTGGGCTCATATTTATAGGTTCAAGAACAGCTCTGTACAGAAATTTGAAAATTCTAACTTTCATTAAGTCTAGATCTCCTAAGTAGCACAATTGAAAGTGTGGTTCACACACCACTATTGACTTTTCTTATCAGTTAATGTCAAGATTATACAGAAATTGAAAATAGCATTTAGAAATGTTTTTCAGCAGTTTATCATAATAATTTTAAATCTCTTGAAAAAGAGGGGCTCATATTTTGTATATTCATCCATTTAAAATAACTGACTGGTTTTTAATCCCAGATAGTTAGAGAAACACTATCCTGACTTGTAGTCCTTCCACTTGCCAGAGCCTTGCTTGATTCATAATTATGTGATAATTGATTCTGACCTTCTAATTAGCAATGCCCAGAATGCAAAATCAGATACAATATCCAATAAAAATAATCCATCACCTAATATCAGTATAAGTTTTGTGTTTTTTTACCTTGAAAAGTGCTATCACACATTAACTCACTTTAATTTTTGCAATCATATGAAATGAGAAATAAAATTTTATCTACATTTTATATGTGATTCAGCTGAGCTCAGAGATAGTGTGCCCTGTCTGAGATGACAAGCCAGAGAGGGGCAGGAGAGAGCAGAAAGGCTATTTACTGGGTTAATGACCATAAAGAAAGGTTTTAACCTCTCTGAGGTTTATTTTCCTCATCTGAAGCAAGCTTTCAAATTGAAAGCTTAGGAAAGAAAAAGTATAAGCTAGAAAATATGGTAAGCACTTAAAAGTTTAAGGGTTATTTGTTCTTGTTAAAGATCTGTTCATTAGCCTACAGGTAGAACAATGGTATCTCATGAAAGTAGGATAGTTTTTCCAGGACCTGGCACAAAACAAATGTTAGAACAACATTAGAATGAATGACTAAATAAACGAGCACATTTTTCCTTCTGTACAGAATCCTTTCTAATACACACAGAACTTAACCAAGAAAAACATAATCTCACCAATTCTATTTTCTATTACCATAACACTTACAAGTGCATGGGCGTGTTCACTACACATTGATTTTTGGATATTTGGCTCAGAGATCTTCAAACTAATTTTAATTAAAGAACTGATCTCCAAACAAAGTTTTAAACAGGGTTTCATTGTTTAAAACAAACACAAACTATTTAGGGACAGAAACAGGGTGGTCTGATTCCTGATTCATGGACCCTCCCCTGGACACACAATAGCCCCCGAGACACTCTCTCAGACTCCTGGGGCTCCATAGTGCACAGCCTGACAACCACCATCTTTCTAAGAGTTGACAATGTGAACACTTAGTAGTAGAAACAGGTTGAATGGAAGTGACCAAAACTAACAAGTATTTAGTAAGTTAGAAAAATAAAAGGCTTTTAAGAGCATGACCACCTCTCCTGAAAATCTCCAAGATGTGATGGTCAAAAATTTATTATTACATTGAACTTTGAAAGTACAATCTGTAGTGAGTTATCCATAACCTTCCACTGTTCCACCCAATTATACTTTTCACATGCTTTGAGAAAAATGCAGAATTTTCTGTTGGATACTATAGCTTTAGTTTTTTGGTTGATTTTGTGATCATCCAAAGTCAGCTTTACTCAAGCTCAAAGACAGGAAAACATAAGAAACCAATGAAGAGGTTGCAAACCTCTTGATAATCTTGATAATCTTCAGTCTTTACAAGAGTCAGATAGGTAGAAATACTGACCTGATCAGACAAGAGAGGTGAACTTCAGAATAAGTGAATGAGATCTCTTCAGCAAATATGCTTGGAAGAACATGCTGCCACTTCAGCTTAGGTACTGGGCAAGACTCTGGAATCCCCAGGAAATTTGTCTTGAGTACAGGAATTGGTACTGCAAGGGAAGCTTGAGCAAATGAAGACCCTGAAAAGGCAGAGTCTCAAGGGCCCATTCAAAAGTCAACGTGGGTTTATATTCCCCTTGGGTCATCTGTCAAGATGAGAAATTTAACTTACCCTGGTGAATTCATGAAGAAGGCGGGGCATACAATTCATTTATAAAAGTGCTAAAAGATAGAAAGGATTCTGGCCTCTTGCTCTAAACCTCTGGGCCCACTTCTCTTCTCTATATGGCAGATAGATGCCGTTTATGTTCTGCCAACCTTAGTATGGTTTGAATTAGCAACTGCTAATTCAAGGTACTGTTATTCTATCTGTCCTCCCCCATAGATTTCTCATTTCTGTTTTCAATTGAAGAAACTTTATTCACCCTTTATGCTCCCCTCTTTGGATCATAGTGTCTCTAAAGCCAAGAAGATACATTTTGCCAAAACTAATTCATTTTGGATGATAATGGGTATGAAAGCCCAAAATTATGACTTTCTAATGACTTTCCACAGCCAATATGAAAATCATGAGAGCTATCTAGATCAACCAACCAGAGTTTATTTTGTTAGGATTTCAGTTTCTAATACAAATTTTTGAGAAGAAATCTTTTTATAAAAGACTATATTCTTCCCATTGAATTGTGTTAAAAGTATTTAAATATCACAGATGTTCATGTCTAGTTACTTCAGTGGTTTAGGGCCCCAGATTAATTAAGACAAGATAAAAATTTTGAGCTCAGAAAGCCTGCAGGCCTTTCTCAATTCCATGTCACAGCCAGAGTGAAAAACAGCTGCCTGTCCCTAAAATATGTACAGTTTTTGCCTCCTCCTTACAGATTAGCAGTCTCATAATCAATGCCCATAATTCCAGCTGAAAGCTTTGCTTAAGGATCCATTTAACAAATATTTACTGAGCAATATGCTAAGCACCATGTCCAGTGCTAAGGATTAGGAGATAAAAAAGGGAGAGGCATTTAAGAGCCTAAGCTGTCCCAGACCTTATGTCAACTAATTTATGCATGGGAGGTCTTTTCATTCTAAATCAGCACAATGTACAAATCATTGTCCCACTGAATTTTTTCTTTAAAAATAAAATTCACTATTTTAAAAGCTATTAAAAGTAATATATGGTTATTATAAAGAATATGAAAAATATGGAAAAGTACAAAGAAAAAAAATTAACATCATCTGTAATAGCAACCCCCAGAGATAATTATAATTAACTTGGAGAATCTTTCCCATATGTGAATTAAGACGGTTCTGTGCTTGAAAAAATATGGTGTGTCTTGAGAAGATATATGTTGTGGCAGAGTTACTGAAAGGGATTGGAAACTGAAGACTTAAAACTAACTTTGCTGTTTATATGAGACTTGTGAGCTCCCTTCTCAATTCCCACTCTCATGCCCATCCCACTTCACCCTCTACTGAAAGACCCTTCATCCTCCTTTAAGTCTAAGGACACATCATTTCCTTTGTGAGCTCTTTCTTGATATTCCTTCCATATATTCACCCACTAGTTAGATTCCCTATTCTATGCTCCTAAGGAGCACTTTCTCCTTCTGTGTAGCACTATTATAATTGTTAACAAAATGATCATCTCTTATTAGTTTAATGTCTACTTCTTTTATTTACTATTACATCTTCATCACTTAGCAAAGTGTCAGGCATATGAAATATTCTTTGGATAAACTGAATAAAAGAAAGGTTACAGTATGAAGACCAGTTTTCATAGGAATTCTGTCAGGAACAAAGGCCGTGAGAGTGAGCTGGGAGCTGTTGCTTGAAACTCTGGTGCATATGTTGATGGGACACAGGAGTGAGAGAAGGCATGCCAGGACAAGGAGCAATGAGACACACAGACTTGATGTGGACCTGGGAAGAGACAAAAGAAAATGCCAGTAGACTTAATTTACACTTTCTGAAATTCCATATTTGAGGGAAATTGATTTATTTTTCAGTTGATAGACACTATAAATGTCAAAACATGGATATGTACACACACACAAAGAAAAGATCCAAATTAACATTTAAAATCATATTTAAGAATTTCTAAAGATTTTCAAATATGAGTATCTAAAAATAACTTCATAATAGTCATAATCTCATACAATAAGTCAAATACTTTATCAAATAGTCAACAACATAGAGAATCTAGAAATTTCCCGGAATTGGGAGATGCAGGAAAGAATAAATCTATTATTTCTGGAGAAATACTTAGGATACTTCTTAAAGGAATTCATTAAAAGAAGCACTGTTGAGCAAGTGTTTTCTTATGATATCTTTTATTTTCTGATTTCTTTCCAAACTAGATGAGAAGAAGCAATTGAGAAGTCTAAAGTCTGCTGCTTAAAATATTTTTGCATTTGCAGTAGGAGATGCAGTTGCTTTATGAGTTCTGCCCTCCCTATTGTTATTTGCCATAGTGTTCTCCAGGCTTAGTGGATTTAAGTAGTACCAGAGCTAGCAGAACCTTCATGATCACCTAGTCCAGCTTCATCAACTTGCAGCTGAGAAAAAGAGGTGAAATCACTTTTTAAACACACATGCTAGTTGCTGACAACTCAAACCCAGGCCTCTGCATTCCCTGTCCCTCCAGTGGCCTTTGTCTGGACCATACGGTCTTCTAAGATGAGCTGTGCTTGTGTGTTTTGGGAAAGGAGGGTGAGGCAATGCCTAGGATTTGAGACTGACCAATCACCTATGTGTGACCATTGCTACCACTAGATCAAAGGGACCGAGACTTCCGCGCATCCTAAAGAGCCAAAGGAAATGTAATATTCCAGCATAGAAATAAGGAGACTTGAAATTCTACCAACTATCTACGAAAGAGCTTCTGACAGCTTGAAGGAACTCAGATCTGGAATCATTATACTCAAAAGAAAACAGAAAGGGACAGGAAAAGGATTTGAAATGATAGTAATTTGTTATTTAAATTGAATTTATGGAATTGGACCTGCTACATTTGGAGAGTATATTTTTTATCTTCTTTAGAATGTAATTTGAAGATATCGGCAATAACAGATGAAAGTAATATCAGACAAGGAAGGAAGACCTCATCAGACCTCCCCACATATACAGCACTTTCATTAAATTAAAAAAAGGAGATTAGATATAGAAGCCAGATGTGGGGAAAAAACAGCTGGGCCATTTACCACTTTAATTACATCCTGCGGGATGTTGAGTCCCAGATGGAAGTCTTGTAAAACATGCAAATGTACATAGAGTCACAATATATGATCTAATGAAGATGAATATATGTGAAATCACCTCTCTAAAGGTAATATTTAATGACTGACAATTCACTGAGCCAGGTTCCTCTGTGCTGAAGAAATACAGAGAGATGATTTTCACCTTTCTGTGAAGTAAAAATAGAGTTAAAACAGGCCATGTGCCTATGTGCCTGGCCAGCTTATCCCTGGAGCTTGGCACATCTGGACTTCTGCTTTACAGAAAAAAGCAAGGAACAATGTAATCCTCATAGTCTTTTGGCCACAAAGATCCTCAGACCCATTCCCAATCTGTCAGGGTGCTAATCTGTTTTGAACATTCAGTTCTTCTTTCCAGAAAGTCTTCCCAGAGTAACGCAACTCTTCTTCCAATCTGCCAGCACAGCCTGACTTGTGTTCCTTCAGTTGGAATTCGACTGCACATACATCTGGCTGGCTGGTTTGATTCCCTCTTAATATAGAAGCTGCTAAACAAAAGCCTGACTCCTGTTAGGTATATTGGTCAATGGTCTGCAGCATTTTGCATTATGAGCACTCATAAAAAGGGATGACTTTGTATATAATACCTGTAAGGAAAGCCGACTTCTTCAGGGTAGGGGATTATTGTATTATCTCTAAGCAATCTCAGAACTACAGCTGCAGTACAAACTTTAATGCAGACTTGAGGCAGTGGGACTTGTGGGGAACAAAGAGTAAAAGAGAAAACTATAATTTAAAGGTCCTAAGAAAAACTAATTTGCATGATCTATCTTTATTCTCGTATGGTTGTATATAAAAGGAGGCCTGGACTTTGCTTTGAAGCCAGGTGCAGCCAAAACATTTCAACCACATCACTCTGACTCAGAAAGATTTCAAGAATTTACTAGACCTTTGTTGTAATTTCCTTAAAATTTTCTAAAAATCCTCTTTAAACATCTTTTCTTCTCCCCAAGTTTCATATAGTCAAGGCCACCTTCCCTCAAATTTTGGTGAGTAAAACCTTCCATCCAGTTAAATACTGATATATTAAAGAACAAGTTAAAGTTACAAAGGGAATCTCTGTAAATTATCTCACCATTTAGCTCAATGAACGTTTATTGAACCCCTGCTGTGTACCAGTCACTGTTCTAAGCTTTGTGGATTCAAAGATAAACACAATCCCTCCCTATTGATGATTAAAACAGCAGAGCAGGCAACATAACTGTCTCCATTTTATAGGAAAGAAGCTATACTCAGAGAGTAAGGGAAGTCACATAGCTGCTAGAGCCAGGACTATCTAACTTTTGGATCATTACTCTCTACTTGTCTCTCCAAGAGTTTTTCACAGATCGAAAAACATGAGTTATTTGGAAAACAAAAACAAAACAACAACAAAGTCCTTTTAGTTATACTCAATGAGAATTCCTGAAGTTATAATCAAAATAGAATTCCCCAAAATAATAGTTACAGCCAACTGGAATTTGAAATGGCTTTCCATATGGCATCTTTACTCAATTGAGCCTCTATAGCAGTGCAGTCCAATGTTGTAGTCACTAGTTACAGAAAACTATTAAGCCCTTGAAATATGGCTAGTGCAACTAAGGAACTGATTGGCTTTATTTTATTATTTTATTTTAGCATTTTATTTTTCTTTTATCTTTTATTTTGTTTGTTTTGTTTTGTTTTAATACATTTAAATTTAAATCACCACATGAGGCTTCATAATGTGCAGATCATGGCAATACTGATGACCAGAGAATTTACATCTTTTACTAGAAGAGAATATTTCCTTAACAGAGAGAAGAGATATTTAACAGATATTTAACCCGTTTTAATAATTTTGTGGGGTGGAGGTAAAAAGTGTAGTAGAAAGAAAAACAGGTGGATAAGGATGCTGACAAGCAGAGCCCAAAAGGACACAACATGTCAGAAAACAAAGTAAATTTGTAAAGACGGTGGCCGCCATCCCATATGCTAATCACTGGTAGGAAAAAGTCCCCTTTCCACAGACAGTTGTGGTGGCAGGAATAATAAGCTCATGCTTACAGTAGTCTGTTTCTAAATGAAATGGCTTGGCTATTTTTATCTGTTCAAGCCTAGACACATTACTGAATATTAATTAACTCTGTGGTCTACAATGAACTGGTTGAATGTGGAGAGAATTCATTCTTTTTTTCCTCTTAATAAGAGACAAGCAAATCTGAAACTCAGTCTTTGCCCCATGCAAACCAAGTAAAGTTTCACCCCTGAAAGATTCAAGTGTCGGCTCAATGGATGGCAAACGTTCTTTTTTTCTATCTCTAATTGTTGCAGCCCAATCCACGGATTTTTCTAATAAAGTCACAACTGCTTTTTTAAAATTCACTTTGCATTTCCACACCGTAAAGACATCCAAGCGTCTCAGTGTGAAAAATTGCCACCATTAGCTCTGCTCCTGAACTGAGGCCACACAGATTCGGTGACCTGGCTTCAGAAAACTTCATAGAAAAAGAGAAGTCTATAACGGAATCACTGACACAGAGGACACTAAGCAGAGGGCAAACAGAAGCCAAAACTTACGGAACTCTCAGGGCGCCATAATTTTCTCCCTTAATTGTAAGAAATTATTCTAGAGATGCAAAAGACAACATTATGGTAATATAAAGGTATGAATTTTTAACCTGTTTTAATATGGAAACATCACCACTTGTGTGTTTTTCTTTGCTTCTCTGCACTAGAAACAGTGATTCAACCAATTTTAAGAGGAAGGGAACTTTCTCTGCCCTCCTTCCATTCCCGTCATCACTTTCCACCCCCAGGAGGGAAAGCAAACACTTCTCTTTTCCCCCTGCAGTGTCTAATGACTGAGCCTTCCCACCCTGGAAAGGGAAATGAGTGTTAAGTTGCTAACAATCTGGGCTCTGGATTTCAAAGCTATTGAAGATTATTTCATGAAAAAAAAAGCAAAGAGTACAGGGCTTTGGGGTTATGGAGAGAGGGTCTAGGGCTGGAGCTCTGGAAAGTACTAAAATTGGGGAGCAGTGGGTAAGAAAAATGGGAATTACTGACTGAGGAGAATTATCTGAGAGAAGGAGCTGTGGTAGAAGGTGTGAGTAAAAGGGGCATCAATAATTTATTCGTTTTACTACTGAGTAGTATCCCATTGTATAGATATACCACAAGTTGTTTATCCATCACCTATTGATATACATTTGGACTGTTTCTAGGTTTGCTTACTAAAAGTAAAGTAGCTATAAGCATTTGTGTACAAGTCTTTTGGGGCTATAGATCTTTGATTTCCTAGGAGTGGAATGGCTGGGTCATATGGTAGATATATGACATATGTGACATTTATATATGAGGTTTAACATTTTTAAAAACTGCCAATTTTTTTCAAAGTAATTGTACCATTTTACATTCCTACCAGTAGTCCAAGAGAGTTCCAGTTGTTTCACATCTTCTTCAAAACTCAATTGGTCAGTGATTTTAATTTTAGCCATTCTAGCAGGTGGGTAATGGTACATCATTGTGGTTTTAGTTTGCATTTCCCTGATGGCCAGTAACATTGAACATATTTTCATGTGTTTGCCATTCATATATCTTCTTACGTGAAGTGTTTTTCTAAATCTTTTGCCCATTTTAGGTTGTTTTCTTATTATTGAGTTTTAAGGGGTTTTATATGCAATATAATTTAAAAAAATTTTTTTGGCTTTTGTCCCAGGTTCCTGGGCACTTAGCTCCTAAAACCCCTGGAATATCTGGAGTGATAAGAGTGTTTATTGTATCTTAATGAGATGACTGGTGGCAGGGGGATCCGAGATAGCTTCAGAATGGGGGCTAGTCACCCAAAAGGCTAAGGCATGCTTAGAGGGTTAGAACTTTCAGCACACCTCCTAACCTCCTGGGAGTAGAGAAAAGCTGGATATAGTGTTAGTCACTGTGGCCACTGATTCAATTGATCTCTTTTGCAGAATGAAACCTTCGTAAAAGCTCTTAAACAATGGTACTGGGAGAACTTCTGTGTTGGTAAATACACCGAGGTCTTAGAAGGGTGGCCCTATGCATCTCTTCCATTTGTTCTTGAGTTATAGTCTTTACAATAATCCAGTAATAGGAAGTAAAAGGCTGTCCCTGTTCTGTGAGCAAATTATTAAACCTGAGGAGGGGATTGTGGAAACTCCCAATTTATAGTCTGCTGGTCAGAAGTACAGATGGCAACCTGGGACTTGCGACAGGCTTCTGAAGGTAGGCCAGTCTTGTAGGACTGAGCCCTTAAACCTGTGGAATCTGACACTGACTCTGGGTAGTCAGTATCAGATTTTGATTGTAAGACACACAGTTGGTATCCAAAGAGTTGGAGAACTGGCCGTTGGTGTAGAAAATCCTACACGCTGATATCAGAAGTACTGTGAATAAAAGAACCTCAAATTATATGTTTCAGAAACTAGTCCTTTGTTAGATGTCTGTGTTGCAAACATTTATTCAATTTGATGGCTTGCCTTTTGCTTTCTTGTGAGGAACAAATATTTTTCATTTTGTTTTACAAACTTTTTCTTTTATGGTTTGTGATCTTTGCAGTCTGCCTGAGAAATCTTTGCCTATCCCAAAGTAACAAAGATTTTCTCCTATCTTTCTAATGTTTTAATATTTTAGATTTTAATTTTAGGTCTTTGATCCATTTCAGGTTTATTTTTGTGTATGTTGTGAGGTATGATGTTTATTAATTTTTCTTATATTAATATTCAGCATAAATTTTTCTAAAAATACTTTTTTTCTCATTAAATCACCTTGACACATTTGTACTAAATCAATTGACCATATATGTGTGAGTCTATTTCTAGACTCTATTCTGTTATATTGATATATATACACATATATGTATACACACACACATGTATATATATAGTTTTTTTGTCAGTGCCAAACAGTTTTGATTATGTAGTTTTATGATAAGCCTTGAAATAAAGTAGAATAAGTCCTTCAACTTTGTTCTCTTTTTAAAAATTTCTTGGGTTATTTAGATCTTTTCCACTTACATATATTATTTTGAATTAGCTTTCCATTTTCTGCAAAAAGTTTACAGAGATTTTTATTGGTATTTCATTGACAAACTTCAGGATAGATGAAATTATAATGATATTAAATCTTCTAACCCATAAGCATGGCATTCTTCTCCATTTATTTAAGTCTTCTTCAATTTCTCTTAGTGATATACCATGTGTACTTGAAAACAATGTGTATGTTGCAGTTGTATGTAGTACTTTATAAATGTCAGTTAGGTAAAGTTGCCTTATAATGCTGTATGATCTTCCCTGTCTTTTATTATTACTATCATCATCATCATCATCATCATCATCATCATTATTTTGCATAGGGTCCTTAGCAATTAGATGCAGGGGAGTTGAAATTTTATATTATGTGTTGAATTGTCTATTTCCCCCTTGTATCCTCTCAAGATTTGGTTTATGCATTCTAAGGCTCTGTTAAGTAGGTGTATGCACATTTATAATTGTTAGATTATTCTGATAAATTGACCTTTTGATTGTTATAAAATGTCACTTTTCATTATTAGTGATACTCTGAAACCTACTTTATCTGTCACTAACATAGCCACTCTAGAATTCTGCTTATCTTTTTCCAACTATTTGCTTTCCACCTGTCTGTGTCTTTAGATTTTAAGTATATCTCTGTGGGAAATGCATAGTATAATCTTGCTTTTGAAAATCTATTCTGCCTTTTAACTGAAACATTTAGACTATTATTCACTTATCACCCATGTAAGGGACCAGAGCTGTTCCCAGGATCATTAACTTCCTGACATGCTTGGTTTGTCCCTCCTGACACTTTGAGCATGGTTTTGCAGTAGGAACCTGTCAGCATAGAGAGAGAGGATGAGTGTCAAAGAGATATAGAAAGGGCCTTGACAATTTCTCCTTCAGAGGAAATAAAGAAGAAAAGGAAGGGAATTATATTCATTTATTCTTTGTCTGAGGTGTGCAATGGTGTTAATTAGGGAAAGTAAGTCTGGGGATATCAGAAATTGTTTGCTGAAAGGTTGAGGACTATGAGCCCTGTAGGAAGACATCCAAAAGGGGAGGGAAAAAATTACACAGATATCAGGCTTTTTTTAAAGCTTACATTTTGGAGTATTTACTATGCCTTATGCCTTTACTTCCAGTGCTAAGCCCCTCATCTATATTATCTGATTTCATATTTACAACAACATCATGTGTTAAATAGTATTATTTTACAAATGAGGAAACTGAGACTTAGAAAAGTAATGTCCCACAGTGAGTAAAGGCAGAGCCAGGATCCCAACCTCAACTGTCAGATGCTAGATCCTGTGTCAGGAGGGGCTATGTGAGATAAGCTTTGCGGGCTTTTCATACCTTTGTATATTTGCCGCCAGCGATCTGTGGAGTGTATCCTTCAGAAAACTGAATTCCGTTAACAGACTCTGCATACACTGGGCAATCAAGGAAGTGTTGCTCAGTGCAAGTTAACAACTCCCTGGCACCTAGACAAAGGTGGGAACAGGGCTTTCCTAGGAGTTCAGAACCATCTCTGCTGTGGGGCCTGTGCCTGTCCTGGATGCTCTCGGACGCCACCCTTTAGGATGAATAAAGGGAGACTCCACAGCATCCCTATCATTTCAGACAGCAACTGCTTGAATCCAAAGCAGCTGTGGAACAGCAAGGATGATTGAGTCTGTGGGGCCCAGGAGAAAGCTCTAAACTTCCATGGGAAAACCCAGAGCCTCAGGTGGCCTCTCTTGGGACTGACGTTCTTTCAGGGTAGACCATATTTCTGGCTTAGACTATTCTTGGTTACCATTTATATTGACTCAGCTGCAGGCACTCCAGCTGACACAGCTGTGTTGTCAGCTGAAGACAATTAATTCTTCATATATGTGAAATGATGTATAAGCTTCAGTCTGAGTCTGTCTGGAAAATAAGCAAGCAAGTGCCCCCTCTTTAAAATTACACAGGAGCAATAAACCCACTGGTAAAAGGCTACTACTAAATCTAAACATCTTGTGTTGTTTAATGCTCTACTAGCCAGACTTCAAATTATTCTCTTTCACATACACCCCTTCTACAAACTCATGGCCCTCCTACCTGCTTTAGACATTTCTGTAGGATATGTGGGATGCAGCAAGAGCATGTCTATTTTGTAACAAGGCAACTGAAGTCCAGGGAGAAAGAGTAACTTGCCCAGGCTGAAGCAGGAAGTCCCCATTGAGTAGCCTTTTCATTAGAGCATGCCGCCCAGGGTAAAACACTGTGGCCTGCCATGTTTGGCCTTCCTACCTATCTACACTATGGAAAAGTAACATCCTCAGTTCTATAATGATGTATAAACTTTAAAAAATACATATTTTGATCTCTCTGGAATTTCTTTAGATCCTGCATTAGTGGATTAGTTTCTTGTAGCTACCATTAAAAACGATCATAAACTTGGTGGCTTCGTGCAACGGAAATGTATTCTCTTCCAGTTCTGGAGGTGAGAAATCTGGAATCAAGTGTCAGCAGTGTTGATTCCTTCTGAAGGCTCTGAGAATCAGTTCCATGCCTCTCTTCTAGTTTCTAGTGGCTGCCAACAATTATTGGTGCCCCTTGACTTGTAGAAGCATCATTCCAATCTCTGCCTCTGTCTTCATATCACCTTCTCCTTTGTATGTGTGACCCTTATAGGACACTTGTTATTGGATTTGGGGCTCACTGGGATACTCCAGGATATCATCTCAAGATCCTTTACTTAATTACATCTGCAAAGACTCTTTTTCCAAGCAAAGTCACATTCATAGGAACGGGGACGAGCATAGCTTCTATTTTGGGGAGTGAGGGACACCATTTACCCCACTACAGATTTTCTGTGTCCTATCTCCTTGAATTTATTTGAGTCATATTGGGCCTCCTACATGCTGGAGCTGAGAAGAACACCAGAGTCCACCATTAATTTAAGCAAGAAAATTCTTGTGGAGTTCCTACTATGTGAAAAAAAGTCAAGCTAGGAGCTGTTGCCACAAAACCAAATGACATCCCACTGACTACCTAACTAAACGCTACTAAGAGGTATACAAGTAAATGATCTAGGACACCAATGATGTTCAAGTACAGAAACAGACATGATGCCATCATCCTCTTGGAGATGTACTGAACACACATGAGTAGTTTCAGCAACAATAAAAGAAAGTCTCTCCTAAAATCCCACTCACAGTTAAAGGAAATGCCGTCATTCCCTTTGCCTTTGGTGTGGGTTCACGGTACAGGAGATGGTCATAACTAGAAGAGATAAGACCTGTCAAACTTGACCTTTTAAAAATCTTTTCATGTGGTACATTAAATGTGAATTTTGCAAATTTTCTCTCTCTCTGATTTCTGTGGCCACTTATTTAATTTAATTTACTGGGGTGATATTGGTTAATAAAATTATATAGGTTTCAAGTGTGCAATTCAATAATACCTCATCTCTATATTGCATTGTGTGTTTATCACCCAAAGTTAAATTTCCTTCCATTACCATATATTTGACCCCCTTAACCCTTATCTCCTCCCACTTCCCTCTGGTAACGACTAAACTGTTGTCTGTGTCCATGAGTCTCCATCTTGTTCATTTGTTGCTTTCAGTTTTATATCCTACATATGAGTTAAATCATATGGTTCTTGACTTTTTCTTTCTTATTTATTTCACTTAATATGATAATTTCAAGATCCATCCATGTAGCAAATGGCACTATTTCATGTCTTCTTATGGATGAGTAATATTCCATTGTATATATGTCCTACATCTTCTTTACCTAATCATCTATTGAAGGGTGCTTTGGTTGTTTCCATGTCTTGGCCACCATGAATAATGCTGCAATGAACATCAGTGTACATATATCTTTATGGATAGTGTTTTCAAATTTTGGGGGGAGGGGGTAGATACTCAGAAAAGGGATTGCTGAGTCACATGGTAATTCTATTCTGAATTTTTTGAGGAACCTCCATACTGTTTTCCATAGTGACTGTACCAATTTATATTTCCACAACCTTTTCAACACTTGTTGTTACTTGTCCTGTTGATGATAGCCATTCTAACAACTGTACTGTGGTATCTAACTGTGGTTTTGATTTGCATTTCCCCTAAAGTAGTGAAGTTGAGCATCTTTTTATATATCTGTTGGCCGTTTGTACGTCTTTTTGGGAGACGTGTCTATTCAGGTCCTCTGCCCATTTTTTAACTAGGTTGTATTTTTTGTTGTTGAGTTGTATGAATTCTTTATATATTTTGGATATTAGCCCCTCATCGAAAGCATTGTTTGCAAAGCATTCTGAAGGTTGCCTATTTGTTTTGAGAAAGAGAAAAATGGCCAGAACTGAGGCTGGTTAAAAAAAAAATGTAAAGAAGGTAAGCTTAGTGGTCAAGCCCAACTTCTTTGTTTTTTCAGACCCCCTCCTGAACTTAATTATATCCAACTTTATTGAATCCACTTTATTACAAAGAGAAAGCTGCTCTATGAACATATGCTTTCAATGATCAGAACTCTTCAATCACTGCTGTATTGGCTACTGTTTACCCCCAGTAGTAAGAGTCTTTCACTCCAGTCACTTTCTTCTACTAGGAATTTTTGACAATTTGAAAAAAAAAAAAAAAGCTAGAGACTTCAGCTGTGTTTTGCCTAATGGGAAGAATAAAATGAAATTGAGCATAAAACGATGGCTCCAGTATAACCAAATGAAGGTGGTTATTAGAGTAAGGAATATCTCCAATATGAAATGCATTTAACCTGAAAATAATATTTAGAAATAGACTAAACTGGTGCTGGCAAAGTTTGAGATAGTTGGAATGTTTTTTTTCTTCTGATGCTGGAAAAGATTCCCTGGTGGGCACTGTTTTAGAAGAACAGAGTGTATTGAGTTTGCTTTTAATTATAAAAGTAATTCATGGCCACTAGAAAGAAAAATTTTAAATATGAAAAAAAGGAGGGAGAAGAAAAAAACACACCAAAACCACCCACCTACAAGATTCACTAGTTTGGAAATCATTTGGAGTCAGTGGAATTTTGTGAAAAGGACATGGCATTTAGGAACAGAAAGATCTGGATTTAATTCCAGTTCTAAGTTGTGTGACTTTGGGCAAATCTCTGAGAAAATGCTTACTTAGTAATTGGAAGTTGAACAACAACAAAAAGCTAATAATTTATACATTTCGGAGTCACGAGAGAATAGTCCCCCTTTCTTTTTCATATACAGCACTGGTTTAGGATCCATGTTTAATTCCCTCTAATGTTCTTGTTTTAGCCTGTTTTTCATTGTTATGAGCTGAACTCCACATTTCTGGCTTTCTCACTCCACACTCCCATTACAGCCTTATTTTGAGCTACTGCTGTGACTCCTCTCATTGTCACTTCTCTTCCTCCTCCAGAAGCTCTCTATCAACCCTTTAAACTGCCCTTTTAACCTCTGATGACTAACCTCAGCCATACCAGCACTGTTCCACTCTCCATCTAGAAAGAAGGCAGGCAACCCATGAACTTGAACCCATAAGCCCTTCTTCTTTGTTCTTGAAGTAAACGAAGGCTACACTTACAATGATCAATCATACTGATGCTGTGTTTCAAAGGACTTACTGTAGTATTATCTCTACATGGTAAAGTAATTCAGAATTCAAATGTTGGAAAATCTACTGCACCTCCTATCCATTTCACCCTCTTGCCTGACTTATATATGCTTTGGAAGAGCACCCACTACTCCTACAAGTCCCTCTCACATAACTTGCAGGGCAGCACCCAAGAGTCCTGGGACCACCCTTTAGACGGGAGGGAATTGAAGGTCTACATAGTATCTCTCTCCTTTATGCCTTTACGGGCTGCTGAGAAGGCCTTATGGAGCTCATGGTTAAAATGTGAAAAGCTCAAGCAGTGGTGAAACCTTAATGCTTACCGAACATGAAAGCAAAACAAAATAAAAATTTACCTTACTTTTAATACCTTTCCTGGGATGAGATAAAGTAATACTTCATGAAAAGCCATGGTTATGAAAATTAATTTGGGGGTGGAGTTTGGCCTTTCATAAACATGAAAGAATAGAATAAAATAGAAAATGTCAAAATATAAAATGGGTGGAATAGGTAGATTTATCTCACAAACTTTTTAAAACATGTGTGTGTTTCTTTGTAAGCAAAACATTTTTTCCATGATCACAACTAGAAATGTTTTAAAAACCCTTGTGATAGGAACCTGGCCCAGGATGACAGTGCGGTGATACTAGTTGCTTGAAAGAGGTGAGCTGGAAAGAATAGGGTAGTGATGGGGAAGTGCAGATGGGTTGGGCAGGCACTAAAAATAGACCGGTTCTTTGCAGTTCTGCCAAACTTGCACACACAGCACACCATACCACACCCTACATACACGTTTTTCTACATCACTCTCCTACATCCTTTTTCTAACATCACTTTCCTAAATGCCTAAAATCTCCTCATCTGCTGCCTGTGGTGTAAATGCCATGAAGTCCACCCTTAATCTGAAGGAGTCTTCTTGGAAAATTTCAGTCCAGGTGGTTGTCCACAGGAAGAAAATCAAAAACAACCAGTCTTCTATTTTTTCCCTGGGTTGGATGTAAACAGTTAATGAAGGGGTAATCAACCCACCTATTTTCCTACATAGCTTCCTATTTTAGAGTCCCTGCTTTGAATATTTACATTAATAATAACATACATAGACAGAGCCCCCAGTTTTAGGTTAGATAGTAAGCAGTTATAATTCAAGCATGAGGAAACCTGAAGTTTTATGTTCTTAGTCACTTATATCACTTATTCTACAAACACTGCAACAGTCTTTCCTAAGGAAGTGTCTAGTTAAACCACATCCACACCTGGGTTCTTTCTAAATTGTGGAAGGAGTGTGTATGTGTGGTTTCTTCACTCAGTGTTCGACCTCAGGAAGTACCTAAGGAAAGCTATAGTCTAAGCAGCTGAGCTAAATCCACAAGTTATTCTTCTAACTCCCTTCACTTGGGTACACTTGACATTTTCTCACCTTTCTTACCAACATAGAAACCCTGCAAGAGTATGCAGTAATGAGGTTGGCAGTGCTGGGAGAGAGGGGATGGAAAGTATTCATCCATGGAGACACTGCCACCACACCCAGGAGAAGTAGGGGTAAGAGGTTGCAGCAGCCCCCTGGTCTCCCCAGCTGCTGGGGCTTCCCAGGCCCTCATTGGGATGTGGGCTGCCCAGTTCTTCTCCAGCCCCATATGAGGCTCTTCCTATGAGGCTATGAGGCAGCCTCCCGCCTTCTCCCTTCCCTCCCAACCTTTTGACGCTTTCTGTGACGATTACTTGCACTAGACTGCTGTTCAATTCATCCCACCCGAAAAACCTCCTTCGAAGACCTTTTCTGCCTTCATTGTCCTCTGATAATTTAATTTCTACAACTATTGATCATAATTTTTGTCTGCCTTAGCATACTTAACTGTTAGCACCCCTAACATGAAGAGGGCTGCTGGAGTGCCAATACTGTTCTAATTTGCGATCTAGGTGGTGATTTCATGGGTGTGTTCACTTTGTAATAGTTCATTGAGCTGAATACTTGTGATTTGTGTGCTTTTCTCCCCTTATATGTTACATTTCAATAAAGGTTTTAAGTATTCCTATCTTTGCCACTAAACATTTCACTGAGAACAATTGTCTCTCTATGTCTCCTAAACTTACAGCAAAATGCCTGGCACTTAAACAGTGATCAGGATGCATTAATTTAAACAGTACTGATTCTTGTTCTATAGGTAGCAAGATCCATTAGAAAAACACTGAACTAGAAATGTGGAGACTGAAATTCTGGTCCTGGGCCTGCTGCCATTTTCCTGAACTATCTTAGGCAAGTTATTTGGCCTCACTAGACATCAGCTTGTACAACTACAAAATGGACTCCTCTGCACCTGCTTTCTTGACTTCACGCGGACCTTTCTAAGGATCACATGAGGTCATTACATTAAAGCATACAAAAGTGGAAAGTACATGAGGTTGGTTTTCTTGGGAGCCTCCTGCTTACATACATGTCTTGGTCTGGATTGGATTGCAAGAAGCCAGGAATGAAAATTTTGCACCTCTCATGGTGCAGCAGCAATAGAAATGCTTTAATGTAATGATAGATCATTTTAAAAGAATGTCCCCTCATCTCATAGCCTAGTTTCCCAAGTCACCTCTGGGAGCCTTCCCATGCTCTCTTAGAGCCCCCATTTGCATTTCTCTGCAAGGTTTAACTCATGAGGACTTCTGCCTTTTTCCCTGGAGTCATACACAGGACTTGCTTCTTGCCTACCCTACACTATGCAGAGAGCTGTATCCATGAAGAAAGCAGCTTCAGTGGACCTAACAGGTAGAAGGCAGTGAGGCAAGGGGAAGGAAAATAGGGTATGTTAAAGTTATGAGGATCATGCAAAGAGAAGGATCTGATCACCTCCACCATGGGTTAAAGTGAAAAGGAGGGGATCCTTTTGGACTGGAGGCTTTTGAAATTCTTGCTCCGAAGTTAACTGGTCAATCAAAAAACAGTTCTGGGCTCTCTATTCTGTGCCATTTATCTATATATATCTGTTGTTATGCCAGTACCATGCTGTTTTAATTATTACAACTTTGTAGTATAATTTGAAATCAGGGATACCGATACTGCCTACCTACTTTTTCTCAAGATTTCTTTAGTTATTCAGGGTCTTTTGTGATTCCATATAAATTTTAGGATTAGTTGTTTCTAGTTCAGAGAACAATGACAATGGTATTTTAATTGGGATTGCATTGAATCTGGAGATTGCTTTAAGTAGTAAGGACATTTTAACAACATTACTCCTTCTAATCCATGAGCATGGTATATCCTTCCATTTATTTGTACCTTCTTCAATTTCTTTCTTCAATGTCTTATAGTTTTCAGATCTTTTATCTCTTTGGTTAAATTTATTCTTAGGTAAAAAGTAATTCTAAATGTTCTTTCTGTCCTAGAAGATCTGGGATCCCTACCAGGACTAAAAATCTAGTCTAAAGGCTAGGAGGGGCAGTATGATATGAAGGCACACGGCACCAACTTTGGATCACGTAGACCTCAGTTTGAGGTCTTGACTCTGTAGTTTTCTATTAGAGACCATGACCTCCCAGTTGTTTTCACCTGAAAATGTGTTAGTAGGTATCTGATGAGTTTTTCATGAGATTAAATGAGAATGTCTGGCACATAGTAAGCTCTTAGTAAATATTAATAATTTTTGTACAAAGAAGACCTCATGAACATTTGAAATAGAACAAACAGGGAAGCTAATAGGGAAGGAAACAGGGAGCAAGTGTCTAAATCAGGGTCTGAGATTTAGGGGAGTGGATAAGGTGAGAACATGACTCAAGGGACAGAACCTACACCATTTAGAAGGATAACACAAATGGTTGGTTTGTCAGATTGTGCACCAGAATTGTTAATATGCCAAGTTCTTATTAGTTTTTAGTTTCTAACACTGAGATATGGGTTGATGGAATTTACTAAGTTTAAACTATTGGTATCAGGTAGGCAAATATTTCTTAACCAGATTATAAAAACAACTGACTTTCATAGGAAAAGATTGATTAGGTTTCATTAAATTTAATAATTGCTCATAAAAAGACATTATTAGAAGCATGAAAAGACAAGCCATGGAATGGTAGAAGATATTTGCAACTCATGTATCCAATAAAGGATTTAAATAAAAAACATTTTAAGAATCATACATCTCAATAAGGAAAAGACAGTCAACCCAAATAAATAAAATTTTAAGGGAGAAGAGAAAGTACATAATTTATAAAGAGCTCCACTTTAACCAGCAATCACAGTTTGGCCTGCACAATCCTGTATGATTGCCACCCCCCACCCCCAGACCTTTGTCTTATTAGTTTCATGGCCAGTTTGTCTCCCAGTCAGAGCTAGTGTTAGGATTAAACCTCCAAGAGTTGAAAGAAGCCAAATTCTTATGCCAACCTGACTCAAAGAGCACAAATGAGGTAATTGCATTTTATAGTCATTGAGTATTTGCCAAATATCATCTTGTTGAATCATTCCCTGAGGTCTGTCTGATTACAGTGTAAACTATGAATTAATTCTCCATCTGTGCAGGAAACAATGATATGCAGTAATGTGAGCTATGCCCATGCTCAACTCATTTAAAAATGCTGGAACTCACATTTTTGGACATTCCAGCAAGAATGGACAGAGAGATGCTTATAAAGAGACAAGCATGCCATGGAGCTGTGGGCCTGTCCTAACAAGGCCGAGTCTTAAGATCAGCCACTATTACAGATACATGAAATGTAAATAAATAATTCTCTCAAAAGCCTTGCAATAATGTCCTATTCTTATGTAATCTTAGGGAAATTTTTATTAAAATAATTTTATCATCATCCCTAAATGTATAGTTGTTGTTTGGAGATCTTCATAAAACCATACTGG
Organism: Eonycteris spelaea; assembly: GCA_003508835.1. NCBI lineage: Eukaryota > Metazoa > Chordata > Mammalia > Chiroptera > Pteropodidae > Eonycteris > Eonycteris spelaea. The sequence goes on along the minus strand of PUFA01000084.1, from coordinate 6,796,149 downwards.
GGAAATTCCTCTGATTCTTGGAAATGATGGCTGTTTTCTACAGAGGAAATTGGTGGTTACCAGGATCATTACAGTTGATATTCTATAAACCACAGGGCTGAGCCTCCATGCTAGGGACCTGGATCAAGTGTCACTTTTGTGGTTAACCCACAAGGTCATTATCTCTCTGAACTGCTTCACTTTTCATTTATAAAATGGGAAGAAATAAACTTATACCTTAAGGTAGAGTAAAACACCAGGTAGAACATATACATATTGCAGGGCTCTGCTGCTCACCAGATGGAGCCCTGAGGAAGAGAATGAGAATGAACTTGACTTTTCTTGTTCTCCCCAAAGATGGGATGAAGTTTCATGAAGGGGATTGTAGTGGGGAAATATGAGCCTCCAAAGGAGAGAGTGGGGTCAAGCACCTCTTCAGCTCATGGCACCCAATCATCATTCCAGGTACACCCTTTTCTTGTTTTGTTTGCCTTTGTTTTATTTGGTTTTATACATTTCCTCTTCATTCTTGGCTCCTACTTGTCCTCACCCCAAATACTCACTATTGTGTCCTTGGATGTGTATGTATATTTGAAATTTTATGATGTTATGTTGTCTTCGTATGCTTTTACATATATATAAACAATAGTGGACTATGAAATTCTTTTTCTTCATTTTCACTCAGCTCTATGCTTTTAAGATTTATCCATGTGCTCAATGAACAATATTCCACATTCACCTATTCATTCTTCAGTGATGTACATGGAGTAGGCCATAAAGCATAATGGTTAGGAGTACATGTTCAGAAGCCAGATTGTCTAGCATCAATCCCATTCACAACTATGTGAACTTAGCTCATTTACTCAAGTTCCCCATTCCTCAGTGTTCTCATTTTGAAACTTCCTATAGAATGCTGAGAACATGTTTAAAGTACTGACCACATGTAAACATCAGCAAGTGTTAGCTATCATTATCTATCATCATCATCATCATCATCCTTATAATTTCTATAGCTAGTGCTGCATTGAATACCTTTGTACATATCCTTTAATGGACCTGTGCCTGATTTTTTGGGGGTGGTAGACTCCAGAGAAATTTGGCTGGGTCTTAGGGTGTAAGCACACTTAATTTCACCAAGTACTGCCTAATTGCTCTCCAGTATGACTGCCCCAGTCTACATTCCCACCCTCAGTTCTTGAGTGTTCTTGGAAAAGTTTTCTCAGCCAGGGAGAGCACATATTTTAACAAGTCTCCTCTCCAGTTGCACTGACGTCATTTGTCTGGGAAACTTCAGTCTAAGCTGGGTGGAGAAACAACTCTAAGATACGTGACTGATTTAAGCAACTGTGCTGTTCCATACTCCAGAGCCCTAATCCCTGTAGTATCAAACAGTGGGCTCACAACCTGAGGGGTATCAGAATCACCCCAGAAGGGATTCAAAGTGGCCCAGGGTCCTGGTGTTGCTAGAGGCTATAGATGCAAGTGATGGAGTGGGAAGGTCTCCTTGTCCAGAAAGTTCTATTGTCGAAGATTTCTCTATGGCCTGAATAATACCATAACTGTCACTACTTAATACAGTTTTTAAGCCCATATTTTCTCTGGAGGACCATGAACTATCAACACATAACCTGGACTCTAGGTCCAATACCTGCTAGTACCAGAAGATGTAAGCATCCTGGAAGGAGCCCCTGGGAGACTTGGGTGTTTGAAAAATGTTTGATTGACAAAATATGATACATGTTTGATAGATTTTGGAGGCATGTGTCTCAGGCTCCCCAGGGATAGTGAGGGGAGATTCTGAAGCCTGCTTAAGGATGTCACTAAAATCCAGCCTTGCATAAAAGTTCTAAACAGTACACTTACTGACTGCCAGAAATCTCAGATCCAGGTCTGGAGTTCAATAGCCTCCAAAATACCCCTACTTATAATAGGCAAGTCAGTAAACTTGCCCCTCTGTATCTATGTTACAAGAGTTTATTAAACTTCAAGAGCAGAAACCAAGTAATTCCTCCAATTCCTCACCCACTACTGAGCTATTTCTTTTCTCCTGAAAAGAAACCAAAGCTACTAATTTTACTGAAGCTGTAAGAGAATGAAATTGGTGCTTGGACTTGTGCAGGTTTGTAGCCCATAGGGTCAAAAGAAGCTCTGAACAAGATGATAGGCATTTTTCTGCTTTGAAAATTAGTGATTAAGTGAGGGTCTCACACTGGTCTCAGCAACATCTGCCAAGGTATTTGAATTTTTAGATTCTAGAGAAGATAGAAAAATATTTAAATTGGCATAAGAGATAACTAATTTTTAAATATTGTTTATGTCTTTCTTGCTATTTTTTACTCTAAGTAATTTTTTCCATGGACCAATAAACTGACAGCTTGTAGGTTCTCCATAAATATTTGTTGCAGAAGTGACTAGTCAGTAATGGACAGGCAGAGCTCCTCACCCTATTCTCCTGATCTCACTTAGGCTGAGATCATCCTCACCTGTCCACATCATTTCTTGATACTATAAGGTATATATCGGTTAAAGTAAAAACTTTGAAGTACAATATAAAAATCCTAGCTGGAGGCTGATCCAGCCCCCACTGAAAAACTAGCATGAGGCACAGCCAGATGGGTATCTGAAGAACCTGATGCTGTTCATTGGCCAGCTAAAGAGGAAAAGAAGCCAACTGCCTGTGAGGTCCATTGTTAGAAAGTGGATCCTGGATCAGCCTGAGGAATGATGATGCTTACAATGAAACCTTAGAAGGCAAGGATTAATGTTGCAAAGGCAAGGAAGAATTAAACCAGGAGCATCTGCTAGAAGAGCCATTTTGAAAGCTGATACTGAAGGCAGAATGGTTTTGTGGACAGGATCTGGTGCGCAAGGATGGGAGAAGTTGGGATTAGTAAAATAGCAAGAAATAAGAGGCCGAGGCTTGAGAACTGGGTCTAGAGGCCAGACAAGGAGGGTCTGTTAGTATCTTGTTATCCGTCCATGTTTTCTTCCTTTAAAGCATGTTCCATCTCACCCCGACCCTTACTCCCACATATGCAGAGCAAGCCTAAAGCTAGGTCCCATTGCATTCAGGGGAGGGAATGGATCTTTTGAGGTTTTTCTCTCCAATTTGGAGCCAAATTGACATTGATGAATATCCCTGTTTCTCTGCCTTCTGGAATCAGGCCCCAATGGATCCCAACATCCAAGTGAGGTACCCTCAATCCCCACCCAAAGGCTTACCTTTCTGCTATAAAAAACAGGCTCAAAAGGAGAAATTTAAACCACCTTTGGCCACTCATCTGCATCCTGGCCCCAGTTACTGTGGCCTCTACTCTGTCCTTGACTTTGACCCCTAATTCTGAAAACAGGGCCTCAGCCTTAGCTCAAAGACATTTATTGAAGCCCTGCTATGAGCCAGGCACTCTGGTCTTTACTAGAGATACAGTTATAAACAAGGCACTACCCTTTGCCTCATGGAAACTACAGGCTAATTAGAGAAGTTTCAGTAAAGAGGAAGTTGCAGTAAGCTGTGATAAATATGAGGATGGGGAAATGGAAGCATGTAGGAGGGCAACTATTCCAAGCTGGGGGTGGGAGGGTGGGGCACAAAATGCTTCCTAGAGAAAGTGATAGCTAGGGCCTGATGCAAAGAACAAGTAGGAGTGAACCCAGCAAAGAAGAAGACTGTGTGGGGAGGTGGACAGAGATGTTGGAGGAAGGAAGAGCAAGTTCATGGCCCAGAGGTTGAACAATATAGAACAGGTCTAAAGATCTGAACATAACTCAAAATGGCTGAAGCCACAGAAGAGCTGGAAGAAAGGCAAGGAATGCAACTCAGGTAATAAATAGAAGCCCGGTTATGACTGGCCTTATATGTTAGATAACCACATACGTTTATTGTCCAAATTGAGGACTCAACAGTTGTAAACTAGCATTGTTCTGATGTCCCAATTCAGACTATCACTTTATTACAGACCAAGTTAAAAGGAATCTGGCTATAAATGAATCTGGGTCTCTGTCTTTCTATACTGAACCTCACCCCAGCAGCCTGCCTTGTACAGAGGCCCTGACTTGCCCATGCAGAACTTCTCCAAGAGGACTGCCTTCTATATATTTTGGTCTGCATATTGTCCTCATCTCAAGATAACCCATAAATATGCCCAGTCCCATAGTTAGAGCCTCCTTATCCTCCTTCTGCTGGACTAATCAAACTTGTTTCCAGAGGTCAGGACTCTTCTCTCATATGTGCCTTCTGCATGTGGGTGGAAATCATTTCATATTCTGCTTCTCCAAGTGATCTTGTCCCAGAGCAGTTAAGCAAAGGATATCAGAAGAGATGATAGCCAGAATCTGCAAAAAGCTACTTATTTATGTTACCTTCTAATGAAACAAGTCTATTTTTCATACCAAGAGTTTTTCATTTTTTACCAATGCCAAAATATGCCTAGAGTTAACATCAGAAGGCTAGAGCTCACATCTAGGCTGCCTGTTTACTAGCTCTGTGAACTTAGACATACTACTTGACTTCTATGAGACACATTCCCCCATTTGCAAAATAAAGAAAACAGAACCGTCTTTACAGAGTTGTCAGAAGTAAATGAAAAAACACAGGTGACAGAGCCTGGCCCAGTGTCTGATTTGTGGCAGATGCTCAATATAGCTTTACTTTTTTTTTTTAAGAATCTGAACTTAACAGCAGCCATGAACAGGTACTACAGAAAAAAACAGGCTTAAAAGATTAACTGCATTTTCTAGGTTTAAAGTTACAATGGCAATCATTCGCATTCCTGAGATTCAACAGTGCTTACTCTGACCCACAGTTGTAGGTGGGAATCTCACCATTTTATTTCCTGTGGATTCCAATTATAGATGCTTCCATAAGGTGGAATTGTGGCAGGCACATAGAGAATCTGTTCTTGATTGCTTAGCAGGATTCATGCCTGAGCCAATTAACCAAAGCTAAGACCTAGAATGCTGGCTCTCAGCCGGTAGCAGGTACATAGAGGTAAAAAGCATATTGCTAGTAACCTGATCCTCTTCATATCTATTGTTTGATATTCTATCTAGTGCACTCACATATACCTCAGATTTTCCTCACACCACCCCGTCCCATGTTGTCCTGAGCATTGGGCTCTACGTGTCCCTTTAGAAAAATCCAGCACCTAGATGCAGAGCCCCAGAGGCCAGGATCATAACCTAGATTCCCTTTGCTTCAGATTGTCTTTGCCATCTCATCACCACACCATGGCTGATTATCATGGCCTTCATTATTAACCTGGAAGTGCTATTTTTGCTAACGGGAACTTTCATTTCCATAGAAACTTGGCCTCTTTGATATACCACAGAATAAAAAAAAAAAAAAATCTATGTTACAATGACCTTGCTTTCTCTCCCCTGGACCCTAGTAATCTTTGAATTTCAGTCCCCAAGGCACTGTTCCACACTTTGGGGCCAATCTTGTGTCTGGGCAGCATAGTGGTAATGAGGAATGTGGTTTATAATAATCTCTAACTACACATCTGATCAGTCTTTCTGATGGTCCCATTCTTACTTTGAAGTTCCCAGGATTAAATTCGAAAGAAATGATTTTGAAAGAGAGTTAATAAAAAGAATTGAACTAATAAATGGGCATGAATCTTGAATGGTGCCAACAAATTACTTATACCCATCTAAGTCATTCTACACCCTCCAGTATTCCATCCCTTGCCTGCCCATCCCAGGGGACAAGTTTCCCACACTGAATAAAGGAAGTAGCAGTAATCCCAGATATCTGATTCCCAAGGAATATACACCAGTCCTTTAAATTACCTGGTCTGGTCTCTGTCTTCACATAATATGGGCAGGCTATTCACCTATGTGAGACTTCTAATCTGATTCTAATCATATTTCTTAGGGGCCAGAAGTGTATTTTATGTACTTCTGTGCTATTTACATTTAGAATGCCAGGAAACTGTTAAGCCCATCTCAGATGTTATTTTATTTTGTGGTTCTTAAGTCCCCACTGCTCACTTTTGGTCATCTGAAACAATTGTCTTTTGTACCTTGCATTTTCACAAATATGAATCTAGGGATACAAAAACTTGTGTACATATTCATTGTATATAATGTGCTTGGTCAATCTCTTCCAAATTGTATAATATACTTGCTCCCAGAGAGCTGAACCACAAAATAACTAAATTTTTATCTTGTTCTCTATAAATATAATCTATAACTGTTTCTATAAGAAACCTGGGTTGCCTGCCTAGAAACCTCCTGTCATATGGTTGAATCCATTTTATCTATTGTCTCACTCTCCACCTACTTGTCTGCCTAAGAAACTTCCTTCACTGAGGCTCACAGTGACCCTGGGATCTTAGAATCAGTTTGGGTCAATAATAATAGTCATGGCCTGAATCTTATACCTCCAGACTCAAGAACTTGAAGGTGTATCCTTCCAACTTCCCTTGGCCTTGTCTTGAAGTACTAACACCCAATTTTTACTACATCCTGAAGAACAATCTGGTCCACTAATCTCCCCTGATCTCATCGACAATCATGAAAATCAAAGCCACCCTCCCTTTTAAGCTGTGGGACATGGACCCTGGCACAAGGTATAGTAGCAGCGGTAGGTACATAGTTCAATCCCACTGGCACGAGTCTCGTGAAAACAGTGTCTCTTGTGCCCTATTTTCTAAGATTCACAGGATAAAGTCTCCAGGACAGAATCCTAGAGTTAAAGATCAGGACACTTATTCAGAAAAGCTCAGAATATCAGGTCCATGAGGTGGGAAACTTCTTTATCTTATTCACTGCTGTTTTCCAAATGTCTAGCCCTAAGCTTGGAACTTAGTATTTGTTTAGCAATACTTGAACACATGAATAAAAAAAACTAAAAACCTGGAAGACATATGTTTGAAAAAGAAAATCTAAAAAAATATATATATACACAGCAAAGGAATGAAGTTGCTTTGTTTTCAGGAAAAAGAAATATATTTGTAAGAGGAATTTAACATTAAAACAGTTGAAGGACTTAATTAGAGATGGAATATTAGAGGCAGTATTAGAAAATGTAAACAGAACCCAATTGATTCAGACTGCCTGGGTTAAAACCTTGGCTTTAAAGCTTACTCGTCATGTCAATGTGGGCAAGTTGGTTAGTCTCTCTAAGCCTCAATTTTCTTATCTTTAAAATGAGATTAATAACACCCGCCTATTGGACCTGTTGTGGAAATTGCATTAGGTAATACATGGAAAGGGCATCATAGCACTCTGGCTACAAAGTCAGCCCCATCACCATTAGCTCTTATAGTGGTAACATAGTATTAGCATTATCTTTTGGGGGTGGGGAGAAGATAAAGTTTATTTACTATCTGTGTACAAAAATATTTCACATCAAACAATAAAAATAAAATTTAAAAAAGGAAAAGTAAGAAAAAGAAAAGATACTCAACTTAAGACTAATGTGCAATTTATACAGAATAAACTTCTGGAAATTGATCTTTTCAATAGTTCAGATTACGTCTGAATGGACATGACTAATTCAGCTTAGTGTTTTAACTAAAGCTATGTTTGATTTTTAAATGCTGTAGACTTTAATAAATAAACCAAACAAGCCTGAGTGTGGAACAGTCACTGCCAATATCACAGTGTCCCTGCAGGTGAGAGTTTAACAAATGTATTCTACAGTATTAGTATTACCAATAGTTTGTTGTAATGGCTTTCTAAAAGGCTGTGTGGAAGAGTATGTCCACTGAGCATCTAAGTTTGGATGAAAAAAGTGTCATGCTGCCCTGCATGAAACACACTGAAGTGCGTGCCTTATATCAACAATTTTTGGCCTGGACTGTAAATTTCTTGAAAGTAGGGACTGTGTTTATTCATCTCTGTATCCCCAGTACCTGGGAAAGAATTTAACACACAGTAAATAAACTGTCTGTCAATAAACTTTCGTTCAAGGGTTCAACCTTTGCATTGGCTGGCTAATAGTTTTTCTCTGCTAATAATTCCATATGACGTATTGTTGTGTTGATAGTATTATAGTACCATAGTAAATACTGGAGCAAACTCCCGGTCTCAGTCAGGTGATGGTGATATTAAGAATTAATACACAGGCTCCAACAGAAATGTTCCACATTCCATAAATTCAGTACGTTCCAAGAGGGATTAATGCTATACAAGAATTCCCCCACATAACGCCACATATGGACACTGTGTTGATTTATGTGTGTGTCTCTCTCCTCAGAAGTCTTTTGTTCAACCTCATTTGCAATCTTATATAAAATCATTTGAGAGTATCGTAGGTTTGTAGCAATAATCTGACAATGACTCACCTACATTTCACAATTTAATACTGTAAAAAGCAACACCCAAAGTCTGCCAGCGAATTCCTCAACTGTCTTCTCTATGACCTATTGAAATAGCAATGGCTTTTTCTATCAGCAACACATAGATAACTAAAGACTTGAAGAGCAGTCTAATTTTTATAAAATTACTCATCACCAGAAAAATAGAGCAAAACTTGAATTACTTTTTTTAACCTCTAAATACAAATTCCTAAATTACTTCAAAACAAACAAGTAGTCCTGACTTATTACTAGGGTTAAAAAAGAAAGAATATTCTTAATAAGAAATACTAAGAAAAAGAGTGTATTAGACACATTCCCCCAGTGTGCATTAAAGGAAGGACAAAGCAAACTGGGGTAACAATATGGCTTTGATTTATGTGTGAATTGCTTTTGATCTTCTCAGAGAAGAAAAAATTACCCAAAAGTCTCGACCACTCTGCTTAGAAGGATTTAGCAGGGGCAACGATTTATTTAATCAGAACAGGACAGGTAAGGTGGACCTAGGAACCTAGCTCTGATTTAATGTGACTACTGGGGAGGATAAGAATAGGATGCAAGATGAGGGCTGTCCCAGTTGGAGTTGATAAAAGAGATGGAATATAACAAATAAGGAATAAATATCTATGTGAAATGTTGGCAACACTTAGCCTTGCAACCAAGTAATCATCTTTATATAGTACCATCATCTTAGGAAAATAGGCATACTCAGAAGATCAAAATTTTAAATAAGGGTAAGCATAAAATTAGCATCAAGTCAATGGTTGGAAATCCTTAAGCTGTACCTCTATTTCATGGTAGCTCTTCTATTTTTAAAATTATTTAATGCAGAAATATTTAGATAAGAGATATGTTGATATACACTAATGAAACTAAAACTGCTGGTTAAAATGGATTTATTTTTTTAATCTTGAATAACTTAGCTGTCTAATGTGCAGTCTGGAACAAAATAACAAATTCTAGCTTTGAAAACAGGAATTGCTACTCATTGAAATATAGATAAACTCTGAATGAAAAAACTCTCATGACTTTTACCTAGATCTGAGGAAAATGTGAGGGTCCCTAACTATGAAAAAAGCCAGACTGACTTTGCTAGAAAAAATAGAACTATACCAGTAAAAGCCAGATGAAGCTACAACATAAAAGAGCCCTGTCCTGGACATCCAATTTAAAACAGGAAACGCCCCTGCTCTGGAACTTTCAAACCTTTCCAATTTGTTTCCACAGCACTTCCTCCTTCCAATCAGAACTTTCTTTCTTCTTCCTGCTTAAATACAAGACATAAGAACTGTAGGTTCACAGACTATTTCAAGTGCCTAAGGGAAAGCGCAAGAGAATTTCAGATTCATAACAGACCTCCTCCATTGCTTCCTTGGATATGCTCACCTTCAATCGTAAAGCAAATGTTGTACTGCTCTGCATCCAATCAATGGTCTCCAAGAGTGAAAAGCAGCCTATACCTAAGAACCTCTGGCCTGTTGCCCTGCAAATAATACCCAAACTCTGTGTGTGGGCACTTGTTGTGTGTGTGTGTGTGTGTGTGTGTGTCCACACGTGTATGCTCATGCGCATGTATCATAGGATGAATTAAAAAGTTCCTTCTTCTAATGGGTAGAGGGCAGAATGGAAATTTTGGAAGATAAACAAATCCATTATTTCAGTCAATTGACATTGAGCTAGTCTTATGCTTAGCCCTTTTCTATCTGCAAGGGATATGACAATTAATGAAGCAAAAAAAATCTCAGCTCTCTGTCCTCCTAAAGCTGCATCTGACTCTGGGAATGGCAAAAAGACCCACTTACAGCAGCAGACCATGTTATTAAGGCTATTAAGGTAATGTTTTTACAAGCAGAAGGTTTAAAGCCTTGATATCAAAAAGAATATCTTTTCATCCTATAAGATTAGATTGTGTTGTCTCCTCAAAAAAGTGAATACTCATCTTGGACCAATCAGCAAGAAACTAAATCATAATTCTAGGTAATAAGTATACAAAAATTAAATGGAGCCATCACTTTTGCTTTCTCTCATTGACTAGAATGCAAATTCTGTCTTCTGCCCCATAGTCAGCAACACCTGAGTTGAAGCATCTCCATCAGCATCCAGTCCCAAGACTAAGGCTCCTAGAAAACACAGGATGCAAGAAGAGTATGGGTAGTGGGAACAAGGGTGACAAAATTTCTTGGGAGAGTGGAATTGTCAGACGAAGGAGACAGAGAGAGAGAGAGAGAGAGAGAGAGAGAGAGAGAGAGAGAGAGAGAGAGAGAGAGAGAGAGAACAGAGACACATAGAGATGGGGAGTAGCGGTGGACCATGAAGACAGGTCTTCACGGGACTCCCTCCTGCTGAAGGCCTGAATGTGTCAGACTCCCAGCAGCTACACCTGGAAGGATGCCCTTTAAAGTTCCGTTTAGCACTAATACTCCATGATTCTAAGATCTAAAGCAAGATGGAAAAAAAAATACAAAATTCATTAATTGGATTATATTAGAATTGATAAGGCTAAACATTTATTTAAAAAGATGTATGAGATTTTTATTCTCATAAATAAAAAATGTGTCCCAATTTTCAAAATTGTGGATTTTAATTTGTTTACTTAGCAAGAAAGATCTAAGTTACGTTAATACCATCAGGAACTGATCTCTGAAATCAAGATAAAATTTCCTTCTAAAAGTAAAAAGTAGTTTCTGCATTAAACTACCGTGAGCTCCTTTAAATATCTAACAATACTAATCTTATTTTTATAATCTAGTTTAATCTTTGCATTCACTCCATGTGGTAGATGCTATTTTAAATCCTATTTATAGGTGTAGAAATTGAGACTAGGAAAAGCTGAACAACCTATTCAAAGTCACCTGGCCAGTAAGTGACAGAGCCAGGATTGTAGTTGTAAATCTTGGTAGCTGGCTATTTCACTACTCTATATTGCAATAAATAGACTAGAGGATGTTGTGGTAATGAAGAAATGAGAAGTGTCTTGAATTTGGCTTGTTTTAATAATCTTCCCCAAGAAAATGCTTCATAAGTCGTATAAAATGTCTAATTACTATATTGTACAGCTGGAACTAATATAATATTGTATGTCAACTGTAACTAAAAATTTTTTAATTAAAAAAGTTCAAAACAAAAAATGCTTCTGTCTTTTCCTTAATGAACATATATTGTTCTCTTGTGATATATATAACATTTTCATCAACTTAATGAAATTATTTAGCACAAGAAACTGTTTGCCTCAAGAAACAAACAAAAAATATAAATTTGAGAAAAAATTATAATGTAAGCATAACTCAAGAAATTGTTTCCCAAAACAGATATAACACTCCATCTTTAATCAAGAAGTACATGCCCCAACTGTGTAGAAAAACAGCTCTGTATGTGTGTTCCAAGAGCAGGATCAGTTTTCATGCTTTAGCGCTGGGAGAGATTTAAGAACAGAGGAAAATTCCCTGCCCAGGCTTCTGAGGAAAGGCAAGAATCTGAGCAATTACTTCCACTTGAAACTTCTGCCTAGTTAGTTTGCACGGAATTTTCAGCCTTTGTGGGGTTTTTTTTGAATTTTGTGCCGTTTATTATTTCTCTGTCTGTGAGAAAAGATGATTTCCCCAGTGAAATAGATGTGAGAATAATGGATGAAGGAGCTACAGTGTTCCAGGATCTAATACAAAGACACTTGAAGATGAGACCCTCTCCCCCACCATCTTCCCTTTAGTGAGGATTTTACCAGGGGCCAGCCTCGAGGAACTAGTATGAGAGAATGCCAAAGAGCTTACAACTCTAAAGGCCCTTCTTTTCCAAGTTCTTTATCTTTGAGTTAAGAGATAAGTAGCAACAGAACTATATATATCACTTCCCACAGAATCCTTGTTCCCTTTTTTCACATCTGTTCATCCAGTTTCAAAAGGCAATACAATGGACTTTATCACCTTCACTCAATGGCCCCATCACAGAGAGTCCACAAGCATAATTTTCTTTGATTATTGGAGCAGATCCATTTTCCACATCTTTGCGAACACAGCTGCTGCTGGCCTTATCAGAGAGAGCAGGGAATAGGCGGCACAAAAGTTTATTTTTCTTAGCTAAAAATAAGAGCATAGACAGACAGTAGTCTGGGGCTGGGGTAGTGACCGGAAACATGTAGAACACTACTGAGAAAAGGGGAGAGAGAGATAATAGCAAAACTCAGCTCTGTGAGCCAGGCTTTTTTGTTATTTTTTAATGCGTGTGAACTGACCACTATTGATGGGGTTTGTGAGTTCAGCTGATTCCAGCTGTGTTGAATCTACAATGAAGGAGATTAGTCCTATCCTAAATTCCCAAACTCCTACTATAGCACATTTCCCCAAACCTGATTAGGACCTCCAACAAACAGCCACATGCCACAGGTTAAGAGTGTTCATTCAATAACTTCGAATGTAGAACTTGAGAACAGTGGTTCTCAAGTTGACTGGCATATTAGAATCCCTTGGGAACTTTAAAAACTACTGATGCCTGGGCCCCAGCCCCACCACTTCTGATTTAATTGCATTAACTAAGCCTAAGATCAGAATTTTAAAACTCCTTCCAGGTTTTTCTAGTTGTAGACGAGACTGAGAGAAGGGAGTAGAATGCCACAGCTGAGGTACAGATCTTCTGCCTGCAGACCAGAGGGTTCATGGGGCAGGATTTGACCGGTGCCAGTGAATACGGTCTTGGCAACGTCGTGGGGCCCTCTCGGCTCTGAAAATCACTTTTTTATATGATGACTGGTGCTTGAGGATGGAAGTCCACCTTAGCATGTTGCACTCTTGCATTTCAGCATTATAAAACCTCGAGGATTTGAATCAAAATTTCAAAGACAAAGCCTCTCCATCCTCCAACCAACCAGTAGTAGGATTAGTGGGCCAAGGACCTGCTATTTGCTTTCTTGGACATAATTTTCAGTCAAACTGAACTTAACCTCATAACCAAATGATGAGAGTACATCTGCCCCATAATTCAAGTTAATCTAGAAGACATATTACCTCTTCCCTATTGCTCTGCTAACCACACACATCTGACTCTCAAGAAGTAGAAAGTAGGACAAGGACTTCAAATTTATCAGAATTAGAGCTACATCCAATTTGACTTTAAAGGTTTGCTGATATCATGTATTTAGAGAAGGGCCTAACATCTCCCCCTCTGGTGCCTTTATGAATATGTGCATAATAAATTTATTACTCATGTTACACGAAGGTCCTTTGTGGACTTTTCCAGTTTCAAATCTAAGCATGGTTAAGCCAACAAAGGGATTATAGCCTTATCGGGAGTTTATTTTGCAAGACTGCCACATAGCTCTGCCAGATACAGTATCCTGTTTTTTCCACTATACGGAGCTCAAAGATCTCATGAAATAAAGTTGAACTCTTCAGTTATGTGGAAATATAAACAGATCTCTCATTGTGATTGGAGCTATATTTTTATTTAGGAAAAAATACTGTTCAAATAGTAAACAGTGTTGACTCTCACACCTCAGAAATCTGGATATGATAAAAGAGAAAATTCTAAAATTTCTCCAGTGAAAAAAAAAGGCACTACATATTCAACACACACACACACACGCACACGCACACACACACACACACACACACATTTTGCCATTTTCTGTATCCTAGCTGAGAAGACCATTTGATAATCATTAATGCCTGAAGAATTTCTCAGTGGATAAATCAGTGAGGACAGTGGATACCCATTTATAGCATGGAACAAATCTGATAGCAAGCTTTGTATAATCAAGTCTAAACTATTCCTCGCATATACAACTAATTGAACCTAATCTGAGCATATGGTGTTTTGTGGGCTTGGTAACAGAATAGTAGCTTGAGATAGATACAATAGATAGGGTGGTGCATCCCTATTGTGTAGGTATCCATTGACAAAAGATCTAATACTGCCTTGATCCTATGTAGGTGAAACTAGTGGAATAGAAGGACCACGTTCAGATACAGCTAGATCCAATCAACCACTTTAGCCAAAATGAAGGTATTCTCCTTTCTGTGAACTTGAATACCATGAGAACAACATCTACTGTATATCCTCAGATGTCTACACACGGTCTTTCTGCTGACAAGCTTAAGAATTGGAGCCACATTTCCTCAGGTGAATTTTCGACAGCACAAAGATGAGAGATTTAGTAGTAGAGCCATCCAGGATGTTCTCCTCAAATTTCTGACCCATTAAATAGCTGTTTTAAGCCATGAAATTTTGGATAATTTGTTATAACAACAATAGAAGCCAGAACCGCATTGTTTCGGAATTTTACTTCCTACTATCAGACTGTTTCAGAATATAAGAAAGTCAGAACATTCTAGCCACCTTCAGGAAAAGAACATCTTTTCTCAATTTACCTTGAACTTTCCTACACCCTGGTGTTCCTAGAATTTGCTAACAGTTAACAGCCCTGACAAGCAGTCACAATATGTAATCAATCAGAGAAAATTATATTTATGAGAATTCTACTAAGAGATATTGCTCTATATGTCTGGGAAAATAAACTTCAACCAACTACATGATGGAATGAGAAGGGGGCAGAGTCTCTCAAGTACATATTCAAATAGTAATAAATAGTTGCTAAACTTCCTTCGAAGGGGGTGGGACCCTACTCACTGTAGACCATTTTGCTTTGTTAAGCACCTAGCTGAGCAGGGACTGTGAGTTTAGGAGAAAACATTAAATTTCTCAGCAAAATAAAGGAAACTGGATCATGTTTGGAAAAAATGAAAAGGAGAACACCCCGTTTTCTGAGTAGCAAAATGAGAACTTAGGGGAACAGAGATATTTTGCGGTATTGTGAAAGAGTTGGCTATTGAGTGTATAAAGAAAACTTCATTCCTTATCTTCTTTACCAGAATTTGATGAAGTAATATATTGCCCAATAATTCTTGTGTTGCTACTGGTTTAGAGAAATATAGAGATGTTGAGGTTAGCCAAAGGTTGAAAAAGGGGCTGCCTATACCAGCAGATATCTAGGTCACACACACATTGGTAAAGATGTTGCAGGGACAAAATATTTTTTTGAAAAGGGAAAGAAAAATGAAAAAAAAAAACTATTTATCCTGAGGTATCACCCAGACATGGAAGCTTCTTTTTAAATAGTTTTATACATACTGTCCCTAAAAATTGAAAGAACAGGCACACACGGGAATTATTAAGCACTGATTAGAGCTTGTTTTCCCAGATGCTAACTGTTGTTTAGTTTTGGAAGAGAAACTACTTGTGGGAAAAGTTGGTCTATGGATGTACAAAAAAAGTCATATACCAGAATCCCATTAAAAAGCCCCAATGCTTTTATAAGTGCTGGCGGTGAGTTGCTACCTCTTTTAACCCTTTCAAAATTTTTCTTTCCTCTGTTGCTCTTTTAGAGAACAAGCTCTAATGTGACTATCCTGATGAGCAAATCTGCTCTAAATTATAAATAACTGGTAATAAGTAAATGAATTTTATGTACTTTAGTTCCCTGGGTCATTTACATTCTTAGTCTATATGAACCTTATCCCACAAACTTGGGTGGGAGGGAAGTGCACTGTTTCTTTACTTTCTTCCAATTAAATCCAAGTTTGAGCCTCTTCTTTCATGAAATAGTAGAAAATCCAACTTCTGCCATTATTGGGATTGGTGGGGAGATGTTTTCTCCTTTTTAGGTGCCAATTATAAGCTGGGAGCCTGGTGTAATTCCCAGAAATAGAGGCAAACATCACTGGCCTCCAGCCCAGCCCGACCTGCTAATACACGTTGTGTAGGTTGTGTTACTACTCTCCAAAGTCTGGTGACTCCACAATTTCCTCTGCTATGTGTAGGTAGAGAAAGTGTAGCTAAGGTAGGCGCTTTGTGTTAGTATCCGGCCTCCTTGGGTGCATTTTCCTGAGTCCTGTCTCCAACTAGATCTCTTCCGTGGTGTGGGATTCTCCCCCAGAGTTCCATTCCCTCTACTCTTGGGGAATCTCACTTTTATCCCATTTTTCTCATATAATGCTCTCAAGGAGATCAAACATTCCTTGGAGACATATAAAAGCCAGGAAGAGCCACTGTCTATAGTCATTTTTGCTTCTTGCATGCACAACACAAACCTACCCTGAGGAAAGGCAGGGGCTCTGGAGGCAAAGCCCCTTCCTGAGAGAGCAAGAGAGGAAAACATACCACAGAAAGAAAACACAAATTAACATTTCAACAAAACACCCAAACATGTATTTAACAAGATATTCCAGAAGTAGTAAGAGTTTCACCCAAATGAATGGGCTTTTAAAATGGGTCTCCTGGCACTTCTCTCCAGAAAGACTCTAAGACTCTGCTTGAGTTTGAAATGCAATGAACTTGTGAAAATCCTGAGTTTGGGGATGTTGTTCTTGGAATCACCCCTTGGGAGAGGAGACATGACTGCTAGGACACAGTTCTGAATTATCTCTGAGGAATAAACATTTAGGAAGACATTTTCCTGCCCCAACCCCTGCCCTTCAGAAGAATGTTAGTAATCAATTCCTGGTAGTTAGCCAAAGGCAGGCCCTGCCCTACCTGACTCCTGCCAGAAGCAGCTGCCTTTGAAAACAGCAAAAAGAGCTTTCTGTGTCAGCAGGAAGCAGCAGGACCCCTGGCACTGACCAGAACTCACATTTCCTTCATGCCACTTGTTTACAGACAGCAGGGAATAGGGAAAATGAGGTCAAGGAGCGGCTGCTCTTTCCCTCTCTACTAGGCCCAGGTGACGTGAGAGCAGACCTTCAGAAGCAGACACCTTGCTTCACTGCCTGTGAGGCCTAAACTCTGACATGTGACTTCAGAGGTTCTGCTGAAACCCTTGATATCCTTCTGAGAATGGCAGACTTAGAAGTCTAAGAGGATCTCTGGCTTATTTCTTTTTAGCACCCTGACTTTACACAAGAGGTAAATTGAGGCTCAGAAGGATTAAGTGACATGTTTCAGTTCCCATAACTAGTAAATTGAATAGCCCAGGATTATACACTAAGACTTCTGATTGTCTTAACCCATTTGTGGCCTTTTGCATATATATATATATTTCATCCAAACATTTAGATTTATTTGTTATTTTAAAATAAATGCTTAAAGAAAGCCAAAATGTCCTAACAGTAAGGGAGGCTGACTCCCTTTGAGGAAAACCAGACAGGTATTTATGACATCCCAAGCAAAGTATCTGTCTCTGGCAGACACCAATAGATCACATTTGACAAGGGAAGTCTAAAAAAATCTCTCAATTATTTTACAAAGCTGCTTTCTGCTTATGAGCCGTTAGCTCAATTTAAGCATTAGTGTGTATAGTGGGTGTGTTTGTGTGTGTGTTAGAGGTGTCCATGGGGTAGACAAATAAGCTTTGATATAGAGCTAGGCAAAGCCAAAGAATAAGCACACTGTATTACAACTAGAGTGTTCTGTAACTTTGAAAAACATTGTGGCCAAACAAAATGTTCTGCCAGGGGCAACATTGGGCTAGCCACCTTCTATCATCTCAATATGAACGGGTTATATTTTCAGGTTCTACTGGTCTTCAAGACCCAACCTAATAAACTCTGCTCTTGTGTACCTGGGTTGCCCAAGAACATCAACAGTTTACTTCCACTTGGGGAACTGAGAAAGAAGAGCTAATTTTCATTCCTTTCACAGAACTGTACCATTTTCAAAAAAATATTTAATTCTCAACAAGTGCCTCTAAAGGCAGGGAGGAGGTATGTTTCCATAGAGAAGTTGCAGCATTTTAAAGCACTGTTTTCAGTTAGATGAGGGTTTCATTATGACCGTGTAATAGTAACCACCACTAGCTGAATGCTTATTAACAATACTGTGGTATTATGCACAAGTACCTACACATGTGATCTCATTTAATCTATAAGGAAGGCTCAGGACAAATGCAGCATCCGTCATGCTTTCAAACACAGAAAGTGTGAGTTAGAGATTTTCAATAAATTCCCTTCAAATGATCAAAAATGATCCTACTCTTAATCGTTGGAACACATTGCCTTCTTTTGACCATCCTAAGCTTGTGCCTAAGCTTCTGAGAGCTTACGTCTCAGATGGAGGTAACTCACAATAGCTCATTCTGGAAGAATGTCACACTGTCCCAGATTTACAGTCAGGGCCCCTCTACAGCAATGCTCAGAAATTCACTGTTGTGGATTCCATGCTCCTGCCCTCAGCGTGGGAGCCAGTGTAGAAGGGGCACTCAGTTTTAAGACAGAGACAGGACTGGGGTTTGAATTCTAGCCTTGCCACTTTCCAGCCTTGATTTCCTCATCTATAAACTGAACTAAAAAGACAAATCTAACTCGCAGTATTTTTGTAAGGATGGAATTAGTTACCACACACAAAGTGCCTGGTGTGCAATAAACACTCACAAATAATGTCGTAATGATTTATATAAATCACCAGTCTAGGAAAGTCAGTTCTGATTCTCTTTCTTGCTCTTTCTTTCTCCCAGATGGCTGCCACTTTCAAATCTGCCCTGTAACTATTTTCATTCAAATCACTTTCCTGAGTTTTATGGTAACATGCATTCTAATTTGTTATTTAGATAGCCCATTTTCTAGTTATTTCTGAACTTTGAAAAAAAAGGAATAAAAATATTCTACTTATTTATGTTTCTTCTTTAAAAGCACTAGTTGAGGTCATGAGACCATTACCTCAGAGTGCTCAGACATTATTAAAACAAATTACTCTGGGTCAGTGTAAGGGGAACCCTAGCACTCATTTCAACAGAAGAGGTCAGGAGGCCCCCTGAGAAGAAGTGAAAGAATGGATCTCTTGTTGGCTCACACGTGACATTATTTAGAAATAGCTTATTTTGCTAATATGACCAGATGGTTCCCAGCCATATATAAAAACATTCTAACTCACACTGATTTGCTTGACAAGTACCCCACAACAAGGTAGTTAAATAAAGGGTATATTTCTATTTGAGGGTAACCTTGTTCAAAGATCACACAGTCTGCTGATGAGAGCTTCGGGGGAGAATACTAAAATCCTAACATTAATGAGAAAAGTACTTGCTTGAGCTAGAAACTGTAGGTTTAAAATTTTACTCTACCACTTTCCGGTGATAGGACATGAGTAAACTGTTTGATTTCTTCATTTCTTCGTTCATAAAGCAGGGATAATAATACATACCTCACAGAGTTCTGGTAAGATTTAAGTGGATATTATGAAAGAATTTGGAACAGGGCCAGATACATATCAAGCATTCAACAAATATTAAGTGAAATATTATTTGTCTCAATGTATCAATTTGGACATGTGTCTTCAAATTTTAGATCCCCACTTCAAGATTGTTCTGACAATGGAATGAAAAACATGTTAGATTTTAGTCAAGAAAAAAACTTAATTATACTTACTAGTTTCAGTCTGGTTTTGGATAAATTTCTCAACTTTTCTGAGTCTTATTTTCTTACTGAGCAAAATGAGGCATAATAATATCTTCTCTTTGTACTTTCTAGGATTATTGAGAGGGCAGTTTGTCTTTGTGTATCCCCAATCTTCAGATTTTACATTCCTTCTGTTTCTAAAGTAATAACCATTGTTAAGTATGCGTGTGTGTTTTCTCAAATTATTACCTTCTAACGGCATGGATACCCATCAAAAAAATCCAGTGGAAGAATTATAAGTAGGTTCTGGAATTCTATAGTCTTCTCCAAAGGAACACTTTACATGCAGTTAAACAGCAACTTTATAACAGAACACTAATCACAGCAATGATTAAGATAATTTTTTGTTCATCTTTGGAGAAATGCCACCAACTTCTCCGACCTTATGCTTTCAGGTTCAAGAAGATCAAATAATTCCCACAATAATCCTAGAACTACCTTTACAAAGAGTCTGAGTAATAGTTTCTGAACACTCTACAAATCAAATTTTATACCCAATTGGCTACACCATTGGATAAATCATAGGATAAGGCTCATGAAAGCCTGAGTTCTTTAAAGGTTCAAACCTCGTGAACTGGGTGATATTCTAGAACACGAAGTATGCACTTAAGTTTACATAACACTGCCTGGAGGACAATAATGAGTTAATTATTAGTTTAGTTGGATGGAAAATTCATTATCTTCTTTCAGTGGAAAAAAAATTTTTCTCTTTAATTTCTAAATAATACATAAATACATTCTTACTCAAAAGAAATATAAGCCTATAAAGTTTAAGTATTTTTAATCATCACTCCCCTCCTCAAATGTGACTACTATAATTAATTCATTGTATACACTTTTAGAAATTATTTCTCTATATTTTTAAATACATAATGTATTATGTATCAAACACATAGTTTTGTTGTATATATTCATACACAAGTAATAAAACTATCCTTTAACTAGATTTTTGCTCTACAATGTACATTAAAGATAGTTTTATGTAAGAATGAATATATCCATGTTTTTAACTATTGCATATACTCCATAGCATAAATGTAGTATGCTTTGTTTAACCATTTACCTATTGACTTATAAGGAGTCATTTCAAATATTTTGCTTTTATAGATACGTAATGATAGATACATTTGACTAAAACTTCTTAGGCAGATGAGTAAATATTAAAAAGTAATTATTGAACATAGGATGTACAACACCATCAAACTACCTTTCAAGATGTTTATACTAATTCATACTCCGACCAGCAGAGTATCATGGAATCTACTTCCCAATACTTTCACCAGCATTCGATGCAAAATATTTTGGCTTCGGCGGAAGATTACAGACTAGTAATGAAGAGGAATTTTCCTTTCAAATGGCTAACCTTGTAATCAGCTCTTTGTCCTGCTTCTGTGAACATGCTTGCTGCATAGGCCGAAGGGTAGAGTGATCTCAAGATCAACTGAAGACTCACCTCCCTATTATTGTTCTGTCTTGATAACAGACCTATTACCTAAATTCCTGTTCGAAAATCACGTGCTCTGTAACTGCCTGTAGTCCATAGCATCTCCCGAGGGCACATGTAACCCACAGCAACTCCTGTGGTCTGTAATTGTCTGAGAACAAATCAACCAACCAGCCTATGTCAACTATAACATCGCAGATATAAAAGCAAAATTGCTCTTGAGCTCGGGGCCTAGATCTTCAGAAAGCTAGCTCTTCTGGGACCACGGTTTAATAAACCTGAGTTCGCCAAGTCTCTGAGTGGTGCTTGGTTTCTCGCCGGTCTTGTTTCACAAGATTTCTGCAACATTTCAAGCAGGATTCACCTCCTTCCAGGTCCACATTGAAATTACAACCAAATTACAAAATGATCAACATGGAGAATCATCTGAAGTTCAGCTGATTGTAACACCTATGCCTGATAAAAAAATAAAGGAGACAAACTGAAGCCAGTAGGAGGGACAAAGTCACAAATGGGGCTGGACCTGTACCTGCAGGTGGTGGAGGGTCACTGGGAGGAAGAGCGAGGCTGCAGAGGCTCCCCTGAAGGAGAGGGGTCCTGGCCTCATTTGGGGTCTCCCCAACCCAGGGTCCCAACCCAGAGAAGAGGAGATTTCAATAACTCTGACTGTAAAAACCAAAGGAGATTCTGGCTGTTGGGGTGAGACAGAAGTAGACTGAAACCCTACACACCCTTTGAAGGACCTGGGCACAGAATTTCTGACCTGCAGACACTCACCCGGGACACTGGCGGTGGGTCAGAGGCTCATGAAATATTCATACCAAAAAAGTCTGCATTACCTGGTGCCAGAACAAGGACCGGAAGGGCAGCCATCATTGTGACTTAGTCCAGACCCTACTGGGCAACCTACAAACTGCACCAGATTGACTGTGCAGGCCTCTCCCACAGGGCCATTAGGAAGCTCTGGCGTGAGGAGATCAGCCCATCCTACCCAACCTGCAGATTGGGGCTTTTGTTGCTGGATAGCTGCTGCCACACCCTGTGCTGATTCAGGGCCAAGCATTCACACCTGGCAGCCAGCACTGTGAGTACGCATTTCCAAGATAGTTTCAAGCAGATCACTGCTGCCAACATGAACTTGGGCAGATCTCAGAGATCTGTGGGTCAGTCTCATACAGCAACTGGTCTTGCTGTGATCTGGGACTTCTGCGGAAAAACATGAACGATTACCAAAGTTGCAGCAAGACTGAGGCTGCCTTAATCTGATTGCTATTGTCTCCTTGAGACCCTGCCTACCCTACCCACAAATTTCCCCAGGTGTCCCATTGACAGTGAACCACCACTGCCCTGCCCGCCCCCACACACCCCCTGCCTGTCTCCCAATCCATACAGGCAACAAACTTTGGCTAGTGCAAGGCGGGCACTGCACGGAAATCAGTTGCAGGCTGAACTCTGCTGCCTGCAAGAGTTGCAATATTGCATCTGGGTAGTGCAGGAATCTGTGGGACTGCCCCATACAGCAGCTGGTCTCACTGTGATCTGTAATTACAGTGGGAATGCTCAGGCACAGAAGTTGCAGTAAAACTGAGGCTGCATCAGCTGGATGGCTCTTGTCTCCCTGAGATCCAGCTTCACCCAAGCCACAAAGTGCCTGTGACTTATTGACAGGCAGCCTGCCCTGCCCTGCTTGGCTCTGGTGTTGTGCAGTCTACACAGGCAACAGACCTAGGTTAGTGCTGTGAGAGTATTTCAGGGAAAATAGTTGTGGGCAGACCACCACTGCCTATACGAGCTGCAATAAGGGAATCAGGGGTCTGTATTGGCTTGATGGCCCTTGACTCCCTGAGCTTCTGCCCCATCCAATACACAAAGTGCTCACTGCACAGTGATAGGCGGCTGCCCCTGCCCTGGGATGGTGCACTCAGGCCATAAGTGGGCAGCAACTGACCTTGCTATGATTGGAAACTTGTACAGGGAGCCACAGAGATAGCACTGGCGTGTAAAAACTGACACTGCAGTGGAAAGGGGAAGTTTATTCAATAGACCCAGGAGACTCCCAGGTTCCCTGTGCCACCCAACATGCAAATCACCCAGAGGCTTTTCCACTTTCAGAGATTTATGGGCAACTGACAGGCCATGTCAGACCTAGAGGAGCACTGGTCCCTCTGTTAAACCGCCGTATCAGGGACAGGAGATAACGGACCACTGCCTACAGCACTGTCTCTTTCACTTACCTGTAGATCCAGCATAGGCAACAACCATCTGCAGATCAATTTATGGTTCCACCAGGTACCCTGAGCAATGAAAAGCAGCAGCTGACATAGGCCTACAGGGGACCCCCTGCTCCAAGGGGCCACAAAACCAACGCAGCCAGAGGCTGGCACCAGACCACAACAGAGTAACTCCTGACTAGTTCCATTAGTGGTACACACAAAGAGTGGTTGCAACAAGTACACAAGCCTACTAAGGGCAAATCCCACTCAGTGGGGTCAGCCCCCACACAGCAGCTCTTACCCTGTGGGTATAGCTAATTCCCACAATTAATCAGCCTGAGCGTTAATCCCATCCACTGATGTACTAACAACAATAAAGGCTTGGCAACAGCAGAAGATCACACACAACCCACACAAAGATCATGTGTCCAGAGCCCCCACTGGGCCACACAGGACACCTTCCACATTAGGCCACCTGGCCAAGGCTGAGAGACAAAACAAATATTCCTGACACATAGAAATAAACACAGAGAAGCTAATAAAATGAGAAAACAAAGAAACATGCCACAAATGAAAACTCCAGAAAATAAGCTAAATGAAATGGAGGCAAGCAACCTACCAGAGACAGAGTTCAAAATATAGTTATAAAGATGTTCTATGAACTTAAGGAGAGAATGGATGAGCACAATGAGAACCTTGACAGAGAGAGAGTAAGCATAAAAAAAGGACATAGAAACCATAAAAAAGAACTAGACAAAAATGGAGAATACAATAACTGAAATGAAGAATACACTAGAAGGATTCAACATTAATTGGAAGAAGCAGAAGATTGAATCAGTGAACTGGAAGACAAGGTACAGAATGCGCCCAATCAGAACAACAAAAAGAAAATAGAGAATTGTTTTAAAAAATGAAGATAATTTAAGAGACCCTGGGATAGCATGAAGCATAGCAATATCAGGATCATAGGAGTACCTGAAAGAGGAGAAGAGAGAGAGCAAAGGATTGAGAATCTATTCGAAGAAATAATGACAGAAAACTTTCCTAACCTGGCAAAGGAATTAACAAAAGTTCAGGAAGCACAGAATCCCAAACAAGAGGAATTCAAACAGACCCACACCAAGACACATCAGAATTAAAATGCCAAGGTCAAAGACAAAGAAAGAATCTTAAAAGCAGCAAGAGAAAGGTAGCGAGTTACTTAAAAGGGACCCGCACAAGAATGTGGGCTGATTTTATAATGGAAACTTTGTAGGCCAGAAGGGACTGGAAAGCAATAGTCAAAGTTATGAAAAACAAGAATCTATGACCACAAATACTCTACACCAGCAAGGCTTTCAATTAAATGAAAGATGAGATAAGGAGCTTCCCAGACAGGAAAAGCTTAAGGAATTCATCACCAACAAGCCAGTATCACAAGAAATGTTAAGAGGACTTCTGTGAAAAAGAGAAGAGGTAGAAAAGAAAATAGAAATAACAAATACAAATAATAAAATGGCAATAACTATGTATCTATTAGTAATCACTTTAAATATAAATGGATTAAGTGCCAATCAAAAGTCATAGGGTAGCTGAATGGATAAGAAAAAAACCCATGTATAAGCTGTCTACAAGAAACCCACTTCAAATCAAATGACACTCACAGACTAAAGTAAAGGGATGGAAAAAGATATTTCACACAAACGGAAATGAAAAAAAAAAAGCCAGGGTAGCAATACTTATATCAGATAAAATAGACTTTAAAAATAAAGGCTATAATAAGAGACAAAGAAGGGCATTACATGATGATAAAGGGATCGAATAAATCAAGAGGACATAACCCTAGTAAACATATACATACCCAACAAGGATTGCCTACAAACATTAAACAATTATTGACTGACAAAAAGGGAGAAATCAATAGTAATACACTCATAGTAGGTGACTTTAACACCTCATTAACACCAATGGACAGATCTTCCAGGCAAAGAATCAACAGAGAACAATGCGCCAAAGACACACTAGACCAGATGATTTAATAGATATTTTCAGAGTATTTCACTCCAAAGAAGCAAAATATGCATCCTTCTCAAGTACACATGGAACACTTTCCAGGATAGACCACATATTAAGACACAAAACATGTCTCAACAAATTTAAGAAGTTGAAATTTTATCAACTATCTTCTCTATTAACAATGGTATGAAATTAGAAATCAACTACAAGAAAAAAAATTGGAAAATACACAAACAATGTAGGTTAAATAACATACTACTAAACAATGAATGGGTTATCAATAAGATCAAGGAAGAAATCAAAAGATATCTAGAGACAAATGAAAATGAAAACACAACAACTCAAAAATCTATGGGATACAGTGAAAGCAATTCTAAGAGAGAAATTCATAGCAATACAGGCCTACCTTAAGAATCAAGAAAAAGCTCAAATAAACGATCTAACCTACACTTAAAAGAACTAGAAAAAGAACAGCAAACAAAGCCCTAAGTGAATAGAAGGAAAGAAAATAATAAAATCAGAGCTGAAATAAAATGAAATAGTCTAGAAACACATACAAAAGATTAATGAAACCAAGAGCTAGATAAACAAAATTGACAGACTCTTAACCCAACTATCAAGGAAAAAAGAGAAAGGACTCAAATAAATAAAATCAGAAATGAAAAAGGAGAAATAACTATGAACTACACAGAAATGCAAAGGATGAATAATAAAATGCTACAAGCAATTATATGCCAACAAATTGGACAATAAGGAAGAAAATGGACAATTTCTAGAAACATACAATCTCTCAAGACTGAGTCAAGAAGAAACAAAATCTGAACCAAACCCAATTACCACCAATGAAATAGAACCAGTAATCAAAAAATCTCCCCCAAACAAGTGCTGAACCAGATGGCATCATAGGCAAATTTTACCAAACATTCAAGGAGGAGAATTAACACCTATTCTTCTCAAACTATTCCAAAAAATTCAAGAAGAACGAAGCCTCCCTAAGTCCTTTTATGAGGCCACTATTACCTTGATTCCAAAACCAGACAAAGACATTACAAAAAAAGAAAACTATAGACCAATGTCTCTTATGAACACTGATGCAAAAATCCTCAACAAAATATCAGCAAACCAAATTCAGCAATATATTAAAAAATATCATACATCATGATCAAGTTGGATTTATTCCTGGGATGCAAGGTTGGTACAATATCCGCAAATCAATTAATATGATACACACATTAACGATCGAAGGATAAAAACCATATGATCATATCAATAGATGCAGAAAAAGCATTCAAAAAATCCAGCATGCATTTATGATAAAAACTCTCAGCAAACTGTGAATAGAGGGAACATATCTCAACATAATAAACACCATATATGACAAACCTACAGCTAACATCATACTCAATGGGAAAGGCTGAAAGCGTTTTCCTTAAGATCAGGAGCAAGACAAGGATGCCCACTTTCACCACTCCCTTTCAACATTGTATTGAAGTCTTAGCCACAGCAATCAGACAAGAAACAAAAATAAAAGGTATTAGAATTGATAGGAAGTAGTAAAACTCTCACCATTTGCCGATGACATGATACTATGTAGAGAACCCTAAAGAATCCACCAAAAAACTGTTAGAACTGCTCAATGAATTCAGTAAAGTAGCAGGTTAAAATAAATATTCGGAGGTCAGTGGCATTTTTATACACCAATGATAAACTTTTGGAAAGAGATATTAAGAAAACAATCCCATTTACAATTGCATTGAAAACTATAAAATATCTGAGAATCGAATTAACCAAGGAGGTAAAAGACCTATTCTCTGAAAATTGTGTCATTGAAAAAAGAAAATTAAAGAAGATACAAATAAATGGAAGCATATACAATGCTCATGGGTAGGAAGAATCAACATCATTAAAATGGCCATACTACCCAAAGTTGTCTATAGAGTCAATGCAATCCCCATCAAAATACCAATGTCATTTTCAGAGAGCTAGAACAAATAATCCTAGAATTTATATGGAACTATAAATGACCCCAAATAACCATGGCCATCTTGAGAAAGAAGAACAAAGTTGGAGGTATCAAACTGTACTACAAGGCTACTGTAATCAAAACAGCATGTTACTGGCTTAAAAATAGATACATTGATCAATGGAACAGAAAAGAGAGCCCAGAAATAAATCCACATCTATGCTCTTACTTAATACATGACAAAAGAGGCAAGAATATAAAATGGGGTAAAGACATCTCTTCAATAAATGGTGTTGGGAAAACTGGACAAATAAATGCAAAAAGAAAAAAGAAAAAAAGAAACTGGACCACCTTCTTACACCATATACAAGAATAGACTCGAATGGATATAAGACTTAAATGTAAGACCAAAACTATAAAAATTCTAGAAGAAAACACAGGCAGTAAACTCTCTGATACTGCTAACAAAAATTTCTTTTCGGATATATCTCCCCAGGCAAGGGAACAAAAGAAAAAATAAACAAATGAGACTACGTGAAACTAAAAAGTTTTGTACAGCAAAGGAAACCATCAACAAAACCAAAAAAAACAGCCAACTGATGGGGAGAAGATATTCGCTAATGATATATCTGATAAGAAGTTAATATCCTAATATATAAAGAACTCATACAACTCAATAACAAAAAGACAAACAATCCAATTAAAAAATGAGCACAGAAGACCTGAACAGATACTTCTCCAAAGAGGAAATACAGATGGCTAATAGACATATGAAAGATGCTCAAGGTCACTAATCATCAGAGAAATGCAAATGAAAACCACAATGAGATATCACCTCACACCTGTCAGAATGGCTATCATCAATAAATTAAAGAACGACATGTGTTGGCAAGAATGTGGAGAAAAGGGAACTCTCATACACTGTTGGTAAGTTTGAACATTGGTACAGCCACTATGGAAAACAGTCTGTAGGTTTCTCAAAAAATTAAAAATGGATATACCTTTTGATCCAGCAATTGCACCTCTGGATATTTATCTAAAGAAAACCAAAACAATTCATAAATATCTATGCACCCCAATATTTATGGCAGCACAATTTACAATAGCCAAGATATGAAGCAACCTAAATGCCCATCAACAGACAATTGGATATAGAAGTTATGGTTCATATTACAATGGAATATTACTCAGCCATTAAAAAAATAAAAATCCTACCATTTGCAATGACGTGAATGGACCTAGAGGTTATTATCCTGAGTGAAATAAGTCAAGCAGAGAAAGATAAATACCATATGGTTTCACTTATATGCAGAATCTAAGGAACAACAACAACAACAAAAAACTAATCAAAAACTGACTCCCAAATATAGAGGACAATTTGGTGACAGACAGAGGGGGCTTGGGCACTGGGATAATGGGATGCACAGTGAAAGAAGTGCAAATTAGTACTTCTAATTTGTACTAATTTGGAGGGATGAGCACAGCATAGGAAATGCAACCAGAGGAGAGAAGGAGCAATTAATGGGATTGTTTATGAACTATATAAATGTCTAACCAAGGTACTGTATACTGGAAACTAATAAAAAAAATTTCACTTGTTGCTAAAAATAGGAAAATGGTATCTCATTGCTGTCTTATATTTCTTTAGTTAGTAGTAATATTGAGCATCTTTTCACGAGTGTATTAGTTATTTATATCTTCTTTCAAATAAACTATCTGCTAATACATGCGTAATCTTTCCTGTGTTTTATTCTATTCTTTCATCTATTATTTTCTCACAAAGATGCTACAATTTTTTAATCTAGCTTTTAATATGTTATATATCTTGGAGAGGGGCTCTCCTATTATATAGATCTTGTTACCTATAAATCTTACACTTACACAAGGAAATATCTAACCACACATCATACCTATGACCAAATGACAGTTACTACTTTTCGTTTCTTAGAGATGAGGAAATAAAACCACAAAATTTACAAAGTCATACCTAAACCCCAGATTTGGGGTGTGGTGCTTTTCCTTCCAAAGTTCTGTAGTTATGTCCAGGTGCAACAGAAGCCTAAGATATTAGAGAAGAAGAAACTGAGGTAAGAATTATCTAATGGAAATGCCTCATCTTACAGATAAACAAACTAAAGTATGGGAAAGCAAAATACCTATGACTTGATACTGGAGCACAGGTCTTCAGGCTCTCGATTGGGATTTTTTTCCCACTAAGCCATGTAGATTTCTATAATGATAGCATTCCATAAACAAATTCTAGCATTTTTATCCCTACAAATTACCCGGAGGAGGAAAAAAATCAGAACTCATTGTCAGAGCTTCCATTTTATTTTCATTCTCTTAACTCACAAAATAAAGGGAAATAAAATTGTTAAAGTTGAGACTAGAAAGATGGAAGTTAAAGCTCAAGAGTCTTTTAGATGTTTATATAGACTCCTTGGAAAGGATGAAGGGAATAGAAACATCCTCAGTTACAATAACGTATTCTATTTATCTACTGTCCACCTACTGAGTTTCTAAAAGTATTTCATGAATGGTGTTGCATCTATAAGTAAGGATGGGCAAATATATTTGGAATGAGTACTCATAACTATCTTGAGGATTCCTCTGGAACAGAAGGTAATTCAAACTCTTCCTTTCATTGGGATGTTTCACATCCTGGTTTTCAGTATTCCAAGCTAGGAAACATGTGAACACTGGATTTCAACAGCCCTCTTATTTTACCTGATAACATTCTCTTTATCTGAGTGCAGGACAAGAATAAATTAACCTGTGTCACAAACTGCAAAACTGTTGTACCTACTCTTAAAAAAAAAAAAGTTATAAAAGGCTGGCCTTAAATAGATAACAATACAATAACTCTCAGAGCCTTTGATAACATACTTGCAACAATGAATGCATCATCCAGATTGAAAATCATTGAAAAAACACTGAACCTAAACTATATATTAGACCAGATAGACCTAGCAGACATTTACAAAACATTCTGTACAATAGCTGCAGAATACAATCTTCTCAAGCCCACATAGAACATTCTCCAAGATAGGTATATATTAGATCACAAAATTAGTATTAACAAATTTACAAAGATTGAAATTATATTAAGCATCTTTCTGACTGCAATGGTATGAAAACTAGAAATCAATCAAAGAAGAAAATGGGAAAATTTACAAATATGTAGAGATTTAAGCAGCATGCTCCTGAGAGACCAATTGGTCAAAAAGAACTCACAAGAAAAATAAAAAAGTATCTTGAAACAAATGAAAATTAAAACACAACACATCAAAATATATGAGATTCAGCAAAAGTAGTATAAAAGGGAATTTAGCAATAAATGTCTACATTAAATAAAAAAAATCTCAAACAATTTAACTTTACATCTCAATGAACTAGGAAAAAAGAACAAATTAAGCCCAAAGTTAGTAGAAGAAAGGAAATACAAAGATCAAAATAGAAAAAATAAAAAATAGAATAAAAGACAGTAGAAAAGAACAATGAAACTAAATGGATGGTTTTTTGAAAAGATAATCATAATAGACAAACGTTTTGCTAAATTCACCAAGAATAAAAAGGAATACTCAAATAAATAAAATTATAAATGAAAGAGAAGCCAATATAACTAAAGCCACAGAAAACACAAAGGATAAAAAGAAACTGCTATGAACAATTATTTGTGCCAACAAATTGAACGTTCTGAAATAAATGAATAAATTTCTAGAAATATGTAACCTGTAAAGACTGAATTATGAAGCAATAAAAAAATCCAAACTGATCAATTAGTAATAAAAACATTGAATCAGTAATCAAAAACCTCATAGCAAAGAAAAAGCCAGGACCAGATGGTTCCACTGGTGAAATCTACCAAACATTTAAAGAATTATTACCAATCTTTTTCAAACTCTTCCAAAAAAAAAAAAAAAAGAGGAGAGAATACTTCCAAACTGATTTTGTTGAGGTCAGCATTACTCTGATACCAAAGCCAAACTAAGACACTGCAAGAAAAAAAAAAAAAATACAGTCCAACATCCCTGATAAACATAAATGCAAAAATTCTCAACAAACTATCAGCAAACTGAATTCAACAGTAGATTAAAAATATCACATATTGGGGTGGCTCCATAGTGTAGTGGTTAGCACGTCTGTTTTACACGCAGAAGGTCCTGGGTTCGCGTTCCAGGTGGAACCACGGACCAGGCCCCAGGTACATGCCACAAGCATGTGGGGAGGGAAATGCCTTGCCTTCAGAGATCCAGTCCTTAAAAGGGATATGAAACATCTATAGGTTAGGGTGGAAATGGGTGGGCGGGAATCAAAGTGGGGCAGGGAAATATATATATATATCATATATCACGATCAGTGAGGTTTATTTCAGGGATGTAAGAATGGTTCACCAATTTATCAGTGTGATATACTACATTAAAAATGAAGATTAAAATTATATGATTATCTCAATTGGTGCAGAAAAGCATCTGACAAATTCAACATCCTTCATAATAGTGAAAGTCAATAAAATGGGTATAGACAAAATGTACCCAAATATAATAAAGGCCATATATGATGAGCCCACAGCTAACATCATGGTGAAGGGCTAAAAGTTTTCCCTCTAAGATCAGAAACAAAACAAGTACTCACTCTTGCCACTTTTATTCAATATGGTACTGGAAATTCTAGACAGAGCAACCATGAAGAAAAAAAGGCATCTAACCATAAAGAAAAAGTAAAATTGTCTCTGTTTGTAGAAAGCATAATGTTATATATAAACAACCTTTAAGATTCCACCATAACAGTGTTAGAAAAAAATCAATTCAGAAAAAAATTATAAAAAATCAATATCCAAAATTCAGTTGCTTTTCTATACACTAACAATAAGTTATCAGAAGAAGAAATTAAGAAAACAATTTCAGTTATCATTTCATCAAAAAGGATAAAATATTTATGAATAATACCAAGGAGGCAAAAGATCTATGCACTGAAAACTATGACATTTATGAAAGAAATTGAAGATGACACAAATAAATCAAGGTATTCCATGATCATGGATTGGAATTATTAATGTTGTTATAACATCCAGCCTACCCAAAACAATATACTGATTCAAACAATCTCTATCAAAATTTCAGGGTATATTTAACAGAAATAGAAAAAATTCTAAAATTCATTTGAAACCACAAAAGATCCCAAGTAGCCAAAGCAATCTTGAGACAGAACAGAGCTGGACATGTTATACTTCCTGATTTTAAACCATATAACAAAGTATTAGTAATCAAAACAGTATGATATTAGCATAAAAACAGACATATAGATCAATGAGACAGGAAAGAAAGCCCACAAATAAACCAGTGGCAAATTAATTTTTGAAAAGGAGCCAAGAATAAATAAAGGGAAAAGATAGTCTCTTTAGTAAATGATGATGGGGAAAATGGGATTAGCCACATAAAAAAGAATAAAACTAGACCCCTACTTTTACATCAAACACAAAAATCAACTCAAAATGGATTAAAGATTTAAACCTAACACCTGAAACTGTGAAACTCCTAGAAAAGCTTCTTTAACTTGGTCTTGATAATTATTTTGGATATAACATCAAAAGCACAGCCAACAAAAAGGAAAAAGTAAATAAGCAGAATTATATCAAACTAAAACACACAGCAGACAATCAATAAAATAAGAAAGATAACAGAATGAGAGAAAATATTTATAAACCATGTGTTTTATAAGATATTACTATCAGGTTTACAGGGAACTTCTACAACTTAACAGCAAAATAATAAATAACGCAATTTAAAAAAATGGACAAAGGACCTGAAGAACATATCTACAAAGAAGGTACACAAATGGTCAACAGATATATGAAAAGGTGCTACACATAACTAATCATCAGGGAAATCTGAATCAAAATCACAATCAGTTATCACCTGACACCTATTTGGATGACAGCAAAAAGACAAAGAGATAACAAATGATGGTCAAGATGTGGAAAAAATGGAACCTTTGTACACTGTTGGTAGGAAGGTACACTGATACAGTCACTATGGAAAACAGTATGGAGGTTCCTCAAGAATTAAAAACAGAACTCCATATAATCATCAATTCTTACTTTGGTATACAAAAGGGAAATGAAATCGTAATCTCAAAACAATAATGCACTCCCATGTTCCATGCATAATAGTTAAATAATAGAAACAATTTAAGAGTCTGTCAGCGGTTGAATAGATCAAGGAAATGAGGTATATGCATACAATGGAATATTATTCAGCTTTTACAAAGAAGGAAATCTTATGTTTGGGACAACATGCATAAACCTGCAGGGATTATGCTAAGTGAAACAAGCCAGATAAAGACTGCATTATATTACTTATATGTGGAATCAAAAAAAAAAGAAGAAGAAGTCAAACTCATTGAAACAGTAGAAAAGTTTTTGTCAGACTAACAGGGGGGGAAATAGGGAGAGTTGGGTAAACAGATATAAAGTTTCAGTTATTTAGATGAATAGAGTCTTAGGTTCTAGGTTATAACATGGTAACTATAGTTGACAACACTTTATACTAGAATTGAAATTTGCTAAAAGAGTATAACTTAAATGTCCTCAAAAAAAAAAGAAAAAAGTATGTGAGGAGAGTAGTGTCAATTAACTCTATTGGAAGAAATCCTCTCATAGTGTATACGTATATCAATTATCACTTATATACTTTAAATATCTTACAATTTTATTTGTCATTTAAGCTCAATAATGCTGAAACAAACAAAGAAAACAAAAGTTTCCTTACCGCAACATCTTCTGGATTTTAAGCTACAATGAAAACATAACAAAACAAAACAATGCTTTAAGTTCTAACAAAGTTTGAGCTGAAGGTCTCAGATCCTCTGCAGGGTAAGTTACATAGTAGGAAGGAAAAAGTCTACTACACAGCCATGAGCCAGACAGCCTGAATGAGTATTCCTGATTATTCCTGTGTTCCAAATTTGCCATCTCTCAGCCTGCGTGTATTCCATTTGTGGTCCTCAGACAAATTCATTAAGCCTTTTGGTTTGCATTTTCTATTTCAATTTGTTATAAATAATAGGTCAAAGCACATGTCTTGAATAGCTTAAGATCTGAAACATGTTTGCGCAATAAGACCATAGAGGTAGACCTATAGAAACTGATGCCAGTTTTATTTTTAGCAGAGATTTTAGATTCTTTTTAACACGTTTATTTGAAAAGTAATTTTCTTCATCAATATGTCATGCTGTCAAGAAACATACCAAAGAGGACCAAGTTCCTGTTCTGCAGGAGCATATACCTTGCTGGAGAGCAAATGTTTAATTCCTCGATGCCCTTTCTCCATGCACAGCAAACATCCTTTTGAGGAACTTAAGTTTCAATAGTATACGAGAGTGAAGTTAAGTTGATAAAGTGTGCACTTGCCCTACCCTCTTAATCAGTCTCAAGCAGAAAGGAATCCTTACCTTTACCTCTGGGCCTCCAATAAGAGCTATAGACCTGTCAACTATATGTGATGGCTCAGGTCTAATTTGTAGAAATGTCTTTTGGCCTCTAGAAAATTGTAGTTTTCCTAGTCATGTACTTAATTTCCTGACTCCGTAGTTTAACTTAGATACAAAACCATTTCTCAGGTCAGCCTATCTTCTTCTCTTAGTGAGGAAGTTTTTGTTTACTCAGATATTTCTTTCTTGAACATCATGTCTTTCTTCACTAGGAAAACTTTTATAGTGTATACATATATCACATTATTATTGTATGCTTTAAATATCTTAGTAACACCTTCCTGCTCCTTCTGGAGATTTCTGGCCCTAGAACAATTACACTTCTTCCCTTTCCAATTTTCTACAAGGTCTAGATAGTAACAGTGTTATGGGAAAATTGAATTAGACCTTTGGCTCTCTTCCACTTTATAATTTGAGCTTCAATGTTCTTGATTATAAAATAGATAAAACAATTAATAAGTACTTTGCTGGACAGATTGATGAAATGATTAAGGTATGTAAAGCAGATATTTCTATAAGTATTGGATTCTCTCTCCTTTTCCTAATTAACCTTAAATTTCTTCTCTAAGCTGTAAGTCATCCCATTCAGGACTACAATCAACATTTAAAAGAGTCTCTGTGATAAGTAAGTCAGTAAGTCAGTCAGTCAGTCAGTCAGTCAGTCAGTCAGTCAGTCAGTCTCTGTGGCTCTAATCCCAGAATATCTCCCTGAATTAAGTCTATTTGTGAGCATTGCCTTCACTAGGCCCAGTCAGCTTTCTCTTCAGATGAAGCTCAGCTTTTACCACAACCACTGACAGCACCACCTATTGCTGTAAACTCTAAAAGCAACATTTCGAGAGATCTGCAATGTGAACCTACAGGTCCTGCTAACCTGGTGAATTAATTAGGGCTGCCATAACAAAATACCATAGATTATTAGGTGGCTTAAATGACAGAAGTTTATTTTCTCACAGTTCTAGAGGCTAAAGGTCCAATATCCAGGTGTCATCAAAGTTGGTTTCTTCTGAGACTTCTTTTGTCTTGCAAATGTCCACTTTCTCATTATGTCCTGACATGGTCTTTCCATTCTTTATGCATACTTCTGGAACACTTTTGGGTGTCCAATTCTCTTTTTTAATAAAGACACCATTCATATTGGATTAGAGCCTACCATAATGGCTTCATTTTAATTAAATTGCCTCTAAAAAGCCCTATCTTCAAATAGTTACATTCTGAGGTACTAGGGGATTAGAGCTTCATTCAACATATGAATTTGGTGGGGAGCGGTGTACAGTTCAGCCCATAATAACTGGTTCTGTGGTAAAAGGGGTAGAGAGGGAGCCCTGATTTGCAGCATGGTGCAAGTATTCCTACAATGTCCTGCTTCGAAGTACCGATAGTTTAAAAACCAGTTCGTAAATTTCTTGAACATTTAATAATCAATTGCTCAAGTTATAAGAGCTAGCTTCAGCACATAGTTGATATAGATTCTCTAAGGAGACATTCTTCTCTGTTTAAGGAGGTCTCCTTACATTCTGTAACCAACATGAAACTTCATAAGACCTTCTATTATGTCTTTATTTCAGTTGAGAGACGCCTCTAATTTAACACCAATTTGCAGTGCAAAAATGATTAACATAACTTAGAGCTCAGTAAATTCCCCAACCCCTCCAAGATTATATTATATATCTACTCACCTCAAGATGTTAACCTATTCTCTCTAAGCTTGAGAAGCTGGCTATCAGGAAGTGTTTTTCTCTTTCTTTTTTATTTATTTTAATTTAATTTTTTTTATTTTTCGGTTACAGTTAACATACAATATTATATTAGTTTCAGGTGTACAACATGGAGATTAAACATTTATAAACTTTCAAAGTGATTCCCCTGATAAGTCTAGTTTTCTTTCTTTTTTAGCATCTTAAATTCAGTGATACTTATTTAAACCCAAAGAGATATAACCCAAATAATTTCACTTAGGGCCAAAGAAGGGAAAACTTGTTAATATTCTCTTATTTCTCAACTGATCTTGTGGAGCAATAGAATAACAAGAAAGTCAGTCAAGCTTGTGAGGGTTGTCCTAGTGTGAAAAATAATGGTCTTTATTTTTTACCATCCATGTCCAAAACTTCAAGACTGCTCATAATTCTAGGTGAAAAGAATCTAACATTTTAAAATAACTTAAAACCTTTCCAATCAGATAGGATTCCAACCAGATAATGCATTAAGAACTAATCCTCTTAATTTTCTAATTCCTTATTTTATTCTGACAAATCTTGAAGAGTAACAGCAAATATCTTTTGATGAAGAAATTCCAAATTGGCTTCAACTGAAAAAAAATCTTGAATCTATTTTGTAACATACTTTCAACTTCTGGGGTTTGTTTAATCATTATAACAGTATATTCAGCTAAGATTTAGGCCTTCAAATCAAGAAATTACAACAACTTCATTATAAATTGGTGTCAACGTGTCTCTGAGTCATATGGGTAGTGGATCTATTTGAGTTTCCACTTTGATTATGCAGCTAACTAGATATTTTGCCTGATGTGATAGCCAGCCTCTGATGATCCTCTCCTCCTAATGTTCATGCCCCCAGCGTAGTCCTTTCCTACACTAAATAGGACTGACCAACAGAATATTGTGCAGAAATGTCATAGAAAACATTAAGGCTCTGCTTTGTTTTCCCTTGGCTCACAAACAGTTTACAGCCTTAAAGAGAGGTCTATATGAGAGGAACAGAGTTCTGCCAAACCCTGGCATCAACTGTCAGCATGTAAGTGAGCTTTCTTGGAAGTGAGTCCTCCAGTCCCAGTCAAACCTTCAGATGACTGGAGCCCCAGCTAATATCCTGACTGCAGCCTCATGAGACATCCCAAGGCAGAACCACCCAGCTAAGCTGCCTCTGAATTCCTGACTCTCAGAAAGTGGGTGACATATTAAATGCTTCTTTTTGCTTTAAACTGCTAAGTTTTGGGGGGATTTGTTATGTAGCAATGGAAAACTAATGCACTCAGGTAGGCATTTAAAACCCAATATTCAGAGAGCCAGTGTTTATAAACCTCTTGGGGTCAGTAAATGCAAAAAGGCTCCACTTTAATCCCTGTGATAGACATAAATTAGGTTTTTATTTCGCCTTGGCCTTTGAACTTCCCTCCTATGTTTATGAATTTTCTACCTTCTGAATCTTGGTAAGAGGCAGAGCATTTCCTTCCACTCCAGACCCGGAAAATGTAAGATACTTATTTCACCTGTTCCTCTGGCAGCTATTGGACAATTGCCTCAGGCATGATTTGTCAGGTGCACTTTCTCACAGTAATGATGGTATTTTAGCCTATGGAATTGACTAAGGTCCAGCAGCTATGGCAGCAGTGCCCTTCTTCATTAAACTGGTTTGTTCCTGTCCATTTGCCAATACTGGTTTTCCAGTCACAGAGATCCTGTAAGCTACCCAATATTTTTTAATAAATTTCTTTTGTGCTTAAATGGTCATCTACTTTATGCATATTGCATCATAGTAGATGTAAAGGAAAATTAAAAGTGATCAATTACATAAAAAGGCTGCTGTCAAGAGGAACTGATTGAAAGAGATTACATCATTCTGGCCAATTAAATCTATCTTTTTAAAGGCACAATTTAATTGGCATGGAGAAACTGAGCCATGATATAGAATGAAAAAGCTTAAAGGGCATTATCTTTAAGATAAACCATCGTAGCTATGCATTAGTTCACCAGGAGTTTGGGATCCTCAAATACTGGTGATATATAAATAAAACATTTTTCAACTACGTTGTCTTTGTTAGTAGCTTTAGAATTACATGTTTATTAACTTACTAAAAATTATTTCAAGCTATTCGTAAACTTCAAGAAACAGAAGTCATCAAGAAATGAAAAACAAAATTTATTTTTAAATCATACGAGTTAAAACAAGGGCACATGGAAAATGAGATTTAATTTATGCACAACTTAGCATGCTCAGAATTGAAACCAGCTATAAAAGTATGAGACAGTCATAAATACCATATTTTTATACTGTTTTTTCACATAATTAAACAGACATTCATGTAGACTTGGATTTAATGTTTCATCTTTCCTCCATATGTCTTTGATTAATTTTTGACTTACAAATTCTCATAAATCCTGGTATTTTTAGTCTGGTGGACAAATCCGTAGGGAAGCCAGAGGAATTACCTATATGAAGAATAAATAAAAATGTGAAATCACAGCTTCCTACAAGTCAAATTTAGACAGCTCTACCCCAGCCTTATTGGGTTCTCTTTAGTAACTTAAACTGTCAGCTCTAAACTCTGGTCCTCTGAACAGCTTTAGAAAAATCCTATAACTCTTAACCTACTTTTTGGCCAAAATAATAATAATAATAATAATAATAATAATAATAATACATTATTTTTAATTACAAAAATATGTAGATACATTCTTGGTAGAAAATCCAAACTTTATAGATCAAGCTAAAGTCCCTCTATACAACCCACAGTTCAAGTCTTCTGTGAATCCTTGCAACCTTCCAGACATTCTGTGTGTGTGTGTGTGTGTGTGTGTGTGTGTGTGTGTGCGCGCGCGCGCACGCGCCTATTAGATGATATAGGTACAGGTATAAAGCTCAGCCTCTACTCCGAGTTACAAGGAAGATCATTAATGTTTAACATACTCATTCTGGTAGCATGAAAACAATTTCTTCCAATCCATGAGACCCTTCTCTCCTCTCTTTCACCATGGCTACATTTAAATTTGATGGTGGTTAGGGAAAGAAACACTTGGTCTTCCAAGTCATCTGTCCGATAGGCATTTATGGAGAAAACCCTTGTTCTCATCTACCTAGCTCTTTAGAACTAGGGACTGCTTTTGCCACATCAGACTGGAAGAGTAGAAATCGGTCTACCTCCAATGCCTGTTAAAGGAAGAGAATTCCTGCATTGCCATCCAAGCCTGCTTCTGCCAAAATTCCCTCTGGCCTTTCACCTTCTGGGCTCTGCCTAGGGCAAATAGTTCTCCCCCAGAGAATCTATACTCTCATCATTTGCCCCATTTGTCCTTCTCCCTCAGATCAAAGTGAGTTTTGGTTGCTATTTTGTTTTTGTTTTGTTTTTTAGGTTGTGGGGTAAGGTGGGAGCAGGAGACTCAGAATTCTCTTTGTTCTAAGAGAATTTACACTTTTAAAAACCAGAGTTAAGAAGAAACATACATATGACATTCCTATCTTTTGACCAAATATACCCTTTCCTCTGAGGTGATGAGACTAGGAGGGGCAACCTTGCAATAGCAGGGGATGAGAAGAAGAAATAATAGAAGATATTGAAAAAAACCATTTTGTATTTATTCTATATCACTTACATTGTCCTACATGTTCTATTCTGTATATTAATTTTTCTTCTTATTAATATGCCTTGAAGATATTTCCATGTTGCTATATATATAGCTCCACATTATTCATTCAACAACCATTATTGAGCCCCTAATGTGTGCCAGGCAATGTGTATGAGAGGCTGCATAGCACTGAGAAAACAGACTATGTCAATCTTACATGTTAGAGAGGGAGAAAGATAATAGTCTGATACACAAGTACATAAGTACTATAACATGAAATAACAGGTATAAAGAAAAAGAAACTAGGGATAAAAGTTAGAGATGGGATGGTGTGTTAAGTAGTCAGAGAGGGACTTTCTGTGGAAGCAACTTTATTCTTTTCAGCTGCTATATAGCATTATATTCCCATAAAGAAGAATAGTGAGTTTTGTTTCCCATTCCATTATAAACCATATTGTAATATTTAGCTCTTTGTACACATAAACAGTAGTACTTTGAATGAAGATTGAAAAGTGAATTTACAGGTCATACCTACAAACTTCTCTCTGAAATAATTGTACTAATTTATACTCCTATCAGAAACTGCTTGTTTTCCATACAATATGCTCTTAGTTAACACTATCAAAATTTTTGATTTTACCAAGTTGATGTGAAAAAAAATGGAATCTTGAATTTTTTAGTAATTAGTACTTCCTTGATTACTACTTAAGTTGAATGTCATGTCATATGATTATTACACGTTTATATTTCCTATCATGTAAAATGACTATTCATATCTTTTGCCCACATTTCTACAGAATTATCTTTTTCTTTTGATTTGTTGGAGTCAATGTATTCAAAGTAACAATATTTTGTCTTACATATATTGCAAATATTTTCCCCCATTCTTTATCTGTATCTTTTTCATATAAAACTTCTTTTATTCATATAGTCCAATGTATCCAATTATCCCTCTAACTATCATAACTTCATCAGTCTTTATTATTTTGAGTTTTGAAATTCAAATTCAGCATATATTTCTTGAGTACTCACTATGTATAAGACACCGTGATAAGCAGTTTGGAAGATACAAAAATAATTGAGACTTGACATCTGTTTTTATGGATCTCACAAGTTAGTACTGGAGACAGACACACAAAATACCTATAAAGCCAAGGGTCT
This sequence comes from Eonycteris spelaea, assembly GCA_003508835.1. NCBI lineage: Eukaryota > Metazoa > Chordata > Mammalia > Chiroptera > Pteropodidae > Eonycteris > Eonycteris spelaea. Next base: position 6,754,922 of record PUFA01000084.1, on the reverse strand, counting down.
TAACAATCCACAAAGTACTATAAAAAGAAGAACTACAGTGGAGCAAAGCCTAGCTCAGAACAAGGCACCTGGAAAGGTTTCACAGAGGCAGTAACATTGGAGAGTAGGAAGCCTTTTGAAAGCCAAGGATGAAAGTTAAATGTCTTCATCACGGGAGGAACAGCACAAGCCAGGCAGAAAATGCAGCCAGCAAGGACTTAGGAGAAAGTTCTGGGAAAGCTAGATAGTGCGTATGTGGGTAGGAATAAGAAGAGTAAACAGAGGAAGACCAGATTGAAAAGGTAAGGTGGAACTATCCTAATTTTTTACCCATAAATAATAGAGTGGTAAGTTCAACACTTCCTAGTCTCCTTGAAGAGTAGTCATTAAAGAAAAAGAGAACACTGTTGACTATAAGGAGTTAAGTCAAAATTTGGTGCAATTGCATGAACAGAGATAGCCTCGCCCTCAGACTTGCTGACAGCCTGAAGATGGATTGTTCTGCAGCCCTCCAGTGTGTGCGTGTACACTGCCAGTGGATCTGCTGGTTTCCTCTGGCAAGAGTCCTTGCTGGAGAACAGCTGCAATCTGCAAGCCTCAAGTCTGTTTTACCATTCTGCAGAGGTAAGAGTTGGATAGTTTATGCACTATGACTTCACAGTCCTCTGGGGAGGTGGCCAAGGAAAGCATGTTTTGGATAGAAATCTGAAAAAAGTAAAAAAAAAAAATGTTAAATACCCAAGCGAGTTTGGCAAAGGGAGAAGGTTTCACATCCAGCTCCTCCTTAGGCTCTGTCATTTAATCATCCTCCAGGATGCAGGGGCTGCCATGGGTTACCATGGATAGAGATTAGGGTTCCTTGGGCGGCATCAACAAACACCCTCCTTTGATAGGCAGTTGGAAAGTAATGGGATTTGGGTTTTAGTTGTAAGGGAATGGTGGAAAATGTTACAAACAGCTGACCTCCTTAGCCCCCACTGAAATGGCTGCCTTCCTCTGCACATTTTATGTTGCTTTGGGGAGAATGACAAAAGACAGATGCTTCTTGCTGGAATGCTAGTTGTTTAATCATTCTTTCTAGTCCCAAGACATTTACTGTAGTTTCTTGGAGCTGACATCTTGGGCCACTCCTTGGTTTTCAATGTCTTGTAAATGGTGTTGCATTGTGATTTTCCAATACATTGAATAGGGGAAGTCTGTAGGAAAGTTTTTAAAAGGTGTTATGTCACAGAGGGTATCCTCTGGCCAAAAGTCTTAAATTGGAAGTACATAAATTATAAATAAACTGTGAACTCTTGTAGTCAGACACAAAATACATAACCTGGTCTGGCTCCCATCTCCCACAGAGCATCACTCAAGTCTATAAAAGTGTTTATGTTCATTCTAAGGATCGTTGGCAACACACAAAATTAGTCTTTTCAATAGCATGCCTTCTCCACACAGTACCCACCAAGGAAGAGACCTCCTTCCTCTCCAGGTTTCATTGTCCCCATGGAATCCCAAGAAGCAGTAGAGTAGACAAGATACCCTTCAGAAACAATGCAAAACTCTTGAATTAGTCACAATCCACCTGCTCAATACGTCTCTTGCTCTCTGTTTTCATAAAGATAACATAGCAGAGAAACTGAAAAGATGTGATGTACTCAAACATTTTCATCATGTTAAAGAGCAAGAGTAAATGATTAATCTCATTATCCCATGCAACTTTGTTTTCCCAGCAGATCACTTTAACAGGCAAGTCAGAACAGCAATTTGGAAAGCAAGTCATTTTTCTTCCCCTAAGGGTCTTACGTTGGTGGAACTTCACAATTCTTGTCTTAGTCTATTTTATTTAAATTAATTTTTCTCTTTTTGAGCCTGTGTATGTTTTTTCTCTCTCTCTTATTAAAATTTAAGTTCCTTAAGTTCCCTCAATTAGTCCCATAGTCTCCCTCTACCTATCATTTCTTTCCTCTCTGGTGATTACCATACCTCTGAGGAACTCTCTTCTGAATGCGTGGGAACTTTAGAGTAGAGAACACGCAACGAAAAATGGAAATCGGTGGAGTCTCTATCTTTGGTAAGAGAATTTTAGGGAAAAAAAATGCATTGTCAAAACCTTTCAACATATAAATATGTGCATCCAAAAGTAGGTGAGATGAATAACAAGACTTTGTGTTTCTAGAACAACTTTCCCAAGGACTTATAAAGATTGTTCTCAGAACCCTGTCTTCAACTGGGTTAAAAGCAAGACTTATTTTCATATCTCTTGAGGGGAAACCAGAATAAAGAAATGTGTCTCACCTCTGCCAACTTTACCCAGCCCAGAAATTGAGTCCTTCCCTTCAGAGATGACTGACATCATCCAGCAAACCCACTGCTGCTCCAGCCTGAACTCCCCTGGATTTTCTTTCTGTCTTCACAATGTATAAACCAGTGTTCTTGGCTCCTTATTTGATCTTAAAATCAGCATTGGGTGAATCAGTCAGAAGACTTGGACATTCTGTTCAGAAAACGTTATAAATTCATCAAGAGTGGCTAGAACTGCAAAACTCTCCTGGCGTTCTTAATAAAAGAGCAATCTTATGTCCCCAGATGACTTAATGAAATGTTAGGACTTGTGTGAGGAGATGATACCAACAGTTTCCCCACTGCTCTGAAGGAGACACACCCTGTCACGGCTCCCTGTCTTTACTCATGCTGCCTCTCTTTCTAGCATGCTTTTCTTTTCTACCCTTGTCCACATGCAGCATTCTTATACATCTTTTAAAGCTCATCTCCTTCATCAAGTATTTGCATGCATTCTCCACTCCTCTCTCAACTGGATGTGTGCTGGTAAATGGTGCTTTCACCCCGCTCTGTGGAAGGCCCAATCAACATAAACATAATCTTAACCCCTTTGCCAGACATTAGAAACAGAATTGTCCTATGGCCTTGGCCAATCAGACAAGAGAGGAAGCATACAGAGGTACTCTTGGTCCTCACTAATAAGATGAGTTTTGAAAAAGAGATTGTCAGCTCTCTTCCTCTGGACCTGCTGTAGGGCTTTGGAGTGGCTGCCTTCTTCTCACTTCCATTCTGAAGATGAAGCAGACACTGACAATGGAAGAGATGAAAATAAAATCCAGGTCCCTCAAAACTTCATAGAACCATTGAAATAATCAGACTTGAAACTGGCCCAATTTGGGATGACTTCTTACATAAAATAATAAATATCCTTATTAATATCCTAAACAGAGCCCTATTTTCTGTTTCTTGATGCTGAAACCCTCCTCATTCACTCAGTGTTATTCCTGAACTACGAGCCATTTCTGTTTAGTCAGAATTGGGTATTCTTTCCTTGGATTGTTCTAGTATTGTGTATATACCTCTATTATAGCATTAATACTGGATTTTAATGATCTGCTTATATATCTATTTTCCTCATTGTAAAATCTTCAAGGATTAAATTTATTTAATATTTGATTCACATTTTATTTGGCATTTATTTTTAGAGTTAGTATTATGGCTGACATATACCAAGTAATTAATAAATATTTGATGAGTGAATGAGTTCATTTACTCAGGATATATCAATGTGAGTGCCATAGACAGCCTTAGTTAGACAAAGATACTTAAATAATCACTTGTGACCCTAGCCCTTTAGACCTGATTTCCAGGGCTGATTATATTTTTCCCATCAGCTGTCCATTCATCCATCCAATTTGTAGAACTGCCAAATGCCATGATAACCCTTAGGAATACACTGTCATTAGAGATACATCATCATTCTGCCCATCACAGTGTAAATCTATGGTCCCTTCAAATTGAGGGACACCTCTTCAGTTGCATACTATGTCTGGGTACATGTGGGAAGCTGGTGAGGAACAGAGCTCCAGCTCTCAATGTAGACATATAGACTAGTACTGACGAGAAAATGCTTAGCTTTCTTCCTAGAAAATGCAGCTGGACACACATCCAGGAGAAAAAATAACAAGGTGCTGCTTCCCACCTAAGCACTGTGGGCCCTAACTCTCAGGAGGGCCTGGTTACCCACAGCTGTTAGGCAGATCTGCTGAACCATCTTTCTGGCTTATTGTGAGTGTTTAGTAATGGAGAGAGCTTACAGATTCCTAAGAAGAGGTGAAAAGTCTCCAGGAATTTAAGAATTTCTGAGTATATCTCTTTGATTCCTTGTTTCTTCTAGTGCAGAAAATTATAAGCTATGAGCCAAAGGGAAGTAGACAGGTAAATGTTAGACTCCAGCCAGAACCCTCAAAGATTATGATGTACTTCTCCCTGCTACCAGGACATAGTATATTTAAATGTTCATTGTTCAAGTAATAACTCTATAAGTAGACTGTGAGTTTCTTGGCCTAATCATCCTTGCAATTCCCAATGGTCTCTAAGAGTTCCAGCCTTTTAGAAAAATATTTTCCTTTAATGTCCAAATAAAATAACTGAAGGTGTGGCCAGTGCAATTTGGGGGATTTTATTACCCTCTCCAGCATTTTGAAGATGCCTGGTCCAGTGTTTGCCTTCCTCTGCTGGCTTCTTATCATCTCTCACCCTAAACTTTGAATCTCAAACCAATTCTTGGTCATCCTTGGTTTGTTACCACCAGTCCTACCAATTGTAGCTCTCTTTAACTCGTGTTTTCCAGAACGTGGCAGAGTTCCCTCTTCCTTTGCTATTTCTTTATAGAGAATTTATGACCAACCCACTCTCTCTTTGTAACAAAAGTTTAATGTATTTCTTCTTTTACCTGATTCCTCAAGAGCCCCCAAAACTCCCATCTTTGGAGCCCAGAGAGAACACTTATTTTTTTCTTATCATTTTAGTTCCCTTTGTTTTGGTATCCTTTCCTGTCTAAGCTTTTGATGTATTTCCCTAAACAGACAAACTTTCCCTTTTTGCCTCTTTTCTTGCTTCCAGATTGTAGAAAGGACTAAAGTAAGATTTAAACAAGCAGATTTTTAAAACCTCTCTATGGTATTTGTATTCTAAAAGTGTAGATGTGATATCACATACCAAAGATGGGCATGTAATGTCCTTGGCATGTGTTGACACTAAATTAGTTTTGTAACAGCAATAATATCTAATTCTTCCTTGAAGTAGTAATTAATCTGAATAGTTTATCTGTTGCTTTACTTTTTCATCTTGTGATTCTTATGAAGACTTCACAAATTCTCTCTTGAACCCCAAGTCTCTCTCCAAACAAAACAAACTGTAAAGTTCACTTCGTGAATACTCTCATTAGCAAGCAAAGTAAGTTCACACTCCAGCTGGCTACTTAGTAACGCAAATGGTCACTTAACTATGAGTCTCAGTTTCCTCTTTCATAAAATGAGGAAGTTTGCCTCATTTATCTACAGTTTCCTTTCAGTTTTAGAATATCATGTATGCCTCTAAAAGATAATGGGGGAGGAGATGTGGTGTTGGACCCAAAAAGTAAAGAAGGCCAGATAACGTTATTTATAGCTATTTATTCAATTAATACTAACAAGCAGCTATTTGTCTTTTAGCGATCTAGTGATCTCAAATCTCCAGTTCAAGAAATACATGAGTATCAACCTTGGTTTAACCACTGACAGAACCTCATATTTGCCCTTTCCCTGAAATGAGTTTATTAATATCCACCCCATCTCATTGGATAGGCCAAATGTTTCTACTAAAATAAAGTAGCAGGGATAATACAGTTCAAGTTTTGGAACTGAAAAAAAAATCTCTTTCCTCATTAATTTTAATTCTTCTGTTATTGTTTCAAAACCACCTAAGCAGATCTAAAGAATTAGTAAATGGAGGGGCAGTTGTATGGAAAATTAGAGGGGAAAAAAAGCAGGATTAATATTTGAAGCTAATAGATTCTAGCTTTCTTCAAAATGTTAAAAGAATTAAGATGAAGCACCATCTAGTGGCTCTTAACTGTGTTTTGTTAAAAGTTACTCCCAATTTTCCTCAATTTAAGACCATAATTATTTTGTTGTGATTTATATATATATATGCATATATGTGTTCAGAAAAGGAAAAAAAAACATATTTTTAATCTTTATGCAGAAGTAGGAAGTTGGGGGAAGCTGTAGCTTTTTACTTTTCCAATCTAACATCACCCAGAAAATCATGACAATGAGAATGCAACAGAGAAAGCACGAATTCAGATAAAACTCCCCCAGGAGTGATGGAGTCCTTTCACTGGAAAAGTATTAACACAATCAAATGCAGTAGATATTCAGTTCCTCTGTGTTTCCTACTCATATCCTCTCTAAGAGCTTGCAACATATTTTTATCTTTCAAATTCTATAATGCAGATATTTCCTCTATGTCTATGGATTGGCTATTAGATCTTTGCATACTAGATTCCCAAATCCTTTGCTACCACAAGCCCACAGCATCCTTCGAGTTTACATAACAATCAGGTTTCTTCTGGAACTGTTGGAGAATGGCTCTCATAATCATGATTACTATGTTCTAAAGTTATGTGTTTCATTTTCTCTAGAAGATAAATGAAAATAGGCCATGAAAATATACACGAATAAAGCATAAACTTCTGTTATAAGACTGACAGCGAAACTTGAGATTGGCAAACTAGATATTTGTATCAATTAGGATTAAGTTCAGCTGCATATGGGGTAAACTCTAAAATAACAGTGGCCTGAACAAGATAATTTATTTGCTTTCACACAAAAGAAGTTTAAATGTAGGTGGTCTAAGTTTCGTATGGTCAACTTCATGGTCATGAGGGCCCAGGATCTTTCCATCTTTCTTTTTCATAATGATAGTGGGTGGCTTCCATCTTCAATGTCCCCCTTCACCCAAGTTGGCTGCTGGACCTCCGGTCATCACACCAGTGTTGCAGTCCAGGAGATAAGGCAGCAAAATACGAGAAGATGCCTCCTTTCTTCCTAAAGATATTTCTTTAAAATATCATACATGATTTATGCTTGCATGTCATTTGAGAAAACTTTTGTCAGTGGTCATACTCAGCTGCAAGAGAAACTGTGAAATGTCTTTTAGCTAAGTATATCCCCACACTAAATAATATTGGAGTTATGTTATTAAGCAATGGATCAGAGACCTAATGCCATAATAGTGCTGTGTAACAAACAACCATAAAACCTCCATGGCAGTAATTGCTTAAATGTCTAGGAGCCCAGTAGAAGCCGGGCCCACAGTGCTCAAATGTTAGGCAGGCAGCTCTTCTGATCTTACCGAGCTTCTTCACATGTCTTGCAGATGGCTGACAATTGGACTGTCTGGGTTGAGACTGGGATGACTTAGCCCTGTTATATGTGTTTCCCATCCTCCAACACACCAGTCCAGGTCTGTTCCCACCAAGTAGCATGTAGAAACAGGCAGGAACTCTGAGAATTAGACTCAAAACTAATACACTATCACTTGTGCCCCATTTGGTTAGCCAAAGTAAATTATATGAGGTGGAAAAATATGGACTCTCTTTGTAGAAAGAACTCTAAAGTCACTGATAAATTATATGGATAAAGGGAGGGGAGAAGATTTGGAGTCATGAATACAATTGTCTACCACAAAGGAAAAGAGGAAGATGAGCACTATTGAACTAGCAATCTGTGCCACAGTAGTTTTGAGTCTGTTACAGAATTGTGGTACTAGACTTTTTTCTGTTCTATGCCCTGTTTTAACCCTGAGAAAATTACAATAAAAAGGAGAGAAAAGTGAAGATAGGGTTCCAGTTTACAGTGGCTCTAAAAGATGTTAGGATTTCATCAAGCATTGTTACTCTTACCACCACTAATTCATTCCAGCCTTGAGTGCAGACAAAAGAGAATTGAGAAAGAGCTTGAGACACTGAAGCTCTAAAAGGTTAGGTGATATTCAGCTCTATCTCCAATGACTCTAATATCTCCTTATTTGAGATCGGCTTATAATTTCTTCAGACATGCACATACTGCTAGAAATAACACCTGGCTATTTATTCAATATCAGTCCAAACAAGCAATACATCTGCCTCACTAATTGCTAGCAAAAAAGAAAGGAATGGGAAGTCAGCTACAGGCTGTCTTGAAGGCAGTGTTTATAGTGGTTCCTGCCATGGTAACATTCATTAACATCTCAGGTGGGCAGAGGAAACAAAAAGCAAGTCATCCAAATGACTGTAGAGGTGTAGAAAACTGCACAGCATTGTTATTTAATTTTGGCTAAGTCATCTTCTTCTTTAGGATAAGAAGCAGGGTCGCTAGGGCAAAGAGGAAAGTGGATGAGCCACCCTAGGCATTTATGTTAGCAGACAGCAAGCTTTTGCACATATATATATATATGTTTTGCATGTACATATATTTTTGTATATATATATATATATTGCATAGATAAATACAGATATAGGCATAGTTATAGATATAGGTTAGATGTAACTATAGATTAGATATAGATATAGATTTATATTTAGATATAGATATAGATGTAGGTAGATTCAAAATAGGCCTTGCAACAGCCATGCTACCCTGAACAAGCCCAATCTCATCTGATCTCAGAAGCCAAGCAGGGTCAGGACTGGTTAGTACTTGGAAGGGAAAGCACCTAGGAGGACCAGGTGCTATAGGCATAAAAAATAAAAAAGTAAGGGATTGTAGGCTAACAAAATAGGCCTTGCAAATTATCACATCAGTTCTTGTAAACACAAAGATATCAAGAGTAACTGGAGCCGTTCAGCTGGATGTTGAACTGGAAGGCTGATTTTAGCTGGCTATTTTTTTGTAAAATCTCATCAAATCTAAATTGACTTCCAGATTTTTTATTTTCATGCTCTAGGAAAAAAAAACATAAAATATATAATTAAGCAGGAATAAATACTAACCTTCCAAATTAGAGAAACGGGGGAGTAAACATTTAAGGAGCCTCAGCTAAACTTAATCTCTCCCATGGAATTCTCAAAGGGTAGTATAGAATAGGTCTCTCCTGGGAAAAACTACAATTAATCAGAAGCTCTTGCCCCAGTGCTACCAGGCCCCTGTGCCTGGGCTCTCAGTTGTTAACAAAGCTTTGATGTCAAGAGAGAGTTTGGGGGAACAAACCAAATGTGTCAAAAAATGCATCAAGCTTTTCCCAGGATGTTGTAAACTCAAAGGCTTACAATGATGCTTTCTTTCTAATCAGTCTATATTTTTCTGTCTTTAGTTCCTACCTGAAACCATTTATCCTCTGGAAGCAGATGAATGTCCCGATGACCAGGATAGCCAAGAAAATAGAGAATTTCACATAGAGAATTACCAGTAGATTCAACATGGGCGATTTCAGGGTTCTGACACCTTTAAACACAGGTAACGCAGGCAGGGGGAAAAAGTCATTTCAAGAATTCTTCTAATAAATGTATTAGAGTCAATAGTTTAAAAGAGCCTTTAAAAGTAAATATTCCTAGAAGTTCACAGATTATCAAAATCAAAACACTTTCTAGATGATGATTTGAATGTTGCTAATGCATCATTCTTTCATGACAGAATTCAGGAACCATGTCTGTCTTTTACACCCAGTCACAAAAGGTCATATATTGCATGATTCCACCTACATGAAAAGTCTAAAATAAGAAAATCTATAGAAATAGAAAGTAGGTTAATAGTTTCCTAAAGCTGAGGGCGATGGTAAGATTGGGGAGTGATAGTTAAAGAGTACAAGTTTTCCTTTTGGAGCGATCAATATGTTCTAAAATTGATTGGGGTGATAGTTGCACAACTCTGTGAATGCACTTGAAATGGGGGGACTGTACGGTATATAAGTTAGATTTCAATAAAGCTGTTGCGAAAAAAGAATAAATGTAAAAGATGTTATGAGAAATAATTAGTAGAATATAATAATTTTTAATAATAATTATAAAATAAGTATAACAGCTAATATGTATTAATATAATAAATATAAGTGCTAACATTTGTTAATATTAATAACTAATATTTGTTAACATAATAAATATAATAGCTAATATTTATAGAGTGCCAACTATGCATTAGGCACTATGGTCAGTATACATATTATTTTATTCAATTAACACATAACTCTATGAGGTAATACCATCATCCTCATTTAACAGATGAAGAGATCATGAGACAGAGAAATTAAGTATTATTCAAGATCACACAGCTGGAAAATGAAAAGCCATGTTATACCAAAAGTTGTGTTCCTACCAGATTATACTTCCTGGAACAATAGGAAGATATGGCCCTTGTCTATTCATTTTTGTATCACCAGCTTTAAACTTATACATAATATTCAACACATGTTTGGTGAATAAATTGATGAACTAGTTTTAGATGACAAAGGAGGAGGAAAGAAATAAGTAATCTCAGAGTAAAAGCCTATAGATCACTAAATTATCAAATAATATTTTAATGACCACCACACTATAAGATATTTAGAGAATGTACTGGTAAGAAATTATTAAATTAACTTTTTCTATTTGATAAAGGAATATGAATAAATTCTCTAGCATACTAATGTATTTCCCAAGTAAGTTTTAGACAATAACTACAACTTAGGGGTTCAAGTTTTCTTCACCTTCTATTTGGTCATTCATAATCTTCCGTAAAAGAAAAAGTTGAACATCAAGTTCACTACTCTAAAAGAAATAGGCACTTACTTTGACTCAGCTCTATGGACTGATTCTTGTTGCCAGTCCAATGGGAGACAAAACAGGACACAGTAGACACATTGCTATCTGCCCAGTGGCATGTACTCTGGACAGTCACTGTGCCATTGTCCAGATATTCTTGCTCAGTGGCACAATCTCCTTCTGGGGTCCAGGAGATCTGTGCAGCTGGCTTCCCTGCAATTGCCTTGCACACCACAGTTTTGTTCTTGCTTTGAAATAGGGTCACCTCAGGGGCCACTGCAGAGATATAGGGAAAATACGTCTGTCTTAACACATGAGATATGGAATTTAGAGACATTTATTCAGTCCCAAATCTGGTTATCGGAAATACCACAATATATGATGCCCCTTACCTGACACATGGAGGTGATAGCCCAGATGGAAATTCCCATCAGCTGTTGTTATCTGACACTTGTAATACCCATCATGAGCGATGGCCACTGGATCGATCTGAAGGGTAAAATTCTGGTCAGGTCGGAAGGCCCAGGTTATTCTCTTGTCAGTACAGTTTCGTTCCGTGGTCTCATTTGTATCTCTCCTGTAGGCTCTGGTGCAGGGAGGCTTGTCTCTGAGGATTATTTCCCATGTCATCAAATCTGCTTTCAGCAGGGCAGGCTGGTGACAAGGGAGCACGACCATTGTATTCACCAGTACAGACCAGGGAACATGAACTACACACACACACACAAGAATGATTGGGAAAAGAAAAAAAAAAAGCATGGTAAATAAGTGTGTTAAACTTTCCATAACATATTACATTGAAGTTGTTGTACTAGAATATTAACTTGCCGGTGGTCTTATTCCAAAAATGTTAGACTTACATTAAAAAAATTAAACATTTTCAAAATGTATATAACATATGACACCAGATCCAAAGATTAACTCATTTTCTCCTATATTATGTATTATTAGGTAAATAATATGTATTATATGTGTAAGGAATATTTTAAGTATTTTGAAATTAATTCAGGAGTTCTGAAACCTATGAAACAAACAAGAAAACACAATTCTCAATTAAGAGGCAAAGACAATGAATATTCTGGTCAGAGATCATTAGATTTATTTTATGACTCATGCTCCTCAGGATAGAAAATGGAATAATTAGTGATGTGGTTGTCGCCACCTAAGTTCCGATGAGAGAGAATAAATCAGTGAAATCAGAACTAAATACCTATTCCTAAGGGTGGTACTTCAGACAAACATACATGTGGCAAGTATATGGTGTTAAAAATAACTGAAATGGCATTTGGATTGAGCAAGCTGGAAATATTTTAAGTTAATTTTTCATTTGGAGAATCAGAAAGTCAGCAAAATCAACAGATCTTCCTTCTTTACTTCCTTCTTTCCTGATCAGTCATACACACTCCCAAGCAATTCAACATGAGATATGGCACTTAGAGACACAGAATTTTGGCACCCTTCTATAACTAAGTGGATATTTAACATTCATTGAAACTATCAACTTTTAAGGTTTTAATCACTATTTTTAAATAATGCAAATAAATATAATTTTAGAATTAATAATTATGTTATAGTCATGAGTGATGACTTTGATTGCAGTCCCTTCCCAAGGCATTTATATCCCATGGATCATTTGAGCCACTGGTCAAATGTTACTTAAATGGCCTTCTTTTCTTAATCTTTGTTAACTTACAGTGGTAGGTCTTCAGGAATAGTAGCAATTATTTGGTGATTCTGTCAAATAGTACTGGATATTTAAACCAAATATGGACCCAGAAAATTTTCCAAAAATTTTCATCGGGAAATAATTTCAGATTTCTGCTAAGAGAACAAACATATCACACTCAATAACTAGGAAGCTAATTGTTCAATTTGAAACCAGAAGAAGATGGATTTCTAAACTACTTTTTCTTTTTATTTATCTGATAGTATTTCTCAATGTTCAAGTGTGGTTTTTAAAATATGCCCAATAATACATCATTGTTTTATCTCTAGTGAATGAAGATAATCATTTGGTACTGAGAAAGTCAAATTCACAGTAATTGAGCGTTTGCAACATAGTTCAGGTTCTTAGGAAATTCAGATATCACATCTTTAACATTAGACATTATGAAATCATAGCATAAGTGGTTTAGTTTATTACAATTAATAAGGGAGGGGATGGGGATCAAGAAGCACATGGAACTCACTAATCTGCAGAAGTTCTGAAATCCAGCAGGGAAATGTTTAGGTTCCTTGACTAAGACATAGCCCCACTCCTGCCCAAAATTTATTCTCCATGACTCTTAGCTTACCTACTGGACTCTTAGTTCTGTCCTTTGAACTATCTCTTCCTTTCTTATGAAAGTTAACATATTTTCAGCACTGTTGTTTTCTTAGCCTGCTTTGTGCCAGTAGAATATATTCTGTTTTTATTTTGTACTTTCTTTATAAATTTCATTACAAACTGTTCGCATTTCTGCTGATGTAATTCTTTTAAAAACTTTCGAATACACGGTGAATTTTACTGGGGTTCACTCAATTAGAAGACAACCACACCCACTAATCTCTTAGAAATAAGTCTTCCTCTGTCTTTGGCTTCTGCTGAGATGACAACACCCTTAGCTTTTCAGAAGCTTTATTATTTATTGGGAGGGTTAGTGAGGCATACCCTTAAACTCTGTAGAAGTCCACTTGTCTGATCGAAGGGTACTGTTAGTAAATTCTTTTTATTTTTCTGAGGTCCTAACAAATAATTTTACTCTCACATCTTTGTCTTTACCTTTAAGTCACGCTTTTCTGAGAGTGCCCTGGAGTTAAGCTTTGCTAAGAAGCCATTTTTTATTTTTAACGTCGTTTGCCAGGCTAGGAATCTTCAAAACCAGCAAGGTCTGCCTCCTTTTTAAGAGTCCATTGTTTAGCAGGTCTTTTTTTCTCTTGCATTTTACTGTAAGCATCAAGAAGGACCAATATTCAACACTTGAGCCAGAAACTACCTTCTAGTGCACCCAGCTCATTAAGTCCATTTTCTACCTTCACCTTACTGCAGACAACTTTGCCAGCTTTCTTCCACTCTATAACAACAATCTCTCTTTCCTCCAATTTCCAGTAAGATTTTCCCACTTTCCTTTAAACTTTCACCAGCTACCTCCTTAACTCAAAATTTCTATGAAGAGACTAGACCGTTCAAGGCAATTTAGTCTTTCCAGCTGTCCTTCCAGATGTTCCTTGGTTCCAATGCCACTCCCATACTTTATATTTTATCTTGCACAGTTTCTGAGATCAAGAATCTAGGAACAACTTAGCTGAGTGGTTCTGTTACAAGGTTTCTTCTCATGAGGCTGTAGTCAAGATCTCAGCCAGGATTGCAGTCATCTGAGGGCTTAATAACTGGGCTGAAGGGTTGGCTCTAATATAACTCATGTAACTTTTGGCAGGAGCCCTCAGCTCCTCCTGACTATTCACCTCAGTTCCTCAACATGTGGGCCTCTGGGGCAGCTTATAGCATAACTGCTGGCTTCCTTAGAGAAAATTATCCAAGAAAAAAGAAACAAAGATGGAAGTTGAAATATCTTTAATATCCTAATCTCAGAAGTGACATACTATCGCTTCTTAGTATACAGACCAATCCTGACACAATATGGGATAAGACTATGCAAGAGTATGAAGATCATGTGGGATATCTTAGAGGATGGTTACCACAGGAATTGAGGATTGCTTTTTTACTATAGGATGGCTTTTGAAAAGACTTGAAGGAAGTGAAAGACTAGCCATAAAAATATCTGGGGTAAAATGTCCCAGGCAGATATAAAGTGCCTTGGAGAAGGCCCATGTCTAGTATGTTCAAGGAACAATAAGAAAACATGTGTGGCTGGGGCAGAATGGAAACTAATCCAGTAAAAATGTACTATAAACATCTAACTTAATTGTTTCTTAAATCATCATTCAGTCGAATTAATACTATTTACTAAGCAGTCCACTATTTTCCCATTAATTTTAAATGCCATTTTTAATATATACTAAATTTGTCTATAAATTTTTCTATTTCTGACCTGTCTAATTTAGGTGATATTTAAATAGACTTTGGATTTTAGAGTTGATGCTGGAATGAGTTAAAATTTTTAGGACTGGTGGCATGGAAGGAATAGTGACACAGTAAGCAAAAAGGACATGACCTTGTGGGGAACATGAGTGTTGGTGATCCCCCAAAATTCATATATTGAAGCCCTAACCCTCACTGTGGCTATATTTAGAGGTGGGATCACTAAGAAAGTAATTAAAGTTAAATGAGGTCATAGGTTTAGGGCTCTGGTTCAATAGAATTAGTTTGCTACATTTGCAAGTGAACTTGGCCTAGAAATTATTTTATATGCTAACTTTGTTAGGATTTGTATCAGAATTATGCTTGTGAAAATTAGAAAACACTTCTCCTTTTTGCATCTTGTAGAAAACATAAATTGCATATATATTATCTATCCCTTAAAGATGTAAAGGATATAAAAGATTTATCTTATATAATAATCTCAGACTATACATTTTCTGGAGATAATTCTCAATTTCTTCAATGATTATTGATCTATTTATGTCTACTATCTCTTATTGAGTCAAGTTGGTTTTTTAGTTTTCTCTTAGAAAATTTATTTCATCCAAGTTTTCTAATTTAATAGCAAAGGGAAAACTAAAAAACCATGAACATGGGGGAAAAAAACCAAATAGATATATGAGAATGTTCATGGTTATATGTCATTTTCTCCCCACATTTTGTATATTTGTGATTTATTTTACCCCATTTAAACTAGTAAATTTTTTCACCCATTAAAAAATTAGTTCTTGGATTCATGTATAAACTTTAGTTTTTTATTCTTTAATGCATTCAGTTCATCTTCTGACCTCATAATTATCTTTTCTACCATCTACCACTGTATAAATAGAACTGGACTTTCCAGGCTCACTTCTTACTACATTCCAGCAAGCATATTAAACTCCTGCCACTCCAGACTGCTTCCATTGACCAAACATTTCGTATATATTCTACCTGTACCTTACTTTACAGCAATTCCTTATCTCTTTTCTCATTATTTCTGCCTTGTGGAATCCTCCCAGAGCCACATCAAAAGCCACTCTCTCTAATACATAGATTGTGTATCTATAGTGCTCATCTTATTGTCTTGAATATAATTCACGCTATTTTCATCTACCTCTAAGACTAGACTATACAGACCACTTGAGGAGGGGTGTAGGTTTTCTTCATCTTTGCAGCCTGTTTTACCAGCACATTGCTTTGTACTAAGAAGAAATCTACAGGGTTGTTGTTGTTCTTCTTCTTCTTGAATTAAATTGGCTAAATAGGTCTTGTACGATCTTCAAGCAATAGAGTACAGAGGGATTGCTACTACAATTGCTCACATGCCTAACGTCATACAAATATTTCTGCTGATGATCAAACCCTCCCTCCCACAGAACTAACTAATGAGTGAGTACTTTACCCTCAAAAGGTGGTTCTAGATGGCTCTGAATTTTCTGTTGTGCCACCAGGAATGAGTTGTTATCTGAAGCTAGAAAATATTTAGAAAAGAAATATAGAGAAAAATAAGACATTTTGCTTACTTAAATGGAGAAAAATCCCCTGATTTTACATTAGATAATCACAAAATATTTTCTGTGCCTTAAATTAATTAATCATCACCATAAATAAATAAATAAAAATAGATAGATAAACCCTTTTTAAAAAGGAAATCAAAAGTGATAACCATAGCTAAGAAAAAGCCTTATCAGGTTTTGAAATTTTTGTACATAATTATGAATAAATGACTCATTCAATGCTATTATAATAGATCAGCCCACACGCACCTCTAATCAGTGGAAGAGTTCACAATGGAGTGCACAGGAGTCAAGTTTTAGACTTCCAGAATTATCGTGGGAAAGAGAGGCAAAACTCTCCTCTTAAAAAATACCCAGAAGTATTAGATGAACTATAATAATCCCTGTTTCAAATGTATCACTAAACTTGCAAAACAGTATGAAAAATTCCCCCAAAGCCAAAGTGGTGAAAGAGAAGGAAACCATAAGACTATTGTTGATCTTCATAACCTAGAATTTAATTTTTAAAAAAATACTTAGATGAGTTTAAATTTATTGAGACTTGTTTTATGGCTCATTTTGTGGTCTACTTTGGTAAATACTCCATGTGCACCTGAAAAATAATGTATTTCCTTCTGTGATGATTAGTTTTTATGTATCAGAATGGCTAGGCTATACCAAATCATTCAATAAAATACTAATCTAGGTGTTGCTGTGAAGACACTTTGTGGTTGTGGTTAGCATCTGCAATCAGTTGACCTTATCCTCAATATAGTTGGTGACTTCATTAATCAACTAAAGGGTAAGAGTAAAACTAAAGTTTCCCTGAGGAAGAAAAAATTCTGCTGCAAGACTGCAGCATTAGTTCTTGCCCATGACTTTCCAGCCTACTGATCTACCCTAAAATATTTTAAACTTATCAGCCTTCACAACTACATAAACCAATTTCTTGAAATAACACACACACACACACACATACAAATGTCCTACTAATTGTTTCACTAGTCCTGCCTGCTACTGATTTTGGTACCAGGAGTAGACCTAGAGGAACAGATTCCTAAGGATAATATTTCTAAGTTTGTTCTGGGTTTCCTAGAATTGGTTTTCTAATATAATTAGACTTATAGGGACTAATGATACTACTTCTAGTGGTAAAGAGGGCAGTAATAATCCACAGCAAGATGTAGCATTAGAGATATGCAAAATATCACCATTGGATACTCCTAACTAAATACTTATAAAAGGTATAGGTAACTATGTGTTTGATGCTTTTGAACATTTTAGTATAAGATTAGCTGGTTTCTCCTGACTGCACTGGAGAAAGTGGGGTGGGAGCGGGGAATAAATGAGTTCAGGACATCAAATTCCCATCTCAAGCTCTGTATAAATGACAGAAAGTTCTATGTCTGCTTTGAAAGAAACCATTATCTCTTATAGCAGCAGGGCTGAGAGTTCTAAAAAAAAAATTTTTTTTTAATAAAAATAAAAACCTTATTCTGTGACTGGCTGAATAACAACACAAATTCCAGAATTTACAAAGTATCTTCTGTTAAAATGAGGATATCGATTGAGAAAGAATGGGTTCCTGGAAGTTGGAATGGGACTATATGAACAGATTCCAGTGAAGTTGGGAGCATCAAACCCTTAAATTCTGCTGAGTCTTTTTTTCCATAAAAGCAGCCCTTTTAATGCCTCAAGAAGTTAACCCTGCTTCACCTGAAAAATTCTAATGGCTTCTCTTAAGGTAGTTGCCTGGAAAGACATTGCTGTTCTTTTCAGACCTGCCTCCCTTACTCCTCTTCACATCTAGACCTACAACTAGATTCGAGTCCCAACTAGGTCCCAAGAGTGAGGTACAAAGTGTGACCCTCAAGGAGGTGCATTACACACTACATGATTTTTTCAGCTGATACACTTATAAACCTAAAAATAAGTGTGGAAGTGAATATTAAAGGTGTGGGATAATGACAAAAGAAGCATAAAATTAGACCAGGCTAAATTTATTGATATGGGTTCACTAAGCAAACATTCTAGGTTGGATGCTGTAGCTTGAGGGGTTAGAAAGGGCTCTAACAGTTCATCTATTTGGTGCACTAAAAACATGGACCAAATGGTAGCCTACACAAAATTAAAATTAATTCCTGAACTGCCTTGATATACTGTAGAGGGAGGTATTTAAAGACTAATACTATTGAAATGTTAAATTAGATTTATCATGTAAGACTGGCTCATCCACCCTGGGCGACTTTTCACCATGACTATGAAAAATAAGTTTGTGAAGAAAATCCCAACATTCTTAAAGGGTTCTGTGGTTGCTCTTTTTTGTAGATCAGAAGTCATAATAAAAACTGCCACCACTGAAGTTGAATCCTTAAATGCAAGAAAGATAATTGGATTCTGGGGTGGCAGGGTCAAGTAATGACACTTTGTCTCCGAAAACATGGTGAGTGTGGTTTTTATAATGGACAGTGGAGTCAAAGAAGTGATCTGACCTTCAGAGACCTATGGCATTGGCTAGTTAACATGGTGTCTCTAAGAGAAATGAAATAGACAGGCAGTCTATAAATTCTTACTTGATCTGTATGAGCAGAAGAGTTTTAGTTCAAGTAAACAAAAGACTAATTTGAATTACCAAAACAGAATCCCAGCCCCATCAATCAATATCCAGACTCGAACAGTTCTTTGTTTTTCTTTTTCATGTATTTTTAATTTTGGTTATTAGATTCATTAATGTTTAGGACTGTTAGGTCCTCTTGATAAAATGACCCCTTTATTATATGAAAAGTACTCTTTATCTCTGCTAATATATTTTGGTCTGAAACCTACTTTATCTGATATTAATTTAGCCACTCCAGGTTTCTTTTAATTAGTGTTAGTATGGTATATTTTTTCCCATCTGTTCACTTATAACCTATTTGTGTCTATATTTAAATTCATTTATCATGGACAATATATAGTTGTGTCTTGCTTTTGTATCTTATATGACTATTTTGCTAGAATGGATATCATCCAGAAAACTCACAGTTGACTATATTTTCCAGAAGTTCCAGAAGCACTTCCTTGACTAAAGCAATAAAAAATGCACTAATAAATGGCAGGAAGGGAAGAGAGCAATGGCATCATTGAGAAGCTCTATGGGGTTCTTTTGTAAGCCAGGATTAAGAGTAAGAGTTGTTCTAGAAGTGGACTCACTAATGACAATGGAAATGATAGGATTTTGTAATAACCAGAGATAAGGTGATAGCTCTTAACAGTCAGAGACAAGGTGGATATAATTATCATAAATAGTAGAAAGGCCAGAATGACAAACAAAAGACTCTGACTGGAAGCATTTGTGGCAAAAGTTAAATAAACCTTGGTGTTCCTAAGGGCAATATAGAAAAGGAGTCAAAGAGAATATGGTTTGCCCTCTATAACCAAATCAAGAGTAAGTGAGCATCTTAGTTTTGTCTGCTACAATGAAAATACCATAGACTGGGTGGCTTAAACAACAAACATTTATTTCTCACAGTTCTAGAGGCTCAGAAGTCTAAGATCAAGGCACCAGAATACCCTATGTCTGGTTAAAGCTCATTTCCTGGCTTGTAGACAGTTGCCTTCTCAATGTTTTCTTATACAGGAGGAGCAGAGGGAGAGGGAGATAGACAGAGAGAAAACAAGCTCTCTTGTGTCTTTTCTTATGAAGGTATTAATCTCATCATGAGGCCTCTACCTTTATGACTTATTTATCTCCCAAAGGCTCCATCTTCAAATACCATTGCATTGAGATTAGAGTTTCAACATATGAATTTGGGGAGGAAACAAACATTCAGTCCATAGCAGTGAATGAAAGCTCAGATCAGTTGCCATATTGGAAAATCATGATCCTCCTTCACCAAGTCTCCTTAATCAAACCAGTCCTCAGACTCAGAGCCGCTTAATCACGAGCTCACATTCCAGAATTACAGTACACAGGAAGAAATGTTGGACCATGAAATTAGATAATGTACCCTTTATTGGCTGCCTTTTCTTATTCTTAAAGAGAAAAATAAGATTCGGATATTCAGATATTGAAATTATTGAATGTGGTTTATGAAACAAATTTGTTGAAGATATTTTAAGAAATAAAAGAGGAAATTATTTTTTAAAAAAGTAATAAAAAAATCTAGGCGAATTATGAAAATACAACAAAGTTCAATTTACCCATTGATTCTCTACTTATCTTACCTGAAAAATTACCATGACATAAAAATGTAAAGGATAAGAGAAAGGGGTAAAAATTCAGAATAAGGATCATTGACATCACTCCAAGACACAAAAAGCACTTTGAGGTAAAATTATGATAAAATTACATGTAAAATTTAAACCATAAAAAATAATGAGAAGTTAACACAACTTCTCTGAGTCTGCCCTATTGACTTGAGTGATCGCATTCTTTAAAATATCACTATATATACAAATTATTTTTCCAAGGACTATATTTCTCCACATCCCTAAAAAACTTTCTGTTAAAATCTATTTTCAGAGCAACTAAAAATCTTCGATTTAACCCATTTCCCATTTGTCCTGAGAATGATCACCAGCAGCACTTGCGACTGCACTATTTACCCTGAGATAACTCACAGATTATAGTCTTAGCCTTACCCCCAAAGTTTGCCATATATCTCTCATGCTTTTCAGAGAATTACAACAAAACAGGACTGATGCAGTTGGGACAGCTCATTTGAACAGAAAACAGATGCCAAATGACCTGATAAAAAGGACTGCAAAGGGGACAACTGTAGCCAGCGGGACTCCATTGACTTTTAAATGTTCTGCTCTAAAAGAGACACTGTCACAAGAAGTAAAAGACAAGTCATAAATGGGAGAAAATATTTGCAAAAAACATATCTGATAAGAAATATATTATATATCAATATATATTTATCCAAACTATACTAAGAATGTTTAAAACTCAACAATAAGAAAACAACATTGTTGGGAAAAAATGGACCGAAGACCTTAACAGACACCTCACCAAAGAAAATATACAGATGGCCGCTAAGCATATAAAAAGATGCTCCACATCATCTGTCATCAGGAAAATGCAAATTAAAATAACAATGAGATACCGCTACACACCTAATAGGGTGGCCAAAATCCAGAACACCGATAATGCCAATGTTAGTAAGGATACAAAACAACATGAACACTCATCGATTGCTGGTGGAAATGCAAAACAGTACAGCCAAATTTGAAAGACAGTTTAATGGTTTCTTACAAAACTAAACACTCTTACTATATGATCCAGCAATAGCACTGTGGAACATATTTCCATATTTCCTCAGAATGTTGCAGAACTTCTTTGGGATCATTGCAAGGAAAGACAGAAAAGATTCAAAGGCTTGTTTCCAGCTGCTCAAGCTTGCTCTAATTAAGCTACTTCACTCATATGTTCTACCTGTTTAGGCTTTTGGATAAAAGTCTGTTTGTATAAGAATTCTGATGAGAGCTTAAAATCTTTTATTCAGAATAATTATTTATCATTTATATATTCTTACATTTCTTGATCCTCGTTTTCTGAAACAAATTGCACCTATAAATTTATTGCCTCTATTTTAAAATTTTAAAATCCCAAATAGAAGTTTAGGGTTTTCTTAGCCTCAGGGCTAGCAATATTAGAAATAGCAAAGAGAAAAAATTAATTACAAAAAATGATTAAGACAAACAAAAACTTATAGACACAGACAACAGTTTAGTGGTTACCAGACAAAAGAGGGGAAATGGAAGTAGATAAGGGTAAAGAGGGTCAAATATATGGTGATGAAAGGAGATTTGACTTTGGGTGACGAACACACAATGCAATATACAGATGATATATTATTGAATTGTACACATGAAACCTATATTATTTTACTAACCTATGTCTCCACAATAAACTTAATTAAAAAATAATTACACAATAATAAACATTAAGGTCCAAAAATAAGTATTCAAGTAAGACAATAAAAATACAAACCAAACAACTGGAGAAACCCCTACATTTTGTCTAGTCACAAAAGTTCAGTTTCACTCCATTTCAGGGCCCCCAATATTGTAGTGAACTCAGCTAGTCAATTGGTCAGTGCACTGGTCAGTTAACTGGTAAAGCAAATTAAGGAGGTTTGATGAATAATGCAGCAAATTTATCACTTGGAGAAATAAAACATCTTATGAGTGTATCAAGAGCATTTTTATCACTATTGAAAGATAGTTTTACTTTTGGCTGAAAATGTCATAGCATCAGACTTACCAGACACCATGATAATGGTGGAGATTAGTACTGCCAAAGTTGAAGTCCTCCCCAAAGTATGCATTTGGAGTGTTTTTCTTCTTTAATGAAAATCCACTGTAAATCAATCAGTAGACTCAGTGAACCTTTCTTTGGTCACATTTACTTACCCTCAGTTAACAGGATTGTTTGTCGTTTTTCTTCACCAGTTTGCTATGTGTTTACCTTTATCTCCATCTCCATTCTGTATGCTTTTGGTTGATGAATCACTGACAGGAAACCTCAGTAAGTTTTGCTGAGTACTAAAGTAAAAAATCCAATGCTTATTATTCATTCGTCCCCCCACAGCACTGAAGTGATAAGATAATTTATAGAGCAATTCATTTAAGAAGTAGTATTTCTGGAAGAATAAGTTACATGTGGTAAATATACAAATCTCAAGTGCACAGCTTGATGAATTTTTACATATAGATGCTCTCAGAAAATCATCTCCAAAACTAAGATTAGATCATATCCATTACTCAAGAACTTTATTTCATGCTCCTTCCCTGTCAATATCTCTTCTCCATAAACACTATTCTAACTTCTATCATCATTTTGCCAGCTTTTGAACTTCGTATAAATAAAATTCTTCATATAATTTATTTTTTAATGTTACGTTGTGGTTTGGGTACGAATTTATTTATTTAATTATTCATTTCTCTGTGAATTTAATTGTTCCAGTTCAAGGCATATAAATATTTTTATTTTGTACATATCTTTTGGTCTAAATATGTATTTATTTTATTGGGTATATACCTAAGAATAAAATTAAGGAATCATAGGATAAATATATGCATGACTTTAGTAAATACCTCCTCTTTATGGGTTGAATTGTGTCCCCTCAAAATTCACATCTTGAAGTTCTAAATCCCAGCACCTCAGAATGTGACCTTATTTGGAAATAAGGTAATTAAAGATGTAATCAGTTAAGTGGAGGCCAGACTGGAGTAGGTTGGTTCATAATCCAATATGACTGGTGCCCTTATAAAAAGAACTCAGGGAGAATGCCATGTAAAGATGAAGGCAAAGATTAGTGGTGCCAATGAATGACAAGGATTTCCAGCAGATTACCAAAAGCTAGGAGAGAAGCAAAGAAGAATCTTCTTCTCTATTTCAGAAGCTTTAAGTTTTTTTGTTTTGTTTTTTTTTTTTCTTTTTTTTCTTTTCTTTTCTTTTTTTTTTTTTTTTTTTTTTTTTTTTTTTTGATGCTGGAACACAAAGGCATGAAAAACCGAACTCGTAAAGCTTCAAAACTGGGATGGCTGCCAGGCTGCCATACAAAGTCACACAGGGTTTATACTCATGGACATGGTTCCACCACACTGGAACTGTAGTGTACATGTTACATATGACAACAAGATAAGGTTGGGTGTACAGGGCTCCTGGAATGGTTAATTTGAATAGTTTCTCAGATGTCTGTGTTTTTGTCTATAGGGTTGTCCCTTGTTGTCTGGTACTGGGCCCTGAGGTAATAAAGGTGGTGGCACAGTGGCCAGGAGTGTGAGGAGCCCAAATAAGGAAAGTAATTGGGGTATGGACTCAGCTATACAAGAAAGGAAACTGACCGTCCTCGAGTCAGGGCCTCAAAATTGAGTCTAGACAGCATTTTTAAAAATTCAAGACTGTATAAAAATTGACTCATTGATCTTCACATCAGTTTTGAGCTTAATTATTTGAAGAATTTGAGTTGCCCAAATAGAGGAGACTTTAGGTAAGTAGTACATATGTTAGCCTAAATTGCATAGAAGACATCTTACTACAAAGGCAAATTGGAGGACAAGTAGAAGTATAGAGAGTTCTTGTAGGCCAGTCCATAACCAAGTCCCCCATCAGATATCATTAGCTAAGAAAACAGATCTGGAATTTCCAAGATTTCTTACAATATCTGATTGAGTTGTAAAGTATGTTAAAAGTATAATTATGTTTATTCATGACAATAATATCTTGGTGTATTTCCTTGTTCAAAGTGGCATGTCCAGCAGTTTTACATTGTTGTAGGGTATGAACTGATAGTTCTGTAAGATATATGTTTGTGGCAATTGTAACTAGGAAAAAGTAGTTACGGTGGTCATAGTCAAAGATACAAGCAGGAGTCTGTGGCAGGTTGTATCAAGGAAGTCTCAGTAGCCATGACAAGCTTTGAGATTCTGCTTTTATGATTCAAGGCATAATCAACAGCTGAGTATGAAGGGTCGCAGGTTCAGAGTTTATGACAACCTTTACTACCAGGAAAACTTAGTATGTGGTCAGCAGTTTTTGCTCTCATGGTATATAGCACAGGATAAAGAAGGGCAGAGTTTTGCATCTGAAGCTCATTGGCAACTTATGGACATCAGAGGTAGTCCAAAGACTCCAGAAGTTATGAGAGGAGGTTGCTAAAGCCTCTACAGTGAAGGAGTCTCTGAAAGCACTAATGAGAGTGCCTGCTGATTTTAATTTGGATAGATTTTAGAACCTTTTGTTGAGAGTGGCTGCCATTTAAGGTTTCATTGATAGTAGGACACAACACAATGACTTAAATAGACAAAAGACAGAACTCTGTTACTTATAGCACCTAATGAGAGAAAGATGCATGCAAGGGTTGTACCTGGGGACAGTGTAACAGCAAGCTGAAACTATAGGGGACAATTTATATAGGCTAAGTGGAGTGGAGTGAAGTTTACTAAGTTCCAAGGATTCCCTTCTATTGACTAAGTTAAATAATTTTGCAGGATCCAGGGCTGTTCCTAATTGTCTGGTATAGTGTCCTGGGGCAATTAGGGCAGGTGGCCCAGAGTGTGAGAACCCAGATAAGGAAGTGGTTGGGTGTGGACCTAATCAGATGTTCAAGAATAGGAACTGACTGACTTCTACCCAAAGCCTCAAAACAGAACCAAGACTGTATTTAAAAAATCTTTATCACACAGCCATCAGAAAAAACTAACCCTGTTGACACCATGATCTTGGAATTCTGGCCTCCAAAATTCTGAGACAATAATTTCTGTTGTTTAAGCCATTTAGTTTGTGGTACTTCATTAAGGCAGCCTTAGAAAACAAATACACACCAACCCAGTAATGCCATTTTTGATTCCTTCCATCGTGGAGGACCAGTTTCAACACATCCTCCTCACCTTATCCCCCATGACAGTTGGCCACATCTCATCTCAGATTAGCCACATTTCAAGTAGTCAACAGAAATTATGGCAAATAGCTAACATATTGGACACCACCATTTTAGAGAATTATTTGTTTTAATGGTCATTATGGTGTTCTAAAATTTTTTGATAAAATCATTTTTCAAAGAAACAAATGTGTTTAATTCAGTTCATAATATCAATTGATAAAAATTCAGAAAAATAAGAATAAAAGGAACTTCCACAACTTGATTAAGTCCATCTATAAAACCTACAGCTAATATTATACTTAAATGTAAAAGATGAAATACTCTCTCCCTAAGATAGTGAACAAGGAAGGAATGCCTGTTCTCATAACTCTTATTCGACATAGTTTTGAAAGTTCTAGTCAATGCAATAGGGCAAGGCAAGGAAATAAAGGGCATACCCATAAGAAAGAAAGAAAGAAAGAAAACTGTTCCTATTTGAAGATGACATGATGAAACTGTTCTGTATCTTAACTGTATCATTGTCAATATCCTTATTATTATTGTACTATAGTTTTGTAAAATATTACCATTGAAGGAAAATGGGTAAAAACCACATAGAATCTACCTACACTATTTCTTACAACTGCTTGTGAATCGACTACAATTATCTTAAAATAAAAAAATATATAAAATTAAAAACAAATTTTATTCTGTCATTTGTAAGTGTCCCTAAAGATTTCCTCCTTGTATGTTGAAAATAACTAAGGTACATTTTTTTTATTGGGTAACTATAAACAACTTAAACTTCACCATTTTACTCATTTTAAAATGTACAAATCATTGTCCTTTAGTATATGCACAAAGTTGTGAAATCATGACCATTATCAAGCTTCAGATTTTCATCACCCCAAGAGGAAATGCTGTACCCACTAACTAGTCACTAACTTACCCACCCCTCATCCTACCCCTGGCAAACACTAATCTGTTTCCTTGATAACACTTCTCTAGTCACCATCCACTCTTCCCACATTTCAAGTCTTCCAAGTAATTTCATGAATAGCTGTCTTCACAGCAGTCATCTTTATTTAGAATGTTCTCTTTATATTTTGTCAGCCAATTAACTTTTAAACTCTTATCTATCCTTCAGGCCTCATTCAAAGTTTATCGTTTGTGTAAAGTGCTCTCTGAATTCTTTCCATTTCCATTTACCGCATGATGGCCACTGTCTCTTTTACAATTCCATAATTCTGTTGTAGCAGCCAACAGGAGAATTGGCAACACAATAATTGCAAATAATAGGACACTGTGAAAACCAGCATAAAATAACACTTGGTTAACATGGTTAAAAAAGAAAAGAAAGAACAGAAAATCAAATCAAATCAAATCAAATAATTAAATTTTTAGAAATGAAAAATATAGTCATTGAAATTAAATCTCAATGGATGCATTGAAAAAACAGAGTAGACACAGCTAAAAAAAAGAAATAGTAAAGTAGAAGATTAATCTAAAAAAAATCAGTCTCAGTGCAATAATAAGATATAAAGGAAAGAAAAGCAGGAAAGCAGAAATAAAATAAGTGGAAGATAGAATGAGAAAATCTAATATAAGCCAATTAAAATTTCCTGAGGAGATAACAGAATAAATGAATGGGTCATGACTCTTGTTTGGTAAGTTTTGATGATCAGATCAGTAACTACAAGCCTACTCACCAATGGTTGTATTCTTGTTCCCAGACAAATGTAAAACAGCAGATCACATAAGATACATTGTTGCCTACCTAGTGGCATGTCACTGTTCTATTAATCTGAGGTTCACACTCAGCAAAACAATCTCCTTTGGGGCCCAGAAAATCTGTGCAACTGGCTTCCCTATGACTGCTTTGCACACTACAGTTCTATTCATCCCTGGAAAAAGGATCACCTCTGGGGATACTGTAGGTGAGGACAGAAAAAATTGCTTCAAGTTTAATATTAAAAAGCAACAGAGTTTGTGACTATTTATTCATGATCTACTTGCAGTGTATGTTGGCTAAGGGCATGGGCTCTGGAGTTGGATTATCTGGGTTCAAATTCTGCCGTAACTGTTTCCTACTTTCTCCAAGCTCCTTCATCTTGCAACTTCAGGCCAAGGAATAGAATGTCTTCCAGAATCTTGGGCAAATTTTATGTTTCAGTCCTGGACTTGAATATAACATTCTGCCAATCGATGTGCTTCATCTAACATAGGAAGGTGAGAGCCATGTTGGGAATTCCCATCAGGCACTACATGAGTACACACACAATATTAATCATGACTGATGGCCACTGGATCAATCTGATGGGCAGCGTTCTGGTCAGCTTGGGAGACCCAGGTTATTCTCTCATCAATGCAGTCTATTTTCACTGTTTTATTTCTATCTTTTCTATAGGCTTTGGTGCAAGGTTTGTCTATGAAAACTATTTCTCATGTTATTAACATCGCAATTGTCAATGGGGATAAGAGGATAAGAGAACACAGCCTTTGTAACCAGTGGTTTAAATAATAAAATATTCACTGGACACAGAAAGAAAGTATCAATAGAGATGTCCATGGATCAATCATTATAGAGGGCACTGTTCAAAGTTTTCCAATGGAAATATCTTTTTACCTAAAACACTTTGCAAATTTTAATTAATTCATAAAAACAAATATTAAATGATATCCTCATATAGATTGACTCAATATAAATATCACCTTCCATTCTTATAAGTATACATGCAAACACAGTATTCACCTGAAAGAATCAAATATCCCTTTACTCATTAACTAAAAACCCTTAAGTTAACAAGCATATGCCTTACCTTAAAAACATTCTGTCTAAAGAAGCAGTGCCATCCTGCATAAGTGGGATATAAATGACCCAGTTTTAGTTATCAGATGTCACACAGAAGATGACTTTTGAGCTGAATTTTTAAGGTGGAAATACTGAAGAAGGAATGGTATTGTGTAAGATGATATGGAGATAAAGTTATGAACTGAGTTCAGGAAAGCAGTTGAGTGAGGTTGGATGAGAAGAGAGGAGCAGAATGAGCCTATAGAAAGATAGGCTGGGTAGGGGAGGGCCTGGAATTCAATGCCAAGAAAATGCATTTTATCCCAGGCATAATAAATAGAAAGCTAGCAAAAAGTTTTGAAGAAGAGAGTGGTTTTAACAGAGGGATATTTTACAAAGAGAATTGGTTGAGTCATGACAGATTACTCAAAAAGAGAGAGAGAGAGAGAGAGAGAGAGAGAGAGACCAGGAGATAGGTTAGAAAACTGTTACCACTATCCAGGAGAAGGATAATAAATCAGGACAGGGGCATGGAAAAGAGATGACAGATGCAAGCATCTTTCCAGGTAGAATGGCCTGAATTTCTACCTTTCACCGCCAGCTGCTACCAGTGTTAACTGTTTTACCTGAAAGCGTATTACCTAATGCAAGGAGATTTGGAACAGGATACTGAACTCCAGGATTTTTGATCATGAATGAATTAGTGTCTCGTGAGGTGAAAATTTACAGATGATTTTTGGAAGCAAAGAGTGAAAAAGACTGCTACACCACAGACACTTGAAAAGAATAAAACACTTTATTTTAAGGAAAATCTGTCATATAACAGACTGTACTCCGTGAAACATAAGTGAAGAAATACCAGAAGGATAAGAACCCAAATAGTTGAGAGATGAAACAGAAGTCATAAAAATAAATTAGGAAGGGTACCTAGTGAATATTGGGTTTTCTTCTTTTTTGCTAGAATTCCCTTTGTTCTAAAATCAGGGTAGTTGCAAACTTCTACTGAATAGTAATCATTTTTTGTAAGCTATGCACATTCTCTGGCAAAACTCAAGTGTTGAAAACATTTGTTTGTTGTGATGTCCTTCTAGATTAATTGTTCTTTGGCATTAGAATGTCATGGATTAGCAAAACTTTTTACATGAAAAGATTTTTAAGTAAGAACATATTAAAATAACTTTTGCCAGGAAGAAATCGTGGGAACCAGAATGAGAGAGTAGGAACAGGACATGTTCACTGTATTAGGGTCGGGGGTCCCAAGGGACTTAGCTTGTATTGTAGCCACCGAAAGATGAAACACAAATCTTTGGTAATTTGATGGCTGCAGAAAAAAATAATAATAATAACTTTCATAGTCAATTTCTTTTTTTAATGAGAAATTAGAAATCACAAAATTAGAAATTTAACATTCCTACAATTTTTAAATAAAGGAAAGTTCTCTAAATTAACTCTTACTACATTATTTTTATTTTTTACATTTCTTCATGGACTGGTTTCTCCTTGTATCATAGAGCACTAAGCTATGATACAAAAAAAATTTTTTTATTAAGTCAATATGTAATCACTATGTAACTTAAGACAAATATTCATTAATCTCACTATAGTTCAGTTTCTTCACAGGCCAAAATGAACAAAACTGATTGTTTTTCCTATTACACAGGAATAAATATAATTATGTCCTCTTGGAGATAAAATGGATTTGTATAAACTCATGCCAAACTACTGAGGTACATTTATAATGGATGAGGACAACCCAGAGTAAATGAACATGTTAATTAAAAGATTCTTAATTGTTAATAGTGGTAATTTATTTTTCCTAGCATAAGGTAGTTTTACATTTATTAGTTCACTTTTTTAACAACAGCCCAGTGAAATACATAAAATCGTCCCCATTTTATGATGAGGCAAGTGATGTGAAATAATTTGCCCGATATCATTAGCAAGTGACAGCTCTAAGTCTCAAAGTCAGATGTTTTTACCTCAAGCCCAGTATTCTCACTATCAAAGCTTCCTTGATAGTTTAAAGTAACTGGAAAAATCATTCTGGCTTAATGCAAAAGCACTTATAAAATACTTTTTTTAAATAAATGAAGCATTATTAGTTTTGATTATATGCAATAATACAACCTAATAATTAATACACATTGTCAGAATGCAGAATGCACTAGAAATTGATAAACAGAGTTTAAAATTTGAAGTTAGCCCGTATATAAAAATGTTAGCTATGAGGAATATGACTCCTAAGGGATGGAGCAAAGATTCAAATCCAAATTTTCCACAGTTAGTAAAAAAGAACAGAGCAAATGACCATGCCTTTTCAACATCACTCTGCCTCCAGAGCAAAGAAAACAGAATCTCCCCTATAGTGGCTTAAATAGCACATATCCACTTATAAGGAGATTTACATTTATGTGTGGATTTGTTCTTAGACTTTCTTTATTTGCAAATGGAACGAAGATACAGTCTAAGAATTGTCACAAGTTCCTTTTTTCAAGACTTCCTAAAGCCTTGCTACTCAAAGTGTAATCTGTAAACCATCAGTAGCAACACCACCTGGAAGCTTGTTAGAAGTGTAAAACATTACCTCATGCAAGGACCGTTCTAAAATTGTTAGATGGGGAAACTAGAAAAAGAAGAAGAAAATTGAGCATTTTAAAAGACATAAAAAATTCTGGTGGAAAACAATCTAAAGCATCTTTCTTATCGTGGTTACCTCTACTTCACCCCAATACCTTTTACCATTCCCTCACACCTTCCCAACAATGAAAGGGAGAAAATTTGTAAACAGTATCCCAAAAGCTGAAAGCATCTTCCAAAGAGAGTTCCCTTGCATTTTTTTCCCATCCTTAGCTCTCTGTTTTTCTTCCACCACACTCTATAGCTAGCTAAGATCTTTTACTTCTCCTGTTCTGCCCCATAAGCGCTGATGAGTAGTCCCCTACTCTTTCATTTCATTGTATTTTCTTTCTGGTCATAAGAAATTTAAGAAGCAGCATTTCCTGTTTGATGAGCTGAGGTGATAATGACTGGACCTTCTGGCTTGCGGTTTCATACTTATTTCTCTACAGAGAAGCATGCACATTTGACCCAGTATTCAGATCCTATTGTAATCTGTTGAGCTATCTCCCAGGCACTGTCAAAACAATTCTTATGAGGCATGTATCATTCATTATATTCTTTTTTATAAATAAGAAAATAGAAAGTCAGAAAGGTTAAATAACTTATCCTAAGTCAGTTAATGATAGAACTGTAGAACCAGGACATAAACCAAAATCTTTTCATGGGTCGTTTTCCTTCCCTTGCATTGTGTTTTTGTGTGTCTATGTATATTGATTTGGTAATTTGTTGTGTGGTTTATGAGAGAAGCCAGACATAATCTTTCCCTCTAGAAGTATGCACTTCAAAGAGAGAGAAAGTATTTAAAAAGTAAAACACTCATAAAGATCATAATACAAATAGTTCTCCATTCCCATGACCCTCTTCCAAGTAGAAGACATAGGCTGGTGTTAGAGGAGAGTCTGGAAACAGGCATTAAAGCCAAAAGAAACATTTTACTTTAATTCATCAAGTACGTCTTATGCACAAACTCTGGACTTTCATCCTGCTCAGATGGGGAGGGGACCAGGCATCAAGAAAATGCTGGCTGTTCCTGATCTGAATGTTGGCCTGGCACTTCTCAGGCACCTCCCACTTGGCTCCATCTCTCTGCATATGCAGCTGCTCCTTGCTCTTTCTGAATGTGGCCCTCGGGGAAT
Source organism: Eonycteris spelaea (assembly GCA_003508835.1). Taxonomy (NCBI): domain Eukaryota; kingdom Metazoa; phylum Chordata; class Mammalia; order Chiroptera; family Pteropodidae; genus Eonycteris; species Eonycteris spelaea. The sequence goes on along the minus strand of PUFA01000084.1, from coordinate 6,722,957 downwards.
ATCATCCCTGCTGCAAACTAACAGGAGATGCCAATGCTTACTGCACAAACTCAGACACTTCATGAGCAGCACTAGGTCCTCCCCGCCTCCACCACTGGCCTACGCACTCACACTCATACTTTTACACCCTGCTGACAATGTTAGTTAGACTTCTCTACTTCATAATTTTAACTTTATTAATTTTTATTCTTTATTCTATTTGTCTCTGGCTAAAGCATTCTATATTCTGTCTGCTGCCATAAAGTAGAGAGTAGAGGAGTAGGGGAAAGCAAGCGACAGATGCAATGCAGAGTTCAAGGTAAAGACTGAAGGAGCTGACAGGTAGGCAGAAACTTCTACTCAGAAATTCTCTTTACATCTCCTTGAACACACAATTATCTTGCACTTTGAATGTGTTCTACTAATAACCGGTTAACACTGGTTTCAGCTTGGTTACTCAAAGGAATGATTAATGACAACTTCTTATAAGAAAGATAGGAATTGATTGCATACATGTTAACTTTCCAAACTACATACTTATCAGCAGGATCAGATTCTTGTCACCAGAGAGACAGTTTCTCAGCACATTTGAAGATGAAGTTTGGAATTTTTTAATTAATGTCTTAGTTATGATAGTCTATAATAATTTAGAAAAAATTATTATTGGGTAAACTGGGAATAGTACACAGAGATTATTGTATTATTGTATATATTATTTTATGTAATACAATATGATTATTGTATATATTATCTCTGTATTATTTTTTACAATTGCATGTAAATCTATAATTTCAATAAAAATTTCAATTAAAGAAGTGAAAGTCAGGTCTATAGCTTGACTCTTGAAGTTAGTAAATTTTACAGAATTAATAAGAAGTTGATTGCAAACTTATAGAATTTACTAGTCTAATTCAGGACCTAAAACACAGGAATGGAATAAAATAATTTAAGATATTACCATATACATGATCCATCCATAAGGTATACTTCTAGGTAATTAGAATATTCTGTAGTTCATTATTACAGCTAAGTTTTAGGGAATTCACACCCTTCCAAAAATGTTCTTTAGTGCTTCTTATAGAGATTTAATACAGTGTTTGGAAGTTTGTGGATATCATTTCTAACATCAGTCACTGGAAGTTTTATTTTTTTTTGACACATTTATCCCTTCACATAGTACTTGTTATTTTTGTGGTAATAATGCTTAAAATCTACTCTTTTAGCACATTTCAAGTGTATAATACAGGTATTATAATTATAGTCACCATGCTGTACATTATAAATACTCAAACTTATTTTTCTTATAACTGAAGGCTTGTATCCTTTGTGACAGGCATCTTCCCACTCCCTGCACATTCCAACCCCTGATAATCACCATTCTACTCTCTGTTTTTTATATGACTGACTTTTTTCCTTAGATTCCACATGTAAGTGATACATGCAACATTTGTCTTCTCTGTCTGGCTTATTTTACTTAACATAATTCCCTCAAGGAGCATTCATGTTGCTACAAATAATAGGGTTTCCTTCTTTTTTAAGGAGGGCAGCATACCCCAAACTCCATGGGGACCAAGCTCCAGACCTGGCTCTCTCTAACTCTTCATCTGACTGTTCCTTTGTATCTATTATAATATCTTTTACAATAAACTAATAATTGTAAGAAAGTATTTCCCTGAGTTATGTGAGTCATTACAGCAAATTATGGAAATTGTTGTGGGAAGAGGGCTCATCTTGTGGGAACCCTCAATGTGTAGCCAAGCCAGACAAAAGTGTGAGTATCCTCGCGACCCACTACTTGCAGTGGGCATCTAAAGGCAGGGGCAGTTTTTTTGGTCCTGGGACCTTAATCTGTGGGGTTCATGCTAACTTCAGATAGTTAGTGTCAGAATTGAATTAGATTGTCAATCATCCAATTGTTGTCTACAGAGAACTGGAGAATTTTTTGATGTGGAAAATCCACACATAGTGTGCCAGAAATGTATAAGTAGACAGTTATTATTGAGTAATTAGAACAAAAAAGTCATCCAGATTGAAAAGGAAGAAAATAACTATCTCATTTGCAGATGTCATTTTTATCTAAGTAATAAACCTGAAAAAAAATCTTCAAAAAAGCTATTAGAACCACTAAGTACATTTATCGGGTTGTAGATTATATAAAATTAATATACAAAACTCAATTGTATTTTTATGAAATATTAAAAAACAACTAAAAATTTAAATTTAAAAAGCAATATCATTTAAAATTGCATTAAAGAGTATGAAATATGGTATGTAGAAATAAATCTGACTAGGATGTGCAAAAGCTATACACACAAAATTATAAAAGTTGCAAAAAGAAATTAAAGAAGGCCTAAATAAATGGGAGATCTATTGTGCTCATGGATTGCAAAACTCGATATTGCTTAAATATCAATTCTTCTCAAATCAATATGCGCTTCAACATAATCCAATCAAAATTTTAAAAGGCCTTTTTTGCAGACTTTGACAAACTGCTTCTAAAATTCATATGGAACCATAGGTTATTTGTCTTCATTTGCCTGGCTTATTTCACTTAGCATAATACCCTCTAGATCCAACCATGTTGTAGCAAATGGCAAGATTTCATTTCATTTTATTGCTGCATAATATTTCATTACACACACCACACACACACACACACACACACACACACACACTTTAAATGATGGGGCAATGAACAGAGGAGTGCTTATCTCCTCTCAAATTAGTTTTTTTTGTTTTCTTTGTATAAATACTCAGAAGTTGAATTGCTGGATCACATAGTATATTTATTTTGGGGTGTGTTTTTTTTAAGGAATCTCCATACTGTTTTCCAAAGGGGCTGCACCAGTCTGCAGTCCCATCAACAGTACACAAGGGCTCCCTTTCTCCATATCCTCACTAACACATGTTATTTTGGTGACTTTTTGATAATAGCCATTCTGATTGGTATAAAAGGTGGTATCTCATGGCTTTAATTTATTGCAGGCATCTTTTATATGTCTGTTTGCCATCTATATATCTTCTTTAGAGAAATGTCTTTTCATGTCCTCTGCCCATTTTACAATTATATTGTTTATTTTTTTGTTATTGAGTTGTATGAGCTTTTTATATACTTTGGATATTGACCCCTTATTAACTATATCATTTGTGAATATATTCTCTCATTCAATGAGTTGTCTTTTTGTTTCAATGATGATTTTTTTCACTGTGTAAAAGTTTTTTCATTTAATGAAGTCCAATTTGTTTATTTTTGCTTTTTTTCTCATGCTCAAAGGATGTCTCCAAATAGATCTCACTGCGACTGATGTCAAAAAATAAATAAATAAATGAACAAATAAAATGAAAACAGACTCATAGAAACAGAGACAAAAGGAATGGTACCAAAAAGGAGGGAGTGAGGTAATATATTCAATAATATTGTGATAGATTTGCAAGGTGACAGATAATTATTAGAATTAATGAGGTAATCACATTGTAAGGTATAGAAATGATGAGTCACTATATTATGCACTTGAAACTAATATAACCAATATAACATAGTATACCAACTATATCTAAATTTTAAAAATTAAAATAAATTACATAGAAAAAATGAGCACATAATACATCAATAAAATGCCTATTAAATAAATTATTTAATGCAAAGAATGAATGAGGAAATGATAAAAACAAATACGTAAACAAATGGACTAGTAAAAAACTAAATGATAAAATAAAATAAAAAAATTTACATGGAAATGCAAAGTACCTAGTATAGCCAAAACAACTCTGAAAAAGAACAAAGATGGAGAGCTAACACTACCTGATTTCAAGACTTATAGAGCTAAGACTATATGATACTGGCATAACGATAAACAAATAGTTTAATAAATATAACAGATAGTCCATAATAAACCCACATATATGGATACAAAGGATTTTTAACAAAGATTAAAAAGCCATTTAGTGATGCTGGAATATCCATATGGTTATCCATAGGCAAAAATAAAAATAAAATAAACCTTTATACCTCATACCATTTACAAAATTACATAAAATGGATCATAGACCCAAGTGTATATTAAGAATAAAACAAAGGATAAAATCTTTGTTACATTAGATTAGAAAACATTTTTCAGATGCAATACCTAAAACATAGTTCATAAAAAAAAAGTTGATAAATTGACCAAAATCAAAAATGTCTCCTCCTTTAAAAAAAATCTCTTTTCAAAAAACAGTGTACACTTTAAAGAGATTGAAAAGGACTTGTACTCAGAATAGGCAAATAATTTTCAATAAAGAAACAAACTACCCAGTTTTTTTAAATGGGGAAAATATGTGGGCACTTACTAAAGAAGATATATGAGTGGTACATAAGTATATGATAAGACAGTCAACATAATATAGTTTTTAGGGAAATGCACATTAAAACCAAAATGAGAGAGCAATACACACCTATTAGGATGCCTAAAATTAAAAAGACTCACCATATCATGGGTTAGTAAGGATATAGGAGAACTGGAAATCTCATAAATTGATAGGAGTAAATGTAACATAGTACAACAAGTTAGAAAAGCAGTATGACAATTTCTTTGAAATTTAAATATCCACCTACCATATGATCCAGTTAAACCACTCAGGTTTTTACCCAGGAAAAATAAAAGCACATGTCCACAAAAATATTTGCACAAGAATGTTTATGGTTTTATTTGTAATAGCCTGAACCTGGAAACAACCCAAAGTCTTTCAACAGATGAATGGATAAACGAACTATGGTATATCCACATAATTAAAAATTATTTAGCAATTAAAATAATAAACTATTAATGTGTGGATGTATTTCAAAATACTTATGGTAAGTGAAAGAAGCCAGACCGCCCCCCCCCCAAAAAAAACAGAGTACATATTGTATGGTTAAATTTAGATAAAAATCTAGAAAATATAAATTATTATATAGTTAAAGAAAGCAGATCAATGGTTGTCTTAGGGGAAAGTGGAGCAAGATTAGGAATAGCATTACAAAGAAAAATAAAAAAATCTGGGGGTGATAGATAAGTTCATTATCTTGACTATGCTGATAGCTCACAGGATAAAACTGTTAAAACTGAACAAATTGTACACTTTAAATATGTGCAAATTTTAACAAATTATATGTCTTAAATGAATCATTAGGCCACAATGAAACTGTTTTTAGGGTTTCCTAAATGAAAAAATAACCACTAATAGATGTATATACAGCGGATAGATAATTTTTTAGCTACCAAAAGTGAAAGAAAAGAAAAAAAAATTAAACCATTCCAGCAAAGCAGAGTAAAAAAAAAATAAAATAGTGCAGGGGTAGAAAGCAAATGGGATATATAGCATAAGATTTTAGAAATATGACCTAAAATATAAGTAATCAAAGCAATTGTATAGTTTAAATTATTTATTAAAAGTTAAAATTCTCAAAGAGCTAATAAAAAAAAAACCCTATAGCTTCTTTTTAATAGGTATGCCTGAAATAAATGTCACAGAAAAGTTAAAAATAAAGAGAGACAGATGACATAACAGACAAATATTAACCAGTAAAAGGATGGACTGGGTAGCCAAGGGCATGCGCTGTTCAGAACACCATCAAAAAAGAATTTACCATGCAGCTGCAAGGAGTGCAATTAGCTGATAGTCTCAAGTTGTTAATACCTTCAGGATTCCATTTTTGCTTCTGAGCAGAGGCCATACTCTCTTCCCAGCCAATGACTATGTGTGAAGAAGTAGCAGAATTTGGCCATTTCTACTCATGAAAGACTCTTCTTAGAAGTTATCTTTGCTCCAGGACTTCTCCTTGGTTTGGCCAAGGCTTTGACAGTTCTATGTAGTGATCACAGGCTCTCCCTCTTATATCCTGCTTCCTCCCCTTTCCTTTCACGGGTTTCATTCAGATCAGCATCATGATCTAAAAGCTTTCCCTCCCATATCCTACTTTCTGCTTCTTTAATCTCTCACAGTTATAACCTCCCTCCTTCAATTGAGCTTTATATCTTCCTAACTTCATTTAGCTTCTGCTTCCTGGAGGATCTACATGGTCCCATCTAGATTTTATGAATAAGCAGGTCAAAAGTGGATTTGAGGAATTTATGTACAGTGGTCCTCCCTAATCTAAGGTTTTGCTTTCCACGTTTTCAGTTACCTATAGCCAAACAATATCTGAAAATAATTGTTTTACTTATAAAACAATTTATAAGTTTTAAATTGTCCACTGTTCTGAGTAGTGTGATGAAATCTTGAGCTGTCTTGCTTCATTCCTCCTGGGATATATGAATCACCCCATTTACCAAGGTCTCCACACTCTCTAGGTTACCCACCTGTTAGTTACTTAGTAGCCAACTCAATTTCAGATCAGCTGTCTCCATATCACAGTGCTTGTGTTCAAGTAACCTTATTTTACTTAATAATGGCCCCAAAGCACAAGAGTAGTGATGCTTACAACTCAGATATGCCAAAGAAAAACTGTAAAGTACTTCCTTTAAGTGAAAAGTTATGTATGGATTGGGGGGAAAAAAACAAACACAGGACACTTAGGGTTCAGTTTCAGGCACTCAGTGGAGGTCTTGAAACATATCCCACATAGATAAAGAGGGCTACTGTAATTTTTTATTTCCCCACATGATTATGATGTTTAATCATATTTAACACCCCTGTAGTGGAAGATTTTAATATATTTTCATCATGCAATATAACTTAGAATTTAGAAAACATCTTGAAGTCTTTTCTACGGTGTCATTTGACATGGCTGCTTTGACATTATCAAATTAAAATGTAAACACAGCTTTTTTGTTTTTGTTTTCCAGTAATATTTAAAGAGATATTCTTGAACCTAGCTACTCTGAGTCACATCCAAACCACGATGATGAAAGAATTAAGAAAAAGCTCAAGGACCAGGTTGTGATGTCTATTGTACACACTGCTTAGTAATATATACATGGGAAATTTAATGGATTGTTTTTTTGGGCCCAGTCAAATGGTATCAAAATGGTTTGGTCAAATATCATGTGTTAAATATCATTATATTAGTTTTACATCTAAATAAACTAAAAATTATTTTAAGGGTAAAGCCTGGAGCAACAGAATCTTTGGAGGAAGAAAACATATTGATAAGACAAAATAGCTGTCTTCAATGTTTTGAATGCATAGTTGAAGAATAAATGGATAGTTTTAATTTCTACCATGATGAAAAATTTTAATGTTTTTCCTGCTGTAAGAAACCAGACTTATTTTTTCATAATTTTGCATAAATAAAATATATTTTTATAATGTCAAAAAATGATTGGTATACACAGTCCTAATATTTTATTCCACAGAAAAATGGAGGGGAGGGTCAGACTATCTTTTTGTTTTTAATTATGGTGAAATTGGTTAATGAAATCCAGTAAGTTTCAGGTGTACAATTTAGCAATAAGACATATATAAGACCATCTTTTATAGATTTACAAGTCCTACATATATTTAGTTGCTTATATAATCAATGAACAATGTTATTTGATAAATATAACAATAGAATGTATACTATAAAAATACATATTTCCAGTTTATCATATGTGCAACATCTTAAGCATAAGAATTAGATATCAATACCTCTATAGAGATATAACAAGCTCAGAGAAAGCTAATGTCTCATACACATTCTCATTTTCTCTCTCTCTGTCACAATCTCTCTCTTCTCTCTCTCAAATATGGCAGAAAGATATGTCTGGTTTATTAAATAGTATGATCCTTATTATAATCTTACATTATATTAGCTAACTGATTAATTGAAAACAGTGAGAATCTTGCAGATATTAAAATAACTGCAAAGGCACATTCAAACACAGTTGAAGGGAATGTAATTGATACAATTTGACATATCACTCAATACTAAAAATGCACAAACCCTTTGACCTGGCAATTCCATTCAAGGAAATTACACTATAAATATACTCAAACAAATACAGAGACATATATTCACAAAAAACATACTATATGGTATTATTTATAATAGCAAAACAAAACTTAAAACAATCTAACTTATCACTATATTTGTGCTTAATTAAATAATGACACAACCATACAATAAAATTTTATGTATCCATCAAAAAGAATGAGGTAGCTCTACTTCTGCTGATAAAAGATAAAATATCTTCAAGACATATTGTATTATTAATTTTCTATAAGTATAGAACAGCATTATAACATGTTCTCATTTCTGTATTGACAAGGATATGTGTATGCATATATAATAGACATATAAGAGTACACATATACCATGGCTATACGAACTTGTCACATGCAAATACAATTTCTGAAAGAATACATAAAAACTGTAGATGATTGCTCCTGCAGAGTTATTTCTTGAGGAAACTCAGTTTTCATTATCTACTACACTGAATAACCTGAATATTTTATGATGAACATGTGCTTTCTTTGTAATAATATCAGTTTTTTCAGAGAACTAGCTGGTAGCAGCTAAGATTTTAAAATTTCAATTGTATAAGGATATGAATGCAAATCCTTTAGAATGTCTCTATCTTCTAAGAATCTTGAAAAGCTCATTTCAAAAATAGGTCTTTCTTTCTAGAATGATAAGAAAATCAAAACAATAACTGTACTGTATCTTGATTCAGTTCTGGTGCTAGATTCTAGTAATTTATAAAGTATGAAGATCCATCTCATTAACTTCACTTTGTAACACCTGAGGTGTCTTCACAGTGTTTGTAGTATCATAGAGTGGATTATTCTTCTCCGTATAGCTAGCATAGGGCTGCATTTCATCCTAAGAAAGATCTCAAAGTCAAAATCAATTCAAAAAAGTCAAAAATCATTACAGAAATTACCCATATTTTTTTAACAAGTGCCCATAGCTTAAGTATCTACCAATAATGTTTATATGTTTATCTCTGGCCTTACATGAACATAGAGTAAGATTTTTATTTTACTATTTTATCAAAAAATATTTCTTTATTACTTAAGTCCCAGTGTCAGATGATAAAATTTGAGTAAAAGTAGGAATAAAGAAGAATGAAGTGATATGAGAAATATTTCAGAGGAGAGGATTGAAGACTTAGTAAGCTACAGTAATAAGAGATTGAGTAGAAGAGGTTTAAAACTCGAGTTAGAGGGAAAAGATGATAGTATTAAAAAAAGAAAGTTAAGGATTAGAGATGGTTTCATAAGGAAGAAAACACCAATTCAGTTTCTCCAAAGATCACGTCCAAACGAGGAAAACATTATGTGTTTTGTAAAATGCAGTTCATAAAATGAAAATATGGATTTTGAGTGGTGTATAAATAATACTTGGTAGATAATTAACAAAAGAAGTACACCTAACTATTAGCATTTGTAAAATCAGAATTTTTACTTTTCAACTAAAATATTAATGTTGAAGCAAATTACAAATTGTGTGGCTAGATTTTCAGACTACATGGCTTAAAATAATTGCAAAATATTCTTTTAAATTTTATCTTACCTCCTCAACTGGAGTAGCTTCTGTTTTTTTCAATTTACATTTTCTGTAAAAAAAAAAATTAACTGGAATGAATGCAGGAAACATTATTATTTATATTGAAAACAGAAAAACAAAAACAGTATACTATTGGCAATTATTGTTTGTTTTGGTGGAAACCATGATAGATCAGACATGAACTACCAGAAACAAGTGCAGAAAGCTGCTTGTAATTAATAACACCCAAATAAGCTAATTCTGGATTTTGGAAAAGGAAATAATATTATGCAATAGATGTAATAGAATATATGTGACACCCCTCTTTGGAACATGAAATAAATTATGGCAATTCTTTTCTCAAATAGTAAATTAGCATGCACTCTCTTCCCAAAATCTTGCCCTAAATGGCCTAATTCTCTATGCTTGCCTGCCATGATAAACTAGCAAAATTCCTCTCATCCTTCAGAGTAGTCCAATTCTAACACCTTCAGATTATGAGGAAAAAATGATTTAACATCTTAATTTTACCCAGTCAAATCCCTATTTCCTGGCCCTTTCTAGCCCAATAACACTGAAGAAGAAAAAATATCAGTTAATACCTGCAACCACTGATTTTCAAGAACCAAATGGATCCCACGATGACCAAAATAATAAAAATAGAAGAGATTATATAGAGAATACTTATGCTTTCCAGAATTTGGGCACCTGCATATAAAGACACAAAAATATATGATTTAATATTATTCAGCACTAAAAAGTAATGAGCTATCAAGCCATGAAAAAGCATGGAGAAAACTTAAATACATATTACTAAATGCAAGAACCAATCTGAATAGCTACATACTGTATGATTCCAACTATATCTGGAAAAGGCAAAACTATGGGGACAGTAAAAAAGTTAGGGGTAGCTAGAGGTTAGGGTAAAGAGAAAAATGAATAGATGGAGCATAGAGGATTTTTAGGGCAGTGAAACTACTTCGTATGATTCTATAATGGTGAATATATGTCATTCACACATTTGTTAAAATTCATAGAATGTACACCTAGAGAAACCTAATGTAAACTATGGACTTTCGGTAATAATGATGTGTGAATGTAGGTTCATCTATTGTAACAAGTGGTTTGAGACCTAGAGAGAGGGAAAGCTGTGCATGTGTTAAGGCAGGGGGTACAGGAACTTAACTTGCTGTACTTTCCACTCAATTTTTCTGTGACCGTAAAACAACTCTAAAAATTAAAGTGTATTAAAAAAAATAAAATACATATGGATATAATGTTTAAATGATGTGGCACAATACATAAAATTTACTGATGTGATTTTATTTTAAACACTTTGACCTATTAATCATTCAAATAATTGTCATAATAAAATTTCTTTATCAATTAAAACTCTATGGTTTCCAGCATGACATCATCTTATGGCAGAATCTTGTTGCTTTAAGGATTCATAAATGATCAATTCCTATAGGAGTGGTGCAAAATTTTTTATCTCTCTTTTATAATAATAGCAGAATTTCTCATCTAGAATATTCAGGAATAAATAGTAACTTGTAATAGAAGTAGTGAGAAAAATAACCCTAATTCTGAAGTCACCTTTTTACTAGAGCATTGGAACTAAAATGAATGCTTGGCAGTATCTTGATACAGCATTCATTTATGACTAAAACGCTTAATAAAATGGAATAAAAGGAAAGTATCTCAACATAATAAAGATCATATATGACAAACCCTTAGCTTATATCATATTTAATGGTGAAAAACTAAAAACCTTCCCTCTAAGATCAAGAACAAGACAAGGACGACCACAATCACCACTCTTATTCAATACTGTGTTGGAAGTTTTAGCTAGAGCAATCAGGCAAGAGGAAGGAATAACAGGCATCCAAATGGGAATGAAGAAGTCAAATGGTCATTTTTTGCAGATGCCATAATTCTCTATATAGAAAACTCTAAAGACACCATGACAACAACAAAAAACCTACTAGAAACAATAAACAAATACAGTAAAGTTTTAGAATACAAAATCAACATATAAAAACCCATAGCATTTCTATCCACTAACAATAAATTTCAGAAAAAGAAAGAAAAATTCCTTTCACAATTGCAGCAAAAAGAATAAAATGTCTAGGAATAAACTTAATGAAGCAAATGAAGGACCAATATACTGAAAACTAAGACATTATTAAAAGAAATTGAAGAAGACACAAAGAATGGAAAGATATTTTGTGTTCATGGATTGGAAGAAACAACATAGTTAAAATGACCTTATTACCCAAAGTAACACACAGATTTAATGCAATCCCCATTAAAAACCCAATGGCATTTTTCAAATAAATAGAACAACAAAAAAAAAATTTTTTGTATGGAATCAAAAGACCCAAAATAGCCAAAGAAATCCTGAGAAAAAAGAACAAGGTTGGAGTATCACACTGCCTGACTTCAAATTATACTACAAAATGACAACAATCAAATAGCCCAATATTGACAGAAGGACAAAAACACAAACCAATGAGACAGAATTAAGAGCCCAGAAATAAACTCCAGAATATATGAGCAAATAATTCTCAATAAAGGAGCCAAAAACATATGATAGAAAAAAGAAAACCACTTTAATAAATATGCTGGGAAAATTAGAAAGACACATGCAAAGAATGAAACTCGGAAGAGTTTGGATAAACATGACTGAGTGAGCGACATCCCTAAATCTCTTCCCTTGAACATCTAAAACTCAAAACAAACAAAACAAAACAAAACAAAACACCTAAAACTGCACACCAGCATGTCTGAGCATAAGATCTGTGCATAAGAGCTACCACATGTCAGAACCCAGGGTGTCAGGTTGTGGACTGGGAGAAATAAAGCAACTGCCTCTCGCAGCTGCCAGAGCTCCCTGTAGGAGGAGAGAAAGGAGAGAGTTCCCTGAATAGCCCTGCCTGGGAAAGCTGTGAGCTCCACGTGACCAGCACCAGGTCCCGGTTATCAGGGCAGAAAGCAGAGAAGTGGGACAACAGAGAAACAACAGTTGATTTTTACTAGCCATGGTTGCAAAACTGAGGCTGAGCTGCAGCCTCCAACTCACAACCAGAGGGCCCCTCCCTCCATTTCCTCCAAGACCAAACACCGCAAAACCCCAGGGAATCTGAGCAAACACTACCAAAACTGTCGCTAACACTGACAGGGACTAAGATCGAGAGTACTTCTAAAAAAACTCACTGAGTGCTGAAACAAGTCATATAACAAATTTCAGGGATTAAAAAAAAAAACAACTAATGTGAAAATCGAGACTGAAACCTCAAAAAAAAAAACAGAATAGATCTTCTGGAGATAAAAACACACACATCACACACACACAACACACACACACACAACCACACACACTGCAAGAATTGAAAAATGAAATAGCAAGCTTGGGAAATAGAGTAGGCCAAATGGAGGGAAGGATCAATGATATTGAAGATAAAAATCTAGAAATAAATAGGAAGGAAGAAGAGAGAAACCGAAGAATGAAAAATAATGAAAGAGAAATACAAGAACTAATGGACACATCAGGAGAGGAAACAAGAATAAGGAGCAGGGATAAAAAGCATTTTCAGACAAATAGTTGACAAGAATTTCCCCAAATCTAAGGAATGAGCTGATGGTTGGAATTCAAGAAGTCAACAGAACACCCAATTATTTCAAGCAAATGGATTCGGAGAAAAAGTGGGGTAGGTACTAATATCAGATGAAATAGACTTCAAAATTAAAAAGGCAAGAAAGATACTGAGGGACATTTCATAATGATAAAGGGTATCATGCGCCAAGAAGACATAACACTTATTAATATCTATGCTCCCCATCAGGGAGCCCTGAAATATGTAAGCAATTACTAACAGAACTAAAAGGAGAAACAAAAAAACATTATTGTAGTAGGGGACCTAAACACCCCTGTTGGATATGGACAGATCATCCAAACAGAAATCAGTAAGGAAATAACATCCTTAAATGACACATTAGACCAAACTGAACATAATTGATATTTATAGAACTTTCATCCCAAAACAGCTGATTATACATTTTTCTCAAGTACACATGGCACATTCTCAGAACTGACCAATACTGGGACACAGATATAGCCTCAACAAATATAAGAGGGTTGAAATCATACCAACATTTCTCTGATCATAATGCCTCGAAACTAGAGATCAACTGCAAAAAGAAATTAGGAAGAATCATATACATGGAGATTAAACAAATATGCTACTGAAGAATAACTGGGTCAGAGAAGAAGTAAAAGAGAGATCAAGAGATACATAGAAATGAATGATAATGATAGTAAAACATATCAAAACTTTTGGGACATGGCAAAAGCGGTCATAAGAGGAAAGTTCATATCATTACAAGCCTATTCCAAAAACAAGAATGAGCCCAAATAAACAACCTAATACTTCATCTTAAAACTAGAAAATGAAGAACAAATGAAGCCTAAAGTCAGCAGAAGGAAAGAATAATCAAAATTAGCAGAAATAAATGAAATTGAAAACAAAACAAAAAGCAATAGAAAAAAATAAATGCAACAAGAGCTGGTTCTTTGAGAAGTTAATAAAATTGACAAACCCCTGGCTAGACTCACTAGAGAAAAAAGAGAAAGACAAAAGAAATCAGGGGTGAAAGAGGAAATTATGACAGACACCAAAAATATAAAGAATCATGCAAGAATACTATGAAGAAGTATATAACACAAATTTAATAACTTAGAAAAAAATGGACAAGGACTTAGAAAGATACAACTTCCTAGTCGGACTCAAGAACTGGAAAATTTAAATAGACTGATCAGCAGTATGGAAATTGAAACAATCATCAAAAACGTACCAAAAAGTAAAAGTCCAGGACCAGATGGCTTCACCAGTGAATTCTACCAAACATTCAAAGAAAATTTAATACCTATTCTCCTCAAACTCTTCCAAAAAACCAAAAAGGAGGCAATACTTTCCAACTCATTTATGAGGCCAATATTACCTGATACCAAAACCTGGTAAAGATAACACAAAAAAAGAAAACTGCAGACTCATATCTCTCATGAACACAGATGCAAAAATTCTAAATAAGATGCTAGCCAACCAAATACAGCAACATATTAAAAAGATTATCCACCACAATCAAGTGAGCTTCATCCCAGGGGCACAGGGATGATTCAACATACAAAAATTGATTAATGCAATACACCAAATAAACAAATTAAAAAATAAGAATCATATGATATATCAATAGATGTAGAAAAAGACTTGAAAGATACGGCAACCATTTATGATCAAAACACTTAACAAAATCAGTATAGAAGAAAAGTACCTTAACATAATAAAGGCCATATATTACAAACCTCAGCCAACATTATACTTAATGGTGAAAAACTAAAAACCTTCCCTCTAAGATTAGGAACAAGACAAGGCTGTCCTCTATTGCCACTGTTATTCAATATAATATTGGAGGTCCTAGCAAGTGCAATCAGACAAGAGAAAGATATAAAAGGCATCCAAACAGGAAATGAAGAAGTCAAACTGTCACTATTTGCAAATGACATGATTCTATATATAGAAAACCCTAAGACTACAAGAACACTACTAGAAACAATAAGCAAATACAGTAAAATCTCTGGATACAAAATTAATGTTCAAAATCCATAGCGTTCCTATACTCTAATAATGCAGCATCAGAAAAAGAAGTGGAAAACATAATTCCTTTGGCAATTGCAACAAAAAGAATAAAATACCTAGGAATAAATCTAATGAAACATGTGAGGACCTATATAATGAAAACTACAAGACTCTATTAAAGAAATCGAAGAAAATAACAAAGAAATGGAAAGATATTTCGTGTTTTTGATTGGAGGAATCAACATAGTTAAAATGACCATATTATCTTAAAGCGTTATACAGATTTAATGCAAATCCCATCAAAATCCCATTGGCATTTTTTAAAGAATAGAACAAAAAAGTCATCAGATTTGTGTGGAAGCACAAAAGAACCTGAATTGCAAAGCCATCTTGAGAACAAGAATGAGGCTAGAGGCGTCACCCTGCCACTTCAAATTATACTACAAAGTGACAATAATTAAAATGGCATGGTACTGGCAGAAAAACAGACACACAGACCAGTGGAACAGAATTGAGGGTCCAGAAGTAAACCCGTATTTATATGGGCTAATAATTTTCGACAAAAAAGCCAAAAACATGTAGTGGAGAAAGGAAATAAATGGTGCTGGGAAAACTGGAAGGACACCTGCAAAAGAATGAAACTGTTGTTTATCACCACACACAAAATAGATTAAGGACCTGAATATAGGATCTGAAATAATAAAATGCATAGAAGAAAACATGAAAATTAAACTCAAGGACCTTGGACTGAAAGGGGATTTTATGAATTTGACCTCAAAGGCAAGGGAATAGAAGCAAAAATAAATGAATGGGACTACTCAGCAAAGAATTTGTCAACAAAGTAAAGAGACAGCCATCTGATGGGAGAATATATTTGCAAGCAATGCCTCTGATAAAGGTCTAATATCCAAAATATACAAAGAACTCATACAACTTAATAACAAAAACAAAAAAACAATCCAATCAAAAAATGGGCAGAAGACCTGAACAGACACTTCTCCCTAGAGGACGTACAAATAGCCAACAAATATTTGAAAAGGGGCTCAACATCGCTAGCTATTAGGGAAATGCAAATCAAAACCACAATGAGATACCATCTCACATCTGTTAGAATATATGTTATCTACAGGACAAGTAATAACAAATGTTGGAGAGGATGCAAAGAATAATGAACCCTCATACACTACTGGTCAGGATGGAGGTTCCTCAAAAAACTAGGAATTGATTCACCACATGATCCAGCAATCCCTCTACTGGGTATTTACCCCAAAGATTTGAAAACCCATATGCAAAAAGATATTTGCACACCGATGTTCATATCAGCATTATTCATGGTGGCCAGGACATGGAAGCAACCGAAGTGTCCTACGATAGATGATTGGCTAAAGAAGCTATGGTACATATATACAATGGAATATTACTCAGCCATAAGAAGAGATGAAATACTGCCATTTGCGACAACATGGATGGACCTTGAGATAATCATACTAAATGAAATAAGCCAGACAGAAAAAGTTGAAAATCACATGATATCATTTATATGTGGGATATAAACCTAAAAGCAACAAATGAACAAGACAAAAAAACAGAGACTCATGGGCATGGACTATAGTCTATTGGTTCCAGAGGGTAGAGGGTAGAGGAAGGGGGGAAGTAGATGGGGTTAAGGGTGTTGAATACGTGGTGACAGAAAGAAATCTAACTATGGGAGGTGAACAATGGTGTAAATATGTATATGCCTTAATGTTAAAGTGTACAGATGAAACTTATTGGATTTCATTAACCAATGTCACCAAAAGAAAATTAAAAATTTTTAAAAAGGAATGAAACTAAACTGCTGTCTGTCATTATATGCTAAAATTAACTCTAATGGATCAAAGACCTAAATATAAGACCTGAAACAATAAATTACACAGAAGAAACATAGATACTAAACTTATTGGCTTTAGATTTAGAGAAAATTTTATGAATTTGGTCTCAAAGAGAAGGGAAGTAAAAGCAAAAATAAATGAATGGGACTATGAAAAACTAAAAACTTTAGCACAGCCAAAAAATCAGCAATAAGAGAAAGAGGCAACCAATTGAATGGGAGAAGATATTTGTGATAAATGCCTCCAATAAGGGGCTACTATTCAAAATATATAAAGAACTCATACAACTAAACAATAAAACATACTATCCAATTTAAAAATGGGCAGGAGACCTGAACAGACACTTCTCCTAAGAAGAAGTGTCTGTTGGTCAGACATATGAAAAGATGCTCAACCTCACTAAGCTATTAGGGAAATACAACAAAATCACAATGGGATACACCTCACACCTGTTAGAATAGCTATAATCAACAGAACAAGTAATAACAAATATTGGAGAGGATGCAGAGAAAAAGAACCCTCATACACTGCTGGTGAGACTACAAATTGGTACAGCAACTATAGAAAATAGTATGGAGATTCCTTTAAAAACTAAGAATTGATCTACCATATGATCCAGCAATCCTTCTACTGAGTGTTTATCCCAGACTTGAAAACCATATCCAAAAAGATATTTGCACACTGATGTTCATAGCAGTACTATTCACAGTGGCCAAGACATGAAACAACCAAAGTGCCCTTCAATAGATGATTGTCTAAAGATGTGGTACATATATAAAATGAAATATTACCCAGCCATAAGAAAAGATAAAATATTGCCATTTGCAACAGCATGAATGAGCTTGAGATTATCATGCTAAGCAAAATAACTCAGAAAAAATAGAGACCCATACGATTCCCCCATATATGGGATATGAAACTAGCAGAGACTAATAAACAAGCAAACAAACAGACTCATGGACACAGACAACAATTTAGGTAGTTACCAGAGGGAAGCAGGAGAGAGGGTTTGATAAGATTAAAGGGGGTCAAATATATAGTGACAGAAAGAAATTTAATTTTGTGTAGTGAACTTACAATGCATATACATATGATTTATTACTGAATTTTACACTTGGAGCATTACAAAGCTCAATCTGACAAAAGGACAAGTCAACAAAGGAATTGCCAGGCAGTGGTTTTAAGACCAAGCTCTTGATGTTCCACGAATGTGGCTGGGGCAGCAGAGTGAGGTGAAGTGAAAGCTGTCCAGTCCATGATCTTCCTTCAACAGTTTTGTTTTTAAACATTGGATTTCTTGGTATTTCATTCAAAAAGAAACACGTGGTTTTACATTTTAAAATAACAGCATTGTCCTAAAACCTACTCTTTCAAACTAACGAGCTCTTTCATTGGAAGTGTACCAGCAGAGGCTGAACATCCACCCTATAAGGAATATGGAGGAGATCCTGCCCTGGGTGAGAGTGGACTAGCCAGTGCCTTCAGTTCTGACATTCTATAAATATGACATTATATCATATTACTAGGTACTCAGATTTCATACATAATGAGGGCACAATTACTCTTCTCTGTGAATCTGCTAAACTCTTTAAAGTAAAAAAAATAGCACTTTAAGAATGGATATTGAAAAATGGCAGTTCAAGCACATAGGTTTGTTCTTCTCCTTTCTTAAACCTTACTAAAATACAGGTTAAAAAAAATTAAGTATAAACTTGCAAACACAAAGAAAAATGGATGAAGTCAAGAGCAGATGAAAGACTTCAACTTGTGTTTAGGTGAAAAAGAAACATGAGTGGCAAATAATTTTTAGAGTCAAGTAAGTAAAAACCTTAATGCCCACAGAACTCCAGGAGGACTCTAGAATAGAAGAGACTAAATATAGAGAAAAGGATATGTGGGGGGATGACATGTTGGCTAAAAGTTAGAGGCTTCTTTTAAAGTCTGTAATAAGAGCAGGTAGCTCCCAAGCCTCTTCTACCCCGTGCAACCAGGTCACTACATCTTCCACAACCAGCTGAAAAACTGGAAGTTTGACCCAGAGAAGATGAAGTGGAGAGAATCCAGAGTCAAGGATCCAGACATAATGGAAGGTCGAAATGAAGTGCCAAACTAAAGAGAGGAATTAAAAGAAAAATTTAGTTCTGAACAGACGCGCGCGCGCGCGCGCGCACACACACACACACACACACACACACACACACACACTACACCCCTCTTCTTCCCTGTTCCCAGAACACTTGATAATCAGGCTTATTCCTCTAAGGCAAGAGACTGGAAAGTTATTTTCTCCAGAACCTAAACAGCCTCAGAGGTAAGATGTTCAGCTAACTAAGGAATCCCCAATTCTTCAACAACAACAAAATCCATTTACCACTATTTCACCCTATTAAAACTAACTATTTGGCAAGCCCACCCACAGATAATATAGCTTCCAATCAGCTAACTTTTGAATGCCCAATTTGAAATGAATGGACAGTGAAGGATTACCAAAGAGTTAAGGAAAACCTTATATGTAAAAAAGATTATAATTAGCAAATGTGTAGAAGCAGAAGGAATTCAGATTAAATAGACATGAAATTAAGCAAAGAACAAGAGAAATAAAATACCCAATAGCTGTACAGTCTAGTAACCAAACAGGCTAGATTAGAACAAGGACGTGTAAAAACTCTAGAAGGATATCTGCAGAAAAAAATGGGACTGATGGATTACCTAATAAATCTCACCATTGGGTAAATAGTATTAATAGATATTTTCTAATTTTGTCAGTGAGCTTAGTGATACTAACAATAGGTATAAATATTATTAAAGTAACAAAAGAGTAAATCAATTAGTAAAGCAAAATGATTCATAAAAAATATGAGTTTATTTTTTGGTTTAGCACTTAACAAAATTACATATTCAAAATAATATAAACAATGGCTATTTAAATAACCAAAATTACTATATATTACTATAATAAAATATGAACGCACAAAAAGGTAAAGTTAAATCCTCATTTACCATTAAAAAAAGGTGGGCACATAATGTCTAAATTTGATATGTTTAAGAAATATCAGTATGAACACATTATTCAGAAAAAAAAGCTAATTATCGGGAAAAAAAAGAAACATCTAAAGATTTTAATGTTCTTGATTCTAAGGAGCAGAGTGAAGGAGTAAAGGTGAAGAGGCAGAAGGGCTGATCTTTTTCATTATAAAACCTTATAGAACAATTTGACTTTGCGTGTGTGATGATTAAAATAATGTTTAATTTTTTAATAACAAGAAATGAGAGTAGAATGGTATGGGAGAGTAGAAAAACTGAACAGTGGTGAACTAATCATAAATGTTATAATAAATTTTTAAAAATTTTTAGAAAAACCCTAGAGAAGAAAAATTAACACAGACAAAAAAAAAATCTATGTAGAAAATTTATGGATGATTTTATCCTTCTAATGAAAGTATACATTTCTGTTTAAAATTATACTTTATCCCACTAAAACCAAATTATTCATTTAGAGTACATTACTAGTATAAAGTGAACATTAAATTCTATTTATTTCAATTATTGAAGAATAAACATTCTAAAATATGGCTTTTACAACAATGTCTGTATTATTCTTCTAGATATACCTTTTACATAGTGTAAGAGCAAAGGATAAAACAGAGGATGGGGAGAACATAAAGAAATTCTCTACATAATTCTTTTTCCTTCTTACCATAATGCCTCAGAAAGAATGGAAAAATCAGACACAAAACTAGAATTACTAACCTTGACTCAGCTCTATGGACTGACTCGTGTTGCCCGTCCAATGGGAGACAAAACAGGACACAGTAGACACATTGCTATCTGCCCAGTGGCATGTACTCTGGACAGTCACTGTGCATTGTCCAGATTTCTTGCTCAGTGACACAATCTCCTTCTGGGTCCAAGAGATCTGTGCAGCTGGCTTCCCTGCAATTGCCTTGCACACCACAGTTTTGTTCTTGCTTTGAAACAGGGTCACCTCAGGGGCCACTGCAGAGATGTAGGGAAAATACATAATATATGTATTTTTTTTATGTCTTAATACATAATATACGGAATGTAAAGACATTTATTTCAGTCCCAAATCTGGCTATTGGAAATACCACAATATATGATGCCCCTTACCTGACACATGGAGGTGATAGCCCAGATGGAAATTCCCATCAGCTGTTGTTATCTGACACTGGTAATACCCATCATGAGCGATGGCCACTGGATCGATCTGAAGGGTAAAATTCTGGTCAGGTCGGAAGGCCCAGGTTATTCTCTTGTCAGTACAGTTTCGTTCCACAGTCTCATTTGTATCTCTCCTGTAGGCTCTGGTGCAGGGAGGCTTGTCTCTGAGGACTATTTCCCATGTCATCAAATCTGCTTTCAGCAGGGCAGGCTGGTGACAAGGAGCATGACCATTGTATTCACCAGTACAGACCAGGAAACATCAACTACACACACACACACACAAGAATGATTGGGAAAAGAAAAAAAAAAAAAGCTTGGTAAATAAGTGTGTTAAATTTTCCATAACATATTACATTGAAGTTGTTGTACTAAATATTAACTTGCTGGTGGTCTTATTCCAAAAATGTTAGACTTACATTAAAAAATTAAACATTTTCAAAATGTATATAAATATTGACACCAGATCCAAAGATTAACTCATTTTCTCCTATATTATGTATTATTAGGTAAACAATATGTATTTATGTGTAAGAAATATTTTAAGTATTTTTGAAATTAATTCATGAGTTTTGATATCTATGAAATGACCAAGAAAAACAAATTCTCAATTAAAAGGCAAAGACCATGAATATTCTGGTCAGAGATCATTAGATTTATTTTATGACTCATGCTCCTCAGGATAGAAAATGGGATAATTAGTGATGTGGTTGTGGCCTCCTGAATTCTGATCAGAGAGAATAAATCAGTGAAATCAGAACTAAATACCGATCCCTAAAGGTGTTACTTCAGACAAACATAAATGTGGCAAGTGGTGTTAAAAATAACTGAGATGGTATTTGTGCTGAGCAAGCTGGAAATTTTTTTTTAAGTTGATTTTTTATTTGGAGAATCAGAAAGTCAGCAAACTCAACCAATCTTTCTTCCTTCCTTCCTGTTCAGTCTCACATTCCCAAAGAATTCAACTGTGAAATTGTTCCACAGATTTGTTTCCATACATTCAATCTAATTATGAGGATTAAAGTAGAAGTTGACTCCTTTTGCCCATCTTTTAAAGTAAAAATTAAGCCCTGCAACATATAAGTATTTTTCAACATGAAAGCCCATGCTTTCCCATAAACCTACATAATGTGTTCATGACTGGTAGGGGTTTACTGAGAGGTGATAAGGTATATCTGTTACAACTCACCCATAATAGAGTGTCAGTGACTTCATCGGTTTTAATATGAGCAGAGCCAACTATGGCAGGGCAAAATTCTTATGTGAATGAAGATTATTGTGCAAAACTCTACATTTGATATCTTCTCTCCTTTCCTCTTTTGGTCACCTTCCTCTCCTGTGATGTACTCAAGCCTTTGAATTACACAGCTAAATAAAGATCACTTAACTGGATGAAGGAAGAGGGAGGATATTAAAGCAGATCCAAGAGGCATTAAATCCATGCTCTTTCCACCACTCCAGGTGGCATCCCCTTACTGAAGGTATCTCCAACTTGACAACGGCTTAGAGGCAAGCAAGAACTTGACTTAGAGAACTAGAGTTGGATGTGGGCAAGAACATATGTGTCATAAGGGAAAGATGCTGAAGATAAAACTAGAAATAAAAAAGACTGGTGAGGGAGCAAGTTGTGAAGGCTTTGTGTTCTGAGGAGCTTGTAAACACTATAAGATGTTAATGTGTTGCCTAATATTTATTCTCAAGATCTATCTTTTTTTAAAAAAAGTATTAGCTAGTCAAATAATCATGTGTATTTTGACAGGGCCACAGTATCCAAGAAAGTAACTCCGATGTGAGGGTTCCAAATACGGTGGATATTCTATGTTCCTTCACCTTCCTCCATTCTATGGACTTCAGTCAATCACCCTTCTCCTTTAATGATAGTTCTTATCATATTGCTATTATTTCATCCTCTCTTCACTCTCCTTTTACTTTTTTTATAACTGGTGATAATTTACAATGTCCAGTCACTACCCTACACTAAATGGGTTTGCCACCTAACACATATATCCTCATATACTGCTGTGATTAGCCAGGGTGATTTCACTTGTTACTTCGCTGAGGGGATAGAGAGTAGATTCTCAAATTTGCTCCAAAACCAGTAGTCACACATAGCTCATCTTTCTGGATCTTTTGTCTGTAAATAACTTCTGGTCTCATCCAGCCTTGTGCACTCAGACAAATTCCAATTGGCTTTTGGGCATTTCCTTTCTTTCTTTTCTCACTACCATCCCCTATCTTAAGTTCCCATCACCGTGTACCTAGATTATTGCAAAAGCCTCCTAACTTCTGTTTCTGATTCAAAACTATCATGACTTCAGTTCATACCTTACATTGCAACCAGTTACTTCATTCTACAACATAGATGTGATTCGCTCAACTCTAATACCCTTTAGAGATCTCTCAGTGCCTGAAGAAAATGTTTAAATGTCTTTGTACTGGCTTTGAAAGCCCTCTTTTTAAAGTTGACTCACCTTGCCAATCTTATCAACCCCTACATTGCCCCCTACTTTAGAAAGAGAACACAAAACACAATTTTATTTCTATGTCTTTATTCACACAGTTCCTGACTCTGGCATGACCTTCACACTGCTCTTTGTCTCGTATAATATTCCTCTTCCTCTAAGACCCAACTTATGCTGCATCCACTTGAAGCCTTCTCTGACCCCTTCTAGTAGTCCCTTCCTCTACACTCCTGATACACTTGATGTGAGCACTCATCTCTTCTGCTTTATGTAATAAATGTGTTCATGTCTGTGTTCCCTCATAAAACTGAGCTCCGTGAGGGCTCTCTGATAGTCTTGCTCATCTTTGTGTTAGCCATAAAGCCTAGCACAGTGCCTGATAGAAAAAGCTCTATAATCTTCTAATGGAATTGAACTGCTTTGGGAAGAGAGACAGGGTCATTTCGGGTCCTTCACACCACAGCTTTCAGATCACCGTATTCTTCAATTAGGCACAAGGCTGGCCCTCAAACCAGACCAGCAACTTATTTATAAAGAAGTTTAGCACTCTATGCCATCAGTACTAGCTTCTAGAAAAAAAATATATATATTACCTTCTATGGGATTCTGCTTATTCTCCATAGATGAAACTAGAAAAATATTCAGAGAAAAGTAAATTTTAGGCACTTAAATGGAATGGAATCTGCTAGTTCTCCACAAAAACTTATGTAAATATGTTAGAAAATAAGTTAATCATAACTGAATAACATTAAAAGCTTTACAAACCAGAAATTAGAATTAGTCTATCATTAAATGGAAAAATATGTTAACATTGGAAAAGTGCATTCATAAGCTATTAATCAGTATTTCCTATTTATGAGGTACTTTGTTTGGTGCTTGACAACTATTTTTCAAAGGGTAATCCTGCCCCTACCCATTCCACAGCCACAGTGGATCGGCCAACCATGGGCACTGCATGTAAGGTGCACTGATTAAAGTCTTGTCTCCAGATGCCATCCCCTGATTAAAGTTGTTTTGGTTCAGTGTGGATACCTCACTCAGCTGGACCAAATCAGAGCACTTTCTCAAGAATTCTGGAACCAGAACTGAGAAGAATAATTTATCCCACTTCTTTCCCCACTTTTCCTACTATAATGGTTAATTTTATATATTGACTTGGCTAGGACACAGTTCTCAGATATTGAGACAAACATTATTCTAGATGTTTCTGTGAAGATAGTTTTAGATGAGGTTAGCATTTAAATCAGTAGACTTTGAGTAAAGCAAATTACCCTTCATAATGTGGGTGGGCTTCACTCAATTAGTCAAAGATAGAAAGGCAGCTCTGCCGGTAGACCACTTTCAGACTCAAGCTGCAACTCTTCCCTGGGTCTCCAGGCTGCTCACCCGCTCTGCAGATTTTGGACTTGCCAAGCCCCCACAATCACATGAGACAATTCCTTAAAATCTCTCTCTTTCTCTCTTTCTCTCTCAACACACACACACACACACACACACACACACACACACACACACACACACGCACATCCTGTTGTTCTGTTTCTCTGAGGAACCCTGATTCATACATCTACCTTGGGAAGAATGAAGAAGAAGCAGAAGCAGACAGACAGACAGACAGACAGACAGACAGATAGACAGACAGATATGACTATCTTTATCTAGCTAAAATTTCCAATTCCATAGCTCTTGAGACCTAATGCATTCCTTCTTTGGGTTCTACAGAGTTTCTGATAAAGTAGTCTTAATTTACTTCAAGTTTGGTTTCTAAAAAACTTCTGTTTTGTAGTATTGTTTTTTTTAAAAAAAAAACGACGATTTTAAAATATTTTTTATAATTTTAAGGGCTAAAAATGTTCTTCCTCTGAGTTTATAAGACCATCATTCGTGTGAGCCCTCCATTATAAAAATATATTTCTTGCTCTCCTATTCTAATTTTGCACACAGTTCTACCACATTAAAAAAAATAAAGAAAGAAATTCAGTAAAGCCCTTAGAAATGAGCAGCAAATAGACCTCCAAAATAATTTGACCTTTCTAACCAGCTAACTGTCATTGGCTTAGGTGAGAAGGAAGGCAAAGAGTGAGATTCTATTATATTTAGTTCATATTGGGCTCAAGAATATACTCTAGTAGCAGATAAGAAATCAGAGCTGACCTCAGAAGGTTTACCCAGATCAAGCTTTGGCTTAGGTATTCTAGATTCTCAAACTCTAAAAATCATAGCTTTCACAATAGCTTAGCCTTTCCAGACCTCTGCCATCCTAACACATCCAGCTTCCAAGTGTTCTGGGGTCTGTCGATCTCTTCCATTGTCAAATTGACCACAACCAAGACTGAGAGTTTACAACAGAAGGAAATTTAGGATATGGGTACTTTGATGGTATTGTTGAAGTTTTCATTTGGAAATATTGAGAGGAAAATTTAAAGTTTTTTAGGAATAAGAGGTATAAGTAAAGTGGGGCAGGAGTACTGGGAAAGGGAAAAATCAGGGTCTACAAACATTTCCATGAAGGGCCAAAAAGTAAATATTCAAGGCTTTGCAATCCATATAGTCTGCATTGCAAGTATTCAACTTTGCCATTGCATCTAGAAAGCAGTAATAGATGATACTTAAATAAATGAGTGTGGCCTTATTCCAATGAAATTTTGTTTACAAAAAAATGCAGTTAGTGAGATTTTGCTCATGGGCCATAGTTTGCTGACTCTTGATTTAAAGTATAGTGTTCTGTTTGCTCTAATTTCTTGTATTTACCATAATTAAAAACAATAAATACCTATTGGGTAGTCTATTTTTTCTTCTTACTTTGCCTTAAAAATAAACTAAATTCCTACTAACAACTCCAAGTTCTCCCACAAGTAAAATAAATTTCCTATTCTGTTTTTATTATAAGTAGCAACTCCATTCCTTCCTTCCTTCCTTCCTTCTTACTTTCCTCTTTCCCTCTTCCTTCCTTCTTTCCTTTCCTTACTTTAAGTGAAATGTGGCAAGTATTGAGGGTACCCAATAGGATTCTGATGAATAAGAAAATTACAATGTGCCCTGCTCCATTCCCAGTTAATGTAGTTGACTGAAGATCAAGAGATGGTAGCCATGAAGACAAAGATTAATTTAGCGGATAAGAGCTTTCCTTTATGGGCATTTTGGCCTCTGCAACCCTGAGACCTGCTCTCTATTTTTAAAAGTATGGTCTATTTCCAATGGAAAGTTTGAAGAACTCAGCCCTGATTGATGCCTTTAAGGAGATATTTAAAGGCTTTTCTTCTATCTTTTGAATTTTATGACATATGCCCTATAGATAGTATTACTTTTAGTGACAAAGCAAATATTTTCATGCTCTAAACTGTTAAATTGTTGCCATTTCAGTGGATTCTCATTTTAGAAAACTTGTCTGGGAATATTGGCAATCTGGCCATATTAGCACTTATGAAATATGACTAAATAAATGTCCAGATACTACAGGATTCTGTTAGAAGAGCCTGGTCTTGCAATAAGTGGTGTCTTTATAAATGACTTAAATAATGTCTTCAAGTATTTTCAGTTTCAGTGATTTCCCAGTGGGTTAGAATGTAAAAGAGACCTTCTGCTTAATAATTTTTCAGTGAATGGAGACCCAGGGAGAAATCTGTCTCTCAAACCAAGTACCAAATTCTCCGACAATCAAGCAAAATCCACCTCCTTCTAAAGAATACTTTGAGAATCAGTAAATTAGGAAAATCAGTAAATTATTTTTACAACTTCTCATAGAGATAAAACTCATGAGTTAGAATTTACTCTTAGGTGTACAAAAAATTCTTTTTAGAAGAAAAAAGGTTTACGCTTATTTTTTCAAATATTCTTCTGATTATTTTTAAAATACTGGACACTTTTTAAAACTTTGTTAATTGCTAATACATGAGTTTTATTATTTCTATTGGCAGCTAGTTGCTATAGAATTTCATATCAATAGAAAGTCTGTCCTTCTTACTCAGTCCTGCTGGAAGCTTTGTATATACCAAAGTAGTACAACAAATATTTAAAACTTCTGATCAATGGTCCTGAGTTTTTTCCCTAATTTCTTCATATGAAACAAGTTTTCTTTTAAATTTAGAAAGATTATAGTTTTACGTTGTTAACATCAAAAATATCATTTAACTCTTTCACAATGTACATATACACATAATATACATATATAGACTGAAAAAAATATGAATTGTGTTTTTTAAAACATATATACAGTAGAAAAGTAACTTAATTACTCATTATATCCACTTCCTTATAAATAATATATATAACCATAAACTTGGTCACTGGAAGCCAGAAGTCTGAAATCAAGGTTTTAGCAGGGCCGTATTGCTTCCAAAGACACTAGGGAAGAATCCTTCCTTGCTTCTTCCAGTTTTTGGTCACTGCCAACAATCTTTGGTGTTCCTTGATTCGTACATGTATTATTTCAATCTCTGCCTCCCTCTTCACATGACCTTCTCTCCTGTGTCTCTTAAGAATACTAGTCATTGAATTTAGGACCAGCTGTAAGTCAGGATGATCACATCTCAAGAACCTTAACATATTTACATCTTCAAAGAGTCTTTTTCCAAATACAGTGACATTCATAAGTTCTAGGTGGGCTTCTCTCTTAGGGGGACCACCATTTAACCCACTACACTCATGCATTATCCCTACACCTGAGATTTATAGTTTATACAGTTATTTTACTTATTTTATTCTGTAGTTGGCTGTAAATATAGTTTATTCTGTAATTTTTCTAGGTAGTGAGTAATTGAATGTAATTAAAAGAGATATTTATTAAGTCCAAGAATGCATTTTGAAATCATTGGCATTATTTTTACATGAAGTATTCAATAGAAGAAATATCACAGAAATAACAATTTAAAATAAAAGGAAAAAGTTAATTATAATGCAAACGAAATTTTGAGAGACAGTAGGGCTGGGTGGTAGGGCACAAAAAATAAATTACTAACATCTACTAAGACCTATTTTTTAAAGTTTTTTATAAGGTAATAACATGTTTCCAAACTTGAATAAAAAATATTTTGGAAGTTGATTTGTTTACTGATCACATTTTTTAAATAAGTACTAAATAAGCACAGAAATAATTTCAGAATGAAAAATTTACCAACACTCTTAAACTTAAGCAGTCTTTTCTTTAGAGAATTTTAGACAATACCCTCTATAAATGCATATAAGACTATTTAAAATTCTAAAATGTAAAAATTATACAAATATCATGCACTGTCCTAGTAAAATTATTAAAAGATGAGCATTACCCAAACTGCAATTGTCCATGCACATTATCTGCGTTGAGCTGCTTACTGTAACAGAATCTTCTACCCCTGTGCTTATGCACTCTGAAATAGGGTGGAGAGAGAAATATTTATTAGTATACCTGACTCTTAGTTAATTGCCAATGAAAACACAAATTATGACAAGCAAGCAAAATTATCAAAAAATTTGCCCCAGTATGAACTTTTGACCCACTCTTTCTGCCTTTTTGTCATACCTTTACTTTAGGCCCTGAATATCCCTTGTCACCTTCCTGTCTTCATATTCAAATCTAAGTATTTCTTCTCCCTGGCTTATATGTATTTAGTCTATCTCTGTGGAAGAAAGGGTTTTACTATCTGTTACAGACTTTTTAGGCACCAGTGAGTAGGTAGAAAAGGTTTAGAAGCACTATGTTAATTAGATGCTGGTATGGAACAAAAAAGGATTTTCCTAAGCAGTGTTGAAATCACATCATGTATACAATGTATCTATTAACTTCAAATTTTATAGGGCAAGCTCTAAGTGAGAATTGCTAATAAACATATTTTGAATAGCAACTGCTTGGCAAAGTACTTGCTAGGCATAGAAACATCATAATAAAAAATATCTCTTCTCTCCAAGAGCTAAAGTCCAGGAAAGAAAGCAACTATGTAAACAATAATACTGTAAAGTTTTCAGAGTGATGATATAAGTATGCATAATGTCCAGAAGCTAAAAAGAAGTGATGCTTAATTCTAAAAGAGCAGAGGTAAAAGAAGACTCCCTGCAACAGATGATATTTGAACCAGATCTTAGTAGATTAAAAGTTTCCCAGGAAGGTGGAAGAAAAAAGAAAATTGCACACAGAAAGAATGGTGTTTAGAAGTCATAAAGTCACATGGGATTTTCAAAGAACTACAAATAGTTTAGTATTGCCATAAAATGAAAAGATTGGGTGTTTGATTAGCATTGAGGCTGGATATTGGCAGGCTCTGACTATGGAAGGTAAAAAACTATAAAGTGGTCACAATGAAGCAATATACTTCTAGTGCATCTACAGTTAGTGGATCTGACCAGCAGAGAAAGATTTAGGGTAAATTTAATGCGCAGTGTTTTTCTGGAGAAATTTTGAATCTAATGTCCCTCTTAGTTGCCATCTTCTGTAATAAAATGTTATTTTTAAATAATAATTTTTAGCACTTACACTAGTAACAGATATTTAGTAATTTGCATACTGACAAGTGTTATTATCTTCAAACTGTTGTATATGTTTTGTGGGATAAATCAAAGGAGTTAATATGTTGGCATCATTCAATTTTGCGTGTGGAAGAAAAGATACAGATATAAAAATGAATAAGTTTAAGTAAAAACTCTGAGTTCTGAATTTGAGTCAAAAGTATCAGTATCGACTCATAATGTACTTTATTTTTAAAAATGCATCTTCCCTAGCTGCTGCTAAGTTTTGGGATAATTCATCACATTGCAATAGATAATTACTAACATCGCTACCAACTGCATTAACCTAATTGATATTTTTAGAACTCTTTACCCAACGACCGCAGAATACACGTTTTTACACGTTCACATGGTATATTCGCCAAGTTAGACCACATTCCGTGTCATAAAACAAGTCTCAAAAAACTTTTAAAAGCCGAAATTGTACAAAAATATGATCATATTAAAACAGAATTAAATTGGAAACCAATAAGAATAAGACACTTAAGAAAATCCCAACTATTTGGAAATTAAACATATTTCTAAATAATCATTTGATTAAAGAAAAACCTAAAAGGAAATTAGACAATATTTTCAACTGAATAATAGTAAAAATAAAATATATCAAACTTTGTGATATATAGCTAAAGCAATGTTTATAGGAAAATTAAAATTTTAAATGTTATTTGGAAAAGAAGTATCTAAAATCCACCCAAAGGAGCTAAAAACAAAAAAGACAAAATGAAAAAGGAGCTAAAACAAACAAACAAAAAATAGACTAATAATGGTAAGAGCAATAATCATTAAAATGAAAAACAAGCAAGACAGACATTAACAAAATCAAAAGCTGGTGTTTTGAAAAGATCTTCAATCTTTATAAACCAATAACTAGACTTATCAAGAAAAAAAACCAGAGAAATCAATTCTCTAATATCAGGAATCAAATAAGAAATATTAATACAGATACTATATTCATGAAAAAATAAAAGAAAATTAACTATTTTATGCTAATCAAATTCAATAGCTTAGATGAAATGGACAAATTCATTGAAAAATAGCTTTGAAAGCTCATTTTGAATTAAACAAATAATCCAAAGAACCTCATAGCTATTAAAGAAATTATATTTTATTTAATAAAAATATTCCTACCAAACGGGCTTCACTGACAAATTTAAGCAAATAAACAAACTCCTTCAGATAATAGACAAGGACAGAACAATTCCCTCCTCATTTTATGAAGGTAGAATGAACCATATACCAAATCCAGATAAACCCATTACAAATAAGAAAAACAACAGACCAAGAACCTTATAAACATAAGACACAAAGAAATTTACAAAAGAGTAGCAAATTAAATTTAGCACTATATAAAAAGAATAATACATGGTCATATAGCATTTCTCTCAGGAACACAGTTTGATTGAACACTTAAAAATCAATGAAATTCACAATATCAAGAGAATAAAAGAGAGAAAAAAGTGACCAATTCAACAGATGTAGAAAAAGCACTTGACAAAATTTAACATTCATTTATGAGTTTTAAAACTCTAGAAATAGAAGGAAAATTTCCAAAACTGTTAAAGGGCATCTATAAAAATCCTATAGCTAAATCATGCTTAATAATGAAATATTTCCCCTCTGAAATCAGGAACAAAGCAAGAATGTCTGCTCTTACTACTTCTTTTCAATATTACTAGAGGTGGTAGCCATTGAAATAATGCAAGGAGAAAAAGGCATATAGATCAGAAACAAAGACATAAAACTATTTGCTGATGACATGATTATTAGGAATCTATAAAACCAATCCCAGAACTAATTGAATATAGCAAGGTCATAATATAAAATGCTAATTATATTTTAAAGCAATTGTATTTTTATATTCTAGCAGCAAACAATTGAAAAATAAAATTTAAAAACAAACAATTCCATTTACAATAGTAGGAAAAAAACTTGAGGAATAAATTTATCAAAAGATGTGCAAAGCCTGTACACTGAAAACTACAAAACATTACTGAGATAAATTAAAGAATACCTATAAAGGGAAGATAAATATCTTGTTCTTGGACAGAATGACTCAAAATTGTTAAAAGATCAGTTCTCATATTGGTCTATAGATTCAATACAGTCTTAATCAAATTCTAATAGTATTTTCTATAAAACTCAGGAAGCTGATTCTGGCATTTATATGAGAATGTAAAGCTAGACTAGCCAAAGTGATGTTTTAAAAAACACA
Organism: Eonycteris spelaea; assembly: GCA_003508835.1. Classification (NCBI taxonomy): domain Eukaryota; kingdom Metazoa; phylum Chordata; class Mammalia; order Chiroptera; family Pteropodidae; genus Eonycteris; species Eonycteris spelaea. Next base: position 6,690,708 of record PUFA01000084.1, on the reverse strand, counting down.
GATAACATTGGAAGATTTACGCTACCTAATATCAAACTTTATCCAAAAGCTGCAGTAATTAAGGCAGTCTGCCATTAGCTGAAGACACATACTTCAATGGAACAGAATAGAGAGCCTAGAAATAGACTCGCACATGTATGATCTATGATTTTCAACAAAGGTGTTTAAGCAATTTAAAGGAAAAGTGAAGTCTTTTCACAGCTGATCATGAAATAATTGAATATCCATATGAAAAAAAGAACTTCAACTTTTACTTAACACTACACACAAAAATTACCTTAAAGTATATTATCGACTTTAATGTAAAAGCTAAAACTGTAATACTTCTAAAAGAAAACATAGGAGAGAATCTGTGACTTTGGCATATACAAAAAGGTTTTTTAGAATACATAAAAAACAAACAATGAGATAAAATTTGATAAAATAGATATTATCAAAAATTAAAAACCTTCGCTCTTTGAAAAATATTAAGATAATAAAAAGGCAAACCATAGACTAGGAGAAAATATTCACAACACATGTATCTTAAAAAAGACTGGTATGTAGAATATGTGAAGAATTTTCACAATGAGATAACTTTTAAAATCAATTTAAAAACAAATTTTAAATAAATAGACAAATGATTGAACATCTAACACAAGAAAAGATATTCAAATGGCCAATAAATACATTAAAAATGTTTTAAAATAGTTATCATAAAGGATATACAGATTTAAGTCACAGTGAGATAATGATTACATACCTGTAAGCTTGGCTAAAACTAAAAAGACTGATACTATGTATCAGCAAAAATGTGAAGCAATTGAAACTCATATATCACCATTGGGGATGTAAACTAAATATAGCTACACTGAAAATTTTCTGGTAGTTTATTCAAAAGTCAAACATCTGCCCATCATACAACCTAGCAATTTCAATTCTAGATATTTACCCAAGAGAAATGAAAACGTATGGCCATACAAAAACTTGTGCATGAAGTTCATAGCAATTTCATTCACAATAGCCAAAAGTTAGACAAACCAAATGCCAATCATTGGATAAATGGATAAATTATCCAGACAATGAAAACTACTCAGCAACAAAAAGAAACACACAACAATGATGAATCTCAAATCATTCCATTGATTGAATCACATAATTGCATAAAAGAGTACTACTAACATAAAATGCTAACTAGTCTATAGTAACAAATAATAGATCAGTGGATGCCTACAGACAGGGATGAAGGCAAGGATGGATGCAAAGATACATGAAGGGATATTTTGGGAATAATGGAAATGTTTTGTATCTTGTTTGTGGTAATGATTCACAGGGTATATATAACTGTCAAAACTCGTCAATTCATATCATTTGAATAGATGCAGTTAATTGTACATAAATTGTTACTCAATTTAATTAAAAATAACATCAAAAACATCCGATTTTAATACATGTAACGTTAGGATATACATCCACATAAATAAACACAAAACAAAATACAAATGAAAACCATTGACACTGAAAAAAAAAAAACTTTTCCATTGAAGTCAAAATCATCAGTAGAAGACTGTTTTTGAGATTTTACTACTAATGAAATCTCTTACTCACTTTGAGCGCGAGAAGTTTCCTTTCCCAAATGTCATTGTCATATGCCTGAGCAAGCACATATCACCCACGCAATAGACATTGTCTAGGCATGACTGTGCAAACCCATACTCCCAAGACTTCCTCCAGTGAGGGGGAAAAAGTTTCTCAGAAAGAGCACATGGTTTTCTTGTGATGTGAAACCCTTTTTATCTTTACAAAATCCCATGCTCTGCTGCACATTACTGACTAACAAAGTTAGAGATAGGCATTTCTGATATTTCACCATTTCTAATAAAAATCTCTAATTCAGTAACTGTTTTTAAACCGAAATAGAACATAAATTACGCTATACTCAAAAAATTAATATCGCTGCTTAGATTTGTTTATTATTTCTAATGTATAGAGATAGGAAACAGAAAAGTTACAGATGTCCTGCCCTTTCATTCATTTGCATGTTTGGAGGAGAATACAAACAAACAAGGAAAGAGTCTGATAAATTTAATTTTAAGCTAAAAGCATCCTTAAATTGGGATAAAACTGTAACATAAAACATTTGGCTCTGCTCTAGTAAGATGGCCATATAGCTGCAAAAGAGAATAATGTGGAAGAGTTTTAGTTTTACATTTTAAAAAAATATTTCTCTCCAGAACTTGAGGCCTCTACGCTGGTACTGAACTAATTAGAAGTCATTCTTATTGCTTGTCATGTTCTTCACGTCTTTATTTATCATCTCTATTGTTAATTAACATTTATTGAACTTACTACTTAAAAAAAATTAAACAGAATGCATTGAAATCTGTGAAAATATCTTGATATTTTACATAAGAAAAATCAAATGATAGAATTCACTCATTCTTCATTTGATGTTTCAAACTTTCTGACTTCAAAACTCTGTAAGTTATTACAACAAATACAGAGCTAGACCATTATGAATTAAGCAATGACTGGAAGGCATAAGAGATAAGTTCTGCTTCTTCCTCCCTGAAGCATTTTAGATAATTAAATTAATTTATGTGTTCTAGTTCCCACTACAAATCATAGACTATCATTCTTACTTAACAAGTAAGGAATAACTCATGCAAGGTATTCAAAGAACATTACAAACAGGTTTTAAACACAGTAAAAATGAAGCAGTATATCTCTCCTGAAGATGCAAGGCTCCATTTAAAATGAATGCAACTGTGAGACTGAGATCTTAATCACACAAAGTCCCTGAAGTTCAAATTACATTGTCAGGACAATTTTTATTTGGCTAAACTGAGCACACAGCTTTTTGTAATCACCAATGTGGTAAAGTCAATACAGTAAGAAAAGTTTGCTGTAACTTTCTGGCTCCAGAAAGCTTAAAACATCAACCTAACATTTTAGTTAGTGAATGTTTGCTCTGCATTTTTTAAAACTGCATATTGTGGAAGCAGGTTAGACATAAAAGTATTATTTCCTGATATCTTTCAGAGTTGTGAAAGGATTCAAGCACAAAGCTGTGGAAATAAATTGTCTCCTTTTTCAGAGGTCCTTAAAAAAAGATGAATTGTCATCCAGATAGGCTAATTATATTTCTGCCTCTAATGCAGTGGTTCTCACGTTGTAAACTGGGAATTAGTGAAAGCTAATGATAGTCAGCCAGCATATCCATAAATTTTGTAACTTTTGAGGAAAGGAGTCTAATTCATAATTTTATTTCTTATGTCTGAGTAAAAAGTAATATCATCCTATAGGAATAATTGAAAGCATCACCAATTTTCCCCAAATTCCGTTATGTTCTAAATAGCAAACAGGACTGATTGGAATAAGAGACCATGGAATTTTTTTATCTCTTCTAAAGCTACCTGAAGACTAGTGCATTAATTTAATGATAAATGTTGGAAGTAAAAGAAATGTTCTTTTCTATGCCTCCTAAGGTAATGATCAGTATCTCACTAGTAGTTTTCATTCATATGGCACTAGAGTGACCATCTATCAAATATATTAGAGCTTTTGGACTGGTGGAGGGCAACTGAAAGCTATCTTAGTATTCATTTACTCAGTTGCAATAGCTAAGCACTCAATAAATGCCTTTTTATCACAGAGCTTTTATTCTAATGGAAACAATATATATTAATCAAACAATGCAATACAATCATTAAGTAAAATTACAATTGCAACAAATGAAAAGTATGGAAAATGTACCTTTAGTAACTTATTCTGGTACTGAGTTGGTTCCCAATGTTCTCCCTTCCCGGTATTTATATTTTTATAAAATTCCCTCCTCTTGAGTGTGAGCTGGACTTACTAACTCACTATTAACAAACAGAATCAGAAGTAATGGATGTCAATGCCAAGATTAAGTTATAAAAAGACTATGGTTCCTGTTCTAGTGTGGTCTTTCTCTCTCACTTGTGGGTCTTTGTGAGAAAATAAGTTTTTGTTTTGTGGCAATATATTAGGTAGCAATGGGTAATTAATACAAAATCCAATGGGCAAGATGTCATTAAGAAAGCAAGAGAGAGAGAACAACATTCCAAATAAAAGTTACTATTATGTGCAGAGGCCATGTGTCTAGAAGGACAACAGGAAATATTGGGAATCTGAATAAAGACCAGGGTGAGAAAAGATAGTCTCAGCTTTCACTATGAATCTAGTCTCACATAATAATTTTGGTATTTTTTCCCCTGAGACGAAGTATTTTTCTGTGGATGGAGAACAGAAAATAAAAACAAGTGATTCCCTTTTTGGCAATTTAAAATTAAATTTAAATTTAAAGCTTTCTCCTTCATATGTCTCATAGCTTAATATTTCAGTTATCATGAATCCTTGTTTCCAAAAAAGAAACAAAAGTGCAAAACATGAGCTTTCTTATTTTAAATCATTTTTGTTATTCCTGTGCCAGAATTTTTCTAGGAAAGAAAACTATTTTGCAAACACCCGAAATTTTAGGATAAAAATTATATTAGCGAGCTACGACTACAAACAAACATGGATGCATCTCAAGCATAATACTGAGTAAATGAAAGCAGTTATAAAATAATATATACAACATGATTTCATTTATGCACAATACAAAAAAGGCAAAATGAATTTGATTGTTAGGGGCTGCTTAGATGCATGGTAAAATGTAAAGAAAATCAGGGAATGATTATCTCCCAAAGAGAATACTTGTCCCAAAAGATGATGGCTACCTTTAGAGCAAAGGTTTGGGATATAATCAGGGAAGAATAAGCAATCGTCTATGTCTTAATTTACATAGATAGTCACTGTATAATTGTTCTTTGAAATGTATGGATTTCATACACTCTGAAATATGTATTATATATGTTAGTATAAAATAAAATTAAAATAATAAGTATATAGAAACATGAGAAGCACAATTAATTTTTTTTAACATAACAATGTCAATAATCGATCTTGATATCACGGCATATATTCATGTTCTTACACTTTTATTTATGAAAGTGATTTACATTTTTAAAGACATTAATTTATTAGCAGACAACACCTAATTGAGTGTTCAGTAAACAAAATATTGAGTAAATCCCAAAGTTTCAGCAGACAAAAATAGAAAAAAATCAACAAAATTAGAATAAAAAAATTAACTGATTTTTTTGGCTCTTCCATTGCTTCATCTACTCTTATAGAAATTTAGTATCTAATAAAAGTGGCCATGCAAATTTATAAAGGGAAGGATGATTATCTATATCATTAATAAATGGTATTAGAACTACCTAGCCATTTGAAAATAAAATAAAATAAAATAAAATGAGATTCCTATCTCACTTCTCACACAAAAATAAATAAAATGAAGCAAAGATTTATACATAAACAAGTAAATAGGCAAATAAATAAATACTAGAAGAATATAGGTAATTTTTTTTATCTTAAATATGAGATAGGGTGACTAACATCTTGGTTTGCCTGGGACTGAGCGGTTTCTGGGGACACAAGACATTCAGTGTTCTGGAAACCAGAAAAGTCTCAGGTAAATTGGGGCAGTTGTTACCTTAAGTGAAAAAACCTTTGTAACCTGGTACAAAACTTGGAAACCATAAAAGAAAACATTGAAAATTTTGACTGTAGAATTTAAAACTTCTGCAGGGCAAAAAAAAAAAAAAAAAATTCCATAAAATAATGTTCACAAGCAAAAATTTGTGGAATATTCGCAAGAGTTAAGATAAACAAAAGGCTACTTTCCTCCAAAAAATATACAGAGAACATATAAACCAATAAAAAAAAGATATGGGCAACCCAAGTGAAAAATGGGCAAAAGATATGAAAGGCTAAAAGAAGATTAGAGTAAGTAATATGTCTAAAAAGAGGAAGCAATTTCTTAAAGATGACATAGCTTAATGGGTAGAATTAAATCTCATGACATACCATTAAAGCCAACAAAGTCATATATAAGAATCTAGAACTGAAGGAAAGAGGAGTGAGATTTTATTGGGAAAGTGAAAAAAAAATTCAATGCATAAATGAAAGTTAGAAAACAAAAAGGTTTTTAATAATACAATACATTCAATCTCAATGTCCAAGACAATATAACTAACCAAATCAATATCAATCGGTAAAAGCACAGTGATATAAAATTTATGGATTTGAACAAAGTTCTACTTCTTTTATGGCAAAGTAAGGCCCCACATATAATAACTATAAATTCTGGACAAAATATAAGAACTATTTAAAGACACTGCAGAGTGGAAAAAGCAAGACAATTCTTGAGAAGTGTCAATCTTTGAAAGAAGGAAATGGATCAGGGGTGGGGTATGGGTTCCTATTTTTTTCCCCATTTTTACTATTTTAGTCTTAGAGAAGGTTGCAGTTGACACCACACTGAACAGCTAAAAAACTCTAATAGAAAACCCACAGTTTTCTGAAGAACAAGAGGACAAATTTGAGGGCAACCTCGGTCTCTGGAAATTGAAAGAGAGAGAAAGAGAGAGATAAATTCTGTGTATAAATTCTACCAACTGCTCTCTGGCTGACCCTAAACCACACATGGTAGGGCACACTTAAAGCTGACTAGCTAAAGGTGAAAGCACTGAGATTTAAAGCACTATCCAAAAGACAGAGTTTGAAGTTTGAGTTCAACAAAGTTAAATGCTTTCTGGAAAAAAAAAAATCAACAGAGCAATATAATAAAATGCAGAATCTCTATGATGCAGTATTCAAATAAAATTGCTCAATATTCAGAGAACTAGGAAAACGTGGCCCATTCTTAGAAGAAAAAGACACTAAAGGGATATCAAATTCAAGGTGACCCAGATGTAGGAATTAACAAAGATCTTAAAGCAGATGTTAAATTATGCTCAGTGATGTAAAGGGAAATATTCTCACAATTAATTTTTAAAAAATCAGAAAAATCTCAACAGAAAAAAATAAACTAAAAAAGAAATCATAAAATTGAAAATACATATCTGAAATAAAAGATTCAGATGAAAGGACCTAATACATGAATAAAGATGAGACAGGAAATTGTTAGCAAAACTGAAATATCAATAAAAATTATCCACTCTGAATAAAAAAGAAAAATTCTTGAAAAGAAAAACGTAACAGCCACAGGGACCTGTGATGAAGCAGCAAAAGTTCTTTGAACATATGTGTAATCTGGATTCTAAAAGAAGAGGAGAGACAAAGTTGAAAGAAAATTTATTTGAAGAAATAGTGATTAAAAATTTCCCAAAATTTCTAAAAAACATAAATTTACAGATTCAAGAATCTCAGTAATCCCCCAAGCAGGATAAATATGAAAATAACCACACCTATACACATTTTATGTCTAAAAACAACAATAAAGAGAAAATCTTGAAAGAGAACATAAAAAAATGATATTATATTAAGGGAAGTGATGATTTGAGTGTCTGCTGCCCTCTCACCAGAAATGATAAGAACAACATTTTTAAAGTGCTAGAAAATAAAACCCAGAATTCTATATCCAGCAAAAATATAGGTCAAGAATGAGGCATATTTAGATAAAAGAAAACTAAGAGAACTTCTCACAGGCCGGTCTATACCGCTAATGATGATATAAGAAATTATTTAGGCTGAAGGGAAATAATAATACTAACTCAGAAATATGGAAGGAATGAAGAGAATTAGAAATGTCAGCTATGGTGGGCATAGTAAATACATTCAGAGTCCCCTTCAAGGAATGACTTCTTTGCTCTTACTACTAGGAACATTACTGTCAGACAGCCTTCAGTTCTCAGCATTTTCAAGAATCGTCTCAATTACTTTGTCCAAAGCAGACCCTTCTCAGGGCATCCCATACATAATGATTGACTGAGATGAATGTATAAAGGCCCCGCCATGTTGATTCCATGCAGGGCCTCTCTAAGGCCATTCCAACTCCACAGCTCCCCGTGGGTATCTGATGAGGGTCCCAAGAGTTGAGATTGCAGATAAACATCTCCCACTGAAAACTTGCCCTTCCTTCCAGATGTTTCTTCCAAGTGTCCTCCCTAATAAACATGCTCTACTCTAAACTCTACCTCAGAGTCTAATTTCTGGAGAGCCTGCAACAGCATCAACAACTCAAAGGAACAGATATTTTTTTAAAAAATGGTTTGCTTCTAAAACCGTACAGTCATTTTTGGTACTTTTCTACACTGCTTCCTTAAACACAAATAGGATTTTGTTCTTAAGATGGTTTCCAGGTTTGGGGGCAGACAAGTCATATAAACTAACTTAGCTAAGAAAACCTCAAAATGGTTTGTTCATTGTTAATGTGTAAATAATGTTACTTCATAGAAACAGCTGATTGCGACTGTTACATGAGTTTTGTTATACAGTCCAAAGCTATTTCATAACCTCAGGCCTGCTTCCTAATCCCAGTCAGAAGTTCTTAAATGTGCGTCAGTGATAGAAAGAGGAAGAGGGAAAGTATATTGATAATTACTGAACGTTAGTCATTGTGCAGACTGATTTTTCAGATACAACATGAAACCAAATGATAACTGAGTTATTTTATTCACTAGCACCATCAACTGAAATATTTATGACCTTATTGGGAGGCAACTTATCTACTATGGAGCTCTCTCATCTCCTTATTCCTATTCTCAATTTATTAACATCTCTTACTTAACTTCTCATCTTACTTCTCAATTGCAGAGGTTTCCTTCTTCTTACTTAAGTTTAAGAACTCTATTTATATCCCAGATTGTCTTTCTTCCCAGCTCTTCTCAGATCTTGCTTTCCATTAGAGAGAGAGAGAGAGAGAGAGAGAGAGAGAGAGAGAGAGAGAGAGAGAGAGATTCTTTATCACTCCGAGGACCCAATCACAAAAATCTCTAGTACCTAATTTATTAAAGTTATCTCTGTTAGCACTCTCTTTGTGAGATCCTCCACTCCACGAACAATTCACAAACCCTGGATTGTGCTATACTTCCAGGAACCTATAGGAATTTTCCTCCTAGTTGTTCTCCCTCGCTGTACTCAATTTAACATCTTCCTCTGAAAAGAAACTTCTCTTCTCAGTCACCAATGTCTCACAGCAGAATCATAGCATCTCCTAAAATGGAAACCCAAGGGTAGGAGTTCTTCTCTCCTCCTTCAAAATAAATATTTTACCAAGTGTCACTCCCACTGAACAGAAAACTGCTGCCATATTATTCTCAAAATTATTGCTTTATTATATTATTTTCCTGTTCACAATACAACAAATGGCTCCTTAATGTTTACTGCACAGTATCCAAGTTCCTCTGTTTAGCTATCAAGGGCCCTGGGATTCAACCTTATTTCCTATGATCATATAACACACTACCTCCATTCCAGCAAGCTTAGAGTTCTTTCTCTCCCCAAACCTCTCTGCCTTTGCTCACACCACATATCCCCTCCTCCCGATTTGTATCTGTGCTATCTGTGCCTGCTTTCCTATCATTCAAGGCCCAGCTCAAGACCCATCTCTTCTATAAAGCCTTTGACAACTCTAACCCACCATAATTTCTCCCATCTGAGATTTTTACTAGAGTCACGGACAATTTCAAGACTCAATGATTTAAAATTTTCTCTTAAATTGTCATCTTAGCTTGATTCCCCTAATTTAGATTGCTAATAACTTTTAGGCACTATTCACATGCACACACAGACTCCTCCATGCACACTCAGTGTTCTTAATAAAGATTTCTGATCAATTTCTTGATCACTTAAAGATGGATGTTTAGAGAAAACACACTTAAGAATTACCATAATTTGTAAATTAGCAACTATCACAAACTAAAAAAGGAAGGTATGGCTGGAATTAATAAGGACAAACACCTTTTTCTTTCACAATTGCTTTTAATCTCTTTTTCCATCTTTTGTGAACCTGCGGAAGCTAACCAAATAGCCTTGTCTCGATTTTTACCTCTTCTTGTTACTGCCTGCCCCCTAGTGGAAGACAATGATAAATGTTCAAAATTAGCCCAAGGAAGAAAAAAAAGAGTAGCGGATTCCTTTTCAGTAATTCATAATATCAGTATCATTGACTTTTATAAAAGATAGAATCATATTGATTGGAATAGAAAAATATAATTTGAACACAAGAAAAATTAGATAAGTGGCTAAAATAAGGAGGAAGTGCTGTGGAGTGAAAGGAATGCTAAGAAGGCGGACCAGGCACAGAGTTGTGAGTTTGCTCTGTAGTAGACAATTTAGGGTGTTTTAATTATTCCCCTCGGCTGTTTTGCCAATAAACTTTATCTACCAACTACCACATTGCTTGAATTTATAATCAAATTAGTAAAGAAAAAGTAAATAGATCTTTTTAAATGTTATGTTTTACATTGAAATCACTAGCTCCCTTGCTCGCTCCTTTGTTAATTTATTTTTGTATATTAAAGTGAGTTATTTCTATTCGGCAGTATGAATAACAAAGCGGTACTAGAGGCATAAATTTATGCCCCAAGTGGCTTGCTTCTCATTATTCTAAATGATTCATGGTGAATTTATCATGCCAAATCACTGCATATAAAGTAATTTGCTTTTCTATATCTTGATTCTAAACATTTAGATAACTTTACAATTATACAAGCACAGACCTTAGAGATTTGATGTATATAGTGTCTCCTAAATGTAATTAGAAATAGTTTTAAAATTCAAACCATTAAAATTCAAAATTATTGATTATGTTTTACCTAAAAGTCATAGTGCAGTTTGATGTAAATACCCCTTGCCTACCTGGCTTCTCTGACAAGTTGGGCCCTCCACAGTTTTCTACAATAAGATCTCAACTACTGAAAGATTCAAATTACTTGATTTTTTTAAAAATGAGTAAATAGTCCATTAAGTTTATAACCAAGTACTGGCTTAACTTTTTTTCAGTGGTGTTATAAATAGTGGTGCTCCTTAATGAAAAGCATAATAGCTAAATATCGAGGAAATTTATCTATTCAAATGTTTAGTGATGCTTATAGATGTGACAGGATGTGACTCTAGTGTACTAGTAGTGTTGGACAAATCATTTCGTCTCTCTAAGCTTCTGTTTCTACCTTCATAAAATGGAGAAATGTCTTCCGTGCCTATTTCACTGGGTGACTGTGCAGATCAAAGGAAAAAAGTGTGTGAATATTTTGCATAATAGGTACAGTGACAGAGTATGGTTATTTTGCGTGTGTTTACCAGCAAGATTATCATATGGGAAACAGACTTTTTGCTATTAGATAGACATTTTCAAGTTATTCATTTGAGAAAAAAAATATATCTTCTTCTTTTAATTCTAAAATTAAACAAAAATTAAACCAACTTCACTGCTTCCTTGCCACTGCTTCCATCTACTTAAAGTGAAACCTGAAAACTCCTTCGCACATTGACTACCAACCCTTTACACTCTATAGTGAAACCAGGACACCCCCACAATAGTCCCAAAGTTCTCTACAACACCCACAGGGACCTAGACGTTAAAGAGTGTGATCTCCAGCACAGAAAGTTCCTTTTACAGGTTACACATTTTAAAAATAAGTAAGACATATGCACCTCCAAACTGTGAGTATATTTTTAAAAGCACCTGGTCATAGAAAGTTATAGAAAGCTATCGACTTTCCTAATCTATACTGCCAACAACATTGACCTAAATGTGTTGGAATCATTATTTAATTTTTTTATAAAGAGATAAGAAGATAAAGAGAACCCAGATGACTTAGATTGCTACTAGAAATTATTTAACTTATTCTGCCTCATTCAAAAAAGGAGGGAAATATGGTAGTGGCAGTGAAGCAAATTATAGAGATGTGTGTATTTCAGTAGGATACAAAGTAAAACAAGTAAGACAAAGAGGAAAACCAGGATTATAAAGTGGAACAAATCTGGAAGCAACTTCCCTCCCTGTTCTCTGTGATTGCATTTATCTTATATTGCTCCAAAAGAAAGGCAAAGAACGCTCAGGAAAAGCTGAGACCAGGTATCTCACCAGTCATTCTCCTGTGACTCTCCCAAAGATAATTCAAACTTACCAGCCACTAAGAAGACACTCAAAATCAGTAGTAGCTGTAGGTCAGAAGTTCTCAAAGCACAGGGCATTTCTGTTCTCTTGTTTTCTGCCCTTCACTCAGTACTTCTCCACACAGGTATAAAAGGAGCTGTGGACATGGTGAGGCTCTCTCTGGTTGACTTCTCTGTGCTGAATCCTCTTAGCCCATCAGCAGTGGGACGCTCCTTTTCTCCTGGCCCCTTCCTTTAACTCTTTCTGTTTTAGCCCGATTAGTAACTTGGAACAGAAGAAACTCTTCTCTGGAACTTGACACAGCATTATATTTCCTGTATGAAGCACTGAAGCAAAGATAGAGGAAGCAGATTGATTGAATTCTCTTTCAGCTCATTGGTCCTCCTCTCACTTCTGTTGTGCACAGATAAACTTCACAGTAGGGCACGGAATGTGCCCAAGATTAACGGATTTGTCTAAACTTGGATTAAAAAGCAAACGATGATATTTACCTATTTTTGGTCCATCCCTTTAAACTTTCCAGTCATGATAACTTTCAGAAGCTTTCTCTAGCTTAAACAGGTGGAAAGCCTCAGTAATAAAGTTCATAATAAAATATTCTCCCTTAAAAATGCTTGCATAAAATTATTGTCTATAATATTTACAACTCTAGAAACACCCTACATGTGTTACTTTCCTATTGCTACTGTAAGGAATTACCACAAACTGAGTGGCTTAAAACAACACACATGTATCTTGCAGTTCTAGAGGTCAGAAGTGCATAATGGATCTTACGGAACTAAAATCAAGGGGCCAGCAGGGCTATGTTCTTCCCGAACACATTGACTTTTCCAGGTTCTAGAGGCCACCAGTATTCCTTGGCTTGTAGCTGCATCATTCCTAACCTCTGTTTCATTGTCATGTTCTCTAATTGTAACTTTCCTACCTCCCTCTGATAAAACTCTTGTGATTATATTGGACCACCAGATAATCCAGGATAATCACCCCATCTCAAATTCCTTAATTTAACTACATCTTCAAAGTCCCTTTTCCCATGTAATTTACCTACTTACAAGTTTCAGAAGTTAGGCCATAGACATCTTGGGGGGCCATTACTGTCTATCAAAATTTGGTATTTATTTTCACTTTTGAAGAGTTAGACTAATCATTCGAATCAACTTACAAATAGATACCCACCTTTAGTTATGACAGAGCTGAAATTGAGACTTACCAAACAACAACAACAACAACAACAAAACCCCTGCCTTAATGTGCTACTTAATATGCATTTAGATTATGAGAGGAAAGAAATCCACAATGTGTTAAGAATTTCCTACCTCAAGGCAAACTCTTCAGGAAGGGGAAGAAAACATTGAAAACAGGAAAAGAACTAAATAGCATGCATTTTTTTTTCTTTTAAGTTAGCAGTTTCATCTTTCCTCTTCCCAAACAGTAAGCTATATATATATATATATATTTTTCTTTTTCCCCTTCCCCTTACACAGCTTTCCTTTCAGTGAATCATTTTGATCAACACAGTGAAATCAGGTGCTCGAGGGCCTAAAGATATGGAATATTTAAAGGTATGAGCTATGTGACAATGGTGGACTATAGCAAAAACAACTTCCCTGCTGTCTAATATTTTACTAGGTGTCAGAAAATTAGTGATGAAAAGTATTTGCAATGTAGCATCTGGTTTCCACCACACTGATGTTAAGGTACATAGGGGTTAAAGTCATGAGTTTTGACAAGAGATGGAGCTGGGGTTGAGACTCTGCTGAGCAGTTACTAGTCTGATGATATTAGGCATGTTTCTTCATCAAGTTACTAACCTGTTTTTTTTTTCATTTATATTATACTTATATGAGCATTTTCTTATGTCATCAAAAATTCTTAGTGATCATTTATTTTAATGCCTGTTCAATGACAACAGCCAAAGCTAAAGCACAGAAGGTGATACTCGGTGACATAGCCGGGAGTAAAACTCATGTTTCATGTTTGCTGGCCCCGTGTTCTTTCCACTCAACTCTTCTGGTATGAAATTTCAGGCAACAACTTTCATAGACACACTCTCATGCACTCATCATCGCAGGTCAGACCACCATCTAAAATCAGCAGTGTAATAGTCAAATGAGCGGTGTCAAAAACCATAGAATTCTTGAAGCAGATTTGGGATGATGAAACTTTCTGTTCCCACTCCTTTATCCCCTCCATCCCAAACCACACTCCCACAACCTCTCAGCTCCTACCTTTACCTACCATGGAGAGTGGGTGTCAGGAAGAACAATAAAAGGACCAAATGTTTGTTAGCTTAATCATCCACCAAAGATATGCCATGGAAAGTCAATATCATAAGGGAAAAATGTGCTTGTCTAGTAAATGCATATCTCTGAAAAATCTAAAGGACTCAGATTCTCCCTAGCTGTGCCCCTTGGGCACCAGGACCAAAAAAAAAAAAAAAAAAAGCAGAGCAGAACATCAAGATAAGACCAAGAGAAAGGTGCAGCTCAAACCAGAAATCCAAAACTTTAACCCCACCAGTCTTTCAACATCTTTTCAATGCTGCCAATTAAGAATCAGTGCACATGAGAAACTAACGAAAAAATGTTACACTAATTGATGTTGTAGTGGCCAAAACAAAAAGGCTTGGTAAGCTTTAGTGAGTTAGAACTTTTAGACATAATGCCTTCAAATTGGCACTATTGTTTTATCTACCTATAAATGCTTTTGAAGTAAACTTTTTCAGTCAGGTATATTTCTTTGTCTCCAGTGTCAGATTCAGACTTAATCACAATCTAAAGCCAGGTAGAAGACATTGCTATCTTGCGTTGGTATCCCTTCACATTATGTAGAAGCTTTGCATGGATTTTAAATACTTACTGCAAAGACACTAATGGCCTTTTTATTCCTAAGCTTTTGTTCTCTATTGCCTGCTCTTTCACCAACTACACTTGAGTCTTGACTTCCTAGAACTCAAGTACCTGCTTGCCTCTCATACCTTAACTAAATTTTCTGGATGTGTATCTTTGTAAAAATGAGCTAATACCTACTTGCCTTGTAATTTTCCCTTTCTGTGAAACTCTCTGACTTCCACATGTGGTCTGACTTACCCTTCCAGAGCGTACACATGTGCATACTCATACGAACATAATACTGAACAATTGTCCCAAGTCCCTCAATCTACCCTGTCTGACTGCTGTGCATGTACTAATGTCACGATTTCACAGAGGTAAAAGAACAATGCTTAATAGTAGGAAGAATTTCAAGGAACCCATACTCCACAACACTCCACTCTTTATTTTACTTCCTCCCTACCGTCATGGAACAATGATTAAAGATATGAGTCTATGAACCACCACAGAGGCACTATAATGCACTGCCTAAAATGGCTGCTCCTCAGGCCATATCCTATTTCCCTATTCTCCAATTCACTTCCCTACAATCTTTGTAGACCCAAGTTCTGAATACTCATTTGAAATCCTGGATCTCCTTCCATGTACAATCACCAAATATACTAATGAGCAACTTAAAAGAGCCTCACAAAATGTATGTTTCTATTTTTTATATCCTCTCTTATCATTGATATTCACCTTGAAATTTTTCATTTCCAATATGTCATCTCCACAATTCTCCTTTAAAAATATATATCAAATGAGATTAATCATTATTTTTCAATATATATTCACAGATTCTGTGAAAAGAAAAATTTAGAAGTAGATGTTAAAAAGAAAATAACTGTAATGTCAAACAGAAAGTAAAACAGGGCAGAGAAATTAGTAACTACATTTCACATTTTGTTAAATATAAATTTTAGACTTCAGTGGTCATAGCCATCATAAGTAGTCAAGTTCTTAACTTAATGTCCAGGATTTGTTTCAAGCACTTTATAAATATGGCCTTGATTAATTCTCTCAACAAATCTATGAATTAAATATCGTTATTACCCCTTTTTACAGTTGAGGAAACTAAAGCCAGAGAGGTTAAGTATTGTTCAATCACACAACTAATAAGTGATGGAGACAGGATTCAAGCACAAGAAATCTCACTCCAAAGTTCATCTCTTAGTTTTATGGCTAATTACTATTTTGCAACTCTGTCTTATCTCCAATACATCTTCCACATGCTTTATCCATCCTAAATCTATTCATTATTCATTCAGTCTTCCAGTTGGGCACTCTTACAACTTCATAGTTTGTCTGTTTTGAAGTGTGGCAGAGAGGCAGAGAGAGACAGAAAGAAAGAGAGAAAGAGAAAAAGAAACTCTGAGCTTCTCTAATCATATTGCATTAATATCTCTCTCTGCTGCCCCCTGGAGATAAATTGGTAAAATAAAATCTACTGTTTTCATAAACTCATTTAGCAAAGTCAGTAACATCTACACTTTGAGAATTTGATCACAAAGTATGTCAACATGCTAAACATTGCACATTTATTTATATCTTTAGAAGCTAATTAAACAGATAGTATAGCTATTATAATCTGAAGAAATATTACTGAAAAGAAGAATAATAGATCTTTTGAGATACCAGGATGGCTTAATAAAAACAGTAGGGAGATAGATGGGTGGATGAATGGATGGAAGATAGATTCAATGCCTCATTCCAGAGAAATTTGAAGTAAATTGTCATAGGTCAGTTACCCTGGGAAGCAAACCCTGAAATAGATTTTACTGTAAAGGGTGGTTATTAAGGAGTAAACTTAAATAATCTCTTGTGGAAATGAAGGGACAGAAATTGGTGTGGGCAGAGTGAAAAGTCAAACTGTAAGGTAGGCTGACAACAGGCTCAGCTAACCTCATGGTGTGCTCTCAAACTTGAACTACCTTTTAGAGATGTCCTCTGCTGAGCTGAAATGGCCCTGTCTTAATATTCCTGCATCTATCCATCATTCAGTATAACTCAGGGAAGGAGCATGACCTTGGATGAAGTAATCCATGAAGGGGCTGAACTGCTGACAACACTATCAACACTGGAGCAATCCAGTCCTTCATCGAAGGGGATCAGGTGGTATCTCGCAAAATCTGCTATGTAGGTAAACATTGGAAAATAAGCTGCTTGAATTCTGATCACAAATACAGTGGTATTCCAGTCAACCAATTATCATTCATTCCCAGGGAACCGAATTAATAAATAGAACTCTTGTTGAAAATTTAACCTTGGAGGAGCTCCACATTAAGATGCATGTGAAACAGGGGACCCCTGCTTCCACTCCAACAGCCATGCCCTTTCTGGGGCCCACCCACACTACACCCTCTTCCCACATCCCGCTACTCTACCTCCCCAAAGAGAAGCTGTACATGGGAGTAGGGGAGGGAGTGCTGGCCAGAGAAGGACCCCTTTCTTGCGACATTAGAAAGAGGAAGAACAGCTGGGCGTCCCACCACCCATTCTCTCTCCCTCCAAACTTTTGATCAACCTTTCAATCAGTGTTTGAGCCTCTTCATTCACCCCTCTGTGAATCATTGGTGATGGTTTTGGCAATTTCTATTATAAATGGCAATTCTCTCTCTCTCTCTCTCTCTCTCTCTCTCTCTCTCTCTCTCTCTCTCTCTCTCTCTCTCTTTCTCTCTCTCTCTCTCTCTCTCTCTCTCTCTCTCTCTCTCTCTCTCACACACACACACACACACACAACTTTAGAGGCAGTTATGTTATTTTCATCTATGAATGATAACTGGAAAGGGGAAGTCCAGAAAAATACGGAAATGAATTGAGAAGAATGAAAAGCCAAGTCATATATCTTAACTAAATACTAACATCCAGACAAAGTATTCTGAAAAAAGACATATCATCTGATCTCCAAAATGTCCTAATGACTAGAGTCAAGAAGGGACAAAAAGTTTTAAAAAGCAATAGCCAAATGGTATCACCTTAAATGTTTCAGACAGTATAAATTAATAAATAAATTGTGTTTCTGTGTAACTTTCTAGTTACAATGAATAGTAAAAGGCTGAAAATGAAACGAAAACTACTGTAGAAGCAAGTATCTGTCTGTAATTTCATTCAATTTTCAGTGAACATTTTTTAGGGGAATGACAAATGTTCTGTTGAACCAGTATGGTTTTATTGTATCAGTAGCTTAAAATTTTTGTTCCCAAATTATACATTTTACCAAGCTGTCTTTTATAAGGTTTATGTGACTATTTCCTATTAGTGATCTTTCTTTCTTGTATGCTTTAATTCTTCTTACTTAATATGCAGCCAATGATTTTGGAGAGGTTAATATGATTTGAAAGTGTGTCTAGGATAATTTTTTAAAGAATACTGTTATGATTGTTTCACCTTTGGAAAAGAAAAAGGATTATGAGACTGTTGAAAATGTTTAGATGATCAGTGTTCTGTATTGAGAAAAAGAAATAGATAAGACCTTTTTTTGATTTAGTGTTTCTATATTTTACTTGGCTGAACACAATAAAGCAATCAAACTTACAAGAAGTAGTGCCCTGCTTCTAACAACAAAAAAAGAATAGTTATGAGCTTCTACTAGCAATGTGGCAACCTTGCAGAGGATGAACTAGGGGTGTGCTTGCACCACAAGCTTATCTATAAACCCTAATTCTTCAAAATGAGAACCTCAGAACCAACGGCAGTAAGAACAAGCAGCCATGCCTTCAGCTTCAAAACATCACTATAACTATCTCAGGACACCTCCATCCAGAAGGAGGACACCCAAATCATTAGGATGCCTTGGGAAAGGCTTCTGGCAGAAGGGATGTTGACAGCAATGTGAAAGCATCAAGATGCTTCTATCTTTATCCATTGTACATGTGTTAAATAATCTCTGTTTTAAAATAATGTGTTTTATGACTGCCTAAATTTGGTTTGCCAATATGAAAGGATCAGGAAAAGAGGAAAATAAACTATTATTACTGCTTAAAAAATTGTTTTCCCAGAGATATGTCATCAGGTATCTAACTTAATATTTGCCTTAGGTCCATTTGGAAGCAAATAACAACTTAACATTTTGACCCCTGGGATAGCAATATTAATGAATAAGACTCAATGCACAGACTAAACTAGTTTTTTTGGAAGTGACATGCTGAAATGCTTCCTGGGCAATTTGTTTGCCTTATTTACAGTCTTTTTTGTTATACTTCTTCTAAAATATATGTTTTTATTCAGGTATAAATATTAGGTAAATCAATTATGCTCTGTGTACACTAATTTGTATCTCTAGTCATTGGGATTATTTAAACATAATGACTTTAAAAGGCCATCAAAATAATGCTTTTACAAGGCAAAGAGATGCATGATATAAAATTTGCTTTCCATAAAAAGTAATACAAAATGACCAAGGGACCAAAATATATTTGTAGTTATTATAATAAAAGTAATATCTTAACAAAAAAAAATTTTTAACGGTAGTACTAAATGATATTTTTAGAAAGTGAAAATATTTTTCCAAGGGCTCCAATTTCCACCTACCTTCTCATTCCCACACACTGTTTGTGGTGGACAGAATACATATACCCCACAAAGATGTCTACATCCTGATCCTTAGAACGGGTGCATATGTTACCTTACACGGCAAAAGGGACTATACGGCAAATATGGTTAAGTCAATGTGCTTGAAGTGGGGAGAGTACTTTGGATTATCTGTGTGGGCCCAAAGAATCATAAAGATCCTTATAATAAAAAGAGGGAGGGAGGAGACTGAGAGGCTGGAAGATGCACATTCCTGGCTTTGAAGAGGAGGTAAGGAGACATGAACCAAGGAATGCAGGTTGCCTCTAAAAGCTGGAAAAGGCAAGGAAGATGTTTCTTGTCTAGAACTTCTAGGAGGAACACAGCCTTGCCAACACCTTGATTTTGGCCCAATTAAAGCCATTTTAAACTTCCGACCTCCAGAACCATTAGACAGTATATTTGTATTGTTATAAACCACTAAGTTTGTGGTACTTTGTTATAGCAGCAGTAAGAAATTAATACACCTTTCAATCACTGCTGTGCTCGTGCAGTCTTCCACAATATGTGCAATTTGTACAAAGGCCTGCTATAATTTTATTTTATTTTTCATCCACTTTTTTTTTAACATAAAGCTATGGTGTATATAAGCCCAAATCGTGACAAAATATCAAAGATGGCCAAATTTAATTACCTGGGTGTTCTCTGGATAGTCCATCGATGCTTGGAAGAGTCATATATAATTCATATAGCATTACATAATTATGCCATAAATCTTTTTCTTTTTTTTTCTACACAATTCAGTTCCCCCCTCAGTGATTTGACTATTCACATGCTTTGCCTAGCCTTTTCTTTTTCTATTTGGCTTAACTATATTTTTTTGGTAATATACTAAAGTTCCTTATATTCTAGATATTTATACCCTCGGCTCTGCCTCCTACTTCCAAAAAAGTTTGGAAGAAGTTAAAAAGCTACATCTTTTTATTTTAAACTTTGTCTCTAAGATAACATATGGAATTATCTGAGGGATTTGAACCTTGAATTTTTGTTGTCTTTTTTCTTTTTTACCAATACAAGAATCCTGTTATTTTATTGGTTAGTTTAAACTATTTATACTTATTATGTTGCTATGATAGCAGGTCTTATTTCAACCATCTTATTTACAGTTATCTATTTACCATACTTCTTAAGTTTATTTACTTATCTTTGCCTAATACTCTCATTAAAAGAATTCTATTTTCTTATTATATTTTAAAAGACCTAGAGCCTATTTTTATTCTTATAGTGGATAGTTCAACTTAATAAGATTCATATTTATGCTTACTATTCATCATAAAGTTTTAAAGTTTATCAATATCTGAATCTCTCTACCACAAAACTAAGACAAATACCTAAACTCACTCTCATGTTCCTAGAGTCTTGTACACCTCCACCCCACATCCACCACATGATATCATCTAGAGCTACTCAAAATGTGGTCTATGTACCAGCACGAATATCCATTTGTGGAAAGAGACAGAGAAGGAGAGAGGGAGGGTGGGAGAGAGAGAGGGACGGATTGAGAACGTTTTGTGCCAGTGTAAATCACTACTAAAATTACTAAAACGCAGTTTAGTTCAACTGCCCCCCCACCCACACATACACACACTTTTTTTCCTTAGCAAGATTTTCTCAATAAAAAAAGCACTGTATCGATTTACATTTCTACACAAGCTCTTTATCTCATCTAGATGGCTAACAAACTATTTTGGACTGGCACTTTGAGCAGTGTCGGTCTAGACTTTTAGTTCTAGATTGTTAGAATATGCCTTTGTGTGTCATTGTTTATTCAGTCCACAATAAAATTTACTAAGCTTGATATTTATTTTATTCATGTTTTAAAAATACTACTTTGTTCTTCTCTTTAATCCAGTGCCCTTTCTTAGAAAATTTAGTCTGACTTTTATTGCTTGGTAGTTGACCTGCATTTGTCCTCTGGAAAATTTTAGCATTTGCTTTTTTAAATTAGTGCTCTAAACTGTTACTTTAATATGTCTGCGTATAGAAGTTCTCTCATTTATTCTTTTGTATGAGCCCTTTCAAACTGAGGTCTTATATCTTCCATGATGGGAATTTTCAACAATTAAGTTTTCAAATCTAACTCTATTTATTTTGCAGTTACTCTAATAATATTGATATTAACGTCCCCTCTTCTATCTCCCATAGTTCTTAACTTTTTTTATGTTTCATCTTATTATCTCTTCCTAATACTTTATTGAATATTCTCCAACCTGATTGTGCAGCTTACTATTTTGTTCTTTTGCCGTATTCATTCTGCTATTTAATTATTAAACCCATCCATTGGCATTCACTGATATTCATCTTTACTTCAACAATCATGCATTGATATTCAATATCCCCAAATGGTTTTTCTTTGAAGCTTTCTGTTTCATATTTCCCATATTCTCCCTTATGTCTTTGAGGATGCTGTTTTTATTTTAAATTGTTTGTCTTCCACATCCATCACTCTGATTACTTCTATAATAATTTTTTGTTTGTCTTTAATTTTTTTTATGCTCTGGTTTCATAATGTGAATTTGTGAGCTCATATTATCATGGTAAAACCAGTTAGTTACCTTGACAAATAACGAATACCGGGAGAGAAGAGTGAAAATCTGGGCCCAAGCTTGTACTAGTTTAGACAGTAGAGGGGAACGTCACAGCATGAATACCATCTGTCATTACACTCTGGGCTCAATCACTCCTGTGCACTGCACCCATGAGATCCTGCCTATCAGGTGAACTACCCAGGATCATTACCCCAGGTCTTACTCCTTTCTAAAAGTAATCACACAAAATCTTTTGTAATCCATTGTCTAGCCCATGAAGAAGAACGAGTAAAAAGGTTGGTGTGAATGTTCCGGTTCCTAGCTTCACTCAACTCCAGCTAAATACTCCAGGGCTCACCTAATCAACCCAGGATCTGCTGCTCATATCAATTTAATCACTAACATTCATTGAATTACCCTCTAGAGACACCATACCTCACTACAGGTTGCTTACGCCAGCAGCTTTGATTACAACCTCCTTCGACATGAAAGGTTCTAGTTTCTTCATATCCCACTAAAATGACTAAAGCTGCTTTTCTCAAAAATCTCCACAGAAATCATTTGTTTTTAAAGCAGAACCTGGAATATAACTTTTCTACAAGTATATAAACTCATAATAGGTACAGATGAGACGTTTATCATTTTAATTTTTTTTACATTTTAATCCGTGTGCAAAAAAGAGTTAACAGAGCAGGTCTGCAACTGCTGTCCTTAGAAAGGCTTGCTTACAAGAGTGACCCTTGGCTGACATCTGAACACTTGATTAGAAAACTCCCTAAATGAGAACAGTGGCTCAATTTGCCTATACTATTTGTACAAACTATGTGGTTTACGCCAACACCTGTTTTCTTTCTTAGAGTCTGGAATTTTAGTGACATAGTCAGTCACACAGCCACTTTGTGCCTACATGACCAGCCCACAATAAAAACTCAGTCCTAAGCTCAGGTGAGTGTTCCTGGCAGATATTTCTCATGCGTTGTTATAGCCTGTTGCTGGCAGAATTAAGACTCATAGAAGCTTGAAAGGGGTTTTCTCCAGACCTCACCTTGAGTGCCTTTCCCGATTTTGCTTTATCATATTCTACCACTGTGATAAACAGCCATGAGTATGACCATATGCTGAGTCCTCTGAGACCTCCTAGTGAATCACCAAATGTGAGGAGTAGTCTTGGGGACCCCTGACACTACCTACCTGTGAACAAATTAAGCAATCTGAATATATCTCAACAACTCTGACTCTGGAATGCCATCTTATTGAGTCAGTGTGCCCAAGAGCGCATCATTCACTTGCAATAAAGCACTGAAGACACAAATTAGAGGCCTACTCCAAAGTAAACTTGCACACAAAATAACCTTACCCAATGGGTAATAAGAATTAAAATGTTAACGAACCTATCGGTGAGAACAGCAAAATCCATGCTTTTTTTTCCTACAAAAAAATACTGAATAAAAACACAAGTTGAAGAGTGTACCAAAATATTTTAATAAAACTGGTATGGCAGAGAGATCAAATACACAATTACGAATGATAAAAATTCACTACAGAAAACAACTGTTTCTCCCTGTTGAGAAAAACAATCTTGAGGGAAGTTAAGTTCTATACTATACCTCCTTCATACTCATATGATTCTAAGAAGTCACCTCCTACACATGAGCACTGTCTGATATTTAATCTCTGGATCTCTTTAGAAAAATCAGGTAGTACAGCAGACACAACCTTAAAAGAAAGCTCAAAAGCTTCTCTGAAGGAAAATAAAAAAGACTCTCTGAAGTTAGACATATTCTCTAAAAGTACATTAATGAAATGTAAAGTGAAACTAAATGATTTAATGAGCGCCCAAAGAAGAGGATCATAGAAAATATATCTGTTTTGTTCCTTATTTCAATTTTCAAAGAAAATTTATAAGGAAAAGTTGTTTTTACTTCACAACTTTTAGTCTCAGAGAAAAGACTTCATGATTTTATGTGTTGTAGTTTTCTGGCTTCCTGACAGAATTTGACTAGAATTTCCTTCTCTTGAAAGTGAATAGGCATTTTTTTTGGTCTTTGTTCTTTTTTTTTTTTTTAATTTACTCATTTAAATTAGTTTCAAGTATTAAGTACATTGGTCAGACATATATATGGTTTATAAAACAATGCCCCCGTTGCTTCCTCCTTCCCCTGGCCCTCCACCTAGCCATCATATTAATGCTGACTGCATTCCCTATGCTGCACTCCCCATCCTCGTGACTAACTATCAACTACTAATTTGTGCTTCTTTAACCCTTCACCTCATTCTCCCAGCTCCTCAACCTCCCTACTCTCTGTTCGTCACCAAATTGTCCACTTTTTTTGTGAGTCTGTTTTTTATTAGCTTGTTCTTTTTGTTCCCTAGATTCCACATATAAGTGAAATCATACAATATTTGTCTTTCTCTGTCTGACTTATTTCACTCAGCATAATAACCTCTAGGTCCATCCATGTCATTGCAAATGATAGGATTTTATTTTTTAATGGCTGAGTAATATTCCATTGTATATATGAACCATAATTTCTTTATCCAATCATCTGTTGATATGCATTTAAGTTGCTTCCATACCTTGGCTATTGTAAATTGTGCTGCCATAAATATTGGGGTACATAGATCTTTGCGAATTATTGTTTTGCTCAAGGTCACCAATCATCAGAGAAATGCAAATTAAAACCACAATGAGATATCACCTCACACCTGTCAGAATGGTCATCAATAAATCAACAAACAAGTGTTGGCAAGGATGCAGAGAAAAGGGAACCCTCATATATTGTTGGTAGGGATGCAAATTGGTACAGCCAAAAAGGAAAACAGTATGGAGGTTTCTCAAAAAATTAAAAACGGATATATCTTTTGACCCAGCAATTGCACTTCTGGGTATTTATCCATATAATGGGCATTTTCTTGCTCTCCACACACATGAGCTTCACTTTCAGGGGGCCCAAGTTTACATAATCTTTAAAGTCCTACTCACCCTCATAGAATATTTCATGTTAGAAACCCAAACTCTGAACATAAACTCTTTTCTTTATCTGTCCTCAGATGCTGGCCAGATCTGATGTTATCCTCATGACTAAGATGTAAAGCACTGATCTCATCTGATGAGCTCACCATGTCTCTACTATTTAGTTATATAGGTTGCAATTTTGACTTTTCTAGATATGTTTCTGACAACTCCAAATCTCTGTTGTTTCTTGAATGATGATAAAATATTAAATTTTAAGAATATCAATTTATAATCTAATTGTGTTAGCTTTGTACTCTCTTAAGGCACTGAAGGCATCCTCAATGTAGCTGGGAAGAATGGCCATTGTGAGTGCTGGACTCACATTCTGGCATTGTTACAAGAGGCTCAGTGGCAGAGCCAGCTGCCCATTTAACTTCAACATAATGACTGTCCTGGTTGGGATCACTTGTACATTACTTAAATAGTCATTACTGTCATAATACATACAATGTATGGCCAAATCCTACCTCCTGTGATCAGAAGAGCAGAGTTCCATTATTGATAGCCCCAAAAGAACCATGTAGAGTGGAAGCAGATAGTTCCTCTCTATGAAAGGGATGCTGAACAGCTAAATACAACATTTGTTCACTTCAAATGTCTATATGCAAACTAAAGTTTGATAGGAATAGCTAGAGCCACTTCCAACATCCATCCTTGTTAACTCCATTCTGGATACATTAGATTCCTTGCTGTTCTTCAAACAAGCCATATATACTCCCCACCTCTGGGCCTTTGCACTTCTACCTGGAATGCTTCCCCCAGATAAGCACATAGTTATTCCCTTATCTCCCTCAAGTCTTTGCTCAAATATCATCCTCTTGGTGAGAACCATGCTAAAACGGCAACAGCTTATACCTTTACACACACACACACACACACACACACACACACACACACACACACACTATATCCCGACCCAATTTGGCTTTCTCCTAAGGATTTATCATTATCTAACATACTCTGTGTTTTACCTATGTGTTGTCTCAAGACAGCATGAGGACAGAAACTGTTTCATTTACTCACTCATATATCATCTTCAGCACTGAATACAGTGCCTGGCATGTAATCAATGCTCATTAAATACTTGATAAACTAATAGTGGAATCTAGCAGGTGCCTTATCACTCTCAGTGTTAGATAATGTATCCTACAGTATTGTACAAAGGGAGTAAGGGAAGTACAGAACAGTATAGTACATGAATACGGTCCTTATTTGTTGACTTTTCCTGGCAATTGCAGTTTAGCAAAGTACATCCTGACCTCAGTGCTGTGGAAGTAAACCAAGGGTGGGTTTTACACAGTTCTCTGGGAGGAGAGCTAAGATGCCCTTAGATCAGTTCAAGCCCTACCTCATGTCCTTGTTATATTTGCATATCTGCATGACTAAATAGCTGCCTGGTTTCCTAATCCACATTCCCTTTCCACACTAGAATTTAAATCTTATTCTGAATCTCAGACCTAACACCCTGCCAGCCAGGAGGCTACATCTTGACTCTCAATCCAAAGCTACTGGCTAGGGTACTACCTCACTCAGACTACCTGGAACCAGCCAAGATGCTATCAACGATAAATCAGAATATTGCCAGAACAGAAGGAGTGCTTTTGCAACATCTCATCCATCCCATCTACCAGACTGGAAAACCTTCGGTATTGATTTAGCGTAATTTCTCTGGACTTTGACAATTCTCTGTGGCCCCATGATTTCCATCAAAACTCTATAATAGAGTTAGTTCCGCTAAGCTAATTCTTCATGTTTCTAGTTTTTTCCCTCTCACTATAGACATCACTGCTATGCATGCCACATTTTTGACCCTCTGCCTGCACTAGAAATTAGGGAAGAGCTTGATCACATTTACCCAGGGAAAGCGCAGTGTGTCATTTACTCTAAAAACCATCTTTCTAAAGCTGTGTATGCCTTGTTTACGCATACACTTAAAAAAAAAAGTGAAGAGGAAAAAAAGATGATTAAATAAATTAGTTTTCTTTGTATTTATTTCCAGTGAATTATTTGACCCATCAAACTTTGGATGACAAAACAATTTGTTTTGTGAAAACTGTCTTGTCAAATGATTTTAGATTCACACTATGTAGGATTATGAATACTTCAGCATCTACTAATCCCTGAATACCTCTAAAACCCCTCTAAGTAAAAGTCCTTCATGTTCTGGTTTATTTTCAAAATGGGAACCCCAAGGTTTAGAAATAAAATAGCACATATGAAAGCATTTTCATAGTTGAGAGTTGTCTGGAAATGGACCCACATACATTTAGAAATTTGTTACAAGTAGTATTATCAATCAGTGAAGACAAGATGAATTATTTAATAAATAATGTTGAGACAATTGGCTAACCATTTGGAAAAAAAAAGTAAAGCTGGATTCTTTTCATTAAATTCCAGATAAATTAATTTGTTTATAAGCTTAGAAGAATCATCTAAATATAACTCAAACTTAGAATACATAAAAGACAATTCAGTTTGGCCACCTAGAAATTAAAAATCTGTACAGCAAAAAATACTATTAATAGTCAAAAGATAAATAAATGGAAAATATATTTGGAAAAGATAACAGACAAGAGGTCAATGTTTTCAATAATCAAATTTATTATAAATCCTTTTTAAAGGTGAATAACCTAATATAAAATATAACGTTTACAAAAAATAAATGCAAACGGCCAAAAAAAATATCAAAATATGTTCATCCTCCCTGATAGTCAGGAAAACATGAATTAAAACAAGAAATAAGATTTTTCATCTATTAGATTGGCAAGATTATGCACCATAACACCCTAGTTTTATAGTGCCTTTTTTGGTACTGTAATACTTTGTTAAGGAGTAATTCGGTATAATTTCTTTAGAGGACAATTTTTCAATAGAGGTATGAAAATATAAGTGTTCATATCCTATGACCATCAAGTCCTCTTCAAGGAACTTATCTTACTCCCACAAGGGTGCAAAATTATCTATTTGGAGTGTTCACTGTAACAGTTTGTAATAACAAGACTTAATTTGTGATCAATAGGACAATAATAAATGTGATAACATGCCTCCATTAAAAACAATCATGTAAGTCGTTACATACTAATATAGAAAGACTTCCAAATATACTTTTAAAAGGGGGTGGAGGTGGCTTAGATCAGTATTTTGAGTTAAAATACACACACGATTATGTATTCTAAATATCTGGATGTTTACAATAAAATGTTTATCATGGGGGAGTGAGACTAGGGGAATGGAAGAAAGTATCAAGGCCTAATGCAAATATCAAAAATCATGCAACCAGCAGCAGGTTAGGCCAGCAGTCCCCAACCTTTTTGGCACCAGGGACCCATGCTCCTATGAGGATCTAATACCTGATGATCTGAGGTACAGCTGAGATGGTGATGCTAGCCCTGGGGAGAGGCTGCAAATACAGAAGCAGACTCGCTTACTCCTCAGTTGCTCACCTCCTGCTGTGCACCCTGGTTCTTAACAGACCATGAACCAGTACCAGTCCAGGGCCTGAGGATTGGGGGACCCTTAGTTAGGCTACTATCTAAGTCATTGGTTCTGTTCATTAATTATTGTGTGACTTTCATTCAAGAATTGCCCTGATTAGTCACTAAACAACCTGGGGAATTGCTCAAGAGACAATAAGTCAAGGTCTCTCTGCTCTTTGGTGCTGATGTTTCAGAAGATTATTGGTCTTTCATGAAGGATTATCTTTAATTTATTCATTTCATCATGATTGCTTTATCTCCCATTCTGGCGCTGATCAGTTTGAAGTGGTTTGAGAATACACTTTTGAAATAAGATGTCCTTATTTAACTTTCATAAAACCCACACTTGTGCAAAACTGTTTTCGCTTTTATTTTCTGAGAAATCTCCAAAATTTAATGACATTTCTAGCAGCTATAGAGGAGGCTACATATAAACTGTTCCTCCCGATAACCAGGTGCCTTCTCAACCACATTTCTCACCAGTCCCTGTCTTTGCTGAAAGTGTTTTTCCTAGTGATGTGTATGTACATCAATGTCAACGTGCGACAACCAGAAACTGTGAAGAGAAACCGGGCCTGGAATTCACCAGAGCGTCACACGTTTTCTCCTTCCCTGAAGACTCAAGAGCCACACAACCAGGTGTGTATTATTAGCAGAGACCAGTAAACAGACCCACTGCGACAGACACACCAAAGGCACAGTCGTCATGGCCAGAGTGTGAAAAGCACCCAGCGGGTTTTCCCCGACGCCTGAAAACGCCTGCCACTAGAAACAACGAGCTGCGGCGGGAAGGAGGCCGCAGGCGACTACAATTCCCAGGATGCGTACAGGGAGCGGGTCACGCACGCGCAGCCCAGACGCTGGAAAAAGAGGGGCTGCTGCGGGGCTTCTGGGAGAGAAAAATGGCCGCACCCGGGCTATTGCCCGGCGTGGGCAGGGTCTTTGAGATGCCGGCAATGCTGGGGCGCGTGAGCCGAGCCCACAGCACGTCCCACGCCTTCGCGGACGTCCTAAGGCTGCAAAGAGGCAACTGACGAAGCTCGTGTTCCCCTTACAGGAACTCGAGCGGTACTTCTCTCAGGACTCGGGCCGACCTTCACTTGAAGACCTTCCACCCGAGCCTGGAGGACATTGCGAGGGCAGAGGGCTTCTTCACGGCTACCGCCCGGAACCGCATCGAATACCTGAGTTCGGCGGAGGCGTCTTGACCACGCCCCGGACCTCCCACGTCCGGAGGTGAGAGCGCAGCTGCCGGCCGTGTGGTGAAGGTGGGGGCCGGGGTTTTGCCCTCACCTATGTCTTGACGCAAAACGAGAGAGGTTTTCTAGCTTTGTGTGGGTGCATATAATTATTTTAACTAAATAAGCAAATATAGTTTTAATTATTTTCGTAAGGAATATAGAAGACTTCAAAAGGTTTAAAAATCCAAGCTAAGCTTTCAAAAACTTTTTAGCCTATTTAATTGAAATAGATAAAGAGAAGAATATGACAAGTATAATAGTTTCACAAATTAGGTGATCCTTATCAACATGTAATTTTCACCCAATCTAAATTTCCTGTCATGTGTTAAAAAAAATAATTATACATAGATGGTAATAATGTAGAAGACTTTTAAAAACAACTTTAGTGAAAGTCCATGACTGCATTTTATGCATGTCCTGCAGTATAATAATTTTTAAATTAGTAAAGGTTTCTTTTAAGTCTGCTAAAAGTAAACTCAGATCTCTTTACATGCTGTAAGTCCTCACTTGAACATTCTGGATAGGCTCTTGGAAATTGGGACTAAGTGAAACAACATGTAATGAAACCAATTTTACCATAGGCTAATTGATATAAATAAGAGTTAAGTTCCTACAGCATCTTTCTTGTCACAAAAACATCACCAAATTTCTAAATAAAGACCCAAAACACTTTTAATACTGAACACTGAATGTGAACTATATGTACATTTAAGACAGATTAATAAAAACAAATGAGATAATCATTTTCCAGCCCACTTATTCCAGTTCAGGGTAACAGAGACAGAGCCTCTCCTGGCAGTTCAGGGCGCTCAGTGGGAACCAGTGCTGGACAGGGTGCCATTACCTTGCAGGGCTCACCCACACCTACATTCCCTCATAGTGGGACAATGTAGCCATGCCAGTCCTGCACATCTTTAGGATGTGGAAGGACACTGAAGTATTGGGAGAAAACCTACACAGAAATGGGGAGAACGTGCATACTCCACATAGACAGTGGCCTGGGCTAGGAATTGATCTTTTTCTTCATCAAGGTTATAGCAAAATGAAGTTGAATGGAACAGTGTTATTCAAGGATCTGATGTATTTGCAGTATCTGCACAACTGCACTAAAACTTCTCTTCTAATAAATAGAACTGCTATAATAACTTAAGAGCATATGAATCATTTAATAATTTTGAGATAGCATCGCTTTTGATTCAAGCTTCTAAATTACTGGATTTTTTGTGTAATTCATTTTTTAAAATTCAGTTTTATTATCTACATATTATCTTTGGATTTAATCTGGCAGAACATTTGAAAGTTATGCAGGATTTATATCAATTCATTTTGAAGGACTGACCAGTTTTTCACAATATATAGCATCCCTGCCCCCTGCCCACTAAATGCCATATAATCATAATCAAAAGTGCCCTTACACATTTCCAAAACACCCTCATTTAGAACCCCCTTCAATACCATGTTAAAAAGCAGAGCCATGAATATTAATGTTTAGTATCAGAAATATTAAGTTGCTTTCTACATTATAGAGGCCTAAAGGAGAACAGCTTGATTGGAAGAGAGGTCAAGCAAGAGAAAGGAATAACCTCTTAATTAAAATAGTGTTACAGTATACTCTGAAAGTTTGTTGGGAAATGTGGTTCCAAACCTTAGAGCCGGTTTTGTTGAAACGCTTCTGGTTTTTAACTTCTAAAAACTTTGTAAATATGGAAAGCTTTGTAAATGTTGCAGATATTCTTGAGTAGCATAGTGTAATTAAAAGCATAGGTTCTGGATATAGATATCCTGGGTTTAAATTTCAGCTCCTTCAGTTTCTAGCTGTACAATTTTGGCCCAGTTATTTAACCTCTCTCTGTCTCTCCTTTATCATCTGTAAAATGAAGATAATATACCGCATAGAGATGTTGAAAAAGGCAATAAAATATATGTTAAGTGCTTAGAACAGCACCTGGCATTTTGATATCATTCAGTAGATAGTAGCTGTATGTTAGAATTTGAGATTTGACTAAACATAAGCAACTATTTACGACTGTGCAAGACTGAATAGTTTGACAGATGTTTGCAGCTAATACCTCATATAATAAATATATGTATATAAACTAGTACTCAGTTGTCTTTTTTCTTGTAAGGTGTGTTTTATAGGCAGAAGTAATGTTGGAAAATCCTCTTTAATAAAGGCTTTATTTTCATTGGCTCCAGAGGTTGAAGTCAGAGTCTCCAAAAAACCGGTATGTTAAAATTTTAAAATCTCTCTGAACTATCCCTGAATTGACTAAGATGAATAGTAAATGTTGGGAAATACAAGAAATCATAACTGCTAAGTTCTTAGAAAAGTGCTTTATTTCAAACAAGTACCAAAGGAAAACATTTCATTAATGTTCGTGTATTTCTCTGAAGAAAAGGAGGTACATCTGGATTTATTTTAGTAGTCTTGCCAGTATCTTGAGGAAATCTTCTTTGATCCAAATATTTTCCAAAGAGTTGTTTTATTGTAATTCTATATTTGCTTCTATGAGAATGATCATCTAGTTCTACATTGATTTCAGAGGAAGCAGTTTTAAAGTGTTTTTTTTTTTCCTCCTATAATCGTTTACACCTTGCTGACTCATGCATATAGACCAATCAGGCAGTCCCCAGTTTACCCTGGGCCAAATTAATGTCCTTATTATCCCAGCCAGTCTGCTGTAGTAGCTTTCTGTTATTTTCTAATTTCCTCTACTACCTTCTCAATGTTGCGAACTCTACCAATATCTAAGATATCCTCTCTTCAGAATTCACCCTTAGTTCCCCTCACCTTATTATCTATCCCTGGCAAAACGTTCCCACCAATCCACTGCTTCATTGCATTGGAACTCACCCATGAGGCTTCACTAGGACTCTCTTGGCCCCCGCTTCTTTATATAGCTAATTCCCTGACTCTAGAGTAGCACTGATGATTGTTGTCTTTTGTTAACCCTTCAGTCCTTACTCCTTCCCTTCCTCACCAAATAAGCTAGTTAATCTCTCACTTCTAGGTAAGGAGGACAGTGGAAGAAATGTGTTTTTGACATTTATGATCTGTAATTCTAAAATTATTTTCCCATAGATAGAGACGTAGCTAACTGGGAACCATTTATAAAATCTTCCTCTGAAAAAATTTGTCCTAAGTTCCAATCAGTTGACTTTTCATTTTTTTAAAGATATTTCTTAAAATATAGCTAATGTACAATATTGTTTCGTTTCAGGTGTACACCATAGTTATTCAGCATTTTATACCTAAAGAAGTGATCACCTTGATAAGTCCAGCAACCATCTGACACCATACAACTCTATCACAATATTATTCACTATAGTCCCTGTGCTGTACACCACATCCCCATGACTTATTTGTTTTATACCTGGAAATTTGAACCTCTTATTCCCCTTTACCTTCCCCCCTCCCCCTTTTTTGATTTTTCAATTACAGTTGTTGTTCAATATTATTTTATATTAGTTTCAGGTGTACAGCATAGTGGTTAGATGTGTATAATTTACAAAGTGATCCACCTGACTAGCACCCACCTGGCAATATACAGAGTTATTACCATATTATTGACTATATTCCCTGTGCTGTACTTTACATCCCCATGACTATTATAACTACCATGTATACTTTTTCACCTAGTCCCCCGCCCCTCTTTAACAATTGACTTTTTAAAGTATCTTACTCTTTCCTTTTCTAATTAATAAAGGTCCAAAACACACAACTGTGAATAAACTACTTATCTGTACATCATTTTTGGTTGCACAGATATTTTATTAGTGCTGTACATGCTTTTAAAAAATGATTTAATGAAAGCACTAAACTCCACCTAATGGAACATGCAAAACTTCTTGATTTTAGGGAAGCAATAATCTAGGCTTAATAAACTATCTGACATTGCATCTAGGCTTTATGAAAACACATGATTAACAGTAATCAATTTAAGCTATCTGTGTCATAGCTTATTTTTCTTTATAAAGTAGAGATATTACTCGTCAGAGAACATTGACTAGTTCAGTCACACCATTTAGAACAAGGTAACTTTTTCACTGAAAGAGAGATAATGAAGTAGGAGAGACTCCGAAATATTTTGTCTACATATTTCTAATATGGAATCTAAAGTTCTTCTTAAGTCATATAGATTCTCTTAAAATTATAAGTTGGAGGGAAGATGCAGTGTCATCTAAGCTTATCTCTAGCTGCTTCCCTTCTATCTTTTCTTCCTGCATCATCAGCATAGCTGGGGTTATGTAGAATACTTATACATGTTAATAAATATGTATTGATTAAATTGAAAATATTTAAGTCATGAATTTTATAAAAGACATTTTAAGGAAGCTTTCATTTTTCTTTTTTTCAGGGGCACACAAAGAAGATGAATTTTTTTAAAGTTGGAAAGTATTTTACATTGGTGGACATGCCAGGTTATGGCTATAGAGCACCTGAAGATTTTGTTGACATGGTAGAGACCTATCTAAAAGAACGAAAGAAGTAAGGAAAAAAATTTTCTTATAATAGTTATACATTTAAACCAAAAGCTTATTTTCATTATATGAAAAAACATGATGACTATTTTAGTTTTATCAAGTGATTTGTTTTAGAACTTCCATTTTATTCTCATAATATTTTGCAACATAATATTTGGGACCAAAGTATGTACTGCATGCTTAGTTTTTTCCTATAGGTTAGCTTAATCTTAAGTAAGTGTTTTCCTAAATTGAGATTATAAATAGTACTTAAGCAGAGTTTATTTATATTCTTATACCAAGCTCTTAGCTGGCTAATTTTGAAAATGAAAATTGTTGGTTAATGTGGTATTTACCAGATTTAAATAAACTTATGTAAAGTCTTAAAGTACTTCTGACATCACTTCCTCTGTAAATGTTACTTTTTTTTTTTGTTCCCATAGGTAGTCAGATGGCAGTTGTAAGTTTAAAGCATTGCATAATATGTAGGAAAATTAACGTTAACTTTGAAGTGTCAGAAAGTGTTTAGGAGCATCTCACGTGTTGTAGCTTTACATAGAAACGAAGAGGAAATGTTTATACAAGAAAATACAAATATAATGTCTGGTTTGTGTTATCTGTTAGTTTTAAAGTAATATTTGAAAATTTAAACATTTTTATGATAACATAGTTAATTGGGTGCATATCTCTTTCTCCCACTAGAGTTCAAGCTCTCAGAGGAAGGGGTTCACTCATCTTTGTATCCAATGCCAAGCATAGTATCATGTTCAATACACGCTATTGAATAAATTAATATTTAGTGAATTTAGTTAACTTGGACTATAGGATGGACTTTCTGGTGAACCGATAATTTCCTTTAGAGCCTCAAGAAATTTTTAAATTTGACTTAAAAAATGGTCAAAGGAAAATTTATTAGTATAGTGAGGGTCGATGGGAGAAATGAATTAATTTTATATTGCCATTAATCTTTATTTCTGCATTCTTATAGTTTGATGAGAACATTTTTGTTAGTGGATAGTGTTGTTGGAATTCAAAAAGCAGACAATACTGCCATAGAAATGTGTGAAGAATTTGCATTACCTTATGTGGTGAGTATTTCTTTTGATTCATGGTTGCAGTTCTATGTGAGTCTGTCAGTCTTTTTAATAAATAAGCAAGTCTTGCCTCCTCAAGAGATAAAGGAATACCTTTTTGAATAATCTTTTTATTATCAACCATTAATAAAATAAGTTCTGTGAAACTTTTCCTTCTCTCAGCTTTAAGTTTTCAAAATTCTAGACAAAAGATTTTTTAAGCTGTTCATTTAGAGTTCTTAAGTTCGTTCATTCTGTCGTTTTTACTAACAATGTAAACATTTGTTTAAAACATGTTAGTAGCTCTTTAACAGCAGATTATCAGATAGTACTTTTCAGTATATAAATAAAACTGCAACTGAAAAATTCACTAAACTAATTTGGAATTTAATAACCATCACAAGAACATAGCAGGCTCCAGCACACACAAATAGGATTTTTATATTCTTAAAGAAGACAAAATTTCTCCTGGGAATATCTTACCAGTGTTCTTTTTTTGTTTGTTTCTGTTTGTTTGTTGTTTTTTGTTTTGTTATTTGCTCTGCAATAGAATAGCTTAGTAATTGGTATCCACATTTATTTTGCTTTGTAAGTTTTCCAGATAGATTAGTACTCTTAAATTTCCTTTCTAAGGAAAAGTGGAGAACCTATTGACTACAATTTAGTTTCAAAAAAGTGTCAAAATCACTAAAATATAACCACGGATTTTAATGCAAATCAAACCATGTTACTACTCAGCAACTTTTTTCAAAGCCCTGTGAAGCATTAGCAATTGCCTACAGTTACAAGGAGCCAACGGATTGATAGTCTACATAGTAAAAAAAAAATGCCAAATAATGCCAGACTGGTTTTATTAACTGATAGTATTCCTGGTTTGGTCTCGTGGATTACCAGTTTGTGAAATTATATATTTTCCTCAGTTTTAACTTTAAAGAAATATTACTTTCTTCTTTGAAAAAGAGGTTGTGATAGATGAAATTATGTTTCCTTTTAAATATCAGCATGTTCACCTTTATGAAGAAGGATTCCCATTTGAGGGATTCACAGGTCTTTAGAAACCACCCACTTTTTGCTTCTTTCTTCTTCTACCATTAACACTTTTTATAACTGAAAAGCTTAAATAGTCAGGAAATTTAATTTTATAGAAATTTTCCAGGAAAACCTGGTAGATCAAGGTTTTACTTTTTAATTGATTTTGTAATCATCCATGCTTTGACCTTCTTCTAGTATGTGATTGTCTTTAAATTAGTAATTATTCAAAGTAATTACCAGTAAGGCTAGTAAATTCTAGACTTACTTAGAATATAATTATATGAAGCTTGTAATAGTAGATACAGCTTACAAATAGCCTAATTTCTAATTTTTCCTTTAGATTATTATAGATGAAACCATTCTGTAGGTCAAAAAATTATAAGTTGGCAATTTTATATAGATTAGTTTATTAATACTCACTTATATGCCTTAGACCACAGTGTGTATAGTAATCATATGAAACATTTGGCTTTTGCAAATATGACTCCAGGGTCCTTTAGCAGGAATTTTTTATTTTATAATGAGGAAACAAGTGCAGAGTGTTTAAGAAACTTGTAAATGTCACCCAGTCGTTATTGAAAATTTATAGCTAAAATGTGTAAAACTTTGTATTAAGAAATACTTTATTTCTAATGCTGAAATATTTGTTTTCTTGTAGATGGTATTAACAAAAATTGACAAATCTTCCAAGGGACATCTTTTAAAACAAGTGCTTCAGATCCAGAAATTTATTGACACTAATACGCAAGGATGTTTTCCTCAGTTGTTTCCTGTAAGGTAAGAGTCATTTTTACAACTCTACATACTAACCACCTTTAGTGTTAAATCAGTGTTTCTTAAATTGAGGTGTCACTTAAAATTAGAGGAGTTTGGAAAACTATACACTTAGCCATGATTTATTGGTATAACTCATCCCCACTTTTTTTTCTTCCATTTTTTCTTCCTTCTGTAGATTTTGCTGGATCTTCCCTGTAGGTATCTTCATTCTCCTTCTACCAAAGTTTAGCTCAACACTAGGCCACAACAGAAGTGAAAACTTTTTACTTTTTAGAATTAGCTATACAACAGCCACAATAAAGATACTACCATCCCTTTCTCAGTTCCAGAGAAAAACAACTTATCTTTATGGTAGAAAGCTCATTCAGGCTATGATGGATAAAAATATTCCTTTAGAAGGACCACATGTAAAAAAAAAAAAAGAAATGCATCATATAAGTTAGAATTAAGCACTGGTAGGAAACAGAACGATTATTTCCCAGGCTGGCAATTTTTGAGATATTGGGTGTAATTTAGTGATGAAACATGAGTTTGTATTTTCAGTGTATGTCTTGGGCACACAGTAAGCGACCTGTACTATTGCAGAGTTATAGTGCCACTCCCCTGTGATTGTTCCCACTCTAACTTCTTTGTGAGAGGCACTATGGTAGTTGCTATGAGAAAATAATGAAACCAAGTAACAGTTGTATAGTAAATTATTCTCTAAGCCAGGGTTCCCCAACACCCGAACCACAACCAGTCTGTGGCCTGTTAGGAACCAACTGGGCCACACAGCAGGTGAGTGGCACCAACTGGGCCACACAGGAGGTGATGGCACCAGTGAACAAAGCATCATCTGTATTTGAAGCTGTTCCCCAGTGCTAACATCACCGCCTCACCTCTACCTCAGATTATCAGGCATTAGATTCTCATAGGAGCACTGGTCCCTGGTGCCATAAAGGTTGGGGATTGCTGCTCTAAGCAGTCATTCTAGGTCCTACCAATTCAGATCACATTTAAATTGTAATTATAAAATGGCTTTCAAAATCTCTCTTTATTCATTCCTACAGAATGCTCTTCTTTCACTTACATTTGTATTTATCCTGTTCATATGTGCCGCATATATACAATGGAAACTCCTACGAGCAGGAATGAAATCCTAATTCTTAGAGCTCTGAGCATTGTCACAGAAAAACAGCTTTTTCTGTTAACTACTTAATAAGGAGTGAGACTTCAGCAAAAAAAGCAACACAAACATAAATGGGCAAATTATGCCTTAATAGCAGCCTTTATTGAAAAAATAATTTTTTTAAGTTTCAGTTGACTCTAAGCTGAGTTTGAATTAATAGTATAATGGGGCTAGGGAAAACGTGACAATGTTTTCTCAAGCTACATTAAGAGGATTATAGTGGTCAAAACAAGGGAATGATCAAGCAATAGTCCCACACTGCTGTAAGCTAGATGCCACCAGACCAATCAAGTTAGAGTGTGGCTTAACATTAAGAACAACTAGAACTATCTGAAAAAACATGGTCTTGGGGGGAATTTATGTCCCTAGATCATGCAAAACACTTAATTGATCCTCACAGTAAACATTCCTATTTCACAGATACAATTACAAGTTGAAGAAGTGAAGTCAGTTGCAGAGAGGTATTGGCTATGATAGAAAGAGCATGGGCTTAGGATCAGACAGCTATGGTTTTTTACATGGTTCCTCTACTTCTTGGCTATAGATTTTAAAGCAACTTGTTTGATTTTCTGAGTCTGTTTTCTCAATAGTAAAAATGTAATTGTTTAGAAGGATAAAATAAAATCTATTGTGACTGACGTACACACATTTGCCATATAATAAATGTTAGTTGCCTTCCTTGCCAAAGGTTAGACAGTAAATGGTAGGGTCAGGCCAAAAACCCAGCTTATCAGATTCCCAGAACTTTTTAGGGGCATTCTTGTCTTTAGATATACCAGCATTCTCTGCTGCATAACCCTGGAATCACTGTTGCCACTGTACTCACCAGAAGTGAGCAAGGCACTATAGAAACCACACAGCACTCAAAGTCTAAGAATTGAGACATAGGAGCCTGCTGACTTTCTAGAACATCAGTGTTCACTACACCAGTGACCACATATAGGAAATTGGCAGCTACTCTGTAGTTTTCAAAACCCAATTAAGAAAGTAGTTATATATACTTCCTGCTTTTACTAGCATGACCGAATCCCATTCCATCCCTCCAGATGGATTTTGGCCTATTCACAGACAAAGTATAAGTCATATTATATTTCCTTCTCTTCCCATAATCTTGATAGGAGAAAGGTGGAAATGTGGGTAGACGTGGTCCAGCGAGGTTTGGCCTTTAAGCCTTTAGGCAAAAGTTCAGCACTAACCTTCATGTCTGAACTGTCCTAGCTGAGCAAAGTTTAAATGGTGAAGGGCCCTAAAGATTGCTGCTGGGATCAGTCTGTTTTTATAAATGGTATGAAAGATATATCTAAGTAGGTACAGTATAATTGCTTCAGTGGTTTTCTATGTAGTGAAATTCCAAGCAAACAAAACTGACTCTTTTGAGCACAAATAAAATCACGAGTTGACAGAAATGTTGTAAATGAGTTCAAGATATCATGGTTATTGTGTGGATTATCCAACTTTTCTCTCTCCTTTATGCTGTATAACTTCAGTTATAACCCAGGAATCATTATGGGCTTTCTCAAGCAGGCAGCTTTGGTCAAAAGTCTAAAATGCTGTACTTTATCAGGAAGAGAATTAGCAATATAGGAGAAAACATTTTACCTGTTTTATATACAGGTATACACCATACCTGTATCCATAAGTATATATAGTATAGCCATAAAAGTCAATGTATCCTGAGGAACCATGTGTTTACTTCTATGCTGATGGGTGAACGGATATGGATGGATATAGTAAGACAGATAGATAATAATAGTAATGGTGATGATAATTTTAAAAAGTCATCACAAAAGTCTAAATTATCAAGTTGAATCTTTGTCACAAAATAAAGGATAAAAACTTTTAGTCTGTGAACTAGAAAGCAAAATAGAAGATATCCCAATAGCATTTTCACAGAAATAGAATAAATAATCCTAAAATTTTGTATGGAACCACAAAAGACCCCCAATACCCAAAGCAGTCTTGAAAAAGAACAAAACTGGAAGCAATTACACTCCCTGATTTCAAAGTACATTAGGGATCTGTAGTAATCCAAACAGTATGATATTGGCATAAAAAACAGACGCAAAGATCAATAGAACAGAATAAGGAGCCTAGAAATAAACCCATGCATGTATGGTCAATTAGTTTATAACAAAGATCAGGAATATACAATAGGGAAAGGACAGTCTCTTCAATAAATAGTGTTAGGAAAACTGGACAGCCACATGCAAAAGAATGAAACTAAACTACTATATTATACCATACCCAAAAATTAACTCACAGTGGATTAAAGATTTGAAGGTAGGACCCAAAACTATAAAACTCCTAGAAGAAAACAGGTGGTAAGCTCCTTAACAATGGTCTTTGTGATGATTTTTGTATCTGACTCCAAAACCAAAGACAACAAAAGCAAAAGTAAACAAGTGGACTACATCAAACTAAACGTTTCTGCATAGCAAAGGAAATCATCAATGAAATGAAAAGGCAGTTGACTAAAATGGGAGAAAATATTTGCAAATCATATATCTGATAGGGGGTTAATATCCAAAATACACAAAGAACTCATACAACTCAATAACAACAAATCCAATTTAAAAAATGGGCGGAGGATCTGAATGGACACTTTTCCAAAGAAGACATTCAGGTGGCTAATAGATACATGAAAAGATCACTTAGTCATCAGGGAAATGCAAATCAAAACCACAATGAGATATCACCTCATGCCTATTAGAATGGTTGTTAAAAAGACAAGAATTAGCAAGTGTTGACAAGGATGTAAAGAAAACACTTGTGTACTGTTGGGAATATAAATTGTTGCACCTTCTAAGGAAAACAGTGTGAAATTTCCTTATAAAATTGAACTACCATTTGATCCAGCAGTTCCACTCTGGATATTTATGCAGTGAAAATGAAAACAATAATTCAAAAAGATATATGCACCCATGTTCACTGCAGCATTATTTTCAACAGCCAAGATATGGAAACAACCTAAATGTCTTATCAATGGATAAATGGATAAAGATGATGTGAGATACACAAACACACACACAAATGGAATACTATTCAGCAATAAAAAAAAAAAGAAATCCTGCCATTTGCAACAACATGGTGGACCTTGAGGACATTATGCTAGGAGAAATAAGTCCGAGAAAGACAAATACCGTATGATCTCACTTACATGTGGAATTTAAAATAACAA
This sequence comes from Eonycteris spelaea, assembly GCA_003508835.1. Lineage (NCBI taxonomy): Eukaryota > Metazoa > Chordata > Mammalia > Chiroptera > Pteropodidae > Eonycteris > Eonycteris spelaea. The sequence goes on along the minus strand of PUFA01000084.1, from coordinate 6,649,363 downwards.
AAAACCAAGCTCATCATGGAGACTGGTGGTTACCAGAGGTGCAGTGCGGGGAGAAATAGGTAAAAGGGTCAAAAGGTACAAACTTCCAGTTCTGAGTCATGAAGATGTAATGTACAATATGCTGACTATAGTTAATAATACTGTATTGCATATTTGAAAGTTACTGAGAGTGGATCTTTAAAGTCTTCATCACAAGAAAAAAAGCTTTATAACTATGGTGACAGATATTAACTAGATCTTATTATTGATCATGTTGCAGTATATACCAATATTGAATCATTATGTTGTACACCTGAAACTAATATATGTCAATATACTTCCATACAAACAAAAACAATTTTTAGTCCAGGAAATAAAAAGCAAAATAGTAGTATGGTGAATTTTTAGAATTATAAAGGAAATAGAACAGATAATGTGGACCATCAGATTTAGAATACCATAAGAGGCTGGGGGAAGAGAGGAAAGGTAGGACAAATTAAGACTATTTCATACATGTAACTCAAGAGTTTTATAAACAGTGTTTGAAATTAGATGAATTCAGATCTATGCTACCTCTAAAGTAAGGACGAAAAATGATTTTTTTCTTTTCACAGTGCTGTGACCTATTCTGGAATCCATCTGTTGAAATGCTTTATAGCGAATATAACAGGAAATCTTAAAACTAATGGCACCTAGTTTAGCTGAAGACTCAAAACTTTTTATGCCAACTGGACTTAAACACCTAGAATGTCAACATTGTTTTAAATGTTGTATGTATAATTTGCAGAGGATCACTTCAGCTTTCAAAACCACATCTTCTCAAAGCAAGAATGAATTTGTACCTGGGGGAAAAATGGTTTATAAATTATATAATTATGCTGTTTATTAGAAACAGATACTAGTAGTTTTCCTTATTTTAACAAACTGACAAACGGCCATGCCACCCTGAACGTGCCTTATCTCATCTGATCTCAGAAGTTAAGCAGAGTCGGGCCTGGTTAGTACTTGGATGGGAGACCACCTAGGAATACCAGGTACTGTAGGCATTTAAAAAAAAAACAAAACAAAAACAAAAAACTGACAAGAGCAACATATAGAAGTCCATAGGATGAAAACCTATTTACTACAATGTAGAGAACAGTTTGCCATGTTATTTATTGGGCTGTCTTTTAAAGGATGTCTATTATGTATATTTTTTAAATTCTTGATGAAATTTCAGTCCATGCTGGAAACAAATTCAGGCTAGGATCAGTTGCCCTCGGGTGAACACAAGATTCAGAATCAGAAGACCAGAATTCAAGTTTCAATTCTATTATTTTTTTGTATCTTGGACCTTGGGCAAATTACTTGATTTCTCTGGGCTTCATCTGTAACTCTGACCTCAAAAGCTATGAAGATCAAAGTGGTATTATATGTGAAAAGGACATTTGCATCTTCGTAAAGTGAAACCAACCCAAGAATACAGCAAATTCACAGGTATTTATCACAGAAAACATCTTGTCATGGAGGAAGTAACATTTTCTCTAGTGAAAGACAAAAACCAAACCAGTTTAAGCTGAGAAAACTTTTAAAGGGGGACAAAAAAGTTGATGGGACTGGGTCCATTAAGATTCAGAATGGAAAGATAAAGCCTTACTTTGAACTAAAGTTAATAAAAAAGATTTTTCCAGTGCTACTGACCTATTTATACAAGTGATTTAGCTTTTCAATGTGAGGCCGAACATTAAAAGGTTATAAGCAATAAAAAATTAAGGCTATAAAATAACTTTGTGGCTTTTTTAGAAAATTCAATTTTGAATAAATTTTCAGTTGTTTTGTAACAGACAGAGCTAGTCTATTCTAACCAGCAGCGTTTTAAGCTTTAAAAAATGCTGAGTAAAAAATATAGTACATACTACGTTACTGTTTTTTCTGCAAATCTATATAAAACATAAAACCTACTTTTAACAAATAGAAGCTTAACCTAATTCTAGTAAGCTAGAACATTTGAAACTTAACATCAGTATTTGAAAATATATAAGATTTATGCTTCAGAGCAATTGTACAAGCAACAAATATCAGATGATAACATCAGCGCCAAATTATAAATTTGTTTAGCCTTATTCCTGGGTCTACTGTGTGTCTGCTAGCTTTATTTTTCCATTTAACTTTCTCACCTACTTCTACTTTGTTATTCTGTTGTATTTCATGTATAATTGTAAGTCACCTTATATCCTTTTTGGAATCAATCACTTGTACCCTATAAATAAACCAGAAAAAAGCCCACAAATTTTAGAGAATTCCTAAAGCATTTTAATATGCCCTTCCATGAGATAAGATGAACAAAAGTAATGGTTGTGACTAATCTCTAGGGATGTCATTAGTGGCTAAACTTTTTAGTTCCTTTGATGATCAATTCAAGTATGTAAGCAAGACAGCACAACCATTAGAAACTACAAACCTTGATGTTCAGAAGTGGACTTACCTACAACAAAGCCAGTAAGGCCAAAGGGGCCTTTTAGGTGCTTCCTTAATACTCCCCACCCTTACTCCCCATTTACCTTCAGGCACAGAGTAGGTTTTTGCAAACCTAATTATTCAAGTCTAATTCCCTGGTAAGCATGAAATTATTCAGTTTTTCAGGGACCTACCAGCTTTAATCAAGGAATTACATCTGCTTTTCAAGGGCAAAATATAGTAAGAGTTTTCATCAACACCTGGCACATAGTCAAAGTCAAAATGTGACTAGTCAAATACTTGTCAATTAAATGACACAAAGCTACTGTAAATGTTTATTGAACGGAAATGAACTGCTGTACATTGTTGCACTAAATCAACTCCTCTCTGAGTCCAAACGGTACTTACAGATCTTTCCAGATCTCAGGAGTTCCACTTAAAATAGTAGAACACTGGACTAGTTTGCTAATCATTTAAAAGAGTCTCACATATGAGCATCTAAACTCCCATTAAAGCAAAAATATCATCAATATCGTTTATCTCCTTAATGGTTTCTGATGTATTATGTTTATTTATTTGCATCATTGTCCTCAAATCAGTTTCATTTTCTTTGCTTCCTATAAGAGTTTCATGACTTTGTTTCTCATTAGTTTGTATGACAGGATTTGAAATTCTGCTACTCAAGAGTTGATTACTTTTAAGGTGGAGATTAGTTCTATGAACTGCATGGTGTGATAGTCTCTGTTTACTGGTATCTGTAGCATCTTGAGTCCCTTGAGGAGACTGCTGAATTTCCTTTAAAAAAGTCGACTGCAACTTTCTCTGTGGTTTTCTCTGTCTCAGTAAAAATTTGCTCTGTGATCTTCTTTGTCTCAGATGATGCTCTGAAGTTTTGCTAGCTAAGCCACGAAGAAGGCACTTGCAAATAGTTGTTTTTAGGCACTCTAGTTTCTTGGGCAAACTTTAAAAGACAGAGAGAAGGAAAAATCTTGAGATTTTGAAAATGCAGAAAATAGTCTTAAAAACTTTTAATATGTCTCCTTTTTACCAACTTCCAACAGAAAATGTACAATTTATCTACAAGTCCTATGCCTATGTACAAAACCAGAATCATAAGGAAAATAAGGATATAGGAGCTCCAACCCAAATCTGCATTTTCAAAGCACAACTTCCCTCAGGCTGTAGGCAAATGTGTCCCCATTATGTTCCCAAAGTAAAGTAGCTCCTACAATTGCTTGGCAAGGCAGCTGAATGGTGAGATACTTCCATACTTCAGGGCCAGAGCTTTTTCCTGATAACTGGTCATCTGTTCATAATGCAATAGGAATGGAACTGGGAAAGGTTGTATCATAAATAGAAAAAAAAATCCGCAAGGGTGCATTAGTCCATTTCTGGATAAACAACTCCCCATTGTAGCAGGAAATGAATAAGGAGAATGGAATAACAGTGAAGAGGGAGTTTATATAAGAAGGAGAAGACAGGGCTTCTGGCACAAACCAATTTGTGATTTACCTATCATCTTCAAGTTTAGGAATTCTGAACTCAACTAGCTGATTATTTTAGGTGTTTTGCTTCTGAATAGGGTACACGCCACAAAGTACATTAGTACCTTGCTAAATGCCCCACTGTTTATGATCATCAGATTTCAAAAGATTAGCATGGGTCTGTACTTCCTCCCCCAACACCCTTTCCTCTTCCTTTTTAAACAAATAGAGAACTTGTGGAAGCCCATTATAATATGTGTAATTCATTATCTCTGTTTCTAAACTGTTTCCTTAATAGAAGCAATAATTTTTAAGGTGGGAGAAGGTAGGTCTATCTCCCATTTGAATGGAATAGAATGAAAACAGAAGAATCAGAGGATCTGTAAAAAGTTCTAGGTCTCCAACACCCTGAGCAAAATCATTTCCTTATCTGTAACTGTGGACATTATGTAAATTAAAAATGTACAAGAAATATATTACTGAAACAGCAAGACAAGACAGTATGAAAGAGGACTATAATTTTGTGCGTTACAGAATAATGATTTAACCAAATACCAGTTTGTTATCCTTCTCATTATATTTTAATGATGATTATCTCTTCCTCATTTACCCCAGACTTTAAACCTAGAACAACTCCACCTCAGGCTAAGTTTCCACCCTGAGCCAGATCCCTTTTAGATGGCTACAGACCTTTAGTGGGGACCCCAATGTAAAAACCCTTTGAGCAAGTTATTCCTTAGGAATACTTAACTTCTCCCACAGCTTTTAATCAAAACTTGTTAAAAAAAAAAAAAAAAAAAAAAACCTGACTACATATCACTTTTAATTGTTAAAATGGGACTATCTTTTCCATACATTTAAAAAGAAAATTTAACAAATTTTAGACAGTAAAATTGCTTTATCCATGGGAACCATTATAAAGCCCTAAACAGGTATTTGTAACTATAGATAAGAAATTACGCTGGATGCACACAATATTTCTTGAAAGATACATAAAAAACTGGACAGAATGACATCTCTGTGAAGAAAGTACCTTTATAGCCATGTGTGGCTGAAATTGTTACCATGGGCATCTATTATTTTTTCAATAAAAAATATAAAACCCTAAAGTGTCTAACTTCATGTAATGTTTCAAGCAATACCGACTGGCTCACAATAAAAAAAATGATCATCCTTAAGCAGTTCTATGAACATAGGAATCACAGGAAAGGAAAAAATCAATACATGGAGAGTGTAGCTCCCATGAAGGAACATTACCTGACCCTGGATGGAGTCTGGTGTGTGCCCTTATAGAAGGCAAGTACCTTCTGCTTCTGCTGTCACTTATCCTGCACTGAAGCTGTAGGCAGACTGACTGTCTTTCCTACTAACGCTAGAACTCTGTGGAAATTAAGTCTGTCTTACAGATGGTTTTATCCCCAGATATTCCTAATGCTTCTGAATGAACGGATGGAATGGCAAAGAGTAAAAATCCAATTAACAAAGTTTACTTGTTTCCTCCCAATGATATAGCTTTGCCCAACAAAATGAGCAATTAAGAGTGGGTTCCATTTTTAGCCTCCTTCAGGCTACTGACATCCCATTTTAAAGAAAGCTGACTTGAATAAATATATACTTTTGCCTTAAATGATAGTAGGTTAATTTTTGTAATATACTTACCTATAACCTTGAGCTTCCACATGTTTAAGCCGGTTACTTTTAAGAAGTTTGTTGCCCAGAAAGGAAGCCTGAGCCTTGAGTTTTTTGCTCCTGCACCACAGAATCGCCATTTGAATTTCTTCAGAGAGTTGTAAGAAAGTCTCAGCCTCTTGGAATCTTTGCACAAAACTTTGGGCACAAGGAGTTCCTGTCGCTTTCTGAGAAGAATGTCTGGTTGCCTTTAGTTGGGATTTAGGACATTTAAACTCAGAGCTGGCCTCCTGAAATAATGTAAAGATGAAAAAATATATTGGATTTGTTACTGACTTGTAAATATATGAAAACAAAGAAAAGTTGACTCACAGGCTATCAAAATTTTTAAAAGAAGAAAAATTTTTTTAGCTCACGGTGCTTTCCTTTTGTCCTAAAAAACTTATTTATCCATGCTCCTAACACAAGATTCATTTCCCTCTGAGCTACAAAAGATCCTGTCTATAGTTGAATACAGTAGTACACAGGAAACAATATAAATATTCTAACATATCTCTACTTAATCTACACATAGGAATAAAATTCCACATAATTAAATATTACTAAAAGCCTATCTGGTAGGAAAAAATTACTGAAGAGTCCTATTCTTCTGTACTACTGGACTACCACCACGTTTTTTTCACCTATTTCTATACCCTGAGTCACCTTCCTCAATGAAGAGTCATAAATGTTACTGAAAACACGTGAAGACAGGGATGATTGCCAGACATATGTTTAAAATGCTTAACTGAGCACCATTTCCAGTTCTATTCAACCACCTATTAATGTGGCACCTTTGTCTCTTCAATCCATCTTTCCGTATCAAGTCAAGTTTGAATTTTACCAGCTTTTACTGTTTATGAAAATATGCCACCTACTAGGTGGACTTCTGTCCTTCATTCAAGGGTTAGCCTTTTTCCAAGTGTCTTACCCTTGAGAACATAAAAAAGTAATAGAAAATATAAAAGTTGAGCCCTATCAATACTTTATGTTGGTGATCAATAAAAGAAGTCTGTCCTTAAAACAGGCTAAGCATATTAGTGCTGATTGCTAAAAATGTGGTAGTGATTAGTCATGATAAGAGGGACACTGAACAACCAGCTTCAAAACTAGGAAAAGGTGAATGGACTACAGAAGTTTCAAGGGTCACAGAGAGCCATAGTTCTTAAAACAAACAAAACTATCTTGGGGAGTGGTGTAATTAGTAAAGAACAAAGACTATGAAACCAAACTGCCTGCACTCAAATCCCAGCTCTGCCTTGTATTTGCTGTGTGCCCTGAGGAAGTTCATTGGCTTTACATGCCTCAATTTTTTCATCTGAAATATGTAAACAATAATAATAGCACCTGTCTCATAGGGCTTTTGTGAGGATTATGTGAGTTAATGCATATACATGTTTCGAACAATGCCTAGCAGAGTAAATGTAACGGAAGTACATATTAGCTATTATCATCATCATCATCATCATCATCAATTATTCCTCCCTCTGGAACTCATGAATTAGATAGAATATAAATGCAAACTGGAATCCTTGTAAACGTTCAAGAAAGTACTCTGACTTATTAGAATGATTAAAGAGTTCTTAAGAAGAATGGAAGAAATAAACTGTGCAGGATAACAGAAAAAACAATTTTGAGAGGACAGAGGGTAACACAAGTCAGCTAGTTACCAGAAGAAAGAAGAGGACACTGATATACTTATCTGTAGTTAGGTCCAGAACAAACATATTTACAGACCTAAGAAGAAGAACCATGTTAAAGATTGAACCCTAACAGGAAGAAAGAAACGGAAGCCCCATGACAAAGGATGAGGATGAGGATAATGATGAAAGTAGCTATTAACATCTAACACCAATTAAGTGCCTACCATACTCCTGACTCTGTGCCAAACACTTTACATGCATTAAAATTGGCAGAACCCATAAAGTACATTCTATTATTAGGAAATAGAGGTATGGAGAGGTCAAGAAACTTACATAAGGTCACAAAGTACAAACCTAAGCCAGGACTCAAACCATTTCTGTCTGACTGCAAAGCCTATACTCTTAATTAACTACAGTACAATCCACACCTATGATAGATCCTAGGGTTACTTTAACATTTTAGCAAAATTCTTAGTGAGATGTTTCTTAAGGCATTCTATTAACTGGGTGCATTCAAATCCCTTGGGAGTGCCTCTATTCATTCAAAAGCTCAGACTAAGAATTAAGATGGCACTAAGCTTAGAGCTCAAGATAAAAATAGAAAATTCAATCTCTGTCCTTAGTAAGTGGCATCTACAAATTAGCAGAAATCATAAGCTATAGTAAGCCAAACCTGAATAGCTTTGTGTTTCAGCTGTTTGCAGAAAGCCCTCAGGTCAAATTCTGTTGACTTTTCTGTGGAAATGGAAAGATCAGTTATAAAAATTTAGACATACTATTTTCAAATCAACAAATTCTTAAGTGCATAACACCACTTCTTGCCAAATTACTACTAAAGAAATAAAGGGAATTAAGCAAGCAAAGAACTATGAAGTAGCAACAGAAACAACCTTAAATGCTCAAGCTTTGAAAACACAGGTATTACATACCTCTCTAAAGATGATCAATGGGAGTTAAAATTAAGGAGATGCAGGATTTCTTTCTATACACTGCATAATTATATTGTAATTTCAAAAAATCTTAAGACTATGTGCCATATAAAAGCATATTACCTTTGAAGATTTTCTTATTTTTTACTGGCTGTCCAAGATCCACATTATTCTGTACATTGATCTTCATTTGTTTATCTTTTTTGGAAATTCCAAGTAAAGTTTCTTCACTGCTCTTCGGTGATTGCTCTTTTGTTAAAAACAGCTTATTTAGTAATTTAGTTACTCCTTTAGCTGCAAAAGCTGTAGGCATTTTTTTCTTAAATACCTCACAATAGGGCTGTCCTAAAAATTCAGCAATATCAGAAGGAAAGGTAAAATCTTTGAAGTAAGGCAATGGTTGAATCCTAGAGACCTCTTGAAGCAATCCAAACAATGGTCCATATAAAGAAATCAGCCTTTTTAAAACACCCTTATAGAGAACCCTAGAGAAAGAAACAGGAGCTCATGAACCAGCCAGTAATTACAATTTGCAGATTATACAATAACTACAACATTCAAGCTGAAAACAAATGCCTATCATCTGCCACTATAGATAAAAAAAAAAAAAACCAACGTAACACATATTTGCAAATAGCCAGATTAGTCTAGCCCTAACAGAAAAATCCAAGTAGAGTATGTTACTTAAAACCAAATAGAGTACCACACAGAAACCTGTCTCAAAGGATGTGCATCAAAATTTTAAATGCAGTTTTATCTAGGTGGTGAGATTTTAGGCAATTCAGGTTCTTCACATTTTTCTATTTAAAAAAAAATGCTTAAAATAAGCATGCATTATTGTTGTAATCAGCAAAAATTAAAACTTTTCATCATAGAAAATAATAATGAATGTTTGACATTTTAAAATGAGTGGCGATTCTAACATTATTACCTCAGACTAAAAATTAGCAGAATAAAAAACAAGATGATTGGAAATAGTATTTGAGATATCCAGGCTAAGACTTCAAAGCAAGGTTTTCAATCTCCAAAGACAGAATTTTTGTGTTTGTTTTCTAGTTTTAATTCAAATTAGAGATAATCATCCCAATTGTCTAAATTGGCCCAGAACAGGTCTCCTTACAAAGATGGGCAGATTCCAAGTCCAATTATTCATCAGATAAGTTTCATAATATAGAAGATGCAAAAGAAGGTATCTTTGGTTTGCAACTACTACCAGTGTTCTTTGTATCAACTACACCTCAAAAAGCAGTGGTATTTCAGGTGGAAGAATATGGATCACATAAAGGGCACTGCCATAAAAAATTACAAATCTACAGGCAGGAAGAATCACGAGATACAGCCTGCCCAGGAACACCCTCATTTTAAATGGGCTGTTTGCTCATTTTTTTATTATTCTAATTGCTAATCCTACAAATTCAGTTACTTAATTCATTAATGTTGAGGTGATCTCTTGGCTTCAGATTTAAAGCCTAATATTTTGACATAACTATCAACACGTACCTTCCCAATCCATCCCAAATAAACTCTAATCAAATGTAGAAAGGGAACTCCCGCATCTTCATCATCCCATGGGAAAACAAATATGAAAATTACTAATGAGAAACCTAAGGTGAGTTAAAGAGATGAAAAAGAAATGAAGGATTTCTAAGGTATGTACATACATACCATAATCTGCTCACCAGCCCAACCATCACAAGGTTTAAAATAATGAATTCTTGCAAACCTAGATGTTTCACAGTCAAGCTGAAGGATCAAGTTAAAGTTGGAAAACAAAACCATAGTAATTTCGATTGTGTAAGTTACATTTATGAAAAAACTAGACTGGAAATAGAAATAATTTTCTTGAAGGAATTAAAGTCTTGAAGGAATATACACTCTGCTAGAGCTCTCATTATTGAATTTAGTTTCTAACATTAAGAGTTTCTAACTATCAATGCCCTTAGGATAATACATACTAGATAGAGACAGGCAATCTCTGGCAATGATTGTATAAGACAATTTTGAGGAAAAGGAGGTCAAGAGCAAAATTTTAAGAATTCCCATAAGTTATAACTCTTACAGCTTAGCTTTCTAAGAGAAATACTAAATATATCCAAACAATTCCAATTCAGAAGAAGGCATTTCAGTTGATTCAAGGATACAGAAATGTCTTGCAGCAACAGTCCAACAAACGAAGTAACAGTTTGCAGGCTCCCAAAATCTTCATCATCGCCAGTTCCACAACTGGTTGGCTGGGGACGACACATGCTTTGGTAGTTACAGGCTGATTTTCACTTGATAAAAATAGAAGAGTAAATCACTTTCATTATTAAATATAAATCACTGATATAGCAGTTTTCAAGTGCAGATGGGCTATAAGGTCAAGGTAGTTATGCTCAATAATGACTCAGTTGATCAACACAGATGTTTCAATATAATCTATCATAACCCCACATTTCAAGTCACGCCAGTACCTCCCGCAAGCCCATCAAGGGAGATGACCACAAATACCAGGTGTCCTTATTAAAACAAATTTGTACAGCTAAAGTATAATTAGTTATATTCCAACACCAAGCAGAGAAAAGTCCAAAGGGAGAGCACAGCAAGACACCCAGTTCCCAGCTCATCAGAAAGTAACTGGACCACTTACTTGGAAGAAAACGACTCAGACAAATCTTGAATTGAACCCTCCAAATTCATGTTTTTCAAACGTTTTAAACATTGTTCAACCTGAAAGGGGAAGAATATTTCAATTTGTACGTATATAATATAGATAAGGCCACCGATGTAACCAGGAAAGCAAAGAGATCCAAAATTACAAAGTATCGAAATAGGCTGAATACCACAGAATACCGTTTTTTAAGGGTAAAGAAATCCATAACCCAGAGCAATTGCTTCTGGTTAAAAATCTGAAATTTATCCAGCCAAAAGAAATTTTATCGAGTCAGGTTATGACTAAGAATTTAATATCTGTGATGCTATAAAGGGGACCAAAGTAAGTATAAGATTATTATCAAGATTATAATTTTTCTGAAGCTACGTGACTTCTAATAGAGAAACTATTTAAAAAGATAGTAACTACTGAATTTTAACAATCTAAGTGCTACAGAGGTGAGGAAAGTGATCAGTTTATTCACTTTATAAATGTATATTGAACACTTATACATGCAAGGCATGCTGGGAAATCAAATAGTACAAAAGACACTTCCCAATCTCTAATTGCTAAAAATCTAGTAAACAATTGGTAAAAGACATATATTTAAATACTAAAATAAAAAGATATGCCCTATTTAAAATTACAGTCCCCTCAGCACTTCCTCCTTCTTTGTTGTATTTTTCTCCATAGCACCTCTTATTACCATCTGACATTGACTGACAACTGACTGGGTGTCTTTTTCTTCTCAACTATAAGCTCCATGAGGGCAATGTATTTTGTCTACCTTATCCACCACTGTAACTCAGTACTGAGGTCGGGGGGTAAGAGCCATCCATTATATAAAAAGTGGTAACAATTCTGTAGTCCTCAGGAAATACCACACAAAGGGTGTATATGGACTGCTTCCAGACTGAAGGATGTGAAGATCTGGATGGCCACTGATACCGGCAAAGACAGTATCTTGCTAAAGCTACATATATGCCAATAGAAATTCAGTTATAGATTCTCTCTTAACAGCATAGTTTTCAGAGCAATGGAGGTAACAATCCCAAATTCTCTGAGGTCAGCTCCTTATCTTTATCATTTTTCAATTCTGGACACCATCTTCTGAGAGATGGTAAAGCAAAAAAATTTGAGAAGTTTATGAAGGAAGAGAGAAGATGGAGGAGCAACAGTCTTCATCTACTCAAAGTACCATCACATAGAAGAGAAATCAAGACTATTTTCTGTGCTCCACTTGGGAGAACATGACAGTGAAGCTAATTCCAGTACCTAACTTTTGAAGGTAGAAAAAATAAATCTTAAAGTAGATGAAAGTTTTCTATAAACTGTGATATGTTAAGCAGATATAAGGTAGTAGTAGTAATGATAGTTGCAGCAGCAGCATGAGACATGTTCTCTACTCTAAGGGATGGTAGGGAACATAAAATATGTACGCAAATACCTGTACCACAACGAAGACTGTGCAGAATGCCGTAAGAGAAACACAAAGGGAGGTCCAAATAATCAAGAATCATAAAAAGAGGAGTTCAGGTTTACTAATCAGAAAATGCAACTTAAAATGAGATTACCATAACATACAATTGTGTTACTCCTCAGGAAGAAATTATTGCTGCTGGGAAGCCTTGAAGATGGAACTTAGAGGATGAGAAATCTTTAAATGACAGAGATGGAGGGGCTGGGCATTCTTAACATATAGAACCAGCTGAGCAAAGCTCAGGTAAAGGAATGAATGTGGTGAGCAGAGGACTCTATTCTCAGGTTGCCTGGAGTATAAAATAGATGAAGAATGAGAGAGAAGCCTAAGCTAAGGAAAATGAAGAGGACAGATCATGGAGGATCTTGTAAGCCCAGCTAAGAAGCTTTTATTCAGAAGACAGTGAAGAACCATTAAAAATCAAAGCTCGGTTTTAGGATGATTAATCTGATTTGAGTTTACAGAAATGCCAGTGTGGAAAGGCTGGAGGAGGGAAGATCAGTTAGGACAGCAAGACAACCAAAAGTTGATAAAGTCTAAAAAAAGAAAATGCAACCAGAAGTAAAAGTAGGGACTAGATGCAGAGAAAGTTTTGACTGATCAACTGACTGGATGGCAGAGCTACATAAAAGAAAAAAGCAGAGAAAATGGAACACCACATTTTTCTGACTGGATAATTATTCACAATTACCCAGGAGAAATATGTTCAATCTGAGATAAGTTTGGTTTTGAAGTAAAGATTCAAAAGGAGACAAAAGCTGCCCAGAAAAAATTCAGGAGAGACCATGATCCCAGACTTTCTTGATGAACAAACTGTCATCTCTTTTGCTTTAATGAGTTGAAAATTAATCAGAGAGCGTGAACCTGTAGGGTAGAGATTATGTCTTTTTTACCCCTGAATACCCAGCACCAAGCAAAATGTCTGACAAATAGAAAGTTACCAAAAATTCTTGCAGAATTAATAAAGTGAATCAATGAATGTGCATATGAGGAATCCAGCTTAGTAGGCTCTGCTCTATGGTGCAGTCCCTAAGCTGCAGGGTCCAGTTTTGTCTTACACTCCAAAAATGACATGAAACCATTTTACACACTCTAATATATTACCAATTTGATTATATGCCACAATAAATAAATCACAACTTTGTTGTTGTTGTTGTTGTTTATGATTGTAGGATTTTGATTATGCCCAGGAAATTATCTCTTCAACAGTTTGTCTTGGTCAAAACACTGTGTCCTTGAACTAAGCAAACACACTGTAATTTATTATAGATTGTGTATAATGACAAAAACTTTTCATAAAATTACCCACTAGAAACAAGATAGAAAGAATTAAGCATAGTTCTTTTCTAAATAAATAAATAAGTTTTTTGAAATACTAAAAAAAAGAATGAAATCCCACATGCAACTATGGACTAAAGACCTATAAGTCACAAGTAATAGTTACTGAGTTTCCATAAATAACAAAATATTAAGTGGTAGTATGATCTCCATCTTCATCAAGTAAAATGCTGAATCTTAAAAACAGGGCTTCCTCCTTACCTGTTTGAGAGCCAAATGGGGCTTGTGGCGACCCATTCTGTTGTGATTGCTGTAAAGGACTGCGCATAACACATCTGTTTCTGCATCTAAGGTTGGCTCTTCAGCGACAGTGTAACAAGACAGCATTCTTTAATTACAGCTGCAATACAAAGGTCTAAAGCAGAGAGGTTTAATAAGACTTAATATGCATTTCTACATTAAGTATATTATATAAAAATACCACTTTAAGATATGTTAAGAGGAACCAGCATGGCAACTGGAAATTACATTACTTATGAATGCCTGACTGAACATGGGGTACTCAGCAGAAGATAACAGCTTCCAAGTTGGAAAAGCTGTGAAGTAGAAGATGGATTAATGTGTTCTGTAGGCTAGCACTAGCATCCTAGATGGAACACAAAGGCAGATTTCTACATGACATGGAGAACTTTCTTTTGTCCCAACTACCTGAAGCAAGAATGGGCTGCCTTGGATGTGGGGACTGAGTTGGTGAATGTCCACACCTAATAGGAATCTTGTTAAGGAATTTTTGAATATAAGAGGAAGAAAATCTGTAAACTGCGTAGGATGGATAGATGGAGAAGAGGATGTGATTAGATAGCTTGTAAGCAGTTAATATTAATAATAACCATCATTTAAGCGCTTATTTACCATATCAGGCACTGTTCCAAATGCTTTCCTATAACATTAACTCTTTCATTCTTCAAAATAGCTCTGTGAAGCAGGTACTAATTTTATCCCCGTTTGAAAATGAGCTGAGGCACAAGAAGGTTAGACAATGACAATTCCCGGGGAAGGGAAGAGCTAGGATTCAAACCCAATCTGGCTCCTGAGTCAAGTGCCTTACTACTACGCCCTACTGCCTGAATAAACGGCAATACCATCATAAACTGGTAAAACACTTTAAGAACACTTTATCCCTAAATGACATCATTAGGTCCTCCAACAACCGGTGAGGTAGGAAGAACTAACCCCATTTTGCAAATGAGGAACCAGAAAGATCACAGTTTAAGTCGAGTCCTAGGTGACTCCCGTAGCTCCCCAGAGGCAGAAGTCGGGAAACTGACTGAAGGTAAACAGTCCTGAGTGCCCTGAGCGAGCACAAGGTGCCCAAGCAGCACTTTTCCCGGACGCCGGCTGCTTCCGCCTCTCTCCGCACTCTCCGTGCGGCGCCGGACTCTGGGCCTTGCTCGCTCCAGCCAGGCCTGGCGGTAGGCACAGTAAGTTCAAGGAGGGACTGCGCAGCCACAGGCCCTCCAAGATTCCCAAGCAAATTCGGGAGCGCAGCCCCTCCCGGGCCGTTCAGCACCCAGCCCGGCGCCCCGCGGGCTCAGGAAGTCCCGCCCCCCGCGCACGTGCGCCGCCCCGGCCGGACGCCACTTCCGAAAACCGTCTGCTCGGGTCGCGCGCGGGGTACCTCACCCACCCAGGGCCGCGCCGGGGTCCTGTACTGTCACTGCGTTGCGGCTCCCCGGCCTAGGGATCCTCACGCGGTTCCAAGGCTCCGGGCCCGGCAGCACCACAGCCATCAGGCGAGGCCGGGGAGAGACGCGGCAAGGCGGAGCGGGCGAGACTAGTGGAGCCACCGAGGGTGGGAGGGGCAAGGGGCGGGGCCGGGAGGCGGGGCGGGAGGGGGCGGGTCCTTCACGGAATCGCGGACCGAATGCGTGAACTGGAAAGGATCCTGCTGTGGTCGTCCGGCATCTGATAACCAAAACCTGCCCGCGTGTCAGAATCTCTTGGGAGAGTTTTGGGGGAGAGCCTCACCCCGGTACTACTCAATGAGAATCTGAACGGGGCAAGGAATCCGCGTTTCGTTTATGCTTCCCCACAGCGGATTCTGAGGCACAACCAAGTTTGAAACCACAGTACTTCAAGGCGTTTTACAGATATGGAAACTGAGGCCCAGAGTTGAGTTGGTGCATGCATCCCCAACTCTGTCTCAGATATTAGGAGAAAAGCAGGAGATGAAATAAAGAGGCTTATGCAAAGTGTAGAATTTGTAACGCGGGAGTAATTTACTTTGATATATTCAAGGAAGGCTCCTCTACCTTGAGCAATCGCAAAAGTGCGCGATCATTAAACTTGTAAATTGGCCGAATTTCAATCCCATCCTCAGTATCTAAGAGAAGACTGTATTCCAAGCTCTGCTGATCCTCACCTCATAATCATCTAATAGTTCATTTATTTTCAGCCAAACTGATGCTACCTTAGTTAAATACTTAAGGTTCTTATAGCAATATATTAGAGAGGCAGTTAGTGGATTTTGGAGACCCACTGCCAAGCTTCTAATTATAACTCTGCCGGTTTACTGGCTCTGTGATCGTAGGAAAGTTACCTAACTCCTCCAAACCTTAGCATCCCTATAGGTAAAATGAAGATAATGATAGTCTAGACCTTACAGAATCGTAAAGTGCTGTAGAACAGTACCTGGCATACAAACATTTACCAGACTGAATATTGTTGATATTATTTCTGATGTTTAATACAAGTAGCATTGTCTCATCAAAGCACTTCCCATCTCTCTGTGTGCACTTTGCACTCACTAATGCCTCTACCTGGACCATCCTCTTGAAACACAATCTTCCTCAAGTCCAGTGTCATCAGCTCTAGGTACTTCTTTCTTAACATTCTGTCCACATTCTAGAACTTGAAATAGGGACACCCTTTATGTATATGTGGCCTCTATAGTAGCTTCCTGTTGCTGTTGTAACAAATTACTCCAAACATAGTCATTTAAAACAACTTAGTTACATTACATTTCTGAAGGTCAGAAGTCCAAAATCAATCTCACAACTAAAGTCAGCAGGGCTGGTTCCTCTTGGAGGCTCCAGTGGAGAAATTACTCCCTTGCTTTTTCCAGCATCTAGAAGCCACCTGAATTTCCTGGCTCATGTCTCCATCCTCCATAATCAAAGTCAATAGCACAACATTTTCCAGTCTCCCTCCACCCTCTCTCAACCTTCTGCATGCCTCCCTCTTAAAAAGACCTTGGTGATTACATCGAGCCCACCAAAACAACCCAGGATAATCTCCTCATCTCAGAATCTTTAATTACATCTACAAAATCTGTTTTGCAATGTAAGGTAATATATTCACAGATTCTGGGATTAGGATAAGGGCATCATTCAGTTTACCACAGACTCAGAATTTACCCTGCTGTATTTATTTGTGTGTTCGTATGTCTCTAATGGCATGTGAGTTTACTGAAGGTTATACTGCCAACATAGCTCACTGATATTGTATAGAGTTTTTGAAGGATGAATAGAATTTGTAACCTTTGGAGCAGAGTTCTGGTAACACACACCTCTAGGTCCTTTTCACCCTGGGGGAGAAATGGGTTACAGTAGGGAAGATGGAGAGCTATAACCCCGGGGGAGGGAGAGATGTGCTGTTATATTTGGGGCCCTGATGGGCGCTTCCAAAGGCATTCTTAGGTGATTGGCTCCTGAGGTCATTTTGATTGACACTTGGCTGCTATATAACTCTTTACCTAGTGCACATGTGCTTACCCAGAACTCAGTCTGTTGTAATTAGATTCATGAACTTCCAGGCATAAACATAGTATTATAATGAAGCTTAAATTGTAGGGTAGCACCTTTATCACCTTAGGCAAGGGCTCCCCAACCCTGACCACCATCACAAGGAGCTTTTAAAAAGCACAAATTAGAGCCCTGCTGAGGCCTAATGAATGTGAATTTCCAAAGTGGGCCTGAAAAATTCTATTTTTAAAAGCTATCTGGGTAATTATAATCAGTGAGGTTTGGGAACCACCAGTCTGAAGGCATCTGTAGTCAGATTAGGCCAGCTAAGACTATGACCCACCTGTTCTTTGTCTCTGGGGATGCAGGAGGGATTCTCTAACTACCAATAGGTATTCTTTGGGTGGTCTCTGGGCTGGGCCCTTATTCCTTTATTCCCCAGTTGATCATGTCTGACTAGCTGGGAGTATGAAGCTGGGAGTAGTGGTGTCAATCATGGGCAGAATTTGTATTTTACCCTGAAGACTGGTGGTTCCCAAACCTGGCTGATTATAATTACCTGGATAGCTTTTAAAAATAGAATTTTTCAGGCCCCACTTTGGAAATTCACATTCATTAGGCCTCAGCAGGGCTCTAATTTGTGTTTTTTAAAAGCTCCTTGTGATAGTGGTCAGGGCTGGGGAGCCCTTACCTAAGGTGATAAAGGAGACACTGATTCTTAGGGAGGGCAGTTTCGGTCACCTTGTATCAGAGCAAGAGCATGGTGAAGAACAGATTTAAAGGAGCTAAGGCTGGAGGTAAGGGATTCTATTACAGAAGCTAAAGCAAGACATCATGAGGGCCTGAATTCAAACATTGGCACTAAAGATGGACAATAGACTTATGTAGATATCTAGTATTTAGATATTTAGGTGTGTTGTATGACTTCCAGATTTTTGCCTTGAGTTTAAGAAATGGCATTCAAAGGTAGAATGGATTTAGGCAGGAATAATGAGATAACTTTTGATATACTGAGTTTGAGGTTGCCTATAGGCTGTCCATAGGCAGTTGTATATATAAGAATATATACAATTCACCAGGTGAATAAATTGGACTATAACTTAAAGGATGATTGCAAAGGGAGGAAGTAGAGATGGTGAATATAGGACAATATTTTTAGAAGCTTACATGGGAAGGGAAAACAGTTTATGTGTAACAGCAAGATGCAGGATCAATCAGGATATTGTTTTTTTTGTTCTGATTTTAAAGATAGTGTATCAGTGTTCTGCCAGTCAAACAGAACTAGTAGGAAATGTATACACATATATATGTACATGTACATGCGTTGTGTGTGTGTGTGTGTGTGTGTGTGTGTGTGTGTGTGTGTGTGTCAGGAAAAGCAGGATGGAAACTCTCAGGCGAGAGCTGAACCTACAGTCAAAAGTGGAATTTCTTCTTCCTCCTTCCCATCTTCAGGGAAATCTCAGTTCTTTAAGGCCTTTTAAATGGATTGGATCAGCCTCACCCAAATTGCCTAGGATAATCTCCCTTATATAAGGTCGACTGATTGTAGCTGATAATAACATCTACAGAATACCTTCACAGCAACATCTAGAGACTAGCAGTTTAATTGAATGACTGGGTACATAGCCTAACTGAGCTGACACATAAAACTGACCACCACAGATAGGAAATTATTTGATCGTATGTATAGGCTAAGGGAAAGGAGCCAACAGAGTTAGAGAAGTTGAACATACTAAATAGATAAAGGGTACAGAATTGATGGAGTAAGGCCCATTATTCATTCAGCAAGTTTTTGAACATCAGCTGTTGGCCAGGCACTGTGCTAGGTCCCAGAGGAACGTAGGCAGGGATGGGATCAAGTGCTTTCGCAGAGGGATTAACTTAAAGATTGAAAAGCCTTTATTCTCTGAGCCAAGAAGAAAAATAAAGTTAGCTTTAGATATGGATATGTTTGAGGTAGAGTAATGGACAGATGAAGGAACCACAGAAAGAGAGATTCTGTGTTGTCAGTGGATGAGGACTAGTGATCATTACTAAGAGTAGAGAGCAGGGTTCTGCGTGAGCAGTGGATATTTGAAATCAGAGCTTCCTTGACCTAAGGGATATGGGAGAGACATGTGCTGCATACATTAGAGAGAAAATAAGATTTTAGGGCCATGCTTTAAAATGTCTTCATCTGCAAAGAAAGACTGCCACAGAGATGACAATTAACTATATAAAACCTGTCCATCTCATCAGTAATCAAAGAAGTATATACTAAAATAATTTCGAGGTTCTGTCAAATAGACAAAGAGTAAAACGCATGGTGTCCCATGTTACTGGGGTTCAGACAAAATTTTAGATAATTTTAAATAAAAACTTTAGAATTTGTTGTCATCATGAATATGGAAAATTATATTCACACTTTTAATCAGTTTTTTCCTAATATTTTGGCAGTGGAATTCGGTTTTTTCCCCACAAAATCTTACATAGAAATCAAATATATAAAACAAGTAAGAGCAGAATTGCAGTGGATAAGAGTGTATGGTAGAAGCCAGGGCCCTCCCATTAAGGCCTCCTCCCCAGACTCCTAGAGGTGGCTAATATGACACTTGCTAGGAACAATGTGGAACCCACTATTGTAAATAAATAAATATGTATTAATGTGAGCAATTTTTAATGATACAGCAAAGTATTTTTAAAGCAGTTTAGAAAACTATATATATATAATGTGATTCCATGAAAAAATACATACCTACACATTGAGAAAAAGGTCTGGAAGGACCTAAATGAAGGGATTAACAATGATTATCTTTCCAGCTATTGGATCCATCTTTCTTTCTTCTGTGAGCTTATTTGTATTTTCTATTTAAAGGGAAGAAATATGTGTTGCTACTTTAATGAAAAAAAATTTTTTAATGCCAAAACAGTTTGCAAAAAAGTCTTAGGATTGTGTGTATGTGTGTGTGTATGTGTGTGTGCGTGCGTGTGCACGTGTGTGTGCGTGTGCATGTACACCAGTATATTCAGAGACAAGTACTTCTGGCCCATCCAGCTGTTGCCTCTCAGCTTCAATGCGACACTTTTATACTTTGCTCTACGATGCTGTAGCTGGGATTCAGCAAAACCACATGGTCTTTGCCAGCTGGTAGTTGTACCGACATGAACCACTAGAGGGAGTTGGAAGGTAGGTGAGCAGAGAAAGGACTTGTTCCTTCTTGCTTGCTCCCTTATTTCTACATTGTTGTCCCGTACCTCTTCACCCCAGATAATGGTAGTTGGCTCTTGTCCCTGATTCTTTGACACACTTGAAGAACTGGTTGACCCCTCAGAGATACTAGTAGCACCTGGATGCTCTTCTGCCCTCAAAGATCTTGGTCCCAATTTTGCAGATCTCTTCCTTTAAAAGTCCAAATACTGATAACTCCAAAATCCGTCCCCTGTTTCCTTGGCTCTAGGGTTGTATGTAACTGTTTTTAGCAGTTATCTTTGTTTTACCACAGTGTTGCATGTCTGCTGTTCAATTCTTAAACATTTATTTAACTGATTCCTTATATTAAATTTTCTCTAGTGAGATACGTAATATAATTCTGTTTTACTAATGGACTCTGGCTAATATGATACTTGGAGCAAGTAGTAGTCCTAGGAAACAGCACCTCAAAATGGGATTATCAGATTGGTTTGGACATGTCCTTATCTTTGGACACAGGAGTGGTCTTCTTTCCAAAGGGAAATGGGATATGAGAAATCATGGTATGCTGTGACATCATGTGACAATCACCTGAGGTTCATTGTGATGAAATGCCTTCTGAATCCCTAAGGAGATCAGATGACCACTACAGTAGCAATGATGCTTCTGAGTGCACTGGAGAGCCTACAAAAAATGACAAGCTCAGATCTTAAACTCTTAGCTCAAGTCACAGAGAATCAGAGAGCTTCTGTGGTGGCCCTAAAAGAATTACTTATTTCTTAGAGCTCCAGAGCTGAACTTGACCCAAAATTTAATTCTGTGGATTGCAGAATTCCAACCTAAATCGAAATCATAAACTCTCAAGTCTTGTATGTGAAAGTCAAGGCATTGATTGGTAAGAAGGATTCTGAGAGTTGGAAGAGAAATTATCTTGTTTGGCATGGGAAAAGTCAAGAATCTTAGAGCAGCCTGCCTTCTTGTTACTTGTGTGAAGTCTAGTAAGACTTGTGTGAAGACCCTATAATAACCTCAAGACCCACCACTTCTCATCACCGCTATAGCTATAACTTAAGTCAGATCTCTGCTCCTGGGGGACACACAAAGTCTGACATGGAAGAAGATAGTTTATATTCCATAATGTTGCTCATTTTTATTAACAGAAAATGAAGTAATAGTGGATCTTAAAGTTATTAGACTAAAGAGGATGGAATATAAAAAAACTGGATTAGATCGAATCTATCGATATGGGTCATCATATGAGTTACCAGAGATTCTTGGAATTAAGTGTATCTTTGTTGATTGACACTTGAACTCAGCTACAGCCTATATTCAATGAAAGTAAGATGCTAGAATTTTCCTGACATAATGTAGAAGGAGGAATCCAAAGGCTCAGCCACTCCCTCCTAATTGTATCCTCTGAGAAGGACCTCCCTCTATTGAGTGCTGAGAAATACATTATTGAGGGGCACCTCACAAAGTTCTAGATGGCTGTCTTCTGTAGGCTAGGATGATGGTAAAATATACCACTATTGAAAGTGGAGATGATGGGATCCCAGAATGACAAAGACCAAGTGACAACAACAACAACAACAACAACAACAAAAACCCTCTGAGAGACAATATTGGTGAATTTACTATAATGGAAATAGGGACAAAATGGTAACCAATTGTTTTGAATAGCAGGGCTCTGTAGTAGTGGCTAATTGATCACAGTGTCAGTAAGAATTGAATAGATTTCAGACTATTAAAATATTGTTTCATCTATATAACAGGGGCCAGAAACTTAATTTGAGCACCAATATGGAGAGACGTGACTTCTTATTCAATTTCCAGACTTAAGCAAATTCAACAACATAGACTCCTTTGACAGATGAGAAAGTCAGTACAAAGATGTACATCACTGTCACAGGAACAAAATTGTGGGAACATATAAATATCCATGTATCAGTTATCTATTGCTGGTTAACCATCAACAACTTAGTGACAAGATAATAATTTTATTGTTTACAGTTTTGTGGGTCAGGAGTTTAGGAAGGGCCTTGTAGAGATGGCTCATGCCTTCTCCACATGGTGTTGGCTTAGGGACTTACCTGGATCTGGAGGAACCAAGATGGCCTCACTCACAAGTCTGGCACTCCTCTAGGATAGCTCTAATGGCTGAGCATGAGCTGGGATAGCTGAGTGTCTCTTTTTATGGCATTAGCTGGGCTCACACATATGCCTGAGGACTTGGTTTTCCTCCATATGGCTTCTTTCTCCACATGGTATCTCTTCCTCCAGGACCTATATCCTTGTATAGACTTCTCCAATGGAATAACCTGGACTTCTTTACATGGCAGTTGGGATGCACCCTGAGCAAAAGCAGGTGCTACAAGGCTTCTCAGGGTCTGGGATGAGAAATCCCTGAATGCCACTTCCATCACCTTTTTTTTTGGCTTAATAAATCATATGAGTAGTCCGGATTCAAGGAATGGAGAAACAGACTCTAGATCTTCTTGGAAAGGACATGACACAGGAAGACATGATTCATTCATTTGGGGCCATTCATTAGAGATACTGCAGTCTAATATACATTTCTTTCAAAAATTATGGTCCATCCATAGGGTGAAAAAAAAGGTAGACAAAACTGTTATTACAAACGACCTAAAAATATATAATGGTTCAAACACAATAGATGTTTATTCTACCCACATTGTGTTCAATACATGATAGTTCAAAATTTTAGGCTCCTTCAATCCTATGACTTTGAATCTCCCTAGGCCCTTGTCATTATCTTCATCTTGCTGTAAGAAGGGGGAACGGATAACGTAAAGGAATATACTGCCTCTTAAAAGTAGTGGTTCAAGAATAGCACATATCACATTCACTCATATTTCATGGGCTACATCCTAACTGCAAAGAGGCCTGGAAATGTAGTCTAGTGCACACCCAAGAAGAAGAAAATGGATTTTGGTAAACAGCTAGAAAGCCCATATCATATTTTAAAGATACATCATAGCACAGAGGAATGCTCGCATTATATTAAAAGAGATTATCAAACTTTATATATAGCATGACTCCAGGTTGGGGAAGGGCAAAGGGAAATGTGTATCTGGAGTGAAAATGATGCCATGATATTAATAATAGTTATTTCTGCTTGGTGAGAATACAGAAGAGTTTTATGTTCTATTTTCATTTTCAGAATTGTGCTCAATGAATTACAAATTACCTCTATAATATGATAAATGGTATTTTTAAATATTAAAATATCTAAATTATGGACTTAAATCACTCTTTTAGCAAGAATTTGCTGTTAATCTATCTGAACTCCTAGAGCCTCATAGAAATGTAAAGAAAAAACATCCATTAATAAGTGGCATTATTTTGATTACTCTGTTGCCTGAGCTATTTAAAGGCCAACACACAATTTTAATACAGACAATCCCTAATTTATAAAATCCATTTCTAAGTCTATTTGAAGCTGAATGCATTCTTCCATTATTGTAAAGGATGATGATTAGAATCCAGAACTAGCCGACCAAACCCACTTTGCTCCACCATGTATGACGTCCGTGCCACGGTTCTATAAGAGGCCAGCTATGGACCCCAGGATTGTTACAGAAAAGTGCTTTCCACAATCAGATTAAGATAGCAGGAGCACATCTTTCCTCAGCTTGTATCACCCTCATCCCCCAAAAGCTCTGGCAGCCAGAATGGGAGCTTGTACCTCGCTGTATCTCCAGAACCAGTTTTCCTATCATGTGGAAAATGGGAGCTGGGACTCTCTTAGCAATGCGCCCCTGATATGTTGAGACAGAGTTGATGTGGAGGTAAGCTGAGTTCTAGGCCTGAGGCAGGGGTTCCCAAATGGCGTAATCACATGAGACACAGGATTCTGAGGGAGGTGTAGTGGTGGGATGTTAGATTCAGATGATGCAGAAAATGCTAGAGACTACTAGAATGGGGAAGAGATGTTTTCCCCATTCACTCTCCCCTTCACTGAGGTAGTGATATTGAACACTTTTGTTCCTCTCCATTCCAAGTCGTCCATCATGGCAGTTATTTCTTTGTCCTTATCTCCAGTAACCTTCACATCCACTTCACTTCAGTCATGTACTCTCAAATCATATCCCAAGTCTTTTTGTCATCCAATATTGTCCCATCTCTAAGATCATAAATTCAGACATTTCCCTTTCTGGCAAATAGCTTCCTATCTCTTCAACTTTCTTACTCATTACTTCTTATAAATCTAATCTTGAACCTCTGAATCACCAGTACTTAACCCCCTATTCTTCCTTCATCAGCACCCATCTGTCTTCACCCTTATTTATATAGAGCTTAGATTCTCCCAGTCCATCAGTTGCCAGTGTTCTCACTTCCCTCACCCCATTATACTTCCATCGCATTTGCCTGGCACATGCCCAACCCAATATTAACTCTACTCTATGAATTTTCTGTGGTTACAGGAAAAACACACACACACACACAAGTCCTCAGACAAAATCTTTCTCAACTTCCTAACACTAAACCTTCAAATTTACTTGTCCCCCTAACCCACCCTGTCTTTGATTCTTTCAATTACAATGGATAAGGTGATCGTCTCTCACCTAAGACAAATCCCTCCATCTGTGTTCTGTGTCCCAAATCCTTCTGCCTTCTCAAACACTTCAGGCAATAAATGAATCTCCTACATTTGAACAGCAACAATATACCCTTTTCTCTATTGGCCTTTTCCCATCAGCATTTAAACATAAACAAGGCTCTTCCATCTTGGAAAGAATGAACTCTTCCCTCCACTTCAGGGTTTCTCCATTCTTTATACTGTCTCTTGCCTTTCTGTCCCCCAGGGAAAGGAGCGAGAGATTAATCTACAGTCAAACTCCTTGAAATCTAACTCCTTCTTCACCACCTGCTCAATATTCAACCCATTGCACTTTGGTGTCCAACTTACTATTAAGATATTATATTAGTCAGCATACCAGCACGAAGCAGAATCCATCCCAAATGGTTCAAAAGAAGGGGTAACTTATAGTGATGTAGGCAATAAACATGTAATGGTGTTGCACTCAAAGAGCAGAGACAGTGGGGAAGCCATTATCATTCGTAGGACTGAAGAGACAGAAGGAGCTAAAACAGTGAGAACTATAACCAGGGAAAAGAGGACATCTGGTGGGAACTGAAGTCAAGGTTGGATGTACCTACCTCTCAAGGCCAGACACCAAAAACATGCAAGGAATGGGGGAAATATTTTGCCTTCTTCTTCTGACTTCTGATCTGCCATTGCCTCCCAACGGCCAAGCCCATTTGGAAGCCAGAAAGCATGGGGGCCAGTGATAAAATCTACAGGGCTCAGCTCGCAGGGGCACGGAGAAGGGGAGAAATGGTGAATAAACAGAATAACCATCATATTCATGCACAACCTCTTTTTCATAAAATCCAGTGTCTTGCTTTGACACTGTGGACCACTGACTCCTTAAAATAATCTCTTCCCATGGCATATGTGATACCATATTATGCTGCCTTTTCTTCTCTCTCAGGATGCTTCTGCTCATTCTCCTTTACCAGTCCCTCTTCCTCTGTCTATTTCTCACATATTGGTGTTCTCTACCCACTCCCATGGCTACATCCATGAATTGAAAATTCAGAAATCTAACCCAGCTCCTGAGCTTTAGGCTTTAAATAACTAGAGCATATATCTGCATCATCATCTGATGATCCCAAAGCATCTCAAATTCAACACATCCTAAATTGAATTCAGCTCCCGCTTTCTCCCTGAAAACTTGCACCTTTTTTGTCTCAGTGAATAACCTTTTTATACACCAGGTTATCCAGTCAATCATGCAAGTCATTCTCTTTGCTGCTGATTGAATGACTTTTCTAGAATGAAAAATATGATCGTTTTACTCTTTTGCTGTCAATGGCTTTGCTGTTAATTTCACAATAAAGCCTGAACTTCTTATCATGGCTTACAAAGCTTATATCAAAGATTTCCAGCTGTGCAACAAATCTATGTTCTCCTCTCATTCCTGGTATACTGCTGGACTATTCTTCCCTGTCTCTCTTGAATTAAGGGTGACCATATATCTGACTGATATCTAGCTAATAGATGCCATTCCCAGACCAGTGCTTTAAAGAAGCAGCTGTGCCTCTTCCGCACTCACTCTTTTCCCTTCAGCAGTTCAAATGAAGCCCTAGGGGATGGCAGAGCCATAAAATGGAATCATTTCCTGGCGGAAAGCCATTGCACACCAGAAACACCTGCTTGGACCATTAGGTGACCTAGGAATATATTTCTATTAAAAACTGAAGTGCAAGAAGCTAAGTAACTAGCCCAAAGTCACATGGTAAGTATTCAATGGAGCTCAGATTTGAATATGGACTGTCTTATACCAGAAGTCAAATAACTTCTGTGTATTATTTTTCTTATTACACATTAGGATTTTTATTTCATTGCTTAATTGACTGTCTCCATGCAGTAAAAGCTTTTTAAGAAAAAAAAAGGATCATGTTTGCTTGTTAATTGTTGCCTTTCAGTATCTAGCAGAGTCTCTGGCATATAATGTGGGCATAATAAATATCAAGTAAATAATGTTGGTGACTGAAGGAAAATTAAGGACAGAGAAAAGGGATAAAATAATTATTTTTCCTCTCATTTACTGCTTTTGTTCAGGAGAGAGAAGAGTATTTTGAGGAAGAGAGCAGAAATCTTTCCATATGTAAAGGACAGAGGTCAATCAAGAATTGACAGTATCTGAACTGTTATTAATTCTCATGTTTTATAAGTAACCTGAATGGGTGAAAGTCATTTCTATGGCACTTACTATCTGTCTATCATTTATTTCCCCCCAAAATATACTCCTTTAGAAATTTCCACATTTCCAAATTTCTGCCATGTATAATAATTTTTATGTCAAATCCTATCCATCTCTTAATTCTTAGTTCAGATGCCTCTCATTTCATCTACTCCCAAAGCTAAAACTAATCTCTTTCCTCTCTGAACTCCTATCTCACTTTATCTCTACCTCTTTTATGATACTGACCAAAGTCTGTCTTGTTCTTGAGACACTTGTGTTCAATTCTGTAAGCATGTCCCTCCTACTGGCACATGGGTACCAGTACCTACTTCTTAAATAAATACTGACTGGATTAATTCATGAATAAAAAAGCCTTTTAATAAGAACCAAGCACTAGCCTAGCATTAAGAATCCTTAACTCTGAAAACATGATAACTCTAGAAATCACTGGAACACATTTGAAAAGTCAGTCATATGCTTTATGCATAATGTATTAATAACCCATACAAAGTCTCCAAAATTTTTCCTTGATTCTAAAAAGTATCCTATCATAGATCTTTATTTTAAAATGCATCCTTCTACCTGACTATACTTCTTGAGAACTTTGGCATTTTTAGGGCTTTTTTAAAATGCATGTTTTCTTTCAAAATGTAATTTGCATGCAAAAGTCTTAGGAGACAGCCTCTCACTTGCACTGAGGGGCTTTCAGAAGTTGTAAGACTAACATTTTATTTGAATTCCTGAAGTGAATTTTGATTTGGATTTTGATCTGAATGTATAGGTATAAATCCCAGTTGAAGATCTGGAGTATATGAAAATTAAAATAGTCTTGAGTCAAATGCTGAGTTTCACTTTTTGGAAATATTTAGAGATAACACCTTACAAGAATCTTATAGTTATTTCAAGACACATATAATGATGGTTAAAGAAAAGGAAAAGTTTAGAGAGAAAAGTGAGAAACAATTTCCCAACAAACAAAAAAGGGGTAGAATTAAAGCTCCCCATTACTGAGAAATCAAGACTTATAGAGCAATATTTCAAGCTCCATTTATTTAACATAACTTTCTATTATAACATTTAGATTCACATTCTACTGTAACTTAATAGCTCTAAGCGTAATTATTCCCCGTGGACCTTTGCACGGACATTAACAGTACTCGTTCAGGAAATGAAAGTCCCGTTATGGCTTGTTCAGTACCCGCCTTTTTCACCAGAGGGCGGCAAGAGGCCGTACCGGGACTGCTCTCCTAACTCCGGCTTGTTTCCGGCTTCAGTTAACGAGCCAAGCAGAGGAACCTAATCTTATGTTCCGGCCACCAATGGAATCCCAGCTCCCCGACCTCAGACAGAATGGAGACAAATCTAGTTATCCCCGGAAGACGAGGTTCAGATAAACAGATGTCTCACAAGCAAAGTAGATGCACATGATTTCATGGCTTGGCTCCTGAAATGGAAGCAGGTCATAGGAGCTTTGGCCTAACCTAAATAACCTAAATATTTTTTTTCAAGGAGCAGTCACCTGACCTTGGGAATGGCTAGACTTAAAAAAGAAAAAAAAAAGTTTCTAATCAGATAATTGGATGTATTTTTCTCTACATTCGAGACCAAATGCCCAGAACTGGCCTTGGAGAAAATGGAATAATTATTTCTACTCTTTGACAGCCTTGAGGCAAAATTTCCAAGTCAAATTTATAAGGTGTACAAGGATTTGGTTGCTTGTTTTGCTTTCTTCTCTCTTGCCAGTTACCTCCTGAGAGCTGGGCATGGATCAGTAAGATCCCTCTGCTGTGGCTGCCAACAAGTCTGTGCCTGATTTGGAGAGTTTCTGAAAAGGTACCAGGGCCTTTAGTGGAACATAACACCCTAGTACTGTGCCAAGGGATGGAGCCAAGCCACATTTCAGTGTCTGCTGCTGAACCAAGCTCCGAGCAGTGGCCATCTTTTCTGCCCAAGAAATTGTTATTGGAATCTTTCAAGTGTTTGCTTTTGTGACTAAACTGGTCAAGAAATTGTTTTGTTTTGTTTTGTTTTTTAAATTAAGATTCACTCTGAAAGGAGATGGTCTCTGTACACCCAACATTTTCAAGAGACCCATCATTGTCTGTGCACCCAGATCCACTCAAAAAAACATACATACATACATATATGCATACATGCCAAAACACAAAAAATTTTCAGTTAGGAGAATCATGCTTCTAAAAGCTTTCTTTTTTGCATAAGTATTTATTACTGTCTGTTCTTGTAAAATCTGCTATGGGAGATGCTGCATAAAGAATTTTGCCTCAGGAGTGTGCAAGAAAACATGACCAGGGCAGTAACAGCAGATGTATTTAAATAGTGACAAGGAACTCAAGTGTGACAAAGCCAATACATGGAGTCACATCTAAGTTACGTCAATTCTAGGATAAAAATTAAGAATATTGAAGTTAGCATTAAAAATTTCACTCCATAAGCATGTAGGCATCATGAGAAAAAGTGTTTCGTTCCTTGTCCTAATAAGAAACACTTTCATTTCTCTATCTGTTCTAAGTGCCTACAATAGTTCAGAAACTCAATTAATATTTGTCAAATGAAGAAAATACTTAACAAATGTACCACATCAGAGATCAATATCTCTTAGTCCATTCCAGACATTTTTCACCCTCCAGCATTAAAGTAGATCATTTCTTCAATTGAGCACTAGCTAAGGTAGTTACCTTGGGCCAGAGGGTCATGTTGTATGCATCTTTACCCCTCCTTCATTCCCCTGGCTCCACCCCACTTCCACCCCTGACCCATGAATGTTGTCCATTTCTCCTTAAGAACTAGATCTCTGAAAGCAGGGTGTCTCTTCCCACACGCTCTCAGCCTGGTCCATGGCTCCACCTGGGGCGCAAACCCAGGACCTACTACACTATGGAGTCACCACCATGTTGTATGCATCTTTAACAGCTATCTATCCAGAGGGGCAAGCTGCTTATCCCAGAGAAGCACAAGGGCACAGATACTGACTGGATAAATGGAAGATTCCCATCTCACATTCCATTTGGGGTAAGAGTGCCAGATTTAGCAAATAAAAATACAGGGTGCTCAGTTAGATTTGAATTTTAGATAAATGAATTTAGCATAAGACATACTTCTACTTTAAAAACTTCATTATTTACCTGAAATTTGAAATTAACTGGGTGTCTTATATTTTGTCTGATAACCATATCTGCATCATACACTTTCTCAGCACAAGGGTAGGAGCATTATCCAACTTTTCAATTGTGACCTTTCTCTGTAGACACACAAGTTGTATCCTTTTAACTTCAATGTAGGAATGCCATTGTGGTATAATGATGATAGTGAATTCTATACCATTAAAAATGCCAGTATTTGGAAATGTTCCCTGAACTCAAAGTTTTGAAAACCATTAATATGTAGTCATTGGTAATCAGTCTCCTTTGATCAGAAGAAAGAGTCTGCCCCATAACCTTCTTTGTCCCCTGTACTTTGGGAAATAATTTCTGGGCCGATACCTTTGTTTCGAAGGTTGAAATTAGGCTTAGGAGGTCCTGTGTGTTTCCTACGTAATTTCCAGTCAGTTATCAACCTCTTAATCATCAAGTGGCTCTAACACCCAGTTATGGGGATAGGACAGGGATTCATAGTGCAAGAGTGTGTGTATGTGGGAGGGAAGTACTGAATTAAGTGATTAAAACATGAATTCAACTTTTCCAACATGAATACAGCTTAGAGAAAGTGATCCCCAGATTTCTGTTCACAAACATCTAGTTTTAGTCCTGGACCAGAGCCAGTCTTTCCTGATAGTTCATACCTAGCTATCTGAACAAGTGATCAGTTCCTAGTTACAGTTGCAGAGAGACCCAGTCCACTTTTACTCAGAGCTCAGCTCCTGAACTTCCTAGATCATCTTAGCTGGAAGGCACAGTGGATAACCCTGGATGCATTGGTTGGACGTAAGGATTATGGCAAGAATGGGAGGAATGGCAGGGATCAGAGGAATCTAACTAGTAACCAGGGAGAGGCTACAAATGGATTCTTTTCCATAAGAAAATATTTGTTCAAATGACCTCAAAGCTTTAGTTATAGAATTTTATAAAGAAAATGCTCTTTTGTTACTTGTAAGCATTATCACTTGTTATAGAATTTTACTATTAATGACCACCATTTGGGAAAATGAGACCAATTAAATGGATTTAAAAAAACTCTCACCTTTCTGGAAACCTCCATCATGTTAACACATCTATCTTTCCAACACTGTCTCCTGCCACTTCTTTCTAGGACTGCCATACCCTACCCAGGGTTTTTGAACCTCAGCACTATTGACATTTTGAATGGGATAATTTTTTGTTGTAAGTGGCTGATCTGTGCATTGTAGGATATTTAGCATCATCCTGGTTTCTACCTACGAGATGCCGGTGACACCTCCCCAAGCTTGTGACAATCAAAAAATGTTCAGAGACATTACCAAATGTGCCCTTGAGGTCAAAGTCACCCTCAATAAGAACCACCAGGGGGTAACACCCCTCCCATTGAGAACCATTATCTAGCTCATGAGACAACTCACCTTTCTACGAACACATTTTCACACACCTTCCCCCACCCTACACACACACATCTTTTTTCATGTTCCCTTTACTTGAAACACCCTACTTTTCCCGTTCTCACTGACAAACTTGTTCTTAAAAGCCTAAGTCACATGCTACTTATCTAGTTTTCCTTATAATTCATGCCAACTTAATTTCCTTTCCCTCCACTGGCTGCCAGAAGCACTTCACACATCTTTACTTGTACTAATAGTGTTGATCACATGAAGCGCAATCATTCCCTCCTTCAAAGAGACTTGAGTTCCTCAAAAGCAAAGTCTGTATCCACACAAGCCTACTTAGCATGGTCGTGTGTGTGTCTCTATGTGTGTGTGGTGTGTGTGTGTGTGTCCCAACAAATAGACACAGCACTCAAACAATTTTTATTGAAGTATAAGTCAAAACCCTAAGTTATACTATTTACTATATATTTTCTAAAGGAAAATGTGGATTTTTTTGTACTTATCAAGTAGGTGGAATTAGACTAGATGCCACTAGACTTCTATGCTTCAGCAAATCTGGATTACTCACTATTTTCCAAACATGCATGGTACTTTCCCATCTTTACACCACTGTTGGAATTGTGTTTTTTTGCCTGGAAAGTTTTACTTTCATTTCTCCCTGTCAAAATCCTTCACAAACACCTCTTCTATTTTCACAGTCACACACACACACACACACACACACACACACACACACACACACACAGTGATCTCCTCCCTCTATAAACATCATTGCTTTTTTTCTCCTCCATACTCTAGCTCTCCTCATTTTCTGTCTTATCTCAGTTGTCTTCTCTTAATGTTGGATTCTATTCCTTAAAGGCAAGTACTCTTATCTTCCTCTTTTTACTTCTGCAACTCCTCATCAAGTGACTTGCACATACCAGATGCCAAACAAGAATTTGTTGAATTGAATAGAAAAATTAGGTTTTGTTTTTAAAAACATTCAGTTACTATCCAGAGACAAATATGAGTAAATTAAAGAAGGAAGGGGATTAACACCATTAGAGTGAAGCTTTGGAAAGATTATTTTATCTGGGTTGGAAAAGAGTGGAAATGCATTATCAGACAACCACAGTAGCCCAAGGACAAGGGAAAACTATTGCTTTGATAATAGCAAAGATGGCAGGAACCATTTCAAAATGACATCTTATGGGATTTGGTACATAACTGGAAATAAGGTAAGGGAGAGAAAGGATTAGGAATAAATAATATGGTTCAGATCCTGATTCTGGATATTGGGATGATGACAGTATCACTCACCAAAATATCAAGATTTGGAGAAGAAGGTAATGAGCTCAGTAGCTGAGATATCAGTGAGCCACCCTGATAAAACTATCACAGAAACAGTGAGAAAGATGAGAATGAGGCTTAGAGAAGCAGGGGAGCCCAGAAACAAGGTTCTGGAGGCAGTCATATAGCTGAGACCAAGGGGCAATATGGGATCTGCGATATGGGAAAAGAAGTGCTGGTGGAGGAGGCAAGCAGGGGAAGAGGAAAGGGAGGAGTGCTATCCCAAGGATTTAAATAATGCTGAAGTGGATGAGAATGAAGGCCACGGATCCATTGATTTGGAGGTCTGTTGACTTTTGAGAGATAAGATTCAGTGTGGTATGGGGGTGGGTGGGGGAGGCTGAAAGCCAAACTGCTAGAAGGTAAGGAGTGAAGGAGGAGTGAGAATGTCATGCCTGAGAGAGGAGAGAGTGATTTCCTCAACAAGCATGTTAGTAAAAAGAAGGTGATCAGTGCCTCCATGGCTTGAGGGGATAGCAGGGTTCAAAAAGGTTTTATTTGTTTTTAGGTTATATGAGACTAGAACTTGCTTGTTGACAGAGGGAAAGGAATTTGAAAGTAGGAGATTTTGAAGCTACGAGAGAGAGAACTTAATAAGCAAAGTCTTGAAGGAGGTGGGTTGGCTTTGGAAGAAGATAGGAACTGCTCCTCTGAAACAGAAGGAATAAAAGGGGGAGGAGTGAAGAATCATATAACTCAGGTAAAGAGGAGAGTGAAGGGAACTCACGTCCACATATTTCTATCTACTAGAGCATGAAGGTAGATGGTGTGCCGAGGGCTGCTCAATTTGTGAAGCTGGAGTTACATGAGGACGATTTAGAGACAAATATTTCAGGGAACTGACAAAGATGATATAAAGAATGGCAAAACAGCAGTGAGGTTCCAGGATTCCCTTCAGACGGACACATCTTTTTCTGAAAAACTCCTACTCACCCTTCAAGACCCAGCTCAAATGTTTTCTCTGGCCCATCCAGGTGGAAACTGAACTTATGAGAGTCATACTCCCCCTACCTCACACCCCACAATCTTTATAAAAGTATTTACCTTGTTGTATTCAAGTTTGTTGTTCACTCATTTGTCTCTCCCACTAGTTCTTGAGCTTCTCAAAAGTCATAATTCACCTCTGTATTCCCAGTGCCTGGCAACATGGCCAGCACATATTAAGTGCTCAAAAAATGAAGAGCTAATGAATGAAGGAATGAATATATGAACGAATAATAATTCCTCCCCTAGCAGAAGTTAACTTCTGCTCAGTGTATTTCCTAGAGCAGAGAGACACCTAAGGAGAGGCTGGCCATCCCTGGCTACGCAGAGCAAGGAAAAACTGCACATGTGGATACACGTGAAATAAAAGCAAACAAGAACAATAATAGCTATGAAATAAATGTGAAACTCAAATGGTTTTTCTCAAAACCCACACGTAGTTTTGAATAGCAGGGGATAAGAGTGGGAGGATGGGGAACTGAGTGAAAAAAGTAACAGGCCCAAGAGATAATTTACAGTTGGGAATGGAATGACTTCCTAAATCGTAGAGTGTGTGGTCCAAAAAGCAGAGCACTGCAGATGCAGTTACTGTAAAAAAACACTCATGACTTTTTTTTTTTTTTTGGCAAAAAGGTCTGTTTTGAATCTGTCGCTCTAGCAGCACACAACCTTGCCTTAAAAAGCAACAGCTCCATGAATTCCTCTTTCAGAAGAAATTCAGTTTAATGTGAATATATGTTACCATGCGACACTGTTTATGCTCTTTACTCAATCCCTCCATGTGCTCAGTGTGTCTATCTTAATTCCTCACAACTTTCCTGCAAAGTAGATATGATTACGCACACAAAGAAACTGAGGCAAGGAGCAATTATGTGAGTAACCCAAGATCACATATTAGTACCCAGGGCCAAGATTAAAGACCAAGTCTTTTTTGACTTCAAACCATATTCTTCCCATTATATGAAGCAGATACTCCATCAAAAGTAATAAGTAAAGGATAGTGATGGGGACATCCACAGAATCAAGGCCAGCTTCATGAGCAAGCTATCTGATAAAGTGCACAGGGCCCTGTGCTTAGAAGGGCCCTATGTTTGATTTAATATTCCGCTGTTGCTGTCTTGAAATTCTTAAGAATATATTTGGGGGGTGGGGGGACGAAGCAACCCTTGGTTGACCTCACAGATTGCAAGGACCTCATCAGCTTACAATCCCTTATTTTTTTATTTTTTATTTTTATTTTTTATGCTTACAGCACCTGGTATTCCTAGGTGGTCTCTCATCCAAGTACTAACTAGGCCCAACCCTGCTTAGCTTCTGAGATCAGACCGGATCAGGCTTGTTCAAGATAGAACAAAAGCATAGCCGTAGACAAGCTTTTTTTTTTTAACAAGGGGTCCTACATTTTCATTTTGCACCCAGCTCCACAAATTGTAGACAGCTCTGCATAGAAATCATAGAATTTTTGAGCTAGAAGGCCTTTGAGATGTCATATGTTCCACCCCCATCCATTTTAGAAAAGAGGAAACTGATCAGCGAGGAAAACTGGTCTGCCTTTGGTCACAGAGCTAATTGGTTGGCAGAGCAGCGGCAGAACCCAGGTTTCTAGTGTTCTTCCTCTCCTACCACACCATCTTTAGAGAAAGGAGGTTTCCACCGTCTCTATAGGAGCTTATCTCTGGCCAAAATGTCATTTGTGGCTGAGCTGGGTCAACTCATTTCACTCCTGGGCAAATGCCCCTGGGTTTGTCATAAAACCAAAAGCACATAAACCTGACTGTGATTCCGACAAAACCACAATGTCTACACTGTGGTAAAAGAAACCTTAAGCTCAGCCTCTCACCTAACACCCCCTCAGCCTTGCCCCAACCTTCCTAACATTTCATACAGGGAGAGGCTGGTTCAGCCAGGGTCAGGCTGGGGTCATTGCCAGGGCAGCCAGGGGGAGGCCAGGCTCAAGGCGGGGCTGACTCACAGAAAAGGGAGCATTTTGGCAATGCCATTCTCCCTCCAGGGCCCAAAACATAGATATTCTGTTTCTCCTAAATTGGTAGCACTTTAAGCCCCATCAGCAGGGCCTGTGGGAGTCACCCTCAGGTCAAGATGGAAGTAAGCAGACATTTATAAGGGTTTGTGTGCACCTCCTTTGTACCTTCATATTTGGAAGCTACAACAATGAGAATGTAGTGTTACCACTTCCAGCCCAGAAAACATGTATTTGCCTCCAACACACCAGAGCATGGGGCTCTGTTCAGTGAAGAGCAAGTGCTGAGAAGTGTTTGACTGTTTCTGAAGACTACATGTGCCCACAGACCCCAAAGGAGAAACGCTATGGCACGTAGAGATCACCAAGGAGATTTGTTATATCATTAAAGAGCTCCTCTAGGTTTCCTGGTATTGTGGAAAGGTTTTTCCTGTAGGCACAATTTAAATAGTTTCCATTTTCCGTCAGAACAAGCACAGTACGTCCCAGCATTGCTGTGGGCAAGTCACAACTTAGTGAGGTGGCACTAACCAGATGGCCATTGCCCTTATGTCATGGATGATATACACGCATCATTACTTAATATAGAAGCACCACAAGGGCAGAGAATCTTACCCCTTGCCCACTGATGTGTCCCAAGTACCTGAACAGGGCCTGGCACATAGTAGGTGCTTGTTAAATACTTGCTTTGTGGATGAATGCTACTTGTGGCTTTGAAGGATCTTTAAGATAGCAATATAAATGAATGACAGTGTAAGGTCATGGATTTTCATTCTAAAATGACAACCAACGAAGGGTCTTTCAAGGACTCTGAGGAGGTAGAATAGGTTCATGATGTCTTATGTGTATTTGATCCAAATAATGAGAAGTAAAGATGGGCAAATATTAGAAGTTACCATTTTATTTCTTGGATTATCCCTGTAGGGTTCTATGTATTTAGGCTAATTCTAGTAACTCTGGCATACATGCTTACAAACATACATACATACATATGCATATATTTATGTGTGTGGTGGTTTTAGTAAAGTATATTTATAAATGTATAGAGTAGTACATATACTTTTTATTTGCATATACATATATATATATATATATATATATATATATATATATATATAATATCCTCCTCTGCTCCTGTGCAGGCATGTGCGTGCAAGTGTGTGAGTGTGTGTGTGTTGTGTGTGTGTGGGTGTGTGTGTGTGTGTGTGTGGAGAGAGAGAGAGAGGGAGGGAGGGAGAGAGAGTTGTTTTTTCTGATATCCTGACCCTCAATAATTAAATACTTCCTATCTACCAGCAAAAAACAAGAATGTTCTTCTGTGGTACCATCACACCACCTTCCTAGTCTGAAAGTCAACATCAATACAGCACCAACTTCCAGTCGACTGACTTCATTCAGATTTGTCCAACTGTCCCAACGATGTCTTTTACTTCTTTCCTCTCCTCGAATACCCAATGTCTCATTGTTCTCTTTCATTCTGAAACAGGTCCCTCTTCTTTCCCTGGCTCTGTGTCCTTGACAGTCTCACAGAACATAGAATTTCATTTACCAGGATGACCCTCGACTTGGATCAGTCAGATGTTTTCTCGGACTCAAGCCTTGCATTCTTGGCAGAAAAATTGGAGAAATGGTGCTGTGATCTTTCCAGTGCATCACATTAGGAAGCTATACTGTACTAACCTGTCCCACTACTTGTGTTAATTTTGGTTGCCTGTCAAATTTGCAGCTGCCAAGTTCTCCACTATGAGGCCACCATTTCCCCCTTATATTTGATTAGTGTTTTATAGGGAGATATTTTTAAAATACACCAATATACTATTCTTCATAAAACCTCCACACTTCATAGTTGACATTCAACTATAAGGAAGAACTTTTTCTTCTCCTTCCTTTGTTTATTTATACATTCATTTATTTATATCTGTCTTAACTCATGGGTTCTTATTTTATTCCTTGAGTTACAATCCAACATATTTAGTATTTATTTTGATGCTTTAGTTGTCCTGGACTTAGCCAGTAAGAGCTACTTTCTTTGAGCATTACTTTCTTTTCTGTCACAACAAGATGATCAGGGTTGTCTTGTTCTTTTCCTGTCCAAGCCCTACAATCAGCCATTCCTCTAAGGAACCTTGGCTTCTTTTAATGGAAGGGGTATTTAAAAGCCAAGATCTGGGGACTTAGTGTGCTTATTGCTAGATATATCTATAACTATTTCTATATCTATGTGTATGTATTTAATTTTTTTAAGTTCATACCAGTACTTCTAACTTTAATCCAACATCTCAGGATCTTTCTAGATTTTCCTATTTCTGTGTTTGAAAACTTTTATCTCAAATGGTGAGAAATGTGGATTTGATTATCCTCAATATATTTGCTCAGTCAATTAACTTATTGCTAAAGGGAACCAATCCCCAACCTTCCAGTTGCCTCCTTCACCTGTCACCTCTGCAAATTCACCACTTTATTTGTCAACCATCAGGCTCCCTCTTACTACCTGATCATCATAATATTTCCTTGCCTCACTGCCCTGCTTCCTTGGAAGAAAGCGAAACTGGAAGAGAATGGACCGATATTTTAAAAGGCTTCTCAAGTGGATTCTATGTATGCAAGCAGGTCTGCACATCACTGGACTAGAGAGCAATAAGATGGCAATATTTCTATCTAAACCTGAGTCCTAAATTATCAACCTCACTATATGACATTATCCAGGAAGCATCTTTTTTGGGGCAAGAATTCAATGTCTTGCTGAATGAGTGAAGTTGGAAGGTACCTGAAAAGGGTGGGAATCATAAGGCTTTAGAAGCAAGAGTAAGATGGTAGAATAGCAAAAGTAGAGGGTGCCAAAAGAAATCACATAATTTTGCTTCAGGTTGGCCCTGAGCATGTCCTCTCAGAACTAATTCATGTGTCCCCTTTGGAATGTGCATATGTGTCACTGCTCCCTAATCTGATTTGCACCTAATCTGATGACCACCTAATGCTCTGATACCAGAAGATTGTGAATATTGTGACTGATTTTAATTTGTTGAGAGCTTCGCTGTATTTCTAGTGATTTTCTTGTATTTTTCCACTTTGGAGAATAGGTTGCATTCCTGGGCATGAGTATACACAGTGGATGCAAAGTTTTGTCCTTTGCACATCACTGCCAGTATTGTATACATCTTGGCTTTGACCTGTGATATCTGCTCTTGGCTGTTCGAACCTGGGACCCCCACCCAGCAACCTCATTGCCTTCTTTATTTAGTCTTGCTATATAGCCTAATAGAAATTGTAAACCTAACACTAAATCCACAAGCAGAGCTGCCAGGATAGAACAGTGTTAACCCACCTGAGCCAAAGTTATTGCACTTTCTCCAACTCCACACTAATGAAGAAATTTGTCAAATATTTATTCTGGAAGAGAAATTGAAATCAAGTTAATAGCAAAGGAAGATGAATGATTGAATTCTGTTATTGCCTTTCCTGGCTTCCTACGTTGCTGGAGAAAGCCATAAAATCTTATTTGTACTGTTCATTTTCATAATATTTTCATGCTTACATTATGACTGAAAGAAAAGTCAAGGGCAGCTCTGGATAAAATATCTCTGCCTGGGAAAGGAATACTTTGTCCCAGGCCACAACTGGCACAGCCCTGCAAAGCAAGCTTGCACAGCGAAGTTAGGACAAAAGTTAAAACAACAGAACTAAAAGGAGAAAGAGTCTAAGAGATGTAGGTTCTTTAATTTATTAAAGCTTTGTGTAGTTAATATCTGATTTGCTAGTAATAGATTGGTCTCTAAAATCTTCCTCTGGCCTGATGGGCAATTCTCAAAGATCACCGTGGATGGCATTTTGAGAAGGAATCCTTAAGTAAGTCACAGACTGATATGGAACACATGAGAACTCCATGTGAGATGGAGTTTATGCTACTTAAAGCTAAGCAGCTTTAAGAGAATCTTCTCTTTTCTAAGATACAAACAGAAGCTTAAAGCTTATTTTGTTTTCACGGGTGTATATGTATGTATTAAAAATCAAAGTACCAGGAGAGGAAATAAACCAAAATAAAAAGAAACCAGACTAATTTTAACCCGGAAAGAGTTAATAAGAAATATATTATGAAGATGCCTTAGTTTATTCAAGCTGCTATAACAGAATACCACAGAGTGGGTAGCTTATAAACAACATAAATTTATTTCCCAAGTTCTAGATGAATTGGAGATCAAGATCAAGGCAGTAGAAGATTTGGTGTCTGGTGAGGATCCCCTTCCTTCCTAGTTCACAGATGGCTA
Source organism: Eonycteris spelaea (assembly GCA_003508835.1). NCBI lineage: Eukaryota > Metazoa > Chordata > Mammalia > Chiroptera > Pteropodidae > Eonycteris > Eonycteris spelaea. The sequence continues at coordinate 6,609,050 of PUFA01000084.1, read as the reverse complement.
TCTTCTCACTGTATCCTCAGATGGCAAGAGAGGCAAAAAAGCTTTCTGGGGTCTCTTTCACTAATTCTAATATGAGGGCTCCACCCCTATGACCTAACCACCTTACAAAGGCCCCACCAACAACTAATATCACACTGGGGATTAGGCTTTAACATATGAATTTGGGGAAGATACAAATCTTTGGTCTACAGCAGAAGGTAAGAAAGATAGTGCTAATCAAGGCATGAAGAGGCTCATCAAGAGCTTCATTTGGGTCCCTACTGCATGCTGTGTTGACACCATGGACTGATGAAAAAGTAGGTATTTCCTACTTAAAATCTATGCAGGCCAGTGGTGTGTTAGAATTGGCTCACACTGGCCCATGCGAACAGAGTGTTAAATATTCAAGAAATTCTCAAGCAAATTGTTAAACCATTTTTATCTTGAAATCAGCCACAAAGGTAATAACTATACCATGAAAACAGATTAATACTACAAATTAGGACTTTGTTTTTAGAAAGCCATTTTACCAGGACACGACTGCCAGCTAGCTACCATCTTAAGGCTGGAGATGGTAGAGTTAGAAGAAATATAAGGATTGACATGAAAAGAGATGAAGAAGCTCCTGCAAAGCTAGTATCCAGAAGAGGGCAAAGCCATCTGGTGTCATGGGGAGGTTTCTGTTGAAAACAGGACTTGAGCAAAGGGGAAGAAAGAAACATCTTCGTTCTTTCCTAGCCAATCTTAATTACTATCCCTAACTTATCTCTAACCAGGACCATCCTATCAGCCTACCCATCAGCCTACTCAGTCTCTCAAGAGAGCAGAGAGAAAGATAAACAAAGAAAAGGAGAAAGTAGAAAAACTGCTGAAGCATACCATTCATTGGCTTTTAGAGGTGGAAGCGGCCTTGAAGATTACCGAACCCAACTCTTCACTTAGAGTTGTGGAAATAGAACCAAAGAGGTAAAATGATACCAAGGTCATTTAGCTAGTTAACAACACAGCCAGGGACAGAAAACAGGTCTCATCCATTTACCCAGCTATGTGCCAGGTACTGTGATGGTTCCTAACCCTTGTTCTTCCTATCGCTGTCTCCAATAGGACTCACTCACAAATAGGGAGAGGCAGGATAGTTTAAAGGGAGAACTGAAGCTCATTAGTCCCTCCTCAAAACAGCTGGCACTTTGTATTGTTTAAAGAAGAATTCAGTTTATTAATTCCAACTTCGAAGGGCCTGCCAATTTAGAAAAGGGATGTGTGGTTGAAGAGCTGATAATGAAGGTGCTGTGTTTGTACCATCTGGTATAACTGAAAAAAGGCATCTTTTGTCCTAAATTGAGTTCCAAGTCATAATTTCTTAAATCACAACCTTTACTTCCTAGGAAATTACCCAATATAATGGCAATTTCAATTCTTTCCAGATGGAAAAAGGTTGATGTCACCCCAAGCCTTGCCTCTACAAGAGTCATTTATTCTGCCTGGCATAATAGGGCAGCTGTGGCAGAGGTGTCAGAGTTGGAATGAGTCCCTGAGACCAAACAGGCCCTTCTTGAACTATTCCCTACCTTCCAGGATTGCACCTTTCAGATCTGGGAAGAGAAACTTGTGCTGTGATGATACCAGAAGAATTTTCTCAGGAAATAGAAGATTTGGTTCTGTACTTGCCATACAACCCCTGTTGTCAGCGTTAAACTCATGTTACATTTTAAGAAGAGGTATTAACTTATTAAATCAGTCTAAATAATGACTTTGTGAAAGAACAATTCCATGCTGGTCTGCAGAAGGATGGATGGAAGTATAGTTTGGTTGATCCTCTGCCTCTCTGGTTGCATTGATCATTCCAAATGAAGTGATAGGAAAATCAAGTCTACTTTGGCAACATTGACTTTCCTTAGCAAGAGGATTACAGAGGTTTTCTTTAAAGGGTCATTTTGGGGGCTAGTCTGGGAGAAGAAAGATTATATCAGATCAATCTTTAAAATTCTTACTTTGTGTCTAATAATTGTATTACTGAGATGACTTAAAAGACCGACTCATTATTCATCGGTATGTCCAACTGAACAGATGGTGACTCTGCCTAGTTGGAAATAAAGTAAAAGTGTAGAGACACAGAACAAAGCAAAACTGAAAACATTTACCAGATAGTTGTATTCTAACCTCTCGCTCACCCTACCCTGAGGACAGCAGCTTCATCTAGATGAGATGCACCATTACATGACATGTGAGCTTCATACAATTCTGCTGGGTTGTAAGGTGACCTACCATTCCAGTTTGCCCAGGACTGAGAGAGTTCCTGGAACACAGTATTTTAGTTTTAAAATCAGTATAGTCTCAGGTGAACCAAGAAGACACCATTAAACTTCACCATTAAACGTCAGTTCAGCCTGTCCCCTGATTCATTGACTATGAAACTGAGACTCTGAGAAATTAAGAAACTTACTCAAGATCACATACTGTTTGATGGCAAGACCTGAATGTATAGCCCAGTCTGACTTCAAAAACAGGACTTTCCTTTCCATGACCTGTAAGGATATTCATATTTATTGGCAGAGAAAGGTAAGAAAATATTAAATAAGTAAATGTTTTCTTATAGTCTTTCACATTAGAGGCTTATTTAACCAGATGACAGGGTTAAAAACCAGAAATGGATATGAAAGAAGACTTCCTAAATTACTTTGAGAAAGAAGTATGGAGAACTTAGATCATCGTGTATCTCCCATGTTTTATGGAAGATACAATTCTGATGATGAAGGCTAGGTCATGAGTGTTCTGGGTTTTTTGGGATAAGCCTGGTTTATGCCTGTGGTCCTGTCAAATTGAGAGTACTCCCTTTCACTCTCAAAAAAAGTCTTGATTTGGATGATATTATATGATTTCTCTAGCAGAGAGGCTTACCACTCCATAATAGAACATATGATATACTGAAAAGAAAAGAAAGCCCACTCTTTCTGGTTGAAGAGTTGTGAGAAGAAACAAATAGATAAGTGAAGAAGAAACAAAGGTAGATAAATGAAGGTTCCAGGCAGCTGAATGCTGCACTCAGCTTACACAGGCTAGCAAGGCCACTTTTTAGATATTCAGAAACTTTCTGAACAGTTCAATAAATCATTGGTAGCTTCAGATTAGCCGTGGTGGAAGTATTTACACCACAGAAATCAACAAACACTACAGACTAGGGCCTTTTATCTTTTCTCACAGATTCAGATGACCAGCATACTGCTGGTTTCACAGAACTCATATTCTCACTCTCTCATGCTCACTCTGTCACTCTCATGCACACATGTACACAGAACATGAGCTCAAATGCCAGAGTTTCTTTAGAAGCACCCAAATGGAGTCAAGCGAATTCCAAAGAGAGGAGTCTTCATTCTGCTTCCTCAGTTGGCAGCTTACTTCTTATGCTGTCCTTGATCAAGGTGGGATGTGTTACTTTAATGTAAACCCAGGGGAACAGTATAGTCGAACAGAGAAAGGCTTGTAGATTTAGCTTTCCTAAGCCACCTTCATATAGAACTCAAGTTTGCAGAGAATCTATGTGTAGAGAGTTTGCCAGAGAGGGCCTGCCAACCTGTGATGGGCTGATAGTCAGTAGAGGGGACCACCATCTGAAAGCTTTTTAATTTCTGATTTTAGCAAATGTGGTTTTTAATATTGTTGAATAAAATGTGTCAACATTTGGAAGATCTGTATAATTCAGTAAACAATAGTTTGCAAATACCGGTGCATGACATTATAGCATCATGAAAGAGCCAAAGGTCAAGACTGACCAGTGATTTTAACAGAGCAAAATTTTCATCGATGTAATTCGAATTTCATATTGTAATTAACCTTCAAGAAAGTACTACTTATCAAGTAGTGGTGTAGTATCAAAGTTTTAATTTTAATATGATAAGCAATGATAGATATAACCCAAATAAACAAAAACTATTTGTATTTCTCAATAATTTCTAAGAATGCCAAGGAGTCTGAAACCAAAAAGTTTTAGATAGACCACCAAAGAGGAAAGTATTCAAAGACTTAATGAGATCTGAATGCTAGAGTGGATTTACCTTGTAAGATCTGCCTTCACCAACTATGTCCTGTAAGAGAGTCCAGAAGACAGTCCTTTTACCAAGTTTCTAAGAAATATATTCACAAAGGGAGCTCCATCCTTGATCTTCCCTATGTTAACATCTGACTGGTCCCTCTAAATTCAGTGGGGCTGATGGGATCCAGGGACGGCAGGGGCTGAGTGGCAAACAATCACTAAAAACGGCGTGGATATGGTCACCAAACTGGGCAACAGAGCCATAAACAATAAACAGAAAAGTTTAAATCTCAGAGATCACTGGCACTGGCTAGTTAATCTTGGTGTCCCTAGAACTGCATAGATAGTCTACTAAAGTAATATTTTATTTATAAAAGCAGAAAAGCTCTAGGTTTGCTCAACAGAATCTGACTTGAATCACCACAATAGAGGATTGGGGTCCTTGAACCAACTCCTGGACTTGAGCCAGTTCACAGATCCAGAGCCCCTTAAATTAAGTGACAGCTAAGTGCTCTTTAGGAATCTTCTTCACGCAGCTAAAAATGTGTATTGTACATCATGTTCCTAGACTTCCTAACAAGAGGCTTATCCCCCAGCACTCCAAGTCTTGAAACTATCCAAATTGGACACCGTTTTTATATCTATATCCTTCTTGTCTAGCTAATTATTGCATGGTGCTACAAAACCCCACCCAGGCCAAGAAAGGGAGCACAAATCTCCACAAATACTGGGCCCCATAGCATAGGCCTGGTGTCCACATGATTTGTACTGGACCAACCCTACACTACAAACACACTTCAGTTTGTCTGTTTCTCCTCTCCCCCAATTCTCTCTATTTTCTCAGTCTTCTCTTTTTCTTGTGCCCTGTCTCTGCCCTCAAGGTCTTTGCTTATTAGCCCAGTCAGTGGCAAGTCTGTTCCAGATAAGAGGGGAAACTAAGAAGGTACAGGCAAGGTACCTCAACCATAATGTCATGTCTGTATCATCCTCAACCTCACCTCCAAAGTAAAGCTACTTCACCCAACGTAAACCTAACTCATAAGAATTTTCATGCTATGCAGGGCTTGAGGGCCCTGCTGTATTCCCCCTACAGGGATGGAGTCACATCTTACTCATGAAGAAGCTGTTTCATAGAAGGCGCTTGCTCAGGAAATGTGTGCCTTATGTTCATTCCCAGCTTCATTGGATGTGAGTATTGAGATCAGTGCCTAGAGCATCCAAACACCACATCTTAGCAGTTGGAGAACTCGAACATCATGCTTCATATGAGAAGATATGTAGCTGAGGATATATTCCTTTAGGGATCAAATATTTTCATTGAACTATTTTGAAATTATAGATATAGACATGTTCATTTTCATATACATTTCATATATATTCACATATATTCATTTTTATATAAATTTTTATACATAGCAAATGAAAATTATGCACACACACAATCACACACCATTAACGATAGAGGTATATTCTGAAAAATGTGTCATTAGATGATTTCATCCTTGTACAAACATCATAGTACACACTTACCAAACTAGATGGAATAGCCTACTACTATAATTGTATGTGCTATACTTTTTTACAACTGGCACTGCAGTTTTTTTACAACAGCAGTACCATAAACACATGAGTAATGTGTCACGCTATGACATTACTATGGTTACATTGTCACTAGGGATAGAGATTTTTCAGCTCCGTTATAATTTTATGGAACCACCATCATTTATGCGGTCTGTCCTTGACTGAAACATGTTATGTGGTGTGTACACACACACACACACACACACACACACACACACACACACACCCCACACACGTGTATCCATCTGCCTTCTCAACCAAAGCTATTGCACATAATTCTCTGTTTTGAATATCAGATTATAAATACCAAATATAGTTTAATATAGTAATCCAGTTCTGTAGCAATTGGATATGTCTACGAAGTAGTCAAAAGTGAGGTTCTGTCTCAATAAGTCTGTAGCTAGGCACTTGAATGAGCTGAATGTCCCCTAATTCTTTAGATTCAAGTTAACAATTCAAGAATATATCCATTCTATGGCTTCTTCATGTCAGGCACTGTGCCAGGGGCTGGGTACAGAGGAAGAATAAGACCTAGAGAGAGCTCTTGGTCCACATGAAAGTTCCTTTAAGAGGACAGAGGGTAGGAAGGAGTCCTGGAAGCCTTCCCCTCCACAGTCAGTTTATCCTCTACCTCGTCCAAATTTAATTGTGGTCAAATATATTTTCCAATGTTTTTTTCATTACTCTGTTTTCCTTGGAGAAAAAGGTTTTGTGTCAGCAGCAGCAGCAGCAGCAGCAACTCTTTCCAATGTGTGGAGTACTTATGCTAACCAGTGACCTGACACCAGTTTACTGATTTTTTGGTCTGATTATTTATTATTTATGGAGTGTGGTAAGTGCAGATGGAATTTTGCAAAACATGGAACTCTAAGAATGAAACTTCAGCCTCAGGGCGTTGACTGTCTGATTTAGATGTAAACAAAACAGTGAATAAACAGTGAGACATCTAGTTGAGTTGATGTGGCTAGAAAGGAGGGGAAAACTGGGAGACCAAAATAAGGAAGTCTTATGGAAAGATTTGAAGAAGGAAAAAGGAGCATGAAAAAATGTGAGTTATATCAAGAGGCATATAAGAAAGGTTACTAAACCAAGGGATTAAAACAGAAACAAAAGGAGAATTGAGGAGAGTCCCAGAGAAAAAAAGAACTCAGTGAGAGTCCCTGCTTGAGTCTTTTGATTGGAGAGATGAGAGGCAGGGATATTCAAGTGAAGAAAACTTGATGGTAACGGATGAAGGTGACAAGATCATGGACTAGTGTTTAATTTCTGGAGAGGAAGAGAAAAAGATGGCAATAGGAAGTGTGAGAAGACTTGGAGGAAGTGTGAATGAGAAGAGTGGAAAATAAATGGGAAGTTCAGGTAATGAGGTTTTAACATGTGTCAAAGGAATCAGCCGCTTCTATCAACTGAGCCATCTGTACCTGACTTTAACATTTTAGATTCAGAAAGGTCCTCTTATTGATTCATCCAGAGATGACTATACTCTCAATATCTTATTTAAACTAAAAAAATTCACAAGAGCCTCTTATATAAGCAGGGATTTAGGTGCATTTGATTCTGAATGGATGATCTAGGTTGAAAGTAACTGGATAGAAAAGATAAATCACACAATTAGTAAACATAAGAAGATAATATAGGTACAAAATAACTGGATAGAAAAGATAAATCACACAGTTAGCAAACATAACAAACAACTATATTAATATCAGATAAATAGACTTCAAAACAAAGAGTTTCCAGAGATAAAGAGGAACATTTCATAATGATAAAGGAATCTATTCATCAGGAAGACATAAAATAATAAGTGAGTGAGTATGTACCTTACAACACAGCTTCAAAATACACAAAGCAAAAATGGATAGAATTAAAGAGAGAAATAGGTAGGTCCACAGTCTTGCTGGAGATTTTAATACCCCTTTATTCAGCAATTGAGAGAACTAGACAAAAAATTAGTAAAGACATAGGTGATTTGAACAACAGTATGACCACCTGACCTAATTAATATTTCAGAACACTTCCTCCTTTTTAAAAATGGGCGATATTTCTGCCCCGCTCCTAAACTTGTTAACCTGAATAAATTATGCCCCCAGGTGGCAGAACATTCAACGTTACCCAAATCTCAAGCCCATTCATCAAAACAGATTATAGCTTACCTTATAAAAGATTTATTGCAATCTTCCTAATTTTTAAGTAGTGGTTCTAGGACCCTTAGTAAAACTTGAGAAATTCTTTACCCTACCAAACCTACAAACTTTCTCTGAGGCTGAATTATTTTCGGAGACTGTATTGCCAATATTATTTCATCACTAGAAACAGAGAATTCATTTTCCGACCATACTCTCTGGCACTACCTTAAAACTCTCTGTACCTGAGCCCTAGAAGACCTGGGTTCTTGTCTTCTCCCTGCCAATTCTCCTCTTCCTCCTCCCCCACCACACACAACTTCCTAGTTTTGTGACTTTGGACACATATCCTCTTTATGTCTGACTCAGTTTCCTCACTGTAAAACTCTTAGGGCTGTAGTTAAGTTCAGTTGAAAGACTATATGAAACTATGAAGCACTATACAAATATCATGGAGCAGTATTTTTTGTGCTAATACCGGTCGAGGTACCTATGCTCCTGAGAAAGGGAAATTGGGGCAGGTATCCTGCTTCTGTCTGCAAAAACAAGTGAATCAAGCCTACTGTGAGTAGAATTGTATGGTGGGAAAATAAAGTAAAGGTTGAAGGTTTTATTCTGAAGTAAAACCTGTGAGAATTTTACATTTCATACCTCAAGAGAGACTGTAAAAGGTGTAATGGGCACCTTTTTAAGTTTGCACAAGAGCGAGACAGGGAAAGCTTGGGCAGAAAGGTAAGAATAAGTCGTTGGGAATATTGTTGAAGGACATGTTGGATGACATTGATCTTACAGAAAGGTAGGTGGATTTTGGCCTAGGAATGATGAATTCTAGACCTCACTCTACCATGAAGTTTCTGAGTAAACCTGCACTATAGATTTAATTTCTCTAAACCTGTTAGTCTATCCGAATGCTGAGGGTAATAATATATGCCACCTACAACTGTCCTGAGTCTTGATTAATGTTTGTAAATGCTTTGAGCAATTTGGGAGGATGAGGTTTTTTTAAAACAAACAAACAAACAAAAAACCAAAAAAACAAAAACATATTTTTCAGAAAAGTGAAAGAACAAGATCAGAAAAGACTTGGAGCATCTCCCCCTAAATAGCCTTTTCATGAGATTCATTTTTGTAACATAAGGAAAGAAAACCAAGTCAGGAGATGACTACTCCCACAGGCTAATCTCTTCTTCCCTTATATTCTCTGGACGCAGGCTCTTCTCCTAAAGGAGTATGTTGGAATTTTGTCGTTCAGATTTCCTCATCGGTATAAATGCATTTCTTACTAGAAATAAGATGGTGAAAGATAAAGGCTGTGTTTCTTCCAGGAGCTGGCAGTCAGATGTCCGTGATCCTTTGCTCTACCTCCAGCTTTGTGCAGGTCACAGTGCTGCTCAACTTCCTTTTCTCATATGTACAATTGGAATGAAAATGCCAGTCTCTAAGAGGTCAAGAGAAAATTAATTTGTTTTTTTCAAGTTCCTCTCCATTGATATTTCAGCACTCTGCAGTTATTAATTGGAACAACACTTTCAGACATTACTTCTGTGACCACACAAGTCTTAATGGAAATAAAAATCAAAGAATCTGGGACGTTTACTAATCACAGTTTTGGGGTTGTGGTCACATTTCCTAAGATTTACATTTTCAAAAGGCACAAGAGACCTTTGCCAAATCTATTAGCCACTTTCACCTGTGTTACATTAAGAACACCAAAAAAGTTTTTCTTTTTTCTCCCTCTTTGTTGATGTATCTTTCTGAATCTCCCGAGTTTCAGTCTTTCTGATTCTGTTTCTTTCTGATTTCCCTAAAATTTAGATAACTTGTGAAAATAAAAGTTTAGCTGAATGTTATAACAAAGCGAGCCACCTTGCTGCCTTGCTGGGAAATAAAACTCTTTTAAATGCAAACTGTCATCAAACTCATTAGCGTCCTCCTCCCCTTGCCTCTTTGGCATTGGGTCACTAACAAGTTACAATGTTTTCTCTTTCCTCTCCAGTCTCCCTTGTTTTGGGGTTTTGTTCTCTTCTTCCTCATTTCTGCATTGCTTGCTCCATCTCAGAAGCCTGGCTTGCCCCTGCTGCCACCACTGTCATCACTCCCCAGCAGACAGAAAGGCTAAAATGTCAAAAGATGCATCGGTTGCCTCTGACAAAAGTGCAGATCAGCCCTGAAAGGGAATAAATATGATAGGGGGCACAATAATAACAGTGTGCACTTGTTAACTACAGAAATCCAGCAGGAGTTGGGGGCAGGGAGGGAGGGAACCATGGAGAATAAAAGCTGCCTGGCAGGATCCCCTGGGGGAAAGAGTGGAGGGGGGTCCTCCAGCAGCAACCATCAATTCTATGGGCTGGTTTTGTTTTGTTTTGTGATGTCTGAACTAAGGCTCAGCTGATGGGGCAGAGAGGTGGGTAGAGGGTGAATAAGGGATTTTACCCAAACCAGTGACTCTGAATGGAGGTCTTGGGCTCTGTTGAGGGGGCCTAGGCAGTAGGAGCTTGAAAAGAGGGCCTTTGGGCCGTTTGAAGGGGTGGGGAGGAGAGGTGGGGGGTGAGTGGGGACTGGGGAACATTTTGAGGTGGGAGGGTTAGGGGGAAGGAGGAGAATGGCACAATAATGGGGAAAAGGAGGCCAGCTTCTGAGCTCTCACTTCTGACAATGAATTCCATGTGGTTCTCTTTATCTTAGCCATTCAGGAGTCAATAGAGGAAGCTTTTTTATTTTCAACTCTGAATATACAACCACCCTACCCCCATCACACACACACACACACACACACACACACACACACACACACACACACACACACACCCCTAGTACAAGACACTGAGCAAAGTGTTAGAAATGTCTGAAAAGTTATTTCTTCGGTGCAGATTTGCTGACTTCTACATCCACCTGTCCAAAATGCATGTATGGAACATTCAGTTCACAACCGCTCCTCACCACTCCTCTCTGTCTCTCTTCTCCCAGCACCCTACACTCAGGCCTCTAATCCCTCCCTCCTCTGTTATTCACCCCTCCTCTCTTCCTTCAGTGGATTCCTTCCATCCTTGACTCTTTAGAAAGACATGAATCACATGACAGGTAAAGCAGAGATTCATGATGGAGTGATAATTATTTTCAACCCAAAAAGGCAAAAAAAAAAATTTTTTTTTAAATTAACCCAAGCCCAAACTCTAGACTGTTTTAGTGTATAGAAAATAACAAATAAAAGTATTTGGTTTTCATGGTGGACTTCTGTGAAATATTAAGCCCCCAGTTGAACAAATCCCTTTCAAATTTGTTCCTATGTCTATCACTGAGGCAACTACAGTCTCTGAAGATACCCTGATAGAAAATAATGCATCTAATTTTCCAAACAATATTGTTGTGTATTCTCATAGTACACATGAGTCTGAATAGGTACAATGTTCTAAATCCGCGGTGGAAGCTTTTAAAAATACAGAGTCCAGGATTCACCTCTCCAAGATCCTGACTCAGTAGTTCTAAGTAGGGCTCAGTGTGTGTGTGTGTGTGTCTGTGTGTGTGTGTGTGTGCGCGCGCACGTGCACACGTGCACACTTGCATGTGTGTGTTGGATCAGAAAGACATTAGTCAAATTACAGTCACTAGTCCATTGCCGTGCAAATGGTTGATTGCTTAAGCCAGATCCATCTGACCAAGGGACAGCTCTCTGCTATTCAGTATGACTGAGTGAAGGAAATGGGAGGGAGGAAATTGTCGTATTCAATACCAAGAAATAAAGATGAAGAGTAGGTGACAGCAATTGAAAATGACAATGATATCAATCAATTACTTAGTGCCATGCATTTTTTCTACAAGAATTATTACCCCATTAGAAATGAAAATGAGACTTAGTTGTCTTAAGCAACTTGCCCAAGGCCACACAACTGGTGAGTTGCAGAGCCAGAATTCCTCTCCAGGCCTGAATGATCTGAGCAGCATTCTCTGAAGTGGGAGAGTTCCCGAGGGATAGGAATGGGGAAGCACTGGAGAAGGCGCACAAAGGAATGCTTCCATGGTCTGCCCATGCTCAGTGGCTGCTGCCTTCCCATCACAACTCCGTGGTGATTTATGGTTAACAATACGGTATTGTACATTTGAAAGTTGCTAAGAGAGTAGATCTTAGAAGTGCTCATCACAAAGGGAAAAAAATTATAATTATGTGAGGTGATGGATGTTAGCTAATCTTACTATGGTTATCATTTTACAGTATATACACACACACATACATACATATATATATATCAAATCATTATGTTGTATACCTTAAACTAATACAATGTTATATGTCAATTATATCTCGAAAAACTGGGGAAAAATAAATAAGGAAGAACTCCAGACTTCTCTTTACCTCTCATAAATCTTGTTTCCTCTTCTTAATAAAGTTTGCTCTGCTAAGCAAAGTACCTCACGCCAGACATAGAGGGAAGATGAGTATTGCTTTTAAATCTTTCTCTGAGCAAGGACATGAGTCTCTCTCATGTGAGAAGAAAATCACACTTACCCTTTCCTTGGCTCCATTTCCAATGTCTTGAAGGTGCAGCTCTGTGCTTGAGTGTGAATATTAGGGAAGATGTGAAGAAGGTAGCAGAGGGAATGACTCTCATTTTACCACCTTGGCTACTTCTCAACAGGCTCTGCTCCAACCAACTCTTCTTCACAGTATTTAAAGGCCTATCTCTACTATGCAATGCGAATGTACTCCTGGGTTTAGATGTGCTTATCTCTTCTCTCTAACTACACAAAAGCTCCTTGAGGGCAGGAACACTGCCTCATACTTCTGTATCCCCAACACGTCCAGCCCAGAGCTGAGCATAGGATACTCCATAAGTTCTCATCCTTTGGATGACTCCCATCAAGTGACTTTTAAATAGTCTCTCAGTTGTTTGTTCATCATTCTTGATTATCTTCCTTTCGTTGATATGGTATAATCTCTGGGATATTTTACCGCAATTGAGGTGTATTAACCCCATGTATACTTTAATGCCAGCCACTTCCATGCTGCTTTCATCAACACCTTGCATTCTGCTGCTTCATTTTTCCCGATCTGTTGTCAACACAACAGTTCCTCGAGTCATGTCCGCTGTCTACTGTCCTTAGGTGTGTGTGCTAACTTGGCAAATTCACATTTATCTCAACTGTTGTTTAGCAAGGTTTTCTATTCCCTTTCGCCAATTTCCTAATACAACTAGCCAGTCCAAACATTCTCCATTCTTACTTTACCGCCAGACCCAGAGTTTGAAAACAGTCTCACATGCCGCTTTGTTGAGGTGATGGGATCCCCTAGGAGCCTGAATACTCCATCTCTGCATCCCTCTTCTTCCAGATATGTGGAGGCAAGGTTCTTTCGAATTGTTTGGGGTTTTTGGGTTTTGGTTTTGGGTTCGGGTTTGGGTTTAAGTTGGGGGGGGCACTTTTTTTGCCATTTACAGGGCTCATTCCTTTACCAGAGGGCCTATCTCCTTTAGGATTTTACCACCTCAAATTCCTGTACCTCTACAATATTTAGATGTCCTAAATTTTCCCCTCCCCTTAAATTCTTCCCCTTAATCAGTGAGCAAAGAAATCTATGTCACTGCCTTAATAAATTAAAAAATAGCAAAAGCACTTTCTCTTACTTTCTACTCCATTTTCCATCCTATTTTCCCTTTTATCTAAAGGGAAGTCCATTGTAAATTCTAACTTTGCTATGACCTGCTCACTGCTTAATCTCTTGTCACCTGGTTTCTGCCCTTCCACTCTGTGGTGTTCACACTGAGAAAGGCACCAGTGGCCTTGAAGCCTTTCCTTGATCTGATCTCTTGGTTTCTCTGCAGTGTTTGATACTATGACCACTGCCTCTGTCCTGACACTCCCTCTTCCTTTCACTTCTTTAATACTCTGCGTGCCTCTGTTCCTTCTCCCTACCACTACTTCTCCATCCAGGCCATACATATGGGCATTTCCCAAAACTCAGTCTCTGCATTTTTCCTTGGAGATGTCTTCATCCCCAAGACTTCAGTTTGACCGTCTCTCAGCAAGGTCATAGCACCACACTTCCAATTGTCTATTGGATTTTTCCATTTGTCTGTCCTACTATCACTTAAAATTTTAAATGTCTCAAGTTAAACTTATCCTCTCCCCCTAAACTATTTATTTTGTTCCACAAACTTCAAGCCTCAAAGTCACTTCCCATCCATGAACTATAATACCGTTTCAGCCATTAAAGTCTATGATTCCTTTAGATCAACCCTCTATTTCACATATTTAGTTCTTTTACCACCATCCTAATGCTGGCCCTTATCCCTCACACTTGGCCAATTGAAATAATTCTATTTAAAAACTTTTGTTAAAATGTACTCTTCTACTCAAAACACCCAATTGTTCATTATTATTATTATTATTATTATTATTAATTATTTTATTATTATCATTATTTATAGAATCAAGTCTAACATTCTTAACCTAAGAGTCAAGACCTTTTTAAATTTGATTCCAACTTTGTCATTCCCTCTGTTACTGTTCTGCTCATAAGCTCTCAAATATTTTTCTATTCTCTTGTATCCACGCAATTGCTTTGTTCTTCCTGATGCATTCATCCATCCCTCTTATTCCCATCTCTCCTGTCCTAACTGTTCTTCAAATTCTAATTCAAATTCTACCTTTCAGAAAACTTTTCTTGACAATTTCAATCTAAATTAATCTCTTTGTCCCAAAACTCCGTTTAACACCCATAAACCCCTGGCAATTTGTGGAATTATGTAAAATTCCTGTTTATATTTTAAATTATTGCTTAATTTTTGTTATGTTATCTTTCTAACTAGATTGTCTGGTCCTTTTGATCTAGAACCGCTAATGGGACTTGTCCCGAAGAGAACATAGCTGTTCTCCTCAGAGTTTTCATGGACTTATAAATACAAATTCCCTCTGGAAATTGAGCCCCAAGCCTGTGTGCTTATGAGAGCAAAGTTATTAAGTAGGAATAACTACATGCAAGTGTGGATATTCTGTTAACTTCTTTCCAGACAGAATCTTATGTACTGGCTGCCAGTGGAACTGTATATGCCTTGCCTCCTCTTTTCTTTTGCCTTTTCTTTAGCAGGTAGGAAAGAAGCAAGGTAGAGAGCTAGTTGTATTCTCTTCCAAGTGACCTCATTAATCACACAATGACTAATTTCTTTCTTCATGGTGAAACTACATTGTTTAAAGCAAAAAAAAAAAAATCTGATTTAAGTGCTAGAAAAAGTTGACATCTACACTGGACAAACAGCTCTAGATCATGAGTTAATTTACCATTTTCGAGCACTTTATATATTAATTTACCAAAAAGGAAAGATATGAGAATCATAGATATCAATTCATCTTTTTCTTACCTGAGGAATCAAAATCTTCATTGCCGAGACTTTTGCTTATTTAATTTAAGTTGGCATCAATCCATCTTTACAAAGCTCTCCCCATTTCTTGCCAAGTTGGTGAAGTAATGTCTTATGACTCAATGTGTCAGTGGACCAGTAGCAATGGCGTCACCTGGGAGCTTGTTAGAGATGTGGAATCTCAGGACACTCACAATCATTTCATTCTAATTTTCATGATCTTGCCAGTTGATTCACACTCACACTAAAGTTTGAAAAGCACAGATTTGGTAAGCAGACATCATTGGAAATTCACTGCAAGTGACGTGAATGTAAAACTTGCTGAATCTGCAGGAATCTTAAAGCAATATATGAGTGGTGATGGGCTGACAATATGAGATACCTGCATTTTGCTGACTAAAGTCCTGCTCTGGCCATGGTCCACCCAATAACACCCAAGACTGAAAGAGATGCCTACAGCATTACTTAGGAAAGCCCTCCAAGGTTTATATTTCATCCTCTAGCCCTCACCTGTTATCAAATTGCCCTCTTGTTGGACCATCCCTCTCTGCCTTTCTGAGCGATTTCTGGATTAGACAAACGGGGAGTGTCTCCTGCTACTGCCTGTGGGTGACTCCTCTCAATGCCCTGCATGAGGCTGGGCTTCAGGAGAAGAAGAAGAAGGGACTGTAACTGTATATAACCCAAACATGAATTTCCCCAGGGAGTGTCTCCAGTTAGTACGTCATCTTCCACTGTCTTTACTCTATCATCTTTCTCAAACCCATCTGGGTCTGTAATCACTTTATGCATTGTATTTGTTGTTTGTGAGGGGATCTGTTATTTTTCTATTAGGCTTTTCCTAAGTATATCTTCATTTTGAATGGTAGAGAAAAGACTGGTACTGAAATAAAAGAGCAAATAAGCAGACCAGAAAGAGGCAAACTATTTTAGTGTGATACTGGGTTCTCTTTAACCCTAAGAACCAACAACGGCCTTGTTCTTTACTCATGCATTTATTTTCAGCAGACATCATTGAGCTCCTGCTTGTGCCATGTGTTGTTCTATGAAGTGCAGACATGTTGGTGAACAAAACAAGGTCTCTTTGTCCTGTTATGAGAAATATTTGCTATGGGAAAGGAAGGGGAGAGAGAAGGAAAACGAGTAAAGCAAAATTCCTGGCCTCAAGTCTCCAGAGTAAGTGGAATAATCTAGGAACAGATAGGAGGAAGGAGGAGAGGGGGAGATGTGGACAAGTAGCAGGAAGGACAGCAAGAAGTAGAGAAAGAAGTGGGAAGACAAGGAATGGTAGGTGATGCTAACCACAATAGACTGCCCAAGCCACACCCAGCACAGTGCAGCTTTCTCCTTACCCAGAGTCTGTGGCCAAAGAGGGTTCATTTCTTTGGACGGAGGAGAGTTACAGAAGGAAAATAATTAGCCAGAGTCAAAAGAGGAACTTCATAACAAGAGAGGAGAGAAAGAGAAGAAGTTAGGAATCAGGTTATAGCAGAGATTTAAATGGAAATTTTGAAGCTCTGTAATTTTTAGAGGTTATAAGGACATTTCAGAGCCTCCTGCTCTGAGAGTTCTCACAGTCCTGTGTGGCATTCACACAGGCACATTGGTGTGTGAGTGTAGGAGTGTATGTGTATATGATGTGTGTTAGGCTCATGGGGGGCATGGCACTTGGGCAGAGGGAAAGAAAGAAGGAAAGGCCATTAAAAGCCTTGCTGAGAAAGGTATTTCTTGTGCACAAAAAAGAAACAGGCCCCTCGCTCCCTACTGAGCCCATTTCTCCTGCCTTTACCGAGCTGTCAGGCATGAATCCCTGTAGCATTCCGTAACTAATTGACAGTAATGGGGGCCATTGGGAGTCTAAGAATACATGGAATTGCCCGGCATGCACTGGAAAGAAGGGGCGGGGGGGGGGTGCTGCTTCAAGGGCCGCTGTGGGGAAAATAAAGGCCGTCTTGTAAACTTTTTAAATTGAAGGTAGGAGGTAGAAAGTAGGGAGGAGCAGATTTAGGCAAATCTCTACTTTAGCCCAAAAATAAAAAATTGTAAATCTCATATCTTCCTGAGCTAATATCCCAGGATACCAAGTTTGCCACGGAGAAGAAACAGATGGAATTTCAATTAACCCTAGGTCCTCTGTGAAATCTATATTGTACCCTCTGGATTTACAACATATTGTAATATATGACCGGAGGCTCTGGAGATTCCATTGCAAATCAACTCTCTTTATTCCAGGGGTTCAGAAAACAGCTACAAAGGCCCATTTCAGATTCAAAACTGGCCAACCTTTTACAACTTCATCCTCAGAGCTGAAATCAAATTTTAAATTTTACAACAGGTATTATTTATTGAGCAGTCTTATTTTTTAAGAGATGATGTTTATTTTTTCCTTCTATTAATGATGATGTTTACACACTGAAACTGTTTAAACCAAGTAGAAAATTGGAAAAGATACATCATTATCACACTTTGAAGAATGATTCACCACAGACCCACAGCAAATTATCTTCTACAGATCTTTATATTTTAAAAATTCTTACCTTTCTAAATGTAGTCTTTAATAGTAAAGATATTTAAAATAAAAATAAAGCAGTTACACCCACTATTGCATGAAGTCGTAAATGTCAAAATAACTTTGAAAAATTCCAAGTTGGTTTTCAAAACCCGAATTGTTTTTTTTAGGTACCTACAAACTTATGGCGTTGTCTTTTTTTTTTTTTTCTGTGATATTGGCCTTGCCTTTCTGCATTTCAAATATAATATCTGCATAAACATTCAGCTTTTAACACCAAAAACTTTCAAAAATTAATTTTGGCTTTTGATATTAGAGAGAAATTTTCAGCACATTTTCCTTAGCAGACTACTTTTCATCCCAAATGTTTCATGATCTTCTGCAGAGATGGAAGGTTTCCCTGCAGACTCCTGGGGAATATCTCTAGGAAATCAGATACACAGAGTTCCTGTACTTTGAGGGAAAAGTCATTATGGAGAGCTGAAACATGTCTTTTAAAAAGAAATTAGCTATAGCCATGCCACCCTGAACAAACTCGATCACGTCTGATCTTGGAAGCTAAGCAGGGTCGGGCCTGATTAGTACTCGGATGGGAGACCACCTAGGAAGACTAGGTGCTGTAGACTTAAAAAATAAGGGATTGTAAACTGATAAGGTTCTTGCAATCTGTGAGGTCAATCAAGGTTTACCTTGCCTAAAAAATAAATAAATAAAAATAAGAGATAAGGGGTTGAAATATGATGTAGAGACCCCTCTCTCTTTTAGGTGACCATGAGGAACTGAGGACCAGAGGGCTGCCTTTAAAAACACAATCTCTTAGAGTCTCAAATGTTGAGAGCTGGAAGGAATAGGAAGAGATGTCATTCAGGCAGCCAAGAGATTGAGTATCTCTACTTTTGGGTTTCATGGAAGCAAATAAGCAGACCTCAGTGAGGCAGTCATGGGGATATTCCTCTCCAAATTGTCATGATGGCAGAATATGATTAATGATAGCAGAGTTCTCCAGCCAGCTGCTCTTTTTTCCCCACTAAATACACAGCCTTGGAGGAGTATAGCCTGGAACCTTTTTTCTCCCTGTACATACCTTCATGTGGCTAGATCAGCAGGAACCATCACATAATGAGGACATCCATCCAAATCAAGCAGAGAGCTTTGATATGGCAAAAGGACTCTTGTGGGGGCCACCAAGAAAACTCAAGGAACTGGTCAACTTACTCTTCCGAAGGTTTGAAACATTGGCTCCAAGGTTGGAAGGTGGTCCTTTTAAAGGAATAAGCCTCTATCTTTAATACTATTGATTTATCCCCTTAAGCCACTCTTTATCAGAAAAAATATATAGTGTTTTTATTTTTTATTTATTTTTTGTTTGTTCATTTATTTTGTTCCATTGTATACATGTACCACTTCTTAATCCAATCATCTACTGATGGGCATTTAGTTTGCTTCCATATCTTGGCTGTTGTAAATAATGCTCCAATGGACGTAGAAGTGCATGTATTTTTTTAAATCAGTGTTTTTGATTTTTTCAAATAAATACCCTGAAGTGGAATTGCTGGGTCATAAGGTAGTTCTATTTTTAACTTTTTGAGGAAACTCCAAACTGTTTCCGTAGTGGCTGCACCAATTTGCAATCCCACCAACAGTACATGAGGGTTCCCTTTTCCCCACATCCTCACCAACACTTGTTTTTTGATTGATGGATGATAGCCATTCTGACAGTATGAATTGATATCTCGTTATGGTTTAATTTTCATTCTCTGCTGACTGGTGTTGAGAATCTTCATATGTCTATTGACATCTGTATGTTCTCTTTGGAGAAATGTCTATTCAGTTCCACTGCCTTTTACTTTTACTTTTTTTTTTTTTTTTGATTGTTTGGGTTTTGGTCTTGTTTATATGAATTCTTTATAAATTTTGGAAATATCCAAAAACCCCCCATCAAATGTATCTTTGGCAAATATCTTCTCCTATTCAGTAGGTTGTCTTTTGTTTTGCTGATGGTTTCCTTTGCTATGCAAAAAATTTTCAGTTTGATGTAGTCGCATTTGTTTGTTTTTTCTTTTGTTTCCCTTGTCCGAGGAGATACATCAGAAAAAAAAAAAATTACCAAGAGCTTTGTCAGAGAGTTTTCTGTTCTTGTTTTCTTCTATGAATTTTATGGTTTTGGGTCTTATATTTAAGTCTTAATCCATTTTGAGTTTACTCTTGTATATGATGTAAGAAGGTGTTCTAGTTTCATTTCTTTCTTTTTTTTTCTTTTTTTGCATGATCTGTCCAGTTTTCCCAATATCATTTATTGAATAAACTATTTTTACTTAATTGTATATTCTTGCCTCCTTTGTCATAGATTAATTGACTATTTGGATGTGAGTTTATTTCCGGGTTCTGTATTCTATTCTGTTGATCTATGTATCTGTTTTTATACCAGTACCATGATGTTTTGTTAGCCTCGTAATATGGTTTCATATCAGGAAGTGTAATACTTCCAACTTTGTTCTTATTTCTCAAGATTACTGTGGCTATTCATGGTCTTTTTGGTTCCATATAAATTTTAGGATTATTTGTTTCAATTCTTTGAAGCATGCCATTGGTATATTGACAGAGTTGCATTGAATCTATAGATTGCTTTGAGTAGTAAGGACATTTAATGATGTTAATTATTCCTATCCATGAGCACAGTATATCCTTCCATTTATTTGTATATTTTTCAATTTCTTTCTCTAATGTCTTATAATTTTCTGAGTACAGGTCTTTTACCTCCTTGGTTTAATTTATTTCTAGGTTTTTTTAAGGGTTTTTTAATACAATTGTAAATGAGATTGTGTTATTAATTTCTCTTTCTGATAGTTTGTTATTGGTGTATAAAAATGCAACCAATTTCTGAATATTAGTTTTGTATGCTGCTACTTTACTGAATTTATTTATCAGTTTTAATAGTTTTTTTTTTGGTGGAATCGTTAGGTTTCTTATATATAATATTATATCATCTGCAAATAATGACAATTTTACTTTTTCCTTTCAAATTTAAATGTATTTTATTTTTTTTCTTGTCTGATTGCTGTGGCTAGGACTTCTAATACTGAATTGAGTAAAAATGGTGAAAGCAGACATCCTTGTCTTGTTCCTGATCTTAAGGAAAATGCTTTTAGATTTCCCTGTTGAATACAGTGTCAGCTATGAGTTCATCATATATGGCCTTTATTACATTGAGGTGTGTTTCTTCTATTCCCACTTTGCTGAGAGTTTTTATCATAAATGGATGCTGGATTTTGTCAAACAGTTTTTCTGCATTGATATGATTGTATGATTTTTATCATTCATTTTGTTAATGTAGTGTATGGCATTAATCAATTTATGGACGTTGAACCAAACTTACATCTCAGGAATAAATCCCACTTGATCATAGTGTATGATCTTTTTGATATATTGCTGAATTAGGTTTGCTAATATTTTGTTCAGGATTTTTGCATGTAAGTTCATTAAGGATGTTGGCCTATAATTGTCTTTTTTTGTAATGTCTTTGTCTGGTTTTGGAATCGGGATAATGCTGGCTTTGTAAAATGAGCTTGGAAATCTCCCCTCCTCTTGAATTTTTTGGAATAGTTTGAGAAAGATAGGTATAATTTCTTTGAATGTTTGTAAACTTTAGCAGTGAAACTATCCAGTTCAGGACTTTTGTTTGTTGGGAGTTTTTTGATTACCGATTAGATTTTGTTAGTAGTAATTGGTCTGTTCATATTTTCTGTTTCTTCTTGATTCATTTATGGAAGGTTGTATGTTTCTAGAAACTTATCCATTCCTTCCAGGTTGTCCAATTTGTTAGCATAGAATTATTTGTAGTATCTTCTAATAATTCTTTGTATTTCTGTGGTGTCAGTTGTCACTTCTCTTTCACATCTGATTTTATTTGAGTTCTCTTTTTTTCTTAATGAATCTGATTAAAGTTTTATCAATTTTGTCTCTGTCTATTCAAAAAATCAGCTCTTGCTTTTGTTGATCTTTGGATTTTTTTTTAAGACTCTATTTCATTTATTTTCCTCTGATCTTTATTACTTCCTTCCTTCTACTCACTTTGGGCTTTTTTTTTTTCTTTTCCTACTTCCTTTAGGAATAAGATTAGATTGTTTGATATTTTTCTTGTTTCTTTAGGTAGTCCTATATTATTGCTGTGAATTTCCCTCTTAAGACTGCTTTTGCTGTGTCCCATAGATTTGGGGTCATTGTGTTTTCATTTTCATTTGTCTCAAGGTGCCTTTTGTTTTTTTGTTAACCCATTTGTTGTTTAATAGCATGTTATTTAGCCTCCATGTGTTTGTGTGTTTTTCAGAGGTTTTTTTTTTGTAATTGATTTCTAGTTTTATATTACTATGGTTGGAGAGCACAAAAATATAGTGTTTTTAAATTGGTTAAACATTTGCCTGTTTTAGACATATTAAAACCAGGTAATCAAAGATCACTTGAATGTAATTATTAAGGTTTATGCCTTCATCTAAACAAAAACATGGATATGTTACTAAACCCAGACTAACATTCTTTTAAGTTGCCTCATTCTCATTTGAGACTCCAATAGTTATGTTTGGCAACATTTCTTTGATCCCTCCTGCTTTTATTTTTATCCTATTAATTTCTTTTCCAACACCACCATAAGTTAAGGAAAGATAAAGGGAGAAGGAAAGAATAAGATAGGAGGTGTTCTGAAATCACCTAGTTTAAACTTCATGATCAGATAAAGTAGGAAAAATATACCAAGTAACTCAGCTCAGAAAAATATGTAGTTGATGAAATTTTTTGCTGTTACTTTTTTTACTTTTTCCTTGAATTTTTTTTCTTGGTAGTCTTAATATTTTATCATACTGTTTCCTGAAGATTCAAACTATGCTTTTTTAAATTCACTTTTCCGAACCAAGGAAAGTGCATACATTAAACCAAAGAAGTTTCTATTGGATCTTACACATTAGTTATTCCCAAAAGTTTTCACTGACAAGCCTTTCTCACAGATATCTATTCCTTCCTTTGAACTCTCTTGGCACTTGCATATGTAGACAGTACCTTACCGCCAAGCCCTTGTTTATTATCTTGGCTTAGAATTGTTCTGTTTTCATTTAACTGACACACATCTTAGCTTCAGAACTAGATTCCAAGGAAAAGGCTATTCTTTTTCTGTACAGATTCTACAAAGCCGTATTTTGTGGGTCAGACAAATTTATTGAGCTGAATTAGGGAGAGTGATATATATATAATTCATATATATATTATATTATATATATATATATATATGAATGACATATTTCCCCAAATTGTGGTTACTGAGTACAAGAGCACTGACCTGATTGGGAAGCTGGGCCAAGTAGACAAAGTGTCACAGCAAGAGTAGGAGAAGAGTTGTCTGGACTGGGCCCAGATTCTGTCCTGTAGAGAGATAATCTTAGGTGAAGACAGGAGCCCAGATAGCAGCAGAGATAAGAGCTGGAGTCTAGCTTGGGCCCCTCTGCGGTAGTGGGAGTGTATGAAGAAGACTGTCTAGAATTTTGGACGATGCTGAAGTTGCAATTGAGAAGTAAGATTGGGTTTTCTCTATACAAAAGAAGAGACATTCTTTGTAATGTCTGTAGAGAAAAGTCCAGGAAAATATCTTCACTAAGAAGGGAAATCAAACCCATGCAACACCAGAGGTAAAGATGTTCAAAGAAAAGCATTGCTGTGGCTGAGTGGCTTGCCAGGAACGTTTGATTGGACTTTTATGACAAAACTGATTCCAGGATCTCATTTTTGTGGTTTCGACAACTCTCCTTCCAATCTCTGCAGATTGCCCTCCTTGCCATAAGTCTGAGTTTTAACTTTTTGTTCTCTTTATCGTTGAAAGATCTGAGGAAGACACTGTTGAAAGAGGATCAGATTCTCTTTGTGAGAGCAGAGTTGTACGAAGTGGACTGTGGTGAGCTTGAGATGGCATCGTTACGATGGCCGTCACTCAGGCCCAACGGTGTTACCGTTTCAGGTGGTATCTTTTTCTGTATATTAGCAAGCTGTTTTATGTCTCCAGAAATCATTTCTGCTTGTCATTAATATTAATAATCTGACATTTATGTAGGATCTTTCTAACAAGCAGCTAAAAGTCAATAATGACAAAGAAGCTCTCTCATTTCTCTCTCTCTCTCTTTTTTTTTAATTGACTTTATTTTTAGAGCAGTTTTAGAGTTACAGGAAAAATTTATTGGAAAGTACAGAGAATGAGTCTTGGCAGTCCTGAGGCGTCCATATATTCATTTCCCTCCCCATTTCCTTACCTTCCTCCACAGTTTCTCCTATTATTAACTTCTGTATTGGTGTGGTACATTTCTTACAACCAATGAGCCTATGTTTATACCTTTTATTAACTAAAATTCATAGTTTATATTAGGGTCCACTCTTTGTGTTATACAGCCTAGGGTTTTGACAAATGTATAATGAAAAACATCCCCAATTACAGTATCAAAAAAAAAAAAATAGGTTCACTGTTCTAAAAAACCTCTGTGCTCCACTTATTCATCCTTTTGTCTCTCCTCCCCCTCTCTCTCTAACTCCTGGCAATTACTGTTATTTTCACTCTCTCCATAGTTTTGCCTTTCCAAGTTATATAGGTGGAACTATACAGTATGTAGTATCCTCAGATTGCCTTCATTTAGCAATATTCACTTATGGTTCTTCCATATCTTTCCATGGTTTGGTAGCTCATTTCTTTTCTCACTAAATAGTATTCTATTGTTCAGATGTACCACAGTTTGCTTTTCCATTCACCTTCTGAAGGACATTTTGGTTGCTTCCAAGTTTTAGCAGTCACAAATAAAGTCGTTATAAACATCCATGTGCAGGTTTTTCTCATTTTGAAGTTAAGCAGCAGAAACAAGCCTCCTAGAATTCTCTACCCCGACACTTCCCGTCTGGTTTGTTGTCTGGTTAGCTCCAAGGCTCTGATAACTGATTCCTCACAACTGCTCCTGGACCTCTTCCAAACTTAACATGGCAGAAGTTAAGGTCATGGTTATGTTTAAATTGTATGATGGCTGATCCCAGCCAGGGTAAGATGAGCTCTAAGATATCACTACTGTAGGGGAGAAGCAGTCTCAGCTGACTCAGAGGGGCCCTATCCTCTGGCCTATGGAAATTTGGACTTCTGTCCTGTAAGTCACTTGGTGATACCATTTCCAGCCACATGACATAGACAGGACACCTTCATCTTATAAAGCCAATCCCAGCAAGCTAGATACTAGACTTTCACCTCTGCCTTAATACTCCACCTGTGTTTTTAATCCATGCTCCATCCTCAAGGAAATAGGCAAGTTTCTTGTTTCACTTCTTTTAAAAAAGAGGTTCTTATGAATCAGAACTATCCACTTTAGATTTTTTCCATTGGTTCCTTCTCTCTGTTAATTGTCTATCTCTTGACTTCAACATATACTTAAAATACACCTTTTTTTGTTATTATTATGGATGTGTGGAGCTTCTGCTAGCAAAGTTGCACAGGTGGTCTGTCATCTCAGGCTCCACTCTTGGCCACTTCCTTCCTACCCACCCCATGCTGCTTCTGTACTCACCCAGCTGGAGTCTTCTCTCAACCTACTCTCAGGTGTTCTAGTTACCCCATTTTCCCCAAGTAGTAAAAGGCTGAAACAGCTTAAGCATTTTTCCTCCTTATTGCATTTCAAAAAAGGGATTGCTAGGATCAGCCAGGAGCAGAGGAAATGTATGAAAAATCAAGACACCTGATCCTACCTCAAGGTGGTAGCAGTTTGGCTCTCCTGAGATGGTGAGAAGGAATGTTGCAAACCCCTTAAAAATTTCCTCTCCAATTTAGCTCCTCACTTAGAGCTGACTAAACTACCATTGGAAACCCTCTCATCATATAACTCACCTTTTGAACATTCCTTGAAGAGGGTCCTATTTTCAGTTTTCTTGTGGTGATTCTTTGAGTGTTCACTCTATACTCTCGTTGAGAGATTTGTTCCCAGAAGAGCTCCTCATTGGGGAATACGAGCATCATGCCAGGTGTCAACAAAGTAGTCTTCTTTTGGCCAGGCCCAAACAACCTCTCCAGACTTTGTTTAACTTTCTGTGAAATGTGGCCAACATCACTTAATATGAGATTACCCCTAAAACTGCACATTAACACTTAAGAGGAGAGGTGTTGACACTGCACCTGTCAAAGACAGTAAAACAGAAAGTAGGAAGTCGGCTTTTTGGGACAGCAATTGAGGCAGGAAAGAAGTAGCAGGAACTGGGAATCAATGAATCTTGGAAGTCCTGAGGTGGAACAGGAAGGAGAAAAGGTGAAGAAGCAGTGAGGGTGAATTGAGTGCTATGGTTTAATCATGTATTTTATGTGCCAGGACCTCCAAAAATATAGAAATGGAAAAGGTAGTCTGCTCTCAAGATTGGGCTTGGCTACGAAAACCAGTCCTCCATTTGTGGTTCAGATGGCAACACTGGGTTTAAGTTGGGAGAAAGCCACTGATTATTTTGTCAGAAAACTCTTGAGTCGGAGCTGCCTTTGCTTCATAAGCAGCATAAGCAAGGAAGTAGGCTCTAATGTTTGCACAGTATCTGCCATGTTTGCTGAGCCACACTTCAAGGGGATTTACATCCATTACCTCAGTTTAGGCACTTATCTCTGAAATAAGAGTCAATGAAAGCATGGAAGGTTAAGTGACTTGCGCAAGGATACATAACTAGTAATTTTCAGTCTTGGTCTAACTAATTTCCAAAGCCTGTTCTCATGCTATCTAGATGATTTGAATTCAGTTCCCTTACTCCCTTATTTGAGACCCTCACCCGACTCAGAAAACAGTTGTCCCCTAGGTAAGAGCTTGAAATTTTACAATTAGAGAGAGATTTATTCCTTTATCTAAAGACTTTATTCTTCGGGAAATTTCTGCTGAGAGGAATGGGCCATTAAAAAGTTTATCATTCTTGGATGGGAGACCACCTAGGAAGACCAAGGTGCTGTAGGTATAAAAAATAAAAATAAAAAAAATAAGCGATTGCAAGCTGACCAGGTCTTTGCAATCTGTGAGGTCAATTAAGGGTTGCCTCATTTAAATATATAGATAGATAGATAGATAGATAGATAGATAAGATAATAAATAAAATAAAGTTTATCATTAATGCATTCTTTACTGAAAAATATTTGAGAGAATTTCCTGCAAGGAAATTTTGATGGTATGCCTGTGTAGTAGGGGGCAGTCAGAAAAAGAAGAATGAGTCTAACGCATAAGAGGCAGAGACTGAAGACACCTTTGCTTACTTCTGAAATTTTTGAGGGCACAGTGCTACCTAGGAGATATCCCTCTTTGCTTCTCTCTGTCCCTGTCCAGAGAACATGAGGGTAACTGTTTTGTTACACCTCAAAGGATCAGTGAGTGAGAGGAGGCAAGAGAGAATACTGGCAATAGCAGAGATTGAGGGGGGCAGGGGTGAAGACAAAGGAAGAAGTAACTTTTTAAATAAAAAATGATAAGTGATGAATAGAACAGCTAATCCTGAGGAGCCCTGAGAACTCCAGACCGCCAAGCAAGGGCCTCTCTTTTTTTCACTTTCCTTTTTCTTTTCTTTTTAATTTTCTTTTATTTAATTTCGCTGCAGCACATATAATCAATTACAGCCTGAATCAGGATAAAGGGAAGGGAAGCACTTTAATTCATAAATCAATTTTATACGGTCATCAGTCAGGTTGTGAATGCAAATACCTCTGTCGGTTTAGGTTATTCAGAATTAATTGACTCCCACCGGGCTGGGCTGCAGATGGAGAGGGGGTTTCTCACAGAGTCTCCTGGGCCCAGCATGGGGGCCGACTGCTTCCTCCCTTCCCCCTCAGGCCCTGGCCACCCCTTCCACTTTTTTTCCCTCTGGGCCTCAAACATAGAGATGATGGGGGTGGGCATCCAGCAAAGAAGCTGGGTGGATAAGAGCCCAGAAAGATTGTTTGAAGAAGGAAGGGGATACACAGAAGGATGAAAGCCCCCAAACAAACCCTCTTCAGCCCAGGCCCTGCAGAGACACCTTTATGTGATTAGAAATGCTTAGCTTTCAAGGGTCTGCTTTTAAGTTCTCTTGAGCTTCTTAAATAAGAAAGAAAAAAAGAAAACAAACAGAAAACCCAGAGCCCCTGGGCTGAAGCTGAAGGGATATCATTTGGAAACCACCAGGCTGCAGGGGTTTCTACGGCTGCCAGACTTGAGCAGCTAGAGAGCCGCCCAGGACAGAGGGCCAAGAGAAGGGAGCACAAGGCCCTGCAAGGCCCGGCCCAAGGCACCTGAAGCTGGCCACATGGAGATGGCCCTGGGCAGTGGCCCTGCACTGCAGGACGGGGATAGAATGAATCATGGCCTAAGAAGGACTGAGTCAGGGTAGCACCTGTTTCATACATTAAGGTCTCCTATTGTACAAAATCTGGAAAAGGCTCATACCCATCACCCAAACATGCAGCATATCCTGTCCTCCACTATTCCACTTTTTAACTTCAGCTTAATATACCCCTAATCATATTGCTCCAAATCAGACTATCTTAGTGGTTTTCAACATTGGCCCCCTTGTTAGAATTACCCAGGGAGTGTTGTGTTGTGTTGTGTTTTGTTTTGTTTTGTTTTGTTTTGTTTTGTTTGTTTGTTTGTTTATGCTGATGCCCAGGTCCACTCCTAAAAATTCTGCCTTAATTTGTTTTGTGTAGAGCCTGGGGAATTGGTGTTTTTTGATAAAGCTGCAAGTGAATCTAATGTGCAGCTAGATTGGAACCCCTAATGTTGTGTCTGAGACCTCCCTAGTCCCTCCCCGTAAACTGGCAGTTTCTCTAAGAGTGGTGCATTTGAACTGCATAGGCAAGAAAAAAAATTAGTATGGAAAAAAAAACACAAAGTAAAATTTGAAATTATATATGTTGCAAATTTTCAGACTCTTTCCTGACACGCTACATAGTAGAATCTCTGGAAAATCTATAACTTCCACAAAACTTTCAGTGAGTGTGGGAACCTTTGCTAAGGCAAAGCAGCAAGATATTTGAGCTGTTTTTATTTAAAATCCAATCCTAGCCTGCCCAGTATGCATCACATTTTGCCTTGACATAACAGTTACATGTTTGTGGGTTTTGCCAGAGAGCTCTCCTGAGAAACCAAAACCCAAATCCAGAAACAAAAGGAAAGCAGTCCATTTGATGGGATGATCTTAAAGGCTGCATGTTCCAAAACATGGGTTCTTAATCTATATTGAACTTCTAAAAAATCAGCTGCAAAATTCTAATGTATTTTTAACCAGAAGAACTCAAATAATCAGTCCCCGATCTTTAATACGGTTGTGTATATGCAAATGAGCCATATTTATTTATTTTAAAAGGCTAAGAGGAATTCTTGGAAATGCTCTGTTAGTCACTCATTTGTATTACCATATGTTATTGGAGGCAATAAAACTGCCTTTCTTTAAAAATTTCAGTACTTTAGGCTTCTTTCTCAAGTCAGACTAGACTTCCTCTCCAAAAAAGTCTGAAGGTCTTAATGGAGATTAAATGTGTGTTTTCTCCTGCTGTACTTCACCAGCAGCAAAGAAAAATTGGGCAGGGGTTTCAGAATGAAAGGGCACCTTGTTTGCAAAGCCCAGGTTTCTAAGTCATCCATGTGGAAAAAAATCCTTACACTACTAAGGCACTATGGCAAGGTGATTAAATACACAAGCCCAGCTTTGAAACTCAGCCTTGCTACTTATATTGGGCAAGATATATAACCTCTGGGTGACTCAGTTTCTTCCATTTTAAAATGGGAATATTAATGGGAGCCAACTCATAGGATTGTTGTGAGGATTAAATGAGATAAAGCATCTGAAAGCAAGCTCAATCGATGGCAGCACTTACTTTGAGAGAAATGATGGATGAGTGGTTTCGGAAGAGTGGGTCTCTTGGTCTGATTTGGTTCCCCCAACAGCATCAAGCTTCATCACCTGAGTACTTGTTAGAAATACAAAATCTTGGGCCTCACCCCAGAACTACTGACCTGAAACTCTGGGGTGGGACTTTGCACCAGCACCATGTGTTTTAACAAGCCCTCCAGGTGATTCTGAATCACGCGTTAAGTGTTCAAGTTGGAGAGCCATTGGATTAGGTTAAGAACTGGAGCTGGAAGCATGGCAAGCAATAAGATACTTAAGGTCAAGCGGTTTGTGGTAAAGAAAGAGGTTGGACTCAGCTCTCCATATAAATATCTTACACAATTGTGAGCTTGGGATTGAAAGCAAAGGCAATTTGAAGGAACTGTAGCTCCAAGTGTCCAACCAAAGGACGGGACTCTCACCATCCTTGTACAACAGCATTGTTTGCATGGTCCCCCGCCACCACCGCCGCCACAGCATCTCAGACCTTACACCTCAGATGCCTTCTCTCTTCCATGCCCTAGTCTGTCTCCACATTCCAAGGCCCAGGGTACCTCTGACCCCATTCCACACCAGGACTTCAGCAGACAGCAGTGCCCCACTCCATCATCAGATGACAGCAGCAGGGAAGTCTGAGGCTCCTGCTCTAGACTTATGCACAGAGGGAAGCCCTGACAGGAAAGATGTTACAGAAGAAAAAGGTGTCTTCTACCTTGCACTTGCCTTCCCCAAAAAACAGTTCCCAAAGAGCCAGAAGATGGAGATGCAGGATGGCTGTCTGGAGGGGTGAGAACAAAGGAATTTGGAAGTCATTGGTATAAAGGTAATTTTTAAAAAGATACTCCCCCCAAAATGGAAAGAAGTCTGGGGGCTTTGGAGAGAACATAGTCAGAACTAAAAGAGGCCAAAGAAGGAAGAGGAGGCACAAGGAGGAGCTCACGGGAGTGGCTAAAATGCTCCTTAAAGATTGCTACTTCTCTTCCACAAACAATAATTGAGCACCTACTGGATGTCAGGCACTCTATGCTAGACTTTGAGAGACAGAAATGCATAAGACGTGATTCTTACCCTCAAGGAGCCTTTAAAGAAAAGACAGAAGAAAATAGAAAAGTTTCTTTCGGCAAATTGGGCAAACCCAAAATGACATCTGAGAAAAGGAGAACAAGGCAACTCCCAAGACTGCTTTAAATGTTTGGCTCAAATTTGAGATTTAGGGTTCATCAAACAGTAGTAATGCAAGTTATCCACTCCCAATTCCGCTCCTTTACATGCACATACATACACGTGCATGCATGTGAACGCACATATGCAACACACAGTTCAGCAACAACCATGTCCTTGTCCTCTGGCCTGTGAAAGAAAGGCCTAGCTGCAGCTGGCCCTGCCAATGTACTTCATCTTGATCAGAAAAACATTTTAAGTTCATTACAGAAACAAATCCTAGCAGTTTCTGGTATATAACCCAACTCCAATCCAACCTCCCCTCAATGAAGTAAGGGTAAAGGAATCTGACAAACACAGATTTAATTTCCTGTGAAATGCACAGGGGTTTAGAAAACTAGAGAGAAGCAGGATTTAGAAAAATACATTTTGGATTTTCACACAAGACACACAAAACCCTTTTGTTGTGTTTATCAAGCCCCAGGGCCCCTGGCTTTCACCCATCCTTGACATGCATGCACATTCTGGGTCTGACCTCAGCCTTCAGCCCCCCTCCTTGGACTGCCTCTCCTGGGGGAAAAAGAGTCAAAGCAACTTTGTCCGTGTGATGGCTGGGACTTAGGTCACACCAAGATATCTGTCCCAGTGGCCACTTTCTTAGTCACTGTGACACTTTCTCTAAATGTGAGCCACTTGATTAGACTTGGGGCAGAAAGGAGACTCTAAAAGTGGCTCCGTTATTACTCTTCACTCCTCAGCCTCCCAGGTGCCCTTGAGATCTGTTCTCCTGTTCTCTGAAGGAACAAATGAGCTTTAATTCCTTCTCAGGCCTCTGCTGATATTTATTTCCCAGATTAGTTCCAAATAGCTAAGTGATTTTTTTTTTTTTTTTTTTCAGAAAGACCACAGCTAGCATGTCAGGGTTCAGGTAACAATATTAAAATAATCAAGAGCGGAAAAAATCCCAGAACCCTTTGGGTGTCATTTTCACAAAGTTTTCTTTTCTTCTAGGCATTCTTACATGTGCAGGGTTATTCTTTGTTTCTCCTCTGTTGTCCACCTTGGCCATTTTCCTCTGCCACTTCTTTTTTCTCTATATTGTTCCCCAAAACATAAGCTAAGTATCTGTGATCCTGAACAAAGTTGATTCCAAAAAGTTTTTTTTTTGTTTTTGGTTTTGGTTTTGTTTTTAAAGAACGTTCCTTAGACAAAACACACCCCTGTCTGCAGCTGGAGGCTGCCGGAATTTCTAGGCCTTGTTTTAATGCATGGCCCCTTTCATGAAACCCGGGGGAGTTGATAGGGGTAGGAGCGGAGGAAAAAGAGGAGGAGGGGTAGAGAGGCGTGAACCTTTACACCCAAAGTGGGACTCAGAAGAATTTATAGCCGTCTTTTCTGGAGACCGTTAAGATTTTATTGCCCTAGTACCAGCAGTTACAATGCTCCATGGAGTTCAGAGCTGAACTCATGCCAAGGATCCTCCCGCTTGCTAATGCTGGAAAGAGGCCAACTCTACTGCAAGTTCACTTCAGGAAGAGAGAGGGAGCTGGCTTAAGTGGAAGGTGGGTGGGAGGAAAGATAGAAACCCAGAAAATAAGACCTTATAAAGTCATAGCTTAGGCTCTGCATTCAAACAGACCTGGCTTTGGGTGACTTGGTACATTTACTAGCTTATGATATTAAACAAATGATATAACCACCCCAAGGCTGGGTTTCCAGTCTGTAAACTAGAGATCATAACAGCACCTACCCTATTGGATTGTTGTGAGGATTAAATAAAGTAAAGCCTGTAAAGAGTTTAGTACCATGTCTGGTTCACAGTAAGAGCTTAATAACCATTATTTTATATTGATAAAATTATAAATAATGGCATTGCAGGAAATGAGAGACCACCGAGTTCACACTTTGTCTAAATGTGAGTGTGTATGGAGAAGAGACATAATTTCTTTCTTACCTGAAAAATTGCCTCCCATGGAAACACTTTCACCCGAGCCTGCCAGGTAGCTTGGATGTGAGGGGAAGACTAGTAAAAAGGAAGAAAAGTGAGAGAAAGACGATAAACGTAAAGGAGATTTATAGGAAGAAATAATTGGGAAAAGAAAGTGGCAATTGTCAAAGATGGAAAGAAATTTTGCAGCTGGACATAGACTGAGCAGGAAATGTGGAGGAGAGGCAAGCAGCATAGGCGTCTGGAAATATGCATGGTTTGGTTGCTGGCCGACACCTCCTTTGGAGAGGTAATAACTCCTAAAAGCAGTGAACCTGTGGACATTTAAAAGGAACCTAAGCAGCAGAACAAACCTTCTTCCAGAACATATGAGCTCTCTGTATACTTTCTGTCAATCATGATCCGTCCCTCACAACCCTCACCAGCCATTGATAAATGACCAGCCCCTAGCTGCCACAGTCTCACACCTACAAACTTTACTGTAACCCTAAAAGAGAGTTTGCTCCCTAAGATAATATTCAATATTTTGTGTGCTGGGTACGTACCTCTGCTGCAAAAGTTTGGGTTAAATTATCTGATGCCTGGAGCTTAGTAAATGCTCAATATATGTTCATTGAATGAATGAATGAATGAATGAATGAGTAATGTATACTTGAGTCAGACTTACATGCAAGCAAGCCAACAGGATTGCTAATGGCTACAGCGTTTCTCTCCTGGGGGGATGAAATGCTCTGGAATGAGACAGTGGTGACGGTTGTACTTGTGAATGTACTAAAACCCATTGCATTGCACATTTTAATCTGGTGAATTTTATAGTATGTGAATTATATCTTAATAAAATAAATAGAAAAGATAAGCTCTACCCTTGGAGAAGCAGACAGCCATGACTAGCACGTCTTTTCCAATTTACTCTGAGCAGTGGGACCTCTTCCCATTCCTTTGCTCCTTTTCAGAACATAGGGACAAAATAATGACCTTAAAGTCTTTTTCAAGTTTTTCTCGAATTTTCAAGTTCTCTTGAAATCGAAGTGACACCAAGGATGGTTAGATCTCGTAGAAATGAGGGGTCTGAATATGAGGGACTCTGTATCCTCTCAAATATTTTTCCAGGAGCCATGTAAACTTTTCATTGCTTGAACAGTCCTGAAGTTCACTCTCTTAGTGAACCTCTTCACATAGTTCCAGGCACTGAGGCTCAGCAAAGAAATTCTGGGGAATCAATGGCGGCATTACCTAATCTTCATGCATGTTGGCCTGGAAGAGCCTTTGTAAAACACCTTATCTTCCCTGACAGTCAAAGGCATTCAGAACAGAAATGACGGAATAAAGAACAGAATCTAGCAATGGATTCGCCCGCTCTTTCGACCTCCCTATCAAACCCGCAGAATGTTTCCCCACACATACCTATACACATGTAGACACTTTCCTAGTATCAGAAATTATTTTTCCATGGATACTTTAGTTTTGTGAGATTGAGGTTAACTTATACACAGCATGAATATTTCGGGTGGAGCTAATTTCAGTTGTGTGTTTAGTACCGGCAACGGGAACTCCTAAATCTGAAGCACCATTTCACACATCAGTAACGGACTACTTAGACAAGCAGGATTTCAGGTTTAGGGGCTGGTATCTGCTCTGTTTCTATGAAATAAAGATGAAATGAGTCCATACATATCTGCATCCTACTCTAAGGTTTGGGGCAAATATACCGAATCTCCAAGAAAAAAATGGAAAAAGCAGGCTATCTTATATTTCAAGTTCCATATCTAGCCCTCTATTCCTATTCTGAGCAGAATAAAAATGTGAAAAAGTAAAATGCTACTATTCAAACTTAATCTTGAACTAAACAAACAAACAGACATTAAAATCTTTATTCCTTCAGAGGCTTTACTTGAACTAAGCAGTAGAAAGTTTATTATCCTAGGATCTTCTAAAAAGCCCACCTAATCATTCAGTATAACTTTTTATAACTCACTGAAAATCTTGGTTACCAAACCTACAAAGTGAGATTTATTTTATTTTATTTTTATTTTTTAGAAGTGAAAGATCATTTATCTATTTATCTATCTATCTATTTGTTTGTTTGTTTGTTTGTTTGTTTTGTGGTGACATTGGTTAACAAATCCAATAAATTTCAACTGTACACTTTAACAGTCAGGCATGTATATATATTTACACTATTTGTTCGCCTCCCATAATTAGATTTCTTTCTGTCACCACATATTTGACCCCCTTTACCCTGTCTACCTACCCCTTCCCTTCCTGTCTGGTAACCACTAGTCTATAGTCCATGTCCATGAGTGTTTGTTTGTCCTGTTCATTTGTTGCTTTTAGGTTTATATTCCACATATAAGTGATATCATGTGATTTTCAACTTTTTCTGTCCAGCTTATTTCGCTTAGCACGATCATCTAGAGGCCCATTCAGGTTGTTGCAAATGGCAGTATTTCATCTCTTCTATGGCTGAGTAATATTCTATTATACATATGTATCACAGCTTCTTTAGGCAATCGTCTATCATACGGCACCTGATAGCTTCCATGTCCTGGCCACTGTAAATAATGCTGCTATGAACATCAGTGTGCAAATATCTTTTTATACAGGAGTTTTCAAGTCTTTGAGGTAAATACCCAGTCGAAGGATTGCTGGATCATGTGGTAGATCAATTCTTAGTTTTTTGAGTCACCCCCATACTGTTTTCCATAGTGGCTGTACCAATTTACAGTCCCCCAGTAATATATGAGGGTTCATTTTTGAAGTGAGGTTTAATATACATCTTAAGTTCCCAGTTTTGGCACCAATAAGCCCCCATTCTTACATTTTTGCGATAATGCCAACATCGGCCAACCAGAGCCTCAAATTCTCATGAGTTCTCAGTGTCAATGACTGAATTTTTTGGCATTATCATCAGTTGTGGAGTTCATTGAAAGTTACATGCATTATTCCATGGAGACTCCTAAAGTAATCGAAGAAAAGCTTTTAAACACTTTTTTTTTTTTTTTTTTTGCGCCTTTGAGGATCCCTACCTGTTCAAGGACCCTAGGCTGGGAAATGCTGACCAAATAATCTGTGAGGCCTTTCTCATTTCAAGATTCTCCACGTCTGCAAAACTAAGGCAAATGAGTAAGTCATAAGTTACCTGGACTTGGCCCTCCTTTTAGCCCACCTGAAAGATTCTCTCTGAAAAGCAGAGTTACCCTCTAGCTGGATTGCCCACTCAGAACCAGCTATTGCTATTCTCATAGTTAAGGAAAAACAATGCAAAAACCAAAAAAATTAGTCATTTTTCTCGATTGAAGTCTAGTTGTTAATTTCCTTTAATCATCCTCAGTCTAGAAATGTAAGGGAAACAGCTTTTCCTTTGTCTTTTCCAATAAGACTTTGTGAATATAGGAGATAGAGAGAAAGATTCTTACCCACTCACTGTACCTCAGATGTTAAATCATAAAACTTTGAGCCCAGAAAGAGTCTAGAAAATCCTTACACAGAGGGAAAGCGCCATTGAGAAAATTCAAGAGAAAGGTGAAGAAAGGGGAAAAAAAGAAGTCATCTAGAAACTTGGAGACCCTGCAGCTTCTTTTCCAATTCCTGTCCCCTTGTAAAGAAGCAGAAACCTAGACCCCACACTCATCTCCTCTGTCTTATACTCTTTAATAGTATATTTGAGCTTCTAGACACTGTGGGTGGCAATCTTTTATTAATTAAACCTCCATTAGTGCACAAAGTACAGAGTAGTGCTATTTGCCATAAACAAAGACATTGATTTTAATAGCCCTTCTCACAACGGCCAACATGGTCACAAGTACTGTCTCCAGTGTCAGCAAGCTCGCAGTATGGCTCACCTTGTCCATTTTTATTTAAATGTTTACTTTTCCACTGCCTAATTTTAAACACCAAGATTATTTTTTTTCCCCTTAAGCCCAGGAACCTTTACTCATTGGGAAAGGGGACACTTCTTCAGCATATTTATTAGTGACCTAATTACCTCACTGAGAGTATTCTGTATCCCATTTTGAAATCTCAAGGGAAGACACTTGGTAGCCACGATTTGCATACTTTTCTTTGCACCTCACTGAGTACCTTAATCATTATAGTTCGTCCTCCTTAATGCTCCTTCAAGAAAATGTTTCATGTTTTCAGGTTGAATGTATCATTAATTTGGAAATGTGCAAGCCTCTTCCAGGAAGTTTACCCATTTCCTGGTGGCCCCCATCCGAGTTTGTATATTATTTATTTTTTATTTTGTTGATTTTGTATTGCTCCTCTAGAGAAATTGAAAAATCATCCAGAGAACTTCTGGAAATTAAGCATTCCTGAAACACTGTTTTTCATTCATCATCATCTCTATCACTGTGCTTTAAATCTCCTATCAACAATCAAATGAACTTCTGGAGTCAGAAAAGCAAAAGATTGTTGGCTGTTTTCCACATTTATTGTCAATGTGCTGGAGTCTGAATGTGAAGTAAAGTCAAGTTTACTGGTATTTAAGGAATAAATGACACTCAGGGCTTTGAACCCTTCCCTTCAACTCCTATCTTGGGCAGCATCTTTAAATACAAAGATGAAGAGAGAATAGAAACAACTCGTGAATGCTTCTTCACGCTGTGGACTGTGCCTGGGTCATCTCAGTAATTCTCACCACATATCCACAAAGCTGGTGTTACTGTATACTTTTTCACTTTTTTAACCACCATTGCTCAGAAGTTAACCACTTTATCATCTTTGGTTTGTGCAAAGTGCCTATATTCCTTTGTTTATTCCCTCTATCCCAATAGCCACTCACATTTCACTACCACACCCCAAAGGCAACATTTTAAATATGTATTTGATGTATTCTTGTAATAAATATTACTCTACGTGTGTGTGTTTATTTATATAACTGGATTCTAGAACATTGAGAAAAAAGAAACTTGCATGAGTGGATTCTCTTCCCTTTTGTCAAGTAGTAAATGTAGCTAGTGGTACCAGAGTCTGGACTCTGCCAAGATGCCTCTAAGGACCTATAGATGAACCATGTGGTTTTTTTTAATCTGCATGCTCTGTCTTCAGTCATTTAAGAATGTCCCTTAACCTCTCAAGGCATCAGTGTTCTCATCCTTTAATATCAAGTAGTATTTGATGATGTCCAGGGCTCTTTCCAAATCTATAATTCTCCAACTGTGAATACTCGTTAGTCCATCACTAGCAGTTGCCTCTGATTGCATCCAAGTGTCTCTGTGGGCTTCAAGATGTTTGAAATGGTGGGCTATTTTTCATGCATTTTAATCTAAGTAACAAGAGAAATTAACAAATAACCGAGCACCCATATTCGATGCTACCCCTTTTCATATGAACTTCTTCTCCCAATCTTGCCCCACCCTCAAAGGAGACAATGCCAGAAATAAAAGATGAGGTACGCAGTGTACTTTTACAAAGCCCAAGAGTATGTTAGATTAGGCTTTGCTCTTGTCTGGAAAGCGTTATTTCCCCTGTTCTAGTGAGGAATGAAGCATATCATTTCACTAAGGCAAAATCCAAACATGGAAATAATACCACCCAAACAGGAAGAAGCCAAAGGTCTATCCCCAGCCATTTCTTGAATAAGGGTAGCGAACAGAGGTTTAAGTTGGGGGTCACTTTGAAAGCTTTTATGGCTAAATGTTCACTTCCTACTTGTTTTTCTCTCCCCTGGATGAGGTTTTGCAGACTCTCCTGGCTTATGGCCACTGCCTGCAAAGACCGTTATTGCATATCTATGTATGCCAGCCTCACTGGATTCACTCCCAACAGCTCCCTAAGGAAGATCGAGCCTTCTTGGGCCTCACAGATCATTTCCACCAGTAATCCCACATTCATACCTATCAGCCCCTTCCCAATGTCACATTCTGGTCGAGATTCCAAAAACATGGAGAGGCTGTATTTTTTGCTGAGTTTCAGCTCCAATTATCAGGAAGAAAGAGCTAGATAAAGCACGCCACTCACTGTGAAGGGAAATTCCAGGGAGTGATGTTTCAGGTCCTAAGCTCTTGTTCTCAGAGCTGATATCGCTTCTCTCTCTCTTTCTCTGCTGAACCCATCCCAGCGTTATAAAGGGCAGGATAGGAGTTGGTACTGAGGGGTATTCAGCTAGATTCTCATATGCTAGCTCATGTGGTTCTATCATTTCATTGTCCTAAACAAAAGGACACTCCCTGTTCTTTTGCCTTTGCCTTTTACATGAACTGTCCCCAGTGGGCCCCTTTGTCAGCAGCAGGATTCAATCTTCTACCCTCGATAGCCAAGTTGGGAGATTTATTTTACTCTGCTGTGGCCCAAATTTGCTTATTGGGAAGAGCTGCTTAGCCAGTTCTCAACAGCTCTGCTGGGACCTGGATGGGAAATGGAGTATCAGCCCACACAGCATATTGCTTTGGCTTAGCTGCAGGATTATGGTTCAGAGTTCCAACGTGCTAGCCTTCTTTTACTCTGCAGGGTCATCACAAGGACACATGGGGCCCTGCATTGCCAGGGCTAGTAGGACAGTACTCTGGTCTGGGGCTTATTGCTTCATTTTAAAACTTTAAGAAATAGCATGTTATAGCAGAAAAAAGGAGTGCACAGGGAAATCATAATTTTATTGATCACATTAACTGAGATAAATGAACAGTATAACCAGCCTCATCAGTTCGCATCAGGTTTTTTAACCGAAAGAGTTTTGAGGGAAAAAATGTTGTGTAATTTTTAGAGCTCTTTTTTAGATGTGGGAATCACAGGTAATGGATTGCAGACCTAATTAATGGAAAAAACATACCTAGCCTTTGGCACTAGAAAAAAAAGATTCAAATCCCGCCAGGCTGATTTGGGGAAATTGCTAACTGCTCTGTGGTTGAGTTTTCTCATCTGTAAAAATGAAGGTTATTGTAACTATCTTGCAACATTACTTGGAAGATTAAATGAGACATTGCATGTGTAGCACTTAGCTGACACAGGGTAAGTAAAAGTCGAGAACCAGCTTGGGGACCTGCCTATTGAGTGTGTAAAGAACAAGTCAGTGTGTCTCACAGCATCAAGAGTTTTCCCACTAGGAACACCTGACTCTTATTCACCTAAATGCTTATCTACCCCAAAACTTAATTGTACTTAGAACCAGGTGACTAAATTCATATCACACAGAAGTCCCAAAACAGAAACGGGAAGTGAAGTATAACAGCTGCTAGGTAGTGTGTGCTTACCCGCAGTGCCAGGCACTGTGCTAGCACATTTTACATCTATCATCTACTTACATTCTCACAACACTAAGAGGAAGGCATTATTTCCCACATACTGTAGATGAGGAAACTGAGTCTCAGAGAAGTTAAATGATCGCCCCAAGTGACATAGCTAGTACGTGGCAGAGCTGGAATTCACTTCTAAGTCTGACTGACTACAAGAACCATGCTCCTACAATACCCTATTCCTGCTGGTCAACAAGAAATGTCAGTCCTAGATTTTATGTGAGAAAACCTTAACCTTTCGATAATTGGGAATGGAATGCTATAGCAGTGGAGCCTTTGCGGGCAGGGCCTTGGGCCTCCTTTACCACAGCTTCTCTCCTTAGCCATGTCTCAGCTCCATGCAGACACACACTAGGCACAGGGCCAACCCACAATCCTTTTAAAGACTTGCAAAAATATTTTAATGTATTACAAAATCAGGGAAAAAATGAATATAATGTATACCAATGGAGTTATAAAGGATAATTTTTAATACCTTTATGTGGAGGAAGGGGTACACAAAGTCAAAGGTACTTATGGCCCATGAAAATCACAGTGGGGCCCTAGCCTGCTTTCTTAAATAATCTAGAAAGTGTATGCTGTATAATTGTAATCCTTGCATAGCATTGCCTCCTCTTTCATTCATTTGTGGAGTTACATCATTCTAGAAATCCTTAAGTAGGAAACATATGCTTCTCTTTACAGGCTGTTCTTTTTGGCTAATATAAAAATTGATACAAATATGTCCGAATATCTCAGATATACAAATGTGAATAGAAATTTAAAGGTCAAGATATACAAGCTATATCTAAGAATTGTGGACCCCAACTTGTCCATGGGCATACATTCACAAGCACCAGGGGGCAGCCCTAGGAACTTCACTATAAACTTATCTACCAACACGCACACGTTCATGCACACATCACGCGCGCGCGCGCGCACACACACACACACACACACACACACACACACACCCCTCCAATAAAAAAAATAAACAAGGAGCCAAGAAGATGAAATTACCATCTTATGAACAGTTACAAAGAAAAAAATCCCAGATTTGAAGCCCAATCTGTGGTAGTTAAATAAAGGGGGAGGTGGGAATGAGAAAAGGATAAAGCTGTGCAAATTGAGCCAATGCATGTATTATTATTTTTTGAGGTCCAAACCAGAGTGCTAATTAATGATGGCTCTCAGGGTTTCCCCTGGTAGGCATCCCTACTCTTTGAAGTGTTCTAGATCTATACAACCCAGCAAAAACATCAGATTTGAGACTGAGATGGGGGTTGAGAGGAGGGGAGAAGAGGAGCAGGTAAAAGCTTTGTCAGGGGCTCCATGATAAAAACAAATTCAGAAACAGCTGAAAAGCCACAGAAGCTGTGTCATTAATTGGACCCCTTCACCTTTTTCTTTTTGCATTCCCCCACTATTCTCTCTCCACAGAATGTACCAGCAAAACAGTTGAATAAAAAGGATTATCTACCCTATTCTTCAAAGTCAAGTTATTTTTGATTGATTAAGGGTGAATACATGAGGCAATCTGTAGGCAAAGATACCTTGTAGCCTTGCCTGTTTGGAATCAAATCCCAAACCCAAACTAATAAGATGGATACTCGTAATGGGGCCTCAGGTCTCAATATGGCTCCAATAATATTCATTTAACTAGCCTGTTGGAAAATTTAGGTGTCTGGTCCACTAATTCATTTCACAAAGATATAATACCTCCTTTTGAAATAATAATAATAATGATGATGATGATGATGATGATGATGATAATGATGATAATAATAATAATAATAATAGAGGCAGAGTCTGATAACTGTGTGCCTGGTGCTGTGCTAAGTACTTTATCTACAGTGATCATTTAATCCTTATAGTTCCATGAATTAGGCATTGCTATTACAGAGTAGGAATTTTACAGACAAGGAAACTGAAGCTTCGAGATGTTAAATAATTTACCAAAGTTATCACAGCTAGTAAACAGATCATATGCAATGTAACTTAAATCTGTCATCACTGAGTAATTTACATTGTTTTTTTTTTCCTCGTTATTTGTCATTTAGGATTTTCCCAAAATTTTAACTACCAGAAATCATACGACAATGTATTTTTGTACGTAATGCTTTTCTCTTATTCTTGATTATTTTCTTAGAATAAATTCACAGAAGTAAGATATCTGCATCAAATTATTTAATATTTTTCAGCTTTCACTATGTATTGCCAAATTGCATTTTAAAAAGTTTTGCTAATTTGCACGGCGAATGTCACTATTATGAGTGACCTATTTTTCTTAAGCCTTTTCCAATATTTTCTAATTGCTGATGAGATTGGGCCACTCTCTGGCCACTAATTCATGTTCAAGGGCAAAGGTTCTCAGGAATTCCATTTTAGTGCTGTGAACATGCTGAGTTATAGCAGGCTCTATGAAGGGCCACTACCTCATAACCCATATCCCATCTTTTGCCTGGTAACAATAATTCTGCCATTAGGGATTCACCTTTGTGGCTTAAATCTTCGAGTTTTTAAAAAATGTCCATTGGAAGGTGTTACTTTTAAATGGCTACCAGTTATTTATATTCTGTGGTGAAGGTGAGAAACTAGATTGTTTTTGAAGAGAAGGAAAGGAAGCCAGGAAATAATGATTAAAGTCCTGGAGGTGGGGGGTGAAGAGAGTTATTGGGGAGAAATTGAGTGCCAGGAAGAATGAAAGTGTAAATCTGTTCGCTCCCCATCTAGCCAATGGTGCACTCTGATTTTCCACTCCAGTGCTAGTGTTGCAGAAGAGATCCAAAATCAGACCAGTGAGAAACCAAGCAGCACTTGGAGAGTTGGAGGACTCAGATTTATTATGCCAGTGGTCCCAGAGGAGCTAGCACTCTGAAGATCTGGGCCCTGAGCTCAGTTGCAACATTCCTTATATAGACCCTTTTTGGCATAGACTGATTGGTTAATTTGTCCTCAGACGTTACAAAGTGGCAGGAGTTGCTATGGGTTACAGGCAGTTAAAGGTGTTCCAAAGTGTTACAAAGCCCAGGAGTTGCTAAGGGGTACAAATGGTTACATTTGTTGCTTAGACAAATCTAACAAAGGGTAAGGTGAGTCTTTAGTCATTTTGAATGTGGCCATGTAGCAAGCATATTTACAGAAGCAGAAGAGAGAGCTGATTAGCCATTTGAATGAAAATTTCTCTTCACTAGTACATAAGAAGGTAGTTTCATTTATTCATTCACTTGTTCCACACAGACGCGCACGCGCGCGCGCGTACACACACACACACACACACACACACACACAACTGAGTGCTCACTATGATGTAGATAGCATTATAAGGGGGATACATCAGTAAACAAAACAATGTCTTTTAAAAATTTTATTTATTTAAATTATTTTCAAGTATACAGTACGTTGGTTGGACATCTATATAGTTCATAAAATGATCGCCCCATTTATTCCCTCCCTCTCCTGGCCCTCCACCTAGCCATCATATTAATGCTAATTGCATTCCCTATGCCATGGCCCCCATCCCTGTGACCATCTATCAACTACTAATTTGTACTTCTTTAACCCTTCACCCCATTCCCCCATACCCCCACACCCCTTCCCCTCTGTTTGTCACCAAATTGTCCACTATATTTATGAGTTTGAACAAAACAAAGTCTTTGTCCTAAGGAGGCCTGATGAGAGAACACAGTCATACAAATAAATATATAATGTGATATTACAAAGCAATGAATACTGTAAAGTGTTGCCAGAGTCTCTGACAGGAACTCTGATGATAGATAATCTATAGACCCAAGGGTTTGGGGTGTGTATGTGAGACTGGGGAATATGGCAGGAAAATAAAAATTGCAGGCAAATCAATCACCAGCAAACAAGGCAGATTTTTTGACTTTTATTGGAAAGTACTTTATACCCCTTGGTTTCTCTCAACAAAGATCTATGATTTTATTTTATTTTTTTACTTAAATTTATTGGGTAACAACTTGATAACACCTCCAAAGATCTATGATTTTAGTTCTAGGTCCTTCATTTGGCTGTAAGAATGTGAAAGATGTGTCTAGATGCGTTGTTATTGTTCATGGCTCTTATTATTCTGTGTCTAGATACAGTGTATTGCTCTATGGTAAGAGCCAGAGAGCTCTTGGAGGCTTCCTTCACTGTGAGAGCTGAGAGTGCCTCTGGTGGGGAAAGTAGAAAGCTTTGGAAGTCAAGGCTCGCCTTAACACGCCTCTGAGAGCTGGGCCAGGCTCCTGACGGCTCTGCCCTGGGCCTCAATTAACCCCAATTAAGCAGAATGAGGAGTTTAGACTCTAGAAGGAAGGTCCCCATGGTCTCTTCCAACCCCAGTTTGCATTTCTGCCTGTGAGGCTTCAGA
The DNA here is from genome assembly GCA_003508835.1 of Eonycteris spelaea. Taxonomy (NCBI): domain Eukaryota; kingdom Metazoa; phylum Chordata; class Mammalia; order Chiroptera; family Pteropodidae; genus Eonycteris; species Eonycteris spelaea. Next base: position 6,564,895 of record PUFA01000084.1, on the reverse strand, counting down.
GTACACAGCAGGATTAATCCATCAGTTCAGCTGGGCTGAGAGAGGAAGGGAGGCAGGCGGAGGAGGAAGTATCAATGATATTGCACTCCAGTGAGCACTGAAGAGGCTCCATTCACGGACCAACAAAACCTGGGAGAAGCCTGGGACTTAATCAGGCAAGGAAGCTCCAGCAGTAGAAACAAAGGAAATCACAGCCTGATTTAGCACTCTAGGTAAAGCTTCTGTGTTCTCCCTGAGACCTGAGCCCACTGGTCCCCCAGGGCATGCGTACACACACGCACACACGCACGCACGCACACGCACACGCACAAGCACAGAGAAAGAGAGAAAATTACAGGTTTCCAGAAGGGGAGGAGGACAAAGAGGCAAAGACAAAAGCCCCGAGGAATCAGGCCATAGCCTATGTGGTTAAACAAGAGCTTCGTTTTAACACTGGCTTTAAGGCCATGCTCTAGGAATGCTTATAGTTTAATTTCTTTTTATTTAAGATATTTTTTGTACTTAACCAAGCAGCACTTTGATGAGGATCAAAATGAAATTTATGCGTGGCTTTCTGCATAAAACTTTTCAGGGTCCTGGAGTTATTTTAGTTTCTCAGCATACTATAGCAGTTATACTTTGCATCATGGTGCCTTTCCAGAGAACATCCAATCCAGTTAGGCCTTTTTTTTTTTTTTTTTTTTTTTTTTTTTTTGGTACTTCAACATCCTTCCAGTGAGGGAGGTTAAGATTATGCATAGCCCCATCTTATAAGTGGGAAAACTGAGGCTGTGTTTCCTATGGTTGCTTATTATGTCTATCATATGTTGCTGCAATCACCGGAGTCAATTTCGTCAACAGGCACACTCATCGTCCCCAAACTGATGGTGGTGAGAATGAGCAGATTGTCATCATCCTTCCATAGGTAAGTGCCAGAGGAAGATGAGCAACTAGGATGCCACAAAACAAGCATTAACTTTCTGGGAAACAGGGACACGGTGCTAATCTAAATGCTGCACTCTGTCAGATGCTGAAACATATTATTAGGATGACTCACACAATTAAATTAATAATGGTTTTTGTTTTATTTTGTATTCACATATTTTTCTTCATGTGACCTTCTGCTGCCCTGTATTATTAGAAATTGCATCTTTCTGAAAGCAAGGCTGAGTAAATTCACATACATGAGTATATATTAACATTTCAACTAATGAGCACTGTCTTTTCTGAGAGGGGAGGGGGCATTGTCTTTAAAAAGGAGCTGGAGCTGTCAGCAGTCTTTCATGCAGTCTTCAATTAAGATATTTACTATATCACTTTAGGGCAAGTATTTTTGGCTGAAAAGTCTAGTATAAAAATGGAAGGAAGAATCTTGCAAGCAAGCAAAGAATATAGCTTATTGTGTTTAGTTAGCTCTCTACAAGGAACGAGTAAAAATGTGGGGTTAAAACTTATTGTTGGGTTGTCATGGCCAGTAGATGACAAATATTGTTTTTTCTTTTAAAAGACATTCTGGTCACAACTAATTGTAGGAAAAAACATGGAATTGTTTTCCTTTTCTTGGGTTCAGTTCCTCTCCCTACTCGTGATTTTCTTATCTTTGAATTAGGTGGCACTTGTCATCCCATCAGGATGTTCTTGATCTCAGCCTTACCCCTGATGTTTCCTCTGAGCAGCACCCCTTACTTGGGACTGAACCCACTTCTTCATTCATCAGTATTTTCCAGTCCAGAGTCCTGATTTTCTTGTCCAGGTGTGACTTCCTTGTGTTAGATAATTTTGGGCATCATTCTCAAAACAGAGAACTTTGGGAGCCACAGAGCCTTTACACAGTGCTTCTCTCAAACTCTTCCTAGAGGGTCTGCTTGTGAGTTGAGTCTGGCCCCTGCAGACTTCTCTTTTCCACCATCACGGAGAGAGTCCAAGCTCTTGGTCAGGCTTGTGAGCAAAGCAAAGGAAGCTGTTGCAGTTGTAAAACTATCGGGAATCTTTTTGAAGGGAAAGAACTTCTGGTGGATCTCTTGCTTCCTAATAATTATCCTGTAAGTTATCCAGAATCCTCCAGACCCCTTCATCATCACAGGTCTCACCTTCCCACTCTACTCTCTTTCCAGATAAAAAATAGCCTCTGCAGAACTGTCAGCCTCTAGAGTTTACCCCTCCATCTCCAGAGTTACTTTCTGCATTGGTGGTGTCTTTCATGAGAAGGTATTGGAGATTCTTGCACAACCAGCCCACAGTGGGCATGGCATATACATTGGCAGAGTTGAACAGATTGCCAATATAGGGACAGTATCCTTCTAGGGTAAAATTCCTATAAAAGTTGGCCTGTGACTGGGACAGTGATCTTCAAAGGTTGTTCCCATTCACAGCAGGCTATGAGAGTCTGCCTTGTGAGCCCTGAAAAGATTAAAGTATGTTTTTGTTTGTTTGTTTGTTTGTTTGTTTTTTTGTAGGGAGAGGGTTTTTATATAGCAGAGAACGCAGTAAGTGAGCCATAGGCCTTTTGCCAGAGTCAAAAAAGTTTGAGAGCATTGAATAGAAGTACAGTCTTGCCAGGAAGCAAAGGAATGGTCATTGTCTTTGAAGAGTATCTTCCGTTGCACCTGAAAATGGGCAGCTTAGCCTATGACATACAAGGATATGGAGAAAATCCACTGATAGCTTTGGCCTTAAGGACTCATCATCGTCTTCACAAATCCTGACCCTCCTGACATCAGAATAGCATTTCCCACCCTCCAGGTATCGACACAGAAACTCTAAGCCTGTGTACATCCAGGTTGCTCTCCCCCACGCCCCACCACACTCTTGACAATTTGTTAATTGACCCTGAGAAATACAACTGATAATAGTACTGGTTATTCACTTTGGCCTGATCAGAACATTCCCTCAGAATGAAAGTCATGAGTGGCAATTCAGAAGAGTCTCCATTCCGAAGCTTTCGGCACTCTCACCAAGTCAGGGGCCAACCTCTGTCCAGGATCGTGACTGGGCACTTAATGCTGACGGCCTCTACAGGCTTTCTTTTTTCTTTTATAGCTGGGAATTTCCCCCCTACCCATCTTGCTCCCCAGTCAGACGCATCTTGTTCAAAGGCATTCTTTAAACAGTGTACATTCGGTTGGCTGGGATCTGAGTGCCATCCTGCCTGCTTCCCTAAGGTTTCTTCTAGTTCATCTTGGTTGGTATTTTAGGTCTTCCCTAGCCCTGAGTCACACATTTAGGAATCACTTCCTGGCTTACTTCCACAGATGGCTAATCACATCCATTATGTCTGGATTTTAGTAGTTTAATTCTTATAATGAACTGTATTTCCAAAGTCTTCAAACATATCTTACTGTGGCCTTTAGGCCCTACAGTGTCTTAGAATCCAGTGATCTGTTGGTAGGAGCAAACTCTCCCAAAGTCACAGCTCTTTGGTGGCAAAGATAGACGCTGAATTTATATATTCCATCTACTACCCCTCTTTTGAATTAGGCAGAGTCAGTGGCCTTCATTGCTTGCATGAAACCAGCTCTAGATAGTCTTCCCACACTGCATATAAGGAACTGGACAGTAATTGGCTGGGTCCCTAAACAGCAACTTAGGGACTTTAAACAGCAGAGGAATCAAACAGGAGATGAAAGCAGCTGCAAATAATACCTCTATGAACTGAAAGGTTAGCATCCCATGTCCTCAAGCATGGCAAGGGCAGAAGTCGAATTCTCCTCTGTCTGAATTAATTTATTAGTTGTAGCTTTCAAGATGACCTGAGGTCCTCAAGTACCACTTGCTCAGCAAACATCTATTGAGGTGCCAGGCATGGAGTGTGGGCGTAGGATGAATAAAAGGTAAATGAGACATGGCGTGTGCACTCCAGGAACTCACAGTCTAGTGAAAGCTTAGCTTGCTGGCAAATGATTCCTGGAACAAGTTATGGGATGACTGGCAAGAAGGAGAAGGAACATTTGGAATTACCTGGAGAGGCATTCAACCTTGCAGTTGTTCTGCAAGCACAAAGTTGTTTTACTGTGCTGGGAGCCCTATTCCCCTTTTCCTCCTTCTCCTTGCCCCACCCCTTTCCTCCTGCACTGTGGAGTCTAGCTGTTCTCCCCATATGAGGGCTGTTTCTGCGAGTTACAGGATGAGTCCACCCACAGAGCAGCACCCCATCCATGAAAGGAACAAGGATCTTCAGATTAAGCTGAAGTTTAGGATGATTTATTCATTTATTTTAAGAGTTAAGGAATAAAACTCTTATTTGAATATGAATGGGCTTCCATACTCTTTTATAGCATAAACATTTTGTCAATTTTTAAAAATACATGTATCCTAGAATCCTGAGACCCAGAGCTAGAAACCTGGGACAAGTGTGAGAGAGAAAGCAAGGAAGTAAACTAGCCTGGTTTAAAAAGCTAACTAGGACAGTTGTATTAATTTTGGCTAAATTCCAAAACCAAGTGAAATGTTTCAAGAACAGATTCTATTGTTCAAATGATAATCCAACATATTTTGAATTTAACAAGTACTTAGTCTCAGTCACCTTAGTGAGCACAGGTAATAGTGAGCAAGACACAGTCTTAGCCCTCATGGTTCCTGAGGATGACTCTTCAAAGTAAAAAGCATAGCTTGCTAAAGTCTCTCTCTCTCTCTCTCTCTCTCTCTCTCTCCTCTCTCTCTCTCCTCCCCCTTCCTCCCTCCCAACCCCACCCCCATCTAATGATAGTCATGGGCAGACTATGTTGGCAATTAGCATACTGACCTTCAGGCACTGCTTTGTATGACCCACAATTTGCTACATGGATTGTATCAGTCAGTAGAGATTAGGTTATGATGTAGTAACAAATAACTAAAATATTGGTGGCATAAAACAGCAAAGTTTGTTTTTCATTCAAGTCACAAATTTATCACAAGTCAACAAGAATCTTTGCATATTGTAGTCACTTAGAGACCCAAGGTGATGGAGCAGCTATCATTTAGAATGTTGCTAGTTTTGTACCAAAGGGAAAATAAAGCTCTGGAAATTCTCCAAAACAGTCTCCAGATTTCAGCCTAAAAATGCCACATGTCACTGCCACACAAAATTTAAAAGCTATAACTAGTTACCAAGCTCCCATTCACCATAAAGAAGCCAGGAAATTCAAATTTAATCTGTGCTGGGAATTGACAAAAATGAAATATTTGGCGAATAGCATTAGTGACTACCACAGTGATGTGTAGTGGATTTGCAGATGCTAATCCAAGCCCTACACTAGGCCACTAGGCAATTTCAGCCTCGCTGTAGTGAATTCAGTCTCCTCAGCCTCAAGGGAAAAGAAAAAGCACAATTACTACTAGGTCTCTGGAATACACACACACACACACACACACACACGCACGCACGCACGCACACACGTACAAAATGGATAAGGGGGATGAGGTGCTAATATGATGAGATGATTAAATGTAGAGTTTTCAAAGCCAGACAAAGTTCATTTACATCCTGGTTTCACCATTTACTACCCATGTAAACTTGGACAAATTTCTTAACTTTCCTGTTTCTCAGTTTTTTCATCTGCAAAATGGGACTGTTAAAGCCTAACTCATAAGTTTGTCATTGGGATACCCTGAGATAAGTCATGCAAACCCCTTAGCACAGTGCCTGGTATCTGACAGGTACTCAAAAAGTGGTAACTGTTACTGTTAGATTGGAACAATTAGCAAATACCAGTACAATGTCTGAAATAAACCATGTAGCAAATATGAAGGATGTTTTTAACTGTTGCCTTTGCCTTGAAGTATTCTGTTAAGTGTCAAGAATAGGAATGTGGGAGAGATGTTCACAAATAACAAGTAATGCACACAAGAAAAGCCAATGATATGACACAGCTGGACATGTATCTCAACATACAAATTTGGGGATACTATTTATAAAATTCTTGTACATGCACTCCTAAATATTTTCTAAGTCTACACAGCCTACTCTAATCTTAGACATTTATTGAGTGCCTACTGTGCACAGATATCTCACATATAGTGTTCCATTTAATTATTGTGATAAGCCCCTCAGCTCATATTTATATGCCCATTTGATGAATGGGAGCCTTTATAGGTAAGAGGATAGGCCCTGGCGTCAGACTTAAATCCAGACTCTAACCAGCTGAGTGACCTTAGGCAACTTACTTTACCACTTGCTCATCTGTAAAATGGTAACAATAATTGCACATCTTGGAGTGGCTGTGTTAGTTAGATGAGATAATGTATATAAAATTTTAGTCTTGTGCTTGGCAAGTAACAAAGACTCAGTGGATGTCAGTTAGAGTTACTAAACATGAAGAAATCAAGATTCCAAAAACTTAAGTCATTTGCCCAAGATCACACAGTTAGTAATTAGTAAAATTTAAACTCTGGTCTTTCCAAATCCGAAGCACATGGGCCTGTGTTTTACCACATCATTCCATTATTTATGCTCATATGATTGTCCTTAGGACTGCATTAATTTTCTGAAATTTGGGTCAGGCAGTTCTCAGGCCTAGATGAAGAAAAGCAAGAAATCATGCAGTGGTCCTACTGTAACAGTGGGAATAAGTAAATGAGGTCGTTCCATTTCAGTACTAGTTCAGACAGGCTCCTAAAGATGCTTAAACTGTAGGAAGGGGGAAATGTTACTTCAGAGTCTTGTTTACCTACTGTTGAGTGCCTGTGGTCCATTAGGCACTGTGCTAGCTGATTCCCTGTGTTTTCTCATTTAATCTTCACACAGACCTTTGAAGGGAGTACTTCCTTTCCCCATTTTACTGAAGAGAAGACTAAGATTCAAAGGGTTAAGTAACTTACCCAAGGTCATGCAGGTGGAAAATGATGAAGCCTCTGAAAGATAAATTAGGTTGAAAACAACCCTTATGCGATGAACAATGTAATCCCATTAAAAATGTTTTACTCAACATTTTTCCTGATCAACAGAGTGATAAATGCTCATTTTAGAAAGTTTGGAAAGTAATACAAAGAGTAAAGAAACAAGAAAAATTATCTATGACTCTACCATCCAGAGTTAACCACTGTTAACTTTAGTATAGTTCCTTCAAGTCTTTTTTCTTTCTTTTTCATTATATAGCTGAGATCATATCATAACAGTATGCAATGCTGTTTTTTTAGGAGATCAAGAATGAATCCAGGAGGTATTTCTACTTAATATAACAATATCTTTGGTTATAAGAATTCAGGAACTGATCATGACAACTGCAATTTATTGACTATTACTATATACTAAATGTGCTAAATGTGCTAAATTCACTGTGCTAAATGGTTTTAATTAAAGTATCTTATCTACACAACCCTATAAAATACATATTATATAATCAAATAATCAGACTATTTATGCAACCAGTATTTTAACACACTCCATTTTTTTAAGGGAAAGAGGTAAAAGACAACAAATAAGCTGATAGATCGAATTTATTTTAAAAATACAAAGAAAACATTGCTAAGCTGTGGACTGTAGTCATCATGAATTTTCTTCTGTTTTCCTCCTCTTTTCCATCTGCAGCACAGTGAGGCTTGGTGTCCATGATGATGAGTGCAGTGATGATTTACAAGCATCACAATTAAACAAGGTTTAACTACTCTTCTCTCCCTTGGTTTGGCTTGGATAGGCAAGCACTTGAGCAGCCCAGATGATTGCTTAGTGGTAATCAGAAACAGGAAATGAGCCACATCTCCCTAATGTGACCTGGATCATGTTCTGATCTCTTCCTTTGGTTGTTTTTGCTGGCTCTACAGTAGTACCTTCTTGTCTTCTGGACTTCAAGTCTGCCTTCTCTGTCGCCCTCAGAAACGTCCTTTACTAGCAATAGACTAGGTGGAAAATGGTAGATGAATGGCTTTGAAGGAGTCCTTGCCCTGTAGAAGAGGAAGAAAAGGAAAATAAAGGAAAATCTCTGAGATTAATGAAAGTTCTCTGAGACAAGTAAAATCTAAAAATAGCCTCCATGTGATAAGAACACATTACCCATAAGGGTCCTAAAGGGAGACGCTAGGGGAGGCTCTGGCTACAGAAATGCTAATGGTCAGGAGTAGACTTTTGGGGGTTTGCTGTTTTATGTGTTTAAAGACTAGGTCTGTGTTTTGATAACTGAACTTGCTAATAGCCAGCCACTTGAAATGTTCCTTCCAGCTCACTATTTGTTTTAAATAAAAAGATTCAGCCAGTAATAATGGGAAGAGCTGTAAATGACTTCCCCAGTTGGGACTGCCTGCTTGTTTTTCCTTCTGCCTCAGCATGCTGATGTGCAGCTCACACTCACAGACTCACGCATGTGAGGAGATAGCCCAAGGGAGTCCTCAATCTGTATATTTATATAGGAGGTATGTATAAGAGGGTATTCAAGTAAAAATATATAGGTAATCATGGGTGAAAAGAAAAATCTACAAGAATTTAAGTATACCATGTCTCATATATTCATTTCTTTCTTCATTCATTTGACAAACATTTATTGAGTACCTACTATGAGAAGCACTGTGCTATTTCTGTAACATATGCTAATATTTCTGAATAATGGCCTTTATTCTTCCCCATTCATAAGCTTACCATCTGATGGGGATTCTAATCATCTACAAAAGCATATGCAAGTCACCCAGGGTGAGAGCTATTTTAGGATAAATGTCTGAGAATGATACTGAAGATAAGGCTGTAAGAATCCAAAGAGATAAATGTTCACTTCTGGCTCAGAAGACATCAAAGAAGATAGGTGGAGAGGAAGAGAGGTGGGCTAGGAATTGCACAGTAAGTATCAAGAGGCAAAGAAAAGGCATGGCACACCGGGAGATGCAAGCAGACTGGTTTACTTGGAAACCAGTCACATGGGAAGGTGTATTGAAATGGTTTAGAAGCTAAATATCAGATTGTATAGGGCCTTGAATGCTAAGTTCAGTTGACCTAGTATATATATAGTTGGGGAGGTGGAGGGGGTCAGGGAGGTACCTTCCAAGGTCTCAGATATTCAGTAGGTAAGGGTGACATTAGAACAGAGAACAGCTCTTCATTTTCTGAATGTCTGCTAGGCCATCAAACCATCACTATGTCCCAGGGAAATAGATTCATACAGAATTTGTCAAAGCGGTAGAAAGGACATAACCTCAGAATAAAAGATAGCTCTTTAAATTGAACCAATTAAGAAACATTAATGAAATTATGCTTTTTTTTTTTACCATGGTCCAATGGAAAGTTCATCATAGCCATTGATACGGCTAAGTCCCCTTTACCCCAACTCCAAGCTCTCCAAGGAAGCTAATAACTATTAAACGAGTCTACAGGAGAACGAGGCACCAGAGGCCACCTTGGTGCAATAGCTGCCATCCTAGACTTGAACACTGGCCCCTTGGATCTTTGCTAACATGACTAAGTGCCCTCAGGTGGGATCTGCTTTTGGGATACTGGCCAAAACACATTCTTAACTTTAAAAGCCTAAGACTACACCCTGGACTGTGATGAATTTACCAAGGTAAATAGCCTTTTCTGGAGTTCCATCTGGGCAGCTCACCAGCTTTATCTCTGGTCCTCCTTAAAGAGCACCTCATTGTTCAAAATACCTACATTTCTGGTTAATGGAAAAGTTTAGTTTATAGACTTAACTGTGTAGTGCATGTGTATATCACCAAGAAGAGAACAGAATGAAATAGCCTTACCCTAAATGTTTACACTTGTTTTAGATGATTCAAGAACTACTTCAGCACAAGACACATCCAGAATATATTAGAATTCTCAAATCACAACAGAAAACAAACAACCCAATGGGGAAAACATGGGTAAAATAATTGAATGGGCACTTCACTAAAGAGGATGGCTGGATCAGTGAGTACATAAAAAGTTGTCCAGCAACATTAACCATTAGGGAAATGCCAATTAAAACCATGATGGGTTACCACTTGTTATAATGGCTAAAAGAAAAAATACTGACAATACCGAGTACTGACAAGGACACAGAACAACTGGAATTCTCATGTATTGCAAGTAAGAATGCAAAATAATAGTCACTGTGGATAATGGTTTGTCAGTTTCTTAAAAAGTTAAATGTGCACAAACCATATGGCCTAGCAGTCGCACTCCTAGATATATACCCTAGAGAAATGAAAACTTATTTTCACTCCAAAAGTGTACTTTCATGTTTATAGCCACTCTAGTCATAATCAACCAAAACTTGAAAGAACCCAAATGCTCTTCAGTAGGTCAATGGTCAAGCAAAAGCTACTTCAGAATCTTACAGTGCTTTGGGGAGAGAAATGATCATGTTTTCTTCAACTTATTAAGATTCCGGATAAAATGAGATTTTTATGGTACTATAAATACGAGAAAATGTGCAAGTTGTTCACTGGTGCCTGTGTTAGCCCTACCGTGTGTATATGAGTGCGTTATGTCTCAGTCTTGAGTATGAAGTGTAGGTTTTGAAGGAGCAGAAGGGCGAATTATGTGAGTGGGAGGAGCAAAAGAAAGTCTACATGTATCAATGAAGATATCTGTTTGTCAGTGTTGATTTCAACCCCAGGATTGAAGTGAGGCGTGTGTGCATGCAGTGTGTTGTGTGTGTGTGTGTGTGTGTGATTAAATTTTTTTTAATTAAAACAAAATCATTGAACGTCTTTAAAAACTGGTCCTTTGCAAGGTAGAGGAAACCCCTGTATTTCCATGAGCTCAAGAGAATAGACAAACTTAAAGAATTGGCAGGACAGGAGGCACTGCCAGAGGAAAACTTCCAGCTCGTCACATCAGGGCAGTCTTCATCATTTGCTGTCCTGCTCACTGAAGGGCATAACCCGGTGTGATTCATCCTCCCCACATCTGAAGCAGCAAAAGTTTTTTCGCTGCAAATCTATCTCCATGTTCCAAAATGTGTTTAATCAAGGGTGGGAAAGCCACAACAGAATTAAATGAGACAAAGTTTACCAGCAGGTGGCAATAGAGGTAATTGTGTCTTGGGAAAGATTAAACTTGTATTATTTTATAAGCCAGAGATGGGAACTTCAGAACTTGCTCTTGTGTCCAGCTTCATTTCCCCCAGCCTTGCACTAGCATTCTACGACATGTAATTGTTCAGCCCAAGATACTGTAGCCAGAGACATAAACTTTTTCTCACTGAGCACCTGTTGTGCTCCAATTTCTAAGGGTGGTTCTTCTAAGAGTTTGGTGTTTTTAGTTGAAAAATTGGGAAAAAATGGCAAAATCATTTATAATCCATAGATTTATTTGTGGTTAAGGGAATCTCGAAAAGGTGAAATAAAATGCTGCTTTCAAAAATAACCTCCTGGCATTTTCAGATGAGTCTAACTCAAACTCAAAAAACAAAAACAAAAACAAAAAACAAAGCCATTATGCTGCTTTTTAATAGCAAAAGGATACTAAATTCCTAAGTGAATTTCTCAGACTTTTGTCGATTCCTTTCACACAGGAGAAAACCCTTAGATTTCAATGGAAAAAAATAACTTTTTATTTACATGCCATAATTTCAAAGGCAGTGGAACAGGATAGTTTGCTCTGAAGCTCATATCCCCAGTGAATAGCAAAGTGTTGCAAGAACTTTCACCTGACTGTCCTCACCATTAAGCTTACTGAGTGTCCACACTTCTTCCCGTCTAGCCAGCTTTCTATGTTCTCTGGTTCTCTCTTTCTCTGGATAGATTCCTAGGCTTTAACTCCTCCTCTCATTCTCCATGCTCATCCTGTTCTCCTGTGGTACGTCACTCCCTTTAATTTCTTTATAATCTCTCTCCTTTATAACTGAAAGGGAATTTGGAGTACATAATTTCGAAAAATTGAAACTATATTGCTGTAATGCATGGTCTTAAATTGAAAGATTCATTCAATTCCATATTTCTAAAAATCATAAATAAGTCACTTTTTCGATTAGTTAACTTAATTTTTTAAATAAACAGTTTATGTAATTTAAAATTCCAAAAATACAAAAGGGTAAAAAATGTTCTTTCTTACCCTTTCTCCTAGCCACACAGTACTCTTTGGAAGCAGAGATATTATATGCATATACAAGTAGTTAAGTGTGTGTGTTGTGTGTGTATTCTTTATTTTTTCTCGTTTTTACACAAATTATACCATACTTTACACAAAGGCAACTTTTTTCTTAAGTTAGCTATATATTTTGGCAATCTTTCCATATCCATTCAGAAAGAAGTTTATCTTTCTTTTTCACAGCCTCAGAGCATTACATCATGTGGACAGTTCATAATTTATTAACCAGACCACTACACATAGGTGGTCAAAATGTTTCCAATTGTATGCTTATATATATACACATGATTTCTGTACCCAATTTTTACCTCACAACCTTCTGAATTCTCATATTATTTGTAATAGAGTCACTTTGTTTTCAAGGTACACAATCAGATCGTGACTCAATAACGATAAGTTTTTCTCTTTTCCTTTTTGTATGCCTATTGTAGATTGAATGTCTGTGTCCTCTAAAAATTCATATGTTGGAGGCCTAACCCCTAGTGTGGATATATTTGTTCACGGGCCTCTAAGGATGTAATTCCGGTTAAATGAGGTCCTAAATGGGGATAGGCCCTGATTTTATAGAATTGTCCTTATAAGAATAGATACCAGAAAGCTTTTCTTATCTTGCATGCTTCATCTTGGGAGGACACAGTGAGAAGGTGGCCATCTAGAAGCCAGGAAAAGAGTCCTTACCAGAAACACCCTACTGGACTTTGATTGTGGACTTCTAGCTTCCAGAACTGTGACAAAATAAATTTCTTTTGTTTAAACCACCCTATCTATTGTTATGGCACTAATATAACCTCTATTTTCTTTATTTGTTAAAGGTATTGGCCAGCCAGAAACAGAACATATTAAATGATAGTGATAATTGTGGACATCTTTCTCTTATTTCAAAATTGAAAGGGACTGTTTCTAGTGTTTTCCATAATGCTGGTTTTGAGTTGATAAATATATAATCATATTAAGAAAGAAAAGATACCTCTGTTTTCATTACATTTTTCATTTGCTTGTGGTATTTGCTGAAAATTAACAAAAACCTTTTTAGCATCTATGGTAATGGCCATATGCTTTTTCTCCTTAGATCCATTGATAGAGTGGATTATATTAAATTCTTATGATTCTTTTAACCCTTGTATGTATTCCAAATGGATATCACATTGGTTATAGTATGTTATTCTTTTACTTTGTAGTTGCATTATGTTTGCAAATTTTTTTTTGATTTGAGTATTGATATTAACAAATGAGATCAGTTTATACTATGTTTCTTCAGATTTGGGTATCAATGTTATCTCAGACATTTCCTTCTTTTTCATTTTCTGAAAAAAACTTTAAGAGCGTTGGAATGATCTTTTCCTTAATAAATGTAATAAAATTCCCCATAGCTCCTTGGTGCTTTGTTGTTACCTGATTGTAAGGTGCTACTTTAAAAACATTACTATTTTAAATGGTAATTTGTATAGCTATTCCATTGTCTTCTAGAGAAATTTTAAGTAACTTCTATTTTTAGAAAATTATATACTTCCCAAGATTTCAAACCTATTTGCAAAATATTGAGAAATATTCTGTTTCTTTTAACTTTTCTTGTATTCGAAGTTATTGTCTCCCTTTATAATATTTATTTTATGTATTTGTGTTTTTCTTGATTAAGTATATTATTTTTTCCTTCAAGGAACTAGCTCTTGAATTTAACGTCCTCTACTTCTTTTTGTTTTTATTTAAATAATTGCTGCTTTTATTTTTACTAATTTCTATGTTCCACTTCATTAAGATTTATTATTATCCCTTATCATTCAGTTCTTTTTATTAACTCCTTAAGTAAGATCTTACCTTTTGCATTTTTAGGCTTTTTGTTTATTTTTCTAAATATATAAGGCTAAGAATTTTTCTCTAAGAACTGTTCTAATTACACCCCATTTCTGTTATGTAGTTATTTCTAGATTTGTTTCTGGCACAGAATGGAATTAATCATTATTTTTGATCCATAGCACATTCTCATCATTCATTAATTTGTAGCTCTCTTTTATTATTTGTTTAGTCTCTTGTGTTCTGCCTATTCATCTTTCTCCCCTCTAACCCCTGTCAACCCCTGATCTTTTTACTGTCCTCATAGTTTTATCTTTTCTGGAATGTCATGTAGTTAGAGTCATACAGGATGTAGCCTTTTCAAATTTCTTTCACTTAGCAATATTCATGTAAGCTTCCTCTATATCTTTACATGGCTGATAGCTCATTTCAACTTTAGTGTTGAATGATATTCTATTATCTGGGTTACCACAGTTCGCTTGCCCATTCACTTACTGAACATCTGGGTTGCCTCTATGTTTCAGCAGCTGCTATAAACATTTGTGTGCAGATTTCGTGTGAACATACGTTTTCAACTCTTTTGTGTAAGTACCAAGGAGCAATTTGCTACATCCTATGGAGTATATTTAATCTTCCAAAAGGGCTGTATCATTTTGCATTCCCACCATCAATGTATGAGAGTTCCTGTTGCTCCACATCCTTGTCAGTGTTTGATGTTGTCAGTGTTCCACATTTGGCCATTCTAATAGGTTTGCAGTGGTATCTCCTTGATATTTTAATTTGCATTTCCCTGATAACATAATATGGAGCATCTTTTTATATGTTTATTTGCCATCAGGATATCTTCTTTTATTTCCTTTTTCATCTTATTACATTAGCTAGAATTTCCAGTATGATGTAGAAAAGCAGTGGTGGAAGTGGGCATCCTTGTCTTTTTTCCAATCTTAGCAGGAAAGCTTTGTTTTTCATTCTAAGTAGAATGTTAGCTATAAGGTTCTTGTAGATGTTTGGTATCAAGTAGAGGAAGTTCCCCTACTATACCTAGTTTGTTCAGAGTTTTAATCATAAACGAGTGTTGGATTTTGTCAAAATTTTTTCCTGCATTTATTGATATAAAGATTTTTCTTCTCTGTGATGGATTAGATTAATAGATTTTTGAATGTTGAATCATCCTTGCATAACCAGGATAAATCTCCCTTGCTCATGATGTATGATTATTTTTGTACATTATTGGTTTTGATTTGCTAATATATTGTTGAAGATTTTTACTTATATATTTATAAGAGATATTGGTATAGTTTTTTTTTTCCTTGTAATGTCTTTTTTCTAGTGTTACTCTTAGAGTCATGCTGCCTTTATAGAATGAGTTAGGAAATATATCTTCTGTAAGAAATTGTATAAAATTGGTTTAATTTCTTCCTTAAATGTTCGGTAGAAGTCACCAGTGAATCCATCTGGGCCTGGTGCTTTCTGTTTGAGAAAGTTATTAATTATTGATTTAACTTCTTTATAGTTATAGGTCTGTTCAGACTACTTTTTGTGTGAGTTTTGAAAGATTTTGTCTTTCAAAGAATTTGTTTATTTCATCTAGGTTATCAGACATAGAGTAGTTTATAGTATTCCTTTATTATCCTTTTAATGTCCACAGGATCTGTGGTAATTTTCCCTCTTTCACTTCTGATATTAGTAATTTATTTCTTCTCTTCCTTTTTTTATAGTCAAAAGGAAAGTTTATTAGAAAAAGGGTAACACTCAAGAGGCAGAGACAGCAAGTTCTCGCTCTCTTTTTTAACCTGGCTAGAAGCTTATTGATTTTATCGATCTTTTCGAAGAACTAGCTTTTGTTTTTAATGATTTTCTCTATTAAGTTTCTATTTTCAATTTCATTGATTTCTGCTCCAATTGTTATTATTTCTTCTTTTTCCCTGTGTACATTGTATTTAATTTGCTCTTTTCTTCCTGGTTTCCTAAGCTGGAAACTTAAATTATGAATTTCTAGCTTTTTGTTTGTTTCTTGCAAGGCAGTCTACTGGCAACAATTCTCTCAATTTTCATTTTTCTGAGAAAGTATTTCTCCTTAACTTTGGAAGGGTAATTTTACATGTGCAGAATTCTAGATTGGTGGGATTTTTTTTCTCTCTCACTACTTTGAATATTTCGCTCCATTCTTTTCTAGTTTGCCTCATGTCTGAGGAGAAGGCAGCTATAATTCTTATTTATTTTCTTCCAGAGGTAAGGGTTTCTTTTTTTCCTCTGCCTTCTTTCAAGGGTTTTTTTTTTTTTTAAGCTTTGTTTTTATGCAGTTCGAATATGATATGCCTAGGTGTAGTGTCTTTTTTCTGCTTTGTGTTGCCTGAGCTTCCTGGATCTGTGTTTTGGTATCTGTCATTAATTTGGGGGAAATTCTCAGTCTTTATTTCTTCAAATATTTCTTCTATTGCTTTCTCTCTTTCTTATTCTTCATCAAGTATGTTATACTTCTTAGTTGTTCCATTGTTCTTGGATATTCTCTTCTGCTTTTTTCACCAGCCTTTTTTTCTCTTTGCTTTTCAGTTTTCGAAGTTTCTATTGCCATATCCTCAAGCTCAGAGGTTCTTTCCTTACATGTGTCCAGTCTACTAATAAGCCCATCAAAGGCATCCTTCATTTCTGTTACAGTGTTTTTGATCTCTAGCATTTCTTTTTAATTTTTTCCTTGAATTTCCATCTCTGCTTACATTACTCATCTGTTCTTTCATGTCTACTTTTTTTTTATTAGAGCCTTAGCATATTAATCATAGTTGTTTAAAATTCATGGTCTGATCATTCCAACATTCCTGCCCATGTCTGAGTCTGATTCTGATGCTTTCACTTCTCTTCAAACTGTGTTTTTTGCCTTTTACTATGCCTTATAATATTTTGTTGAAAGGTAGATATGATATACTGGGTAAAAGGAACAGTGAAAATTAGTCTTTTAATAATGTAGGATGGGTAGAGGGAGTTGGGGTTGGGTGTTTTTCTTCCTCTGTGTGGAAAGCTAGAGGGGACCAGAGTTGGACATTTCTTTTCCTCCATGTGGGTTAGTGTTGGATAATACCCCAGCAGGTAAGGCTCTAGCTAAAAAGTTTCTCCTGAGGGCAGGCCTCCTTAGGGACAGAATGCTCTGGGTATGTTTCAAAATGGTTACTTTTCTCCTGCCTAAAACAAAAGAGGATTTTTATCTAATCCTAACTGTGGACATCAAGTAAAACTTCTAGAGTTAAAACTTACAAGACAAAAGTACAAGGGCTATTCCCAGCTCCCCCAACCCCAAGCATGACTGGGATCCCCTTGCATTTTTCATCTCTCAGGTTTCTTTACCTAGCAATTTGTCAGTTACAGTTTAGGTTTTTCTACTCTGGCACTGTTCTCACAGAGGTTGCTGCTCATGGGATTCTATCTGATAATTTGTGATTCTCATATGAATGTCTTACTCTTCAAATTTGGGACAAAAGTTTGCCCTGTGATCTCACTTCTCTGCCCAATCTAAGAAGAGTTGTTGATTTTTCAGTTTGTTCAGTTTTCTACTTGTCGTTAGGACAGAATGGCGACTTCTAAGCTCCTAACATTCTGGAGAGGAAACTGGAAGTCCTTATGTCAGTATTTTAAAATAAGTTAAAAAGTAATAATCAGTTCAT
This sequence comes from Eonycteris spelaea, assembly GCA_003508835.1. Classification (NCBI taxonomy): domain Eukaryota; kingdom Metazoa; phylum Chordata; class Mammalia; order Chiroptera; family Pteropodidae; genus Eonycteris; species Eonycteris spelaea. The sequence continues at coordinate 6,547,495 of PUFA01000084.1, read as the reverse complement.
CTTTACAAAACTTCTCTTCCATAAATGAGCATGACTTTTTTTTTAATTTTTTTGGTGCCAATTTAAAATAGTTTTATTTAAGACATTGCATTTTCCACCTTACTACAGTTCTTATAAAGTGCGTGATTTTCATTCCCTGAGCATATATTCCATATTCAAGTATCAAGAATGCCCAGTGTTTACTATGTAGCAGCTCAACTTTAAAACTGCTGTGAAATTTGCTACAAATTTGGGTCCTTCCATGTTGTGTGGAACAATGCCTACATCTATGCCTCAAAGTTGGCTTAATCAACCTCTTCAATGGTAGGGCCAGAAGAGGCACCACCAGAAGGAGGAGCTCCACCACAGGGAAGCCCCCAGGCATTCCTCCAGGAGTCCTCCTGCACTCTGGTACAGCTTGGTAATGATGGAGTTGCATACTTTTTCCAGCTCTTTCTGCTGATGTTCAAATTCTTCCTTCTCTGCAGTCTGGTTCTTATCAAGCCAGTGGATGATTTCATTGCACTTGTCAAGAATCTTCTGTTTGTCCTCATCATGATCTTGCCTTGAAGTTTTTCATCTTCAACAGTTGCTTTCATGTTGAATGAATGCGTAGGATTCAAGTGAGTTTTTCAGAGACAACTTATCCCACTTCTTCTCATCTTCAGCCTTGTATTTCTCAGCTTCTTGGACCATGCGCTTCACGTCTTCCTTGCTGAAATGACCCTTGTCATTAGTGATGGTAATCTTATTCTCTTTTTCTGTGCTCTTATCCACAGCAGAGACATTAAGGATGCCATTAGCATTGATATCAAAAGTGACTTCAATCAGAGGAACACCACGAGGGGCAGAGGGTATGCCTGGGAGCTCAAATTTGCCACTCAGGTTGTTACCCTTGGTCATAGCCCACCCACCTTTGTAAACCCAACTAACACAGAGAGGTTAAGCAGGTTATTTAGGCTAGAAGCTGAGCAGGGTTTAGAGATCTGGAGAACCTGACTTCCAGTCCTGTGTGCAGATCATACCATCTGTAAAGAATCTAACTAACAGCTAAACCAGATAAATGTGCCTGAAGTAAATCACTTATAGCTGCCAAACTTGGCCTCTTATGTTCAGCCAGTAACCCAAGAATCCAAAAATCAGGGTCTTTTGCACAAACATCATTATAAGAACCCAGCCCTGAAAGGCTGTGCTCCAAGGAGCAGGGGATTACCATCTTTGGTGGTCAGCAGAGGTTATTCATTGCATTTGTACAGTCCTCCTCAAATTTCAAAAAACAACTTTATGTGACTTAGCTGAGATATTCCTCCTAATAATACCAGGATACTGTGAAATGCATTTTTTTGTTTTGTTTTTTAAAAGTTGATGAGCCAAGAAGAGAGTAATCCAGCACTGGGAGCTTAATCTGCCCTAATGAGTCTAAGGAAATAGAAGGCCTGGTCTTTAGCTGAACCAGAAGGTGATCCCTGAAGTCAAATCTAAGTAGGACAGACAGTAGGGGGCAAGGTGGAGCCACAGTACAGGTAAGGGAACTGTGCACCTCTTGGTTACCAGTAGTAGAGGGAAGGTCGGTCTAGTCTAAGCCTAAGTAAATACCATGACTTTGTTATTTCTGTATCCTCTTTGTCTAGCACAGGATGTGGCATGTAGAAGATACCTAGTAAATACTTAAAGAATGAATGAATAAAGCATTTTCTGCACATCACTGTCATTTTACTGTTTCAGGGGGCAAAATGGTTACTAAGCACTTACCATATTAGGGATTAGACAGATGCTTTCAAGTGGATCAATTAAATTGCAAAACATCACTGTAAATTTTTTTTGTTTTCTCTGTTCTTTACCAAACCAAATGTAAATGCCTCTACCTAATAATACCTATCTCTATAATCTTTTACTCCTACTAATTCGCCGTGTGTCCTGATGCTTTTCCATCTTGCCTTGTACACATTATTTTGTTCCCCTTTCTAAAAATCTTTTCATTCTTTAAGGTCCAGATCCAGTCCCAGTTCCTCTGTGGAGCCTTCCTGGATTATCTTGGCCCTCAGTGAATTTCTCTTTTGAATTTTTAACCTAGAAAGTTGACATCATATATTTTGCATTTGTTTTTCTCCTGTGTTATTGAGCTATTTATGTACATGTCATATTTGATTAATTATATTGTAAGTTTTTTGAATATAGAGCCTGTATTCAATGACTAGCATAAAACCAAGCATAAATCCAAAATGGGAGCTCAAGAAGTAGCTTTCAATGGATTGGTTGATTAATTTAAACATATGGCTGGAGAAGCTACCTTTTACCTTCATTATTTGGAAACTTACTAAAAGACATATAGTATCAGGGGTATACTATGCTTGACTATGACTGGGGTCTTTCCCGAAATGAAATGAAACATCCTCCTTTTTCTTCTCATCTCAATCTTCTGCTCTTTTTGCTATTCATATTAACTGGCACACAGGGCCCCGGCTTTATCCTCCCAGTCATTTGTGGCATCCCACACTATCTGTCCCCCCCAGTCTTCTAAATTCATCAGCTGCCCTCTGCTGCCTCTTGGGTGTCCCTGCTCACTCACCTCTAATTCCTTGCCCTGAGTTGAACTACATACCCAACTATCCTTTACTACTGTGGTCACCTAACAACATACCCAAGAACTTACAGAAACTTTATAGATATTAAACTAGGGCCATGAACAATAGTGGTAAAAGGAATTATATATTGTGGCAGTCTGCAAGTTACCTACTAAAATCCTTCCTTCCCTGCTTCCTGAGCACAGAGCTAGACTACATATCTCAGTCTTCCTTGCGGTTAAGTGGACCATGTAACTAAATTCTTTCCAATCATGTGAGTAGAAGTGCTATATACCCTTTATATACATGGTCCGTAAAAATTATTCTGTGTTCTTGCACACTCTACCTGTGGGCTGGATGATATAGCCCTAAGGGTTGGCAGAGACACAGGGTCTAAGAAGCGTGGGTCCCTTAACCACCTTTGGGAAGAGAGCTGTGCTCCAGTCAGGAGCGGCTGTCTTGAAATGGTTATATGAAAAATTAATTTCTGTCATGTTCAAGCCATTATACATTTTGGGCGTATTTGTGATAGCAGTTCATTCTACCCTAACTAATACATTCAAAAAGTGAATAAAAGCAGGTAGAACCATTATATTTATATCTTACCTTGCCCCAGAGAAGCATATAATTGAAAAGGAAAAAAATATTTGCCTCATAATAAAAGAGGAAAAAGCCATTGGTGCATGTGAATTAAATTTGTATAAAATGAGATAGGAAAACGTTGTGTAATAAAGGTTCTTATAGCAAAGACCTGGGTTCAGAGCTGCTAATAGTCTCGGTGTGAGCTATTGTTGCCCAGGGGATGAAAAATAATTCCTCAAGGTCAAGTTCCTTATTAATATATGAGCATGACACCTATTAGATGCTCAATAAATACTTGTTAACTCCAATCAAGTCAAGGGAGGTCTCACCTCCAGCCCATTTATAGAAATGGAACATAGCCAATTAAGGGCCAGACTTTAAAACAGATATTAGCAAATAAAATGTTCACAGAAGGGAAAGGGAATCAAGGGTAGTAAGATCTTGAAACCGTGTCAGATGAGGAACATTAAGAGATGTAAATGTCTAATCTAGAGTAGTGTGTGTGTGTGTGTGAGAGAGAGAGAGAGAGAGAGAGAGAGAAGGAGAAGGGTAGTAAGAATCACGCTGACTTGCACTAATTTGAAGAGTTGTCATGGGGAAGAGCAGTTGTGACATCCCTTAAAGGGTAAAACTGTAACTGAACTTCTGCTTCATATAAAAAGACCTCTCTAATAAGTACAGCTATTAGTAATGGAATAGGCTTCCTAGAAAAAAAAACTAAACTTCCTGCTGCCAATTGAAGCTTTGTAGGAGGTTACCCCACACTGGGCATAAGATTAGACAGTGAGGGTCCCTTCCAAAGGTCCCAGCACCCTCTAAAAGGTAGTCCTCAAGAAGCTTGAATTGATACGACATTCAGGAGATGCTCTGTTCTGGGATCACCTGTCCAATAGTCTCTGCATCAACTCTCAGTCTTTCCCACAGGAATGACTCTTTGGCTGGTTGCAAGAGGAAGGGGCAAAGGAAGTCTGGGAGAAAGTCACAGGATTGATGATCTACATATTTTATTCAAAGTCTAGTTTGGGAGATAGAGACAGACAAAACCCTCAGACTCTCAATATTTTTCTTACAAAGTTACACCACTGTAGAACTTTTAGTCCAGAATACCTACTGGAAAGATAAGCCAATTGATCACCCACATCTTACAGGTTTTAAGAGATCAGTACCTGATGAGAAGGAAGAAAAGCTAACTTTACTATTTGGGTTTCTTATGAAAATTGGGCCCATTTAGAGATCAGGGAGAGGAGGACCAAAGAGGGCTGGGGGTGTTCAGGGTGCTGGGGAACTGCGGGGGTTGGAGGAGGGTGGGAAAGAGTTTTGCCTACTTTGCAGTTTAGCCTGGGGCCTTGGAGTATCTCTGAGAACTTTCTCTGGGCTGATGACATTGTTTGCCAACACCTAAGTTGGGATGTCAGGACTTGTTTATAAACTGCAAATAGCTTACTGTGGCTCAGCCCAGTCTTTCCCATCTAGGCCAGTCTGGTCTCCTCGGATTCAAGCCTGGGTCTCCTCAAACCTCCCTCAGGGAGAATAAGAGGGACAAGAAAATAAAGGATGCTATCTGTGCTATCTTCCCACGAAGAAAAAGTACTTATCTCTCTATATTCATGTGAGTACCCCCACCCCACAATTTACTCCTTCCAATACAATTACTTCACAGTTTCTCTGTCAGGGGAGTTCTGGAAACATCCACAAAGAATTCTCGCTGGCTGGCTCTTAAACAACCAGAAACCTAACAAAGAGCACTGGATAGTACAGAAACCTAAGGAGTACAGCAGTGGTCCCCAATCATATGAGAATCTAATGCCTGATGACCTCGGTGGAGCTGAGGTGGTGATACTAGCACTGAGGAGTGGCTGCAAATATAGATGAAGCTTTTCTAGCTCACCCCTCTACTCACCTCCTGCTGTGTGGCCCAGTTCCTAACAGGCCATGGACTGGTACCAGGGTGGGGTTTGGGGACCCCTGGAGTACAGAATAGGAACTATCAGAAGGAAAATTATGGCAAATGGCAGAGTCAAGGAAAGTTCCACAGAGGAAGAGGAAATTGGGTCTCGAAAATGAGCAGGATTCAGTTATGTGAAGAGGAGAGGGACTTTTAGGTTGGAGAGACTGTACAGGGAAAAGGGAATGTGAAGAGCATGTCAGGAGCCAATGTGTGAGAGAGGCAGACTGGATGGATTTACTGAGGGAACTGAATGCTTGGTGCAACACTTCTCACAAGCCTCAGCTTCCATGCACCATTCAAACTCTATGTGTGATTGTTTGGGAGCCCCTAGCTAGACTCCCATAGTTAAGACTTGTAAATGAAGGAATGCATAGAAAAGGTTCATCTGCAAAGAACCTGGAAAAACCTCTCATGAAAATTTCCAATCAAATGGAGAAAACTTGACTGGATAGAAGCATGGTTAAATAAATTTATAGCTGGTTCAGTCCCTGGACCAAAATCTTACTCATCTCTTACCCCCAAATCTGCCACTGCTTATCTTATTCTCATCTCTGTGACTGGTCATTCACCTAGTAGAAATGATAGTGGGATTAAAGTCACCCAGATCAAAGTACACCTACAGTTTCCCATTGTATGAGCTGCCACAGTAGAGATACTTGTTGGTCTTAAAGGCAATCAACTTTCTCTAGGACCTAAATATAGGCCATGAAAAACTATAGTCCTATACGTTTCACATAATACATGGGACCCTTGTATTTTCTATAAAGTTCTAGAGTTGTGAGACCTTTTACTCAGATTGGCATTTGGATATGCTACACTGCATAAATAAATTAATGTTTCCATCCTGTCCAACTCATGTGGTGAGAATAAGTTCAAATGCTAATGCCCCACAGAATGTTCTTGCCATGAAAAACTGAACTATGCTATGTTTTCCTATCGATACTCACTGACTAGCACAAGAATAGTGATTGACCTACATCTAGTGTTCTATATAAAATTCATGCAAATGAGGAGATACAGTAGAAATTTAGAGAATAGAGGACTGTTCATAAGAGATGTCCTTTTCAGTTCATCAAGACACAAATAGAGATAGATTATTGTTTGTGTTTTTTTTAAGGAGTAGATTTATTGAGAAATAAGTAAAAACAAACAAACAAAAAAGATATAATCTAAAGAATAACCTGGAAATGTGGATCATGATCAAAAAGTACCAAATCAGCAAAGTCTAGCACATAAAATTGTGAAGTGCCGAAGCATCTTTTCTCTAGCGTTATTTTGAAAGGCTGAGAATTGCTTTCCTGGTGGGTCTTGAAGAATAAGTAGCAGTCTGACCTGAAAGTCAAAGTAAGGAGATTTAAGTATTATTGAAATCTTCTCCCCCCAGCATTTCAAGATTTTAACTTGAATTAATGCGATAAGATTGTTATGAACTGTGTATGATCAAGGAAAGCCATTTCCAAAAGACAGATGCTTCCCTAGCTAAAATGAGGCTGCCACAGAGCTGTAACCTACCAGCCTGAGGAGGTTGTCTGTGACAGAACTTATCTGACTATTTGATCAGAAACGTTTTTCCAAAGAAGATAACATCTCTGCTTTTTTTTTTTTAAGTTCTTAAAGCAGTAGTAATAATTTTTTTCCTAAAGGAGAGTTGCCATTTTTGTTAGCATAGGCTTTGAACTAACTTTCTCTCTCTAATCCTTTCGGCACAGAAGACTTGTTGCTTAGTTCATGAACAGGGTCAACAGGTTGAATGAGCTAGAAGAACACAATAGAAGCCCCACCTTGAGGTAGGAATTAGGGGCTTGTCTTTGTCAGTCAGATGCAGATGGTATACAGGACTCACTATAAGGTACAGAATGGTGCCATAGGATAGGGAGGCAGCCACTTGTTTCAAGCTGAAATAGGAGTGAGTGTACATAATAAAATAAGAAGAAATGACACAGTTAAAAGGAGAGACTTTCTATCTTGTTGCTCATACTGGAGCCTTCTTGTGGCTCTGCCTGAGTTTAATGGTCTATGAAACTTTCTCAATTTATTACACACCTGTGGACTTAACTGAAAAATCAGGAGAAAATAGTCTGTTAACCAGCTGTAAGTCCAAATACTCAGTATTTTCACATACTCACCAACCCTGATGGACAAAGAAGTCTAAAGGCAGCACTTTAAGATTAAAAAATAAAGTCTAACTAAAAATGACTTCTGAAAATCCTTTAAATTGCCTGTCATACCACCTTTCAACAAGTGCTGCGTAGTTTGCTGGGTGTTTACCTTCATTTGGGTAGGAGATAAAGTGGTGGGCTTTTATTAAAATGATTATATTTTATAAAATAAATTCTTTCTTAACACAAATCAGGTCATATTATGAGACAATCTATAAACCTAGATTAAAAGGGACCAAGGGAAGAGTTGATTCACATCTCTCATATCAGCCCATCTAACACTACTAATTGGGTAGAAAGACAGGAAAATCAGCTTCACTATTTAAATTGCTTGCTCTCCTTTTTTTCTTTTCTTTTTTTAACACATATTATTGAATTCATGTCAATTAAATACACATAGAGTTTGACTCTATGGGCATGGAGATATCCTCAACTAAGAACCTAAGTGAGAGCTAGAAGTAAAACGTAGGGTCCAACACTTGTGGCTTTAGTTTCAAAAAAAATGGCCTCTGGAAAGTGTCTTGTTGTTGACAACTGTACTGTTATTTTTCTAACCGTGTGCCCTGAATTCTGGCCCTTAGTTATCACACTTTTCCCATTGTGAAAACTCCTATATTTAAGTGATTTTTACAAAATACTTGGGTGATACTTTTGGTCCTGAAGGCCTTGATTAATAAGGAAACTCAGATTTATGGGAAAGAGACCTGGAAAATCTCAAACAGACACATCTTTCTTGCAACTCTCTGGATCTGTGGAGGAGAGAGCAGGGCCCAGAAGGATTAGCTTTGACTTTGTTCCAACTCGAGGCTTTCAGTCAACTCCCTTCACTCCAAGCTCCCCATTCGGGCCAACATTTTAATCTTTCAATCTCTCTCTCTCTCTCCTTCATCATCCCCTGTTTATTCACCTTTTCCATTCCCTTGTCTCATTTTCTCGTTCTTTCTGATTGCCCTACTCATATCCCCTCACGTATCATCTTTCTGTTGGAGCCTGTACTGATGGCCTTTTTCCAAGAGCAGCAGGTTTGAATCAACTTCAGTTTAAAATGAAGGCAGGGGGTGGGGATGGAGTGAAGCCAAGAGGGGATATCAGCTCTCTCCAATCCAATGTATTGAGAGCACAGTCCTCCCACAAGCCTCCCACCTTCTCTCTCAATATCTCCCCTAATATCTTTCTCTCCTCTCCCTCCCTCTCTCCCTTCTCTCCCTCCCCACCCCCTATCTCTTACCCCCTCCCCAGCTTTCTCCTTCCCTTAGTCCTCCCTCTCTCTCCCTTCCTTCCTCATACCCCCTCCTCTCTTTCTTTCCCCAGACACCCTCCACACAGGTATGTACAAGAGAAGACTTAATAATCCCTTGCAGGCAAAATCAGAGACCCCCACCCCAAATCAGGCAGCTGGTTTTCATTAAATGTTCCAAGCCCTATAAATATTCTCTTTTCTCACTTATCTCTTATTATTTTCCTTTCCCTTTCTCATGTTCCCCGTCTCTGGATTCCCTCCTGGGAGGAGGCCTAAATTAAGAAGGGTGGGCTTGCCAAACTTTGCATTAACCATCTTATCATGCCCCGGGCAGGCCTCTGGCAGAGCAGAACTCAGAAATGATGGCTTCCTGTTTGTCCAGTTTGCTGCTCCATGCACCAAAGTTTGAAACTCTCCCAGGAGAACAGAAGGGTTGAGCTCGGCCTGCACTAGGGGATGCTGCCAGGGTTACCCCATCTGTGTGCTCTCGATTATGCTCTGGCTGAACCACTTGAGTGCTCTGTTAAGGTTGTCTCCTGCTTAGCACTAGATGATGCATGGTGTCTTGGGTATAGATCTGGAGGGTGACACTTTGGGGTTCAGATTCCAGCCTCTGTGTACACGGGCAATGTGACCTCTGGCAAATTACATAACCTCCCTCATTTGTAAAATTGTGCTGATAACATCTACCTCAAAGTACTGCTAGGAGGATGAAAATGAAAAAAACTCATGAGAAAACATTCAGCTCAAGTCTGCACTTAACCATATACAGGTTCTCTTTTCTTTCCCCTTCCAGTAGGATTTACTGGAAAAACATGCCCTCCTCTACTACTGCCTCCTACACCTTCCAAATGGTTAAAGGAGAAATTAGAGAAGAATTAACCTGTAAGTGCCCAAGGTTTGAGTTGGGGAATGTAAAATGCTTGTTCCTTGATAAATGTTTGCACTCTAAGATAATGAAAGAGGCAGAGAAAAAGTGAATGTAAAATTCCTAAATTAGAACAATGTTTATAATTGTTAGAACTTCTTAAGACTCGGCAGCAAGAAGCTGGGTCAGTGACCCACAGAGCAAAAGTTCCTCCATGGATGGGTGGGAGGAAGTGGAGAGACCCAAGCACCTCATCCTAAGCCAAGTCAATTAAGAATGAAGCTTCTGGTATCATACTGTCTGAGTCTTGAATCAAGGTCCAACCCTCCATAGCTGTTGAGCTTGAATAAGTTATTGACCTCTCAGTGCTTTGTTTCCTCTTCTGTAAAGGAAGATAATAATTGTACTAGCTTTGCAAGGCAAGTACTATGAAGTAGGTGATTTAGACCAGTGGTCCCCAATCTTTTTGGCATCAGGTACCGGTGCTCCCATGAGAATCTAATGCCTGATGATCTGAGGTAGAGCTGAGGCGGTGATGCTAGCACTGCCGAGTGGCTGTAAATACAGATAAAGCTTCTCACTCTCCAGCTGCTCATCTCCTGCTGTGCGACCTGATTGGTTCATAACAGGCTGCAAAACAGTACTGGAAGTTGGGGACCCCGTAGACATTTCAATGAGCTCAGATAGTTCATTGCCCTCTGACCAATGCCTGGCAGAGTAAGTGCAGGAAATGTTAGCTACCCTTCCCGTCCAGTATTCAATCTTGGTTTCTGATAACCTTGCTCTTCTGCCATGTGCAGGGCCATAATGCAGCAAGGACTGGCTCCTTCCACCTCTGTGTGCTCCTTGGAAGGAGTCCAGCCACTTTGGGGGCTCTGGATAAATTCCACTCCTTTCAGTGGAACAAACTCTGGAAACTCCTTAACTGGCCTTCCCATAGGGGGATGAACTCTGGGAGGACATGCACTGGGGGCAATAGGCATGCCTTTCTTGAGTCTCAACCATCTGCACCCACCATACTCATCTATAGCTTTCCTGAGACCAGAGCCTTTGAAAGGTAGCCTGTGACAAGCAACAGAGAGGACCAACCCAAGACAGACCCCAGAGTCTTCAAACTGCCTAGGGGATAATGGTGCTGGATCTGCCCACTCTGCCTATCTCTTGGGCTGAGGGTGAATTGAGAGTACCACCCTCCCAGCTCAGATTCAGGTATAGCACAGAATCCCAAGTCTTATTATATACTCTGGGGTAAGCTAGATCTAGTTCTGTCACTTTCTCACTGTGTGACCTTGGGCAAATTGCTTACCCTCTCTGAGTCTCCATCCATTAATCTATAAAATGGGACTAACAACCTTACCACTTTACAGATATATCACCTCTTTCTTGATAGACTTTATCTATAGCTAATCACCTTTATGACCACTTTATGACTATTATTCTGTCATTTTGCTGCAATTTAATTCTACTTCCTCTTATTCTGTGCTTATTGTGGTCAGAAAACAGCTAGTTTCCATACCTATATATAACTACCATCCAGACACCTGAAAATAGTTAACAAATCATTCTTCAGCCTCTGAACTTCAGGCTAAACCAATGCCTATTTCTTTAATCTTCCTGCCACGGTCCTATCTGAAAATCTTGAATGATTTCAATTTGCCTGATGGTCTCTCTCTAAATTACTAATACCTCAGGTTTTAGTGCTCAAACATAAATATATTATCTCAATAAGGGCCTGATAAAAGTGTTGACCATAATGAACATAAAGTTTAATTCATCTAATTCATGCTCAGCTTGGGTGCCCACCAGTATCTCCCATACACATGTGCACACACATGCACACACATTTTGTATGTAAATTTTAAACTATTCAAATATGAAATAGAGAAGAAAGGTCAGCGTTTGTTTCTTTAAGAAGGTAAATCCATGACTTACTTGTTAAACTTGGTCTCATTTGTTGAGGAGAAAAAGAAAGAACTACTGAAAAGGACTATGAAGGAAATCATTAAAGGGAGGAGAAACGCTCTTAAGAAAAGAGACGTTTTCCGCCCTCTGAACCTTCCTTGCTCAGTCAGTTCTCCCATGGTGACAGTGCGGCTAATATGTCTGTGCTCCACCAGGCTCCTGCTGAGGAGGGCTGGGGTAGGACAGGAAATCGCCACTCAGAAAATAAATGACCTGTCCCAGAGTCTTTTGTTAATGAGTTCAAGGCATAATAAATCAAGGTGACCCCGTCTTAAGAAACACAAGCCTGTTTAAAAACAAAAAACAAGAAACTCTGAAGCCCCAGAGGTGAAGAGGAGAAGGGAGAGAAGAGACCGCAGGGAGTCCTTATAAATCACACCCGACGAAACTGGTGCAGATGTTTTCCAGTTTCTGACCCACTCAAGAGGCAGAGAATAGACGCATGTGGACGTGAATGGAAGGGGCTATCTGTTTGTGAGGGAAGACAGGAGACAGCCAGCCCGGTGGACACAGCCCCTCCTCTCACTCAGTGTCCTCGGGGCTCTTAGTGGCACAGGTCTGCAAGCTCTTTCCTAGTGTTCTTCTAGCTGTCGAGTCCACTTAGCTTATTCATCTTGTCTGGGGTCTCCCACTAATAAACATGGTGGGAGTGTTTGGAGTAGGTAAAATGTCTAAATCCTCTTGGAGGAAAGAACCAAGGGCTTCTAGTGTCAAATGTGGGTCCTACAGTGGCAGGCTTCTGTTAAAAAAGAAAGTTGGTCAGGTGAATCATGAGATCATCTTAGCTTACCAAGTAAACTGCAAGCTCTCTAAGGGTGAAATTTAACAAAAGAATTGAAAGAATGTCAGATTGGAAATAAAATGTTAACAGTATGTGGTAGAAAAATAGGAGCCTCTAGATTTAGGGTGAGCTGTAAAGTGAGACTCAATAATATGCAGAGACCTTTCACATAGAGCGTATAGCCTGGTGAGATAGATGGCCTTGTCCCTATTTTACAAATGCAGAAATGGAAGCAAAAAGAGGCTCAGGAATAACAACAAAAGACATTTGTAAGGCACTTTGCAGTGTGTAAAGAATTTTCAAAAAAACCCAGTTATCTCATTTGGACACATCCTATATAGGAGGTTAAACAGGCAGTTCTTCCTTTGCTACAGATGAGGAAACCTGAGATGAGAGAGATGAAAAAACTTCTCCAGGTCATGCAGCTAATATATGGAGGAACTCGAGTCCACAATCACGTTCTGGGATCTATCTGTCATCGTTTCTATTCAAACACAGCTATTTGCCAGGAGCCCATGAGGAACACTATGCTGATAGGGAAAGGATGCAGAAAAGGGAAGGAGAAACCTTGGCCAAGGCCCACAACTGTACTGCGTTTAGTGCTAGCTGGGAGGTAGGTGAGTGGACAAGAGGAAACTGTAGCCAAAGATTTTTCCCTGTTCCCTTGTTATATAAAATCCATCATTCAGTCATTTCCTCCCTCCTTATAACCATGGCCTCCCCTGATGATACCACACCAACAGCTTTTTTAAAAGTTATTGCCCATGCTGAATTCTATTTTGACCACCATCATTGCCACTACTAGTTTCTACAGCTCCTTATAGTTTACAAAATTTGTTCATATCTGTTACCTCTTCTGAATCCTTGAAGAAAATGATACTAGAGTGACTTGCCCATGGTTGCTTCATACATGAGAATGGAGATCTTTCCCACTAGCTGGGCCTGCCTCCAAACAAACACAAGTTGCCAGATACCCTTTTCCATCTTAGTTTTTTTCATATTGCCCAAGTTATGCAATGAGAGATGTCACCTTCTCCCCCAAGGGCTCTTCACAGACTTCCTCCACCAGCTCTGCTTCCTTTTTAAAATAAAATAATGAGCATTATGTTCTAATCCAAATAGTAGTGCAACCACACAAATGTCATCACCACAACAGGAAGATGCCACAGCGGGCTGCTTAAAATAAACCGAAATAAACGTGTAGCTTTTAATTGGTCCAGGATCTAGATCTGCAGAACAGAGGGCACACTCATGAAAATTAGGATTGTTCCAAATGTTCTAAGTCAAATGGCCCCCTCTACCAAGGCAGAATACTACTTTTAGTTTCCTGTTGTTATTTTTTGTTTGTTTGTTTTTGTTTTGGTTTGGTTTGTTTTTTGTTCTGCTCTATGAGTCCAAATCTGTCATAGTCAGATGTTGACTCTAATCTGGGTACCCAGAGGCAAGACCACCAGGATGTGGGCATTTCCGTGAATTCTGACATATTCATTTTCTGTTATAAAAATCATTCATTCATTCAACAAATTTTCTTGAATTCCTACTACCATGTTAGGTGGTGGAGAAGATTGAGACTTACATTTTATATTACCCTTGCTGCTAACTAGCTGGGAGACTTTGGGCCAGACTTTGGGCATAAATTGCTGCTCCAAGAGAAAGTGGGGGTTGATTGGTGTCTAGGTTCTTTCTAACCCTGCTATTCTATCTACAGCTCATGGGAATCTGTACTGGTGGCCTGGTGTAATGCCTAAGGAGAAGAATAGTATCCTTTTAATTTATTCATGCAGAGAACTGGAAAAGGAGGAGGTAGAAGTGAAAACTATATTTTGCAAGGAAGTCACACTTTGCAATATGGTATAAGGGTAGCTACTGAATTTTAAAAATCCACAATATGTTGCAAAAAAAATTCTCAAATATGAATATGTGTATCACTTTATGCTCTTTTCTGGTACATATTTTATTTATCTATAATCAGGTCATGCATAACATTTTTCATTCTTTGTTTTAACTAATGTTATTTTGTACATATAGTCTGTATATACAGAATGTATAGTCTTCTAATTTTTTTAAAGTGGGTAACGGTATTCCATCCTACCATACCATAGGTTTATTATTTGGGAATAGATAATAAACTTATGGTATGATAGGATGGAATACCGTTACCCACTTAAAGAATAGCTCTGGTATAATATTTTCCCTAAATTCTTTCCTTTGGACATTCATTTAAAAAGGAATTTCTAAATCAGTGATATAATCAGTTTCTAAAATCCAGTCGATTTATAATGGCATCAGCCTATAATCCCATCTACATTACATATAATAGTTTTTATTTCTTTTGATGACTTAAAATTGTATAACATTTCTACTAACTTCTATGAAGTTGTTTATATTTTCATTTCTTTTATTATTATTGAGGCTGATCTGTTTTCTTTGTGTGGAGGAATTGTCTACATTTCCTCTTATGTAAATAGTTTATTCATGTCTTTTGATCTCATGTCTAATAATTTTTGAAAAACATGTTATGGCTTTTGTGGACCAAATTCTTAAGCACTACTAATATTGTGAATTCTCAAGTATGAATACATTCATCATCAGGAAGGTGGAGTTTTTGTCTGTTTTGTTCATTTACGTATTCTAAGCACCTAAAATAATGCCAGGCACAGAGCAGGTGCCAAACATAATTAATGAATAAGTAAATAAATCACCACTTAATATTTATTAGATGCCCACTATATGTTGAGACAAATATGAATATTCAATTTTGACATGGAGAATTAGAAGAAAGTAAGGTCAAGACAGCCAGAGTGAAGTGGGAGTTTCTCATTTCATAATTTTTAAAATCCACACAAGGTAATGTGGCAAGGTAAGAAGCTGCTGAGGCATCCCTTCAGGCAATGGCTTGATGTTGCTAAAACATGGCACAGGTATTTGACTGTGTGTTTTCATCTGCCCTCCTCATTTCTGTATGCATTAATATGTCAAACCAACTTAAATATTATCACAATGTCAACTTAATTGAAGCAACAAACATTTTCTCAGCTTTTACTGTAATATGTAGGAACTAAACTAGCCACAGGGTACACACTAGTGCACACAACCTCATCCCTGTCTAACCATGTATTGGAATACTATACAACAAGAAAAAAGGAAAGAACTACTGATACAGACTACAATGTGTAGAAACCTCAGAAACTTTATGCTAGGTGAAAGAAGTGAGATGCAAAATAATATACAGTGTATGATTCCATTTATATGAAATGTCCAGAAAGACAAATTTATCTTATAGAAAGTAAATTAGTGGTTGCCTGGAGATGGAGAACGAGGTGACTACAAATGGACACAAGGGATCTTTCTGGGGTGATGGAATTGTTCTAATACTAGATTGTAGTGATGACTGTACAACTCTGTGAAATTACTGAAAAACCATTGAATTATACACTGAAAATTAGTGGCTTTTATAGTATTTAAATTAAGCTTCCCCCCCTTTCTTTCTTTCTTTCTTTTTTTTTCTTTCTTTTTTTTTTTTTTTTTTGAGTGGCTACCATGACCTATTATTCACTGTTAAAACAAAGAAAAACACAGTCCCCAGTGCAGGCAGGCAATTAGAAAGCAGTCATTTAAGGGCCATAGAGGTGAGCCCAGGGGATCTGGGAGCACTCAGCCACCTAACCCAATCCTGGCGCTGAAGGGAAATTTCCAGAAGGGATAATGTTTAGCTAGAAGAAGGATGTATTTTCCAGGGCCAGGGGTAAATGAAGAAGGTGGGAGAGTAGGACAGGCATCATACTAAGTTAGTGACAATAGCATTTATGTTATGGGAGGTAGTGCTAAGTCCAATGCCCATCTCGTTTTGAGTTTAGCAGGCTTCAGAGGAAGTTCAACACTAGGAAAAGCTTTGCATATTAATTATATAAGTATCATCTATTGAGTACCTTGCCATGAGTCAAGAGCTTTACATTCAGTAACAACAATCCTGCAAGGCAGACTACAGATGAAGAACCTAAGGCAAAGAGAGCTGTTACTTGCTAGGGGTAACTTCCCTAATATAAATGGCAGAGCTGGAATCCAGACATATGCCTGAATCTAAAACCCATGCTTTTCCCATTAAAACTACACAGATACAGGACTATTAGCAGTGTGGGATTAATAACTTTTGCTAAGAAGAGTATATATTTTGCTGATCTACTCTAAAGACTTCATAAAACTCATCTGCAAAGAATTTTGCAAATGTAGTTTGACAGGGCCTCAGAGTCACAGCCTTTGTGATTTATCTCTGTCCTTAGCACACTGTTCTGCATATAGCAAGCAGGCATTTGAGATGTGCTGTTCTCTATTTAGCTTCAGACGGGCAAGTGAAATCCAATAACCTTGGTTCAAGATAAGTTAAAGGATGTCGATTTTTAAAGAGCTAAAAATTTCTGAAAGGCAACAGTAATTCAGTCTATAACACATAGTCTTAATCCAAAAAGCCTCATTAAATGCCTTTCAGTAATAATTTAGGTGATCATGCAAAGCATTGAAGGTGATATGGCCAAAATAGAAACATGATTTTAAAAAAAGAACTATGCTTAGTTTCTCTTTTAGAGTTTTTTAGAATTATTCCTTCCCCTCACCTTTGGCCCAAGTGTACTACCATTTATGGGAAACTGTGAGTCTGCTTGGGTGAGGCAAAGACACACATTTTTCTCTTGAAGGAACAGATTTTCATTCCTATGAGTAAAATAAATTAGGCCCAGTTTCTCTGTCCATTAATTATGTGTAATAAACAACTTTCCCCTGTGCTTGGAGAGAGGCACAGGAGACCAGCACAAATTTCCTCCTTAGACTCAGGGGAAGGATCACTTGACCATTCAGAAGAACGCCTGTGGTCTGGGAGGACTTGGAGGATTGGAACAGGCAAGGCTCTGCTGCCAAATGTTTGTAAAAAATCCACTGATGGAGACAATCCCATGACACAACCCACAGAGGACTGCTGCGTTGTAGGGAGAGGGCTAGAATTGCATCCAATTCTGCCCCCTCAAGAATATCCGATCCTCAACTCCAAAGATAGCCTATAGTCAAGGAAATGCAGTAACCAACGCCCCCACCCCTTGCCCTAGTATTTATTTTAGTAAACGTCTTGGAATATGCCAGACACAGTACCCCAGGGTAGGAGAGTGGTAGAAGGAAGGGAATGCATGGCCTCTGACTGGGGTCTAGAGTCAGGTTGAACCCGCAAGGATTTGCAAGAGAATGGAACATCACCACCACGAATCTATAGGCAGGAGAGATACAGGAATGAAAAAGAAGTTTCAGAGTTAAAAAATGCGTTTGTGCTTTGGCTTTTACACACCTATGACCAATACCCTTTTCATTATCCCCTTCTTTCCAAGTCAAGCTCAATTTTATTTTGAGCTACAATATTCTCAAACCTCTCAGCTTCCCAGACTCCACTGCAGCTGGGAGGCATGTGATCCACTTCTGGCCAATGAGATGTAAGCAGTGCTCGCTAGATGGGGCTTTGGGCAACCGTGTCGCTTGGCCTCTGACCTTCTGTGCACCGCTTCCTTCCAGTGGAGATCCCAGTTACCCCAGCCGGCATTTTTTACCATAAGAAGGAACGCTGAACGCTGAACGCTGAACACTGGTCTGGCTGAAATACCGCAGCAGCCCATATCCGATGGTTCACAGCAAACACTGCACTACCACTTGCCTGCTACCTCTCTACTTTTTATTATATGAGTCATAACATATTTAAGCTGCTGTTTGTTGGATCTTCCTTGCGTGCGGCCTAACATAGCCCCTGTTAGCGACTTGATTTCAGTTAAATTCAGCAGTGATCACCTGGGAGATGCTAGGTTTGGGAATACAGGGATGAGAAAGATAAAACCTACTACCCTCGGAAAGTTCACACAGACTACTGCATGAAAGAAGATTCATAAGCAAACCCTTATAGAGTAGTGAATTTGTTGAAAGTGTTAACAGAAACAAAGTCATCATCAATATTAACACAGAAGCAAAATATACTGGGGTAAATTGTGTGGAGTTATGTTACTCTCCCACCTTATAATACGTGTACATATATAAGTCCGATAAACCCACTGAAAATCTACAGTTCACATTATTGATATAATCTGCCAAATCATGAAGTCACAGTTATTTTATCCCCCTGTAAGTACCACTTTACACTTGTTTATTTTCTCTGGTGGGGTCAGAGGACCTCCATGTTTCCTAAGTAAATTTCTCAAACCTTTGTCAATTCCTTATACACAGAAGAAACCCTAAGAAGTCCATGGAAAAATAAACTCAGTCTCAAAGAGTGTAGTAACTGGTAGGACAGTTTGGTTTGAAGCACATCCTGAAGTGAATGCCAGAGTGTATTACCAGCATTTTTAACCCACTGCAGCACCTACTTCGGCCGCTGCCTATCTCCCTAATTTGTGATTCTCTCTCCCTCTATGCATTCCTCTTTCCTTGTGCATCTCCTGCCTCATTTCCCATCATCCCTCTCTAGTCTCCTGCCTGACATGTATTCCTCCCATCTTCTCATACTCTCCATCTCTCGCTCCCTTATCTAACCATGAATTAAGAATAATGACTTTTCAAAAAGTTATTTGCTGCTTTTATCGAGAAGACTTTTGTCCAAGATTTTAATTTTTGAAGCTGACGGTTGGATTTATTGATATTTCTCAAAAACAAAAATAAGTTGCTTAAAAAAATTTTTTTAAATAATAAACTCACCTGATTCAAAATTTAGGAAGTTTGAAAGGATATACATAAAATATTTTCTTCACATTTACCACCTAGCCCCTTTGTTTAGGGCAACCAACCTTATTAGTTTTTTGGTGTATCCTTCAGATCTATTTTACATATAAGTAAATACATATACCTATTTCCCCACTTTGTTCTACAAAAAGATGGCATATACTACATATTTTTGTACTTTTTTTCGCTTAATATATCTTAAAATTTTTAAATGTCAATACATTTAAAAACCTTATTCGTTTTGAAGCTGAAAATGTTTCTTTGTGTAAATATATCATCATTTAACTAGCCTCCTATTGATGTACATTTAAGTTGTTTCCAACCTTTTATTACTTAATGATGCAATGAATAGCAAACATTATATACATAATTTCATAGGTGAGAGGATATTTTAGGATAAATTACTGGAAGGGAGTCAAATGGTATGAGCAGTGTGATTATGATAACTATTACCAAATTTATCTTCATTAGATATATTATTTTAAACTTCTACTTACAGTGTATGAAGGTGCTTATTTCCCTAAACCCTTGCCAACTCAGTTTATCAAATTCATGGATTTTGTCAAGTTGATAGGTAAAAATGGTCTGTCAGTGTATTTTTAATTAGTTTCTCTTATTGTAAATGAGATTGTTCACCTTTACCCTTTCTTCTGTTGGGATAGCAATTTTTTATTGATATTTTCCAAGTTCTTTATTAGGGAAGTTAATCATTTATTTGTGATATAAGATGCATGTTTTTCCCCAGTGTGTCACATGTCTCTTAATTCTGCTTATCAGGTATTTTCATTTACAGTGATACTTCATTTACATGTAGTCAGATTTATTAATATTTTCACTTCTGATTTGTATGTTTTGTTTCATACTTAGAACGGCCTTCAGATGGAATAAGAGTTCTCTATTACCTTCTTAGTCATACATTATATCAAATGTCAATCAGTAAGTTGTTTCTTATGGGACTGATGCAAGTTAGAGAATGATCAGGTATCAAAATAGATGGGGATGGTGTGTGAATGGTGAGACTCTGGTTTCAAATCCTCTCCACTCCTGATCATGTTGGTCAGTAAGAGGGTTTGGACTTATCCTGACATCCACTCCATCTATTTGTCTGCTGTAGGTGAATGAACATGCTCAAAGCTCCACGGGTTAGGTGTGTGTAAAAGAAGGATTCTAAAATGCTTTGATGATATATGTAGAAACATTTGAATTTCTTCAACCCTGCATATCATGGTGTCATGTCTTCTGCTGGACATCTAGATGCTACCTAACTACAAAAACAAGTATTATTGTTTTTCCTCAAAGATAAAAATTCTGGTGTGGGAGGTAGAGCAAAACACACTATAGCTAAAAGAGATCCCCCAGTACATTGTAGGGTGAGTGGAGGGGTAGAGAGAGGAGTCAGTCAGTCATTATGCATAGTACTTGGTTCAGCAGGGCTTGAGAAGGAGCCAAACTTAGACATATGTGTAACGAGGCACCTATAACAAGTTAGAGCCATCCTGCCTTCTCGTCTTTCATCTTCCCCAGTCATACATAGTCTCCCAGCCTCATGGGTACCAGCTCTTTTCTTCAAAGGAGGCCAGACTCCCAGATCAGCCCCAGAATAGGAAAAGTTACCCTCCTGGAGGATTGGAAAGCCTCCACCAGTCAGGAAGGGCAGTTCCTAAGATAGCAGTGTCTTGAGTTTTCAAAAGCAACAGCCCCTTTCCTCGTGTCCTTACAACATCAGAAAAGCAGAGAAGCTGGCCACTGATGAACCTAACTAAACTTGGCTTGGAGCATCTGGACTTACTTCCAAGGAGTGCCACTCAGGCTTTAAGAATTTGTCCTTTGATTTTCTCATTTTTAGGGCATTTTGAGATAATGTTATATTTATACAAGGTTCTAAACTGAGAGGCGTTGTCAGAAACTCTACTGCTATTTGGGTTACTCTAAGGATATTAGCCTTAGTCATCAGGTGTTCCCAGGACTTGAGCTGTAGGAAGATGAATGGTGGAGCTGCTTAGGGTCCCCCAAATAAGAGCAATGGATAGCCACAGAGATTGGAATTCAGGGATTTGGGTGCCAGGAGGCCAAGGTCATCTCAAGTCAGTATCATGGACTGCATTGAGGACATAGAATCTTGCAGTAGAGTTAGAAATGGGTGTTGAAGGATAGCAGAGGTTCGTTATAGTCATGATAACAACTCTGCATGAGAGTCAAAATGGTAGAAGCCTGGAGATGCTCTGCTGCCCTTCATAGTCACTGGCTGTTTATATATAATAGGGTCATTTTATATTTGTGGCATCAGTTACCACACAGGTGAGACATGGCTAGCCTCACTGGTTTAGGAGAGCCTACCTATTCCTGATTTGGGGAAAAGAAGAGGGGGTTCATTTTAGTCAGGAGAGCCAGCATTGATGAGAAGGAAGCTGTGTCCAATGGAGAAGCAGCTATAACCAAGGGACTTTTACAAGGAGGACCCTCCACAGTCCCCAGAGTTGGGATTCAGGTGGCTTAAAGACATTTTTCTATCTGAAAACTATGGTAGTGACTTAAGGTTTATGTACAGATATCTATCCTTTAGAGAAACAATTCTAAGTTATAGACTGAAAGGTAAAGCTTATCAACCAGCAAGGAAAGAGTGGCCATTTATTCATTCAACCACTGCTCACTGACATTTGTGTTCCAGGTATTGTTTAAGGTACCAGAAATGTAGCAGTGAATGAAACAAAGTCCCTGCTTTAATGGTACCTATATTCTTGTGAGGATGGTAGATGACAAACAAAATATGTAAATAGTATTTTAATATGTATTTTTATATATGTAAATATATGTCCTCCATCACTTAGCTCTCTATCTCCTTTTCTAGCTCTATTAGCACTTATTTCTACTGTTACTTGATAGATAGGTGATGGAGGTAGAATGCTATTCTGGATAGAGTAGTCATAGAATGCTTTGGCAATAACATGACTTTTGAGCAGAGGCAGAATGAAGGGAGGGAGGAAGCCATGCAAACATGGAGGGAAAAGCATCCAAGACATAGGGGACAATAAGCTCAAAACCAGAAAGGAGTGTGTTGGGACCACAAGGAGGCCCCTATGGCTGGAAACAAGTGAACAACAGTGGCATCATAGAGGATAAGATTACAGAGGTTGGAGGAGGTGTCATGGTGCAGGTCACATAGGGCCTTGAAGACCATGATAAGGATTTAGGAATTTAAGTGCAGTGAGAGGCCACTGGAGGATCATAAACAGGTTACTGAAGGGCCTGGGTGACACTGTGTTATCATGTAAGTGTGATTTTCCAGTGCTGTACTTACCTCCTAGCTAGGAAAAAATTGTTCTTCAACCACCAATTGTGTAGTTCTAGGCTGCAGAGAAGCCTGAAGAGAAAGACATAAAGGCTGCGAATCTCAGGCCACTTGAGCAAAGCCTTCCTCATCTGGATGGTGGTAGCTACAAGTACTGCCTTGTTGATAGGGGTTGCCTTGGCCTCATACTTGAGTTTCATCTTGCACAAGTAAGTGGCTGTGGCTCCGATGTTCAGAAAACAGTTTCTGCTTTCTCATCCCTGGATTCTTCCTCCTAACCTCTTGAGAGGCTAGGTCTCTGTTTAACAGAGTCTAGGAGGACACCTGCTATGTCCATCTTCTTCCACCCGGGACAAAATACCAGCAGGCCTTCACGAGCTTCTTTCTTACATAGAAAGTGAGACATCCCCCTAAATCTACATACAATTAAAGAATGAGCTTGATCTAGAGAGTTTATAGGCTCTATCTGGAATAACCTGCATTCCTCAAAGATCAAATGTATCAACAGATGCACAGCAAAGGAACTCAGATTTCTTTCCTGGGTACCCTTCCTTGAATCCTTAGAAAATGCAGGCAGTTTTATTGTCATTTGTATGTTTTGGGGTGTGTGTGGCTTACAACATAAAGATTTATTTCTTGCTCATGCTACATGTCCATTGTGTATGGCTGCAGGTCTGTACCATCTCCGTTCCAGGACCACGGCTGAAGGCCTAGTCACTACCTGCAATATGCTCATCGTCATCATCAGAACCATTCCGAAACATTGATAGTTTTTGCAAATCATGGTATAACTTCTGTGCTTTCTTTGGCAGAATAAGTCCATACTGCCTGCCAGAATCACCATCTTGCTCCTTTTTCCCTGTTTTGTCTTTATCTTAAAGTTCTTGAACACATACACATACACCCAAGTAATTATAATGTTGTCAAAGATAGTCACATGAAATGGTATGTTCAGTATAAGTAAATATGCATAGGTCTATCCACCAAAGTGGTGGCATTATGGGTGATTTTTATTTTCATCTTTTTAATGTGTATTTTCAAATTTGAAAAAATATTTTTAAAAATCCTTATATCCCAGCTACCTGGATGTAATGTCAGAAAGTTACAGTCTCAGCCTCAGCCCTCCTATCTAACAACTCTCTACAGGACGGGGCTTTGTCTGTCCAGCAAATCCTCTTGTAAATAGAGCACATGTGTGTAATAAATATTCACAGACCAATCCCCTGACCCACTGACCGACCTTTTGTTAGGCACTGCACATGGCTTAGAATCATTCACACCAATGTCACAGAATTGCAAGAGATTTCAGCAATGTTCTTCCCTGATTGCCTGCTCAATGCACAACTCTCCTTGCCTCATTCATGACTGGAGCCCACCTAGTCTCTTCTTAGTCATGTCCCAGAATGGGGACCATAGGGTCGAGAGACCAGCCATTGGTGGATAATTGACTTAATTAAGAAGGTTCATCATATAGAGAGGAAAGATCTATCCCCACATAATTCCCACCCTCAGATCCTAGTCCCAAAATTTATGGCTTCATAGCTTTAAGATCTCATCTCATGGGAAATTAAAGGGAGTGTTGTGTGAGATGAAAAACTGAAGTTCACATTGTTTTCCTGTTATTTTGGTTTAAGAATCTCTTTTAGTTCATCTTAGTTTCCTTTTGTGCTGCTTTGGCACCAAAGATTTTCCTTGTTCTCTATTTCTTTCTCTCCTAGGTGAAACATCATAAACTTATTTCTCCCCAATTTATCCTGGCTACCTTTCTTTGGCAGCCTTACCTGCTCTTTTTTTCCTACCTTATAGGGAACTAGCTTTCTTTGACTTTTACCCTTCTATTTCCATCACCTTTTTTCCTTCTTCAGAACTTCTTGTTCTCTTTCCCTTTTAGGCTCATATTGAAACAGAGACATTATAGTAATGCCCTTCCAAATGTGAATCAAAATAAAAGCAGTACCTTACTTGAAACTAATTTAAAATATTTTTAAAAAATAATATAAAAGCAGTACCTAACTATCAAACAAGTTTATGGGCAAACAAATTGGTTTTTTTAGATTTTCACAATGATGATATTTTAGTGTTTTTTTTTTGCTTATTTTAATTGTAAAATACACACAACATAAATTTTACCATTCTAAAGTGTGTAACTCAGTGACACTAGGTACATTCACAATATTGTGCAACCATCACCACTCTCTAGTTTCAGAACTTTTGCATCATCCCAGATGGAAACTCCATGCCCATTAAGTAGTCATTAGCTATCTGCCCTCCCCCCAGCTTCCAGCAACAATTAAACTGTATTCTGTCACTATGAATTTGCCATTTCTGTATAGTTTATATAAATGAAATCATATAATATGTGGTCTTTTTTGTCTGGCTTCCTTAACTTTGCATAATGTTTTCAAGGTTCATCACCGTTGTACCATTCATCAGTACTTCATTTCTTTTTTATGGCTGGATAATATTCCCTATATGAATATACCACATTTTTTTCATCCATTCACCAGTTTCTGGGTATTTGGGTTGCCTTCCTGTCTTAGCAATTGTAAATAGCGCTGCTATGAATATTTATGTACAAGTTTTTATTTGAACACAAATGCTTTTTTTAAGTATTAATTTTTTTTTCTCCAAAATACAGGCTTATTTGTTTCTTGCTGGGGTAAGAAACAAAAAAAGGGGTGGTGTGCCACTGCTTCGCAGATGCCTGAGCAAAGCTTAGCCTGTCCACTGGTAGTCTCCATCTCTTCCTTGTTCTTTTCCCTCCTGATGATCTCTTTCCCTTTCCCTTACTCTCTTCCCTGCACAATTTGCATGTTTATGGGCTCCACCACCCAGATAATTTGGAATTCATATTGGCAAGTGGATTTCCTCCCCCTTAGCGGTGTTTTTTTGTTTGTTTGTTTGTTTGTTTTAAATAAGTACAATGAATGTGTCCAATTCAGAAAGGTTTTAGGTCTGTTCTCAGCTTCCCCTAAAAAGGCCCCTTTCCAACTCAATTCCAGGAAAACCGGCTCCAGGAGCTCAAGCCAAGAGAAGCCCTTCCTTAGGCCTCAGCTCATAAAGCCAAGGTGTGTCTGGGCCCCTCAACTCTGTCAGGCTTAGAACTTAAGCCTTAGCTTGCTGGCTGCTGCTGTCAGAGTTCAGAGCTTCCTGCCAAGCCCTTGGAAATCTGGGGGCTAGAGAGAAATGAGAGGCATCAGATTACTGCTTGCAGTAAGGAAAGGGGCTGCCCTATCTGACACTCATGTACAGTGTCACTGTGAGGGACCAACAGGCATCATCAGCATTCAGGATCACATCACAAAATACAGTCGGATTATCTTGTCTCCTCTCAGAGATACAGATGCAACTGTCCTTTTTCCCCTTTGCCTCTCCACCTTTTTCCTGGGTTTGCCTTTCCCCCTCCTCCACATCCCCTGTTTTCCCAGATCTGTTTTTCTGCTGATTTTCCCCAAAAAGCTCTCCAGTTTTCTCCTCTCCCTTTGATTCCCTGCCCCCACTTTCAGCCTCCAAACCTTTTCTATCCACTCCCTGTCTCCTTGCCTTTCTCGGTGTGCTTTTTGGATCTGTTTCCTTTGACACTGGTCCCAGGCCCGCTGCCAAGTTTCAGACCCATTAGTGAGGTGCCTTGCTGACTGAAACACAAATCAAGACTGATCCGGGTACAATTAGCAGCTGCTCGCACCTCATCTGGAAAGCATTAGCCAACACTGAGAGTAAAGGGAGAAAAACAGGAGAGAAATATTGATGGCAAACAGAATAGATCTATTTTGGAACATGAAAGGATCCTAACCCAGTAGATGCATAACTGAAAATAAGATACAAATAGACCAAAAGGCCCCCATGAGATGCAAGATGAGTGGCCTGTTAACTGACCTTGGGTATCCTTCAGCAATTTTGCAAGAGATGTAGATTTCACATTCAATTCAGGTGTATAATTCTCATCCAAGAAAAGGGATGTCTTAAATCCAGATATTCAGACCTTGTGTGATCCAGGAGTCCTCTGCTCTCTTGCTTCATACTCTGTTATCTTGGCACTACTTCTAGAAATCTAATGCATTAAGAATTACCTGGCATTGAGTTAAAAATGCAGATTCTGATGCACTAAGACTGAGGAGGGGCCTGAGATTCTGCATTTATAATAAGCTGATCAGTGGAACAAACTTTGACTAAGGGTCAAGGCCAATTCACCTCATGTAACTTTAACCAAATACCTCTTCTAGAGGCATCTCCCAGAAGTACTCTGTCCTCCGTTTTAGCACTCACGATTAAGGGTAAATGATATAATTAGCTGTTTGATGCCTATCTTCCCAACTCAAATGCAAGCTGCCCAAGGGCAAGGACCAAGCCTATCTGGTTCACCTCTCTATCCCCAGTATAAGCCCAGTATGTGGCATATAATAGGTGTTCAATAAACATTTCACAAGTGAATTTTCACAAATGAATGAACCACCTCAATTCTCAGGGCCCATCAAAATTCAGAGAGCCTTCCTAGTCCAGCATTTCTTATCTGTACCTGCCTGGGAGCATTTGATAATTTCCCATGTATTTTAGCCCCTCAGCTGGATCATTAGCTACTTGAAACTAGGACTTTGTCTTTTGAGTTTCTGAATTTTTTTAATGCCCTTCCTTCTCTACCTCCACCTGCCCCCAATCTTAAGACCACCTTCCTCTAGTAGGCATTTAATGTTAGCTGATTTGATTGAGGGACCCTAGGATGATGCCAAGTTCTATTCAGACCTCAATTATAATGCCCAAGGGGTGGCTGAATTTTCACTTGGACCAAAGCCAAGATTTTACATGCCCCAGTAGAAAATGCTTTAATACTACCTAACACGTGGGGTGGGAAGGCTAAGACATTATGTATATATGAAATCAAGCGATGTAATATTCTGAGGCTCCCAAAGCAGTTATAAATCAGGCCACTCAGGAGGGTTAACTGCACGGCTCTGGCCATTACCTCACTCCCATTTTCTCCACTGAAACTGATGGCTCACATTGCAGGGCCTTACTTGCAGACATGGGGGCTGTTGTTCTCTTCTGGGATTAGGCTGACCATTTATTTCAATAGAAAAAAAAAACTGACTTACAGCAGTCTGCCATAGATAGGGGAACCCAGTTTTATTTGGAATTCATCAAAGGTCCTAACTACTTTTCAAACATTCAAGGCTCATGAAACCCAATGTGCCTTTTGTCCTTCCCCCCCCACCATAATCTTAAAACACATGTGTATTTTAAGGGGCATATAAGGCACATGCTTTTAATTTACTTACCCTTAAATCATAAAAATATTGTTATGCAAGATCTGTTTGATGCCTGAAAAACTTTATGAGCATTATTTGGAAATTTAAAAACCTTACTTTCAGGATAAAAACAGGAAGTTGTGTTTTTCCAAAAATACATCGCCTTTAACACAAAAAGATTTGAGGGCCTTTTCAGAATCCTAATTTCAGAGAGCTCACGGGGTTTAGAGCCAGCACAGCTGAAGCTCACACCCCTGTCTCTTCAGTGAATCAAAGCATAGCTGGAAGTCCCAGCATTGGCAGACTTGGGCTGCCACACTTGATTAGACTATGTGACCCTTCAATACCCAACAGTGACAAAGCTTAATCTCTTTGGAGCCTCCCAAGCATATTTTACAACCAATACCCCAGATGCATGTTCAATGCGTATTCCTGCAAAATACCTGGCTGTGGCCCGATTATCTCCTTAAGCAGAAAAGACATAAATCCCAGGGTGTTATACACAACTTTTGAAGTTTGAAAGTACCTGGCAAAGAAAATCCACCAGAATGCAGCTCAAAGATATAGTTCTATGGGGTGGATTTTCAATGATCTGATTGATCTCAAAGTGGGGCATGAGGCAGCAAATGTAGGATATTCCATGTTCCTTTTTAGGGCCTATCCAAAGCTGGCCCTGGGAATGGAGAGCCACCATTTTGGTCTCCAAGTGCGGATTCACTTACAGGTGAAGTGGTAAAATGGGTAGGTGAGTGAGTTTCAAAGCAATGCTGATGTACATATATGCACACAATGTTTATATATAAATGTCCTATATAAACTCAATGAGTGAGTGAACAATAGAGAACATAAGAGATTCTGATGGAAGAACTTCAGTGCATCTAACACAAAGAAGAAACTCAATGAATCGTTATCGAATGAGGAGGGATGGCATGTTGCCAAGAATAGATAACAGGAACTCTAGATCCATGACTGTCAACTCTAAGATAATAGGCTCACTAGTTCCCACAAGGGGACCTGAAAGTTTGGGGTAACAGGAGAACAGAGGACAGCTGCTGAGCAGGTAGCAGTGGCCTAAGCAAGTGGTGAGAAGCAAAGGCAGAGGGAGGTCCATGTCCCCCAGGCTGCTTGGCCTGCCTCCGCATTGTCTTCCCTCTTCTGCAACCTTTGAGCCCAGCCTAAAAGGAGCAGAGCACTGCCTAGGGAATTAGTCCCCCAGGAATGATATTCTGCAACTGAATTAAATACTCAGCTGATATCACTGAGGGCCTGCCATCTGTCAAGTTGTCTCAGAGGCACAGTGGTGGCTAAGATGCAGTCTCGACCCCCAGAGAGTTCACAACCTGGCAAAGGCGAGTAGCCAGCTTCCTTCTTGCCTGCCCAAGATTCAAGGGAGTAAAAATGGAAATGACAGTACAGAAGAGAAATGAGCAAGAGATGGAATCGACAGCAGATGTGAGGGGCTAAGGAAAAGGCAGCATTAAGAACACCGTTCAAGTTTCACAACGCTAGCAAAAATGGAAATTATAGAAGAGAAAACACATTTGAGAGTTTAGGTGCCAGGGCCAGTTTGGAACCTACCTGCTAAGTCTAGTGGGACATTTCTGTAAAATGTCACTGGGAAGGCCTTTCTTTGTTTGTTTCGGAAACAGAAAATGGCCACCTAGAAAGGTCATACACAAGCAGCAGAAAGGAGAAAATAACGAGGTGAAAGAACATGAGAGCCTTGTTGAAGGGATTTATTCTGAGTGTTGTGCAGTCTGAGACCAGCAGAAACAGTTAGCTTTCTTGGGCTGAGCATGCCTAGATCAGAACCAGCAAACACCATTCTGTCTCACTTCTGATCACTCTAAGTATTCTCAAAGAAAGAGTAATCTCACAGCTCAGTCAATTGGATCAGATGTGTGTGCTTCAGTGGGTAGTGGTGAATCTACATATGGAAAATTGTATTCAGAAATGCCTGACTCCAGCACTTAAATTCCGAGGCACACATGGAAGGAATTGAGGAGATAGCCAAACTTACAAATATTCCGCCCACACTGTGTAATATGGTGTCCTGATGCATTTTGGAAATGAAAAGCAGCATGATGGGAAAAATTTCTGCACAGTTAAACATAGACACCTTGAACATGGACTAAATTCTTTATAAGATTTCTGTATCATTAAAGACTTGGCCAATTCCATCATATTCTGAAGAGAAATCAGAGACTGTCACCTCCATCTATCTAGAATGCTTTGGAAAATTCATTATTTTACAGAGCTAAATGGTCCAGAGAGCAAAGTGCCAAAACTTTTTTTCGATTATTTCGAATGAAATCTTTCTCAAAGTCATATACCTTTTCTTAACTTCTTAAACGTGAACTTGATTTTACTTTAAGAATGCCAATTACAAATTATGCTATAATAAGAAAAATACTAGACTATAAGCTTTTTGAGAAATGAGTGCATGCAAAAACTAATGAAATCCAAATAAGGTATGTAGTCTGTTTACTGGCATTGTACTGGTATTAATTTCCTTTCTTCGATAATGGAGTATACTTATGTATGATAGTATCATTGGGGGAAGCTGGGAGAAGGGTACATGGGAATTATTTTTGCAGTTTCTTGGAAGTTTAAAATTCTTCTAAATAAAAAGGTTTTTTAAAGTACCCTGAATTCAGGGACTCTGAGTTATCAAGTGGATAGATAGGAGGAAGAAAGGAAGGAAAGAAAGGATGAGAAGGAGGGTGGAAGATGGACTTGGGACCTTCATAGATCAAAAAAACTATATAGGAGAGAGTGTGGAGTATCAGTATACGTGGAGGCTTTAAATGTAGGCGGGCTCTGAGGTCATACCCCTTTCCTAGCTTTGCAACAAATTTCTTAAACTCTGTGAACCTCCATATGTACCTTTATGGTATCAAGAATAAAAATACACACTGCTGAGGATTAAATTAAACAGTATGCCCAATACACCCAATAGAATATCCACCACCCAGTGGGTACTCAATAAATTGCCTTATTCTAAATGCCTCTAAATAATGTGTGGCTATATGTCTTATTTCTGTAGTCTGTTACCCATCATCAGAATTCACCTCTCAAACCTTAATGCTTCTTGTGTGCTTCCCTGTTTAATTTGCTGCTCCCTGCCGTGAGCCTGATATAGTTCCATATACAATATTAAATAGGCTTAAAATAAGAATCTCATCTGTGAGTAAGGTATTTGCGTCTCAGCCCACAGACACAAATTTTAGCTGCTCAGAGACCTTTTTCTTTTGACTTTCTAGTTTTTGGCTGAGTTCAAGGTGGATGAGTTTCTTAGATGAGTTCCATTTAGGTGAAGCAATGATATTAATAAAAATGACAGTCATCATTTATTGATCATTATAATGCTAACTATGCATCTTGTTTAATTTTCACCACTCTACA
Organism: Eonycteris spelaea; assembly: GCA_003508835.1. Classification (NCBI taxonomy): domain Eukaryota; kingdom Metazoa; phylum Chordata; class Mammalia; order Chiroptera; family Pteropodidae; genus Eonycteris; species Eonycteris spelaea. The sequence goes on along the minus strand of PUFA01000084.1, from coordinate 6,516,734 downwards.
AGGTAACTATTATAATCTCTATACTAGATATTAAGAATTTTATTCCACGACCCAGGTCCAGAGCTAATTATAGAGCTGACATCACAAAACCCTGCTAACTTGAGAGCCCAGACTCCTATCACAGACAATACCGTAGCAGCTTCCTATTCCTTCATTGCAATCAAAAGTACTTTTAAATGGCCCCAGTCCTTAGAGTATGGGAGCTCTGTCCCTTCAATGAGAGAGAGAAAGAGGGGGTTAGAAGAAAATAAAAGGAGAAAAACAAAGTAGTAGTCAAGAATCCAGTTCTCTAAAAAACCTCAAGAGGAGCCAATAGTCCTGGAAACAGCACTATTTTATACTGTAGATCTTTAATAAATGTTGAGTGTTTAAGAAAAAAAGGGGTTCCCTAAACTGTCTAAAGAAAGCAGACTTTCTTATAGAAGAATTCTCCTTTCTACATCCCAAGACCCCTCATCTGCAATGCTGACTTTACCCTTCTGGCAGAGCAGCCAGGAAACATCTCAGCTCCCAGAACGTGAAGCCATAGGGTTTGAATTACATAATTTCCCTTTACAGGCAATCTCTTGGGAATTGTCTACTTTGCATTTTGAAGAATTCCTGTATTCGGTGACTAGACATCTGAAGAAATGCTAATTATCTCACCGGAGGGTCTATAGGTGTTCATTGCTCACGTGCTTAGGCTCACAGTAGGAGCCATGTGGGTAAACAGAAAAATAAAAGAGGGCAGAGAAATTGGGTTAAGAGGCACGGAGAGAATGGGCCTACTCTGTAAGGGAGCAGAGGCCAGAATCCAGTAAGGGTGCAGACCCAACCAGCTGTAAAGTCAGAGGAGTCTTAAACAGAAAAGGTTGCTGGGCCTTGGCATATATTTCGCAATGGGTTGTGGTGTGAGGGATGTTTGAAACAACTGTAAACAGGAACTGCTGTGTTCTTATTAGGAATAATCATTTCTCCAGGCAGAGAAGCGACTTTTGAGGCTGTGCTTTCAACCTCCTTCCTCCATCATGGCCCCAGCCTATCTTCCGCATTGGTCCTATAGTATCCCATTGAGGCTGTCCTTTATGGTTGCTCTTGGAGATTGCTGCTCAGCAGGGCTCAAGAAAAGAAAAAGCCAGCGATTCCATCTGGCCCAGCTGCTCACAAGAGCTGTTTATTCCCGTCAACACTGAGCCTAGTGTAGCCCTCCTCCCTACAGGGTGGCCTTAAGAGCTGTCCAGCAGGCCTGGCAAAGTTTGTCGGAGCCAGAACACTGGGCAGGACTAGAGGGGGTGGGTGTAGGTTCTCAGCAGCCTGAATTTGGAGAGGCAAGAGCTTAACAGAAGGTGGGTTTATGGGAAGAGCATATTAGTGTCTCAGCTACCCTGCAGGGAAGGGCAGATGAATCTTCAGGCCTCAATGCCAGAAGTCATTGTCCAGGGATCACTTTGATTCACTATCATCAGTACAAAGGTGATTAAAATGTAGGCTGTGGCAACAAGCAATATGGGTCAGAATTCTGGTTCTGCTTCTTTTTAAATGCATCTTACTAGGAATTAAAGTAAGACTTGGCAAGTAGCTGAATTAAGGGGAAACAAAGAGTCTTTTAGAAGTCTAGGCATAAGCCAGACTGCTTTGGAGTAGGTGAAGGTCACTTATAAAATTTTTGGATTAAGGAGACTAAGCAAATTTTAAGATGAATATAAAGTCAGTTTTTCACATTTTGCGTTTCAAAAGCTAATGAAATAATTAAATAAATAAGTATAGGCAGTTAGAAAAACAGGAATGGAATTTAGGAGAGAGGTTGAACTAGATTTTCTTCATCATTAATCCATTCATGACCCTATCTTATTTATTTTATTTTACCTTTAATAATATGATGAACACTATGAACCGATAGCCCAGTACAAGAACTAACCACTACTAACAACCTGCACCCACCCAGGGGCTCATCCATATCCCATCCCTCCACATCAGAGGAGACCATAATCCAGGTTTCTATGTCTTTAATTCTTTGGTTTGTTTTCTGTGTTATTACATATATATTCTTGTCTAAAAAGTAAATGATTAATTTTGCTTTTGCTTGTTTTTTTTTAACATTATAAAAAGACTATGCTAATCATGTCTGTTGGAACCTGCTTTTGTCACTCAACATCATGTCTCTAAGATTCATACATGTTATATGTGGCTGAATATCATTAATTTTCATTGCTGTATAATATTCTATTGTGTGAAAATACACAATTTCTCTATTGTCATTGGTCATTTGAGTTTCCATTTTTTTGCTATTCTGAACAGTGAGCTATGAACATTTTTTAAACATATTTCCTGGTTCATATGTATATCAGTTACTCTTGGGCTTATACCTACGGGTGGAATTGCTGGGTCATAAAGCATACAAGTATTCAGCTCTTCAGAATAATGTCAAAGTGTTTTTCTAAGTAGTTGTGTCATTGAGACAAAGATCTGAGAGGTATAACCAGGGAGGTGACTGCTAAAGTCATGAAATCAGAAAAGTTGTCCATGGAAACCGTGTAAAGCAAGAAAAAAGAAAAGATGAGGTCTGATTCTTAAAATTATATACATTCATCTATGTATAGGAGGAAGAGGAGCCAGAGAAGGAAACAGAAATGGGTGGCCAGAAGAAAGGGAGCGCAACAAAGAGAAAAGGGAGTTAAAGATTGGAGATGCCAGCATCAAAGGAGGCTGCAGAGATGACTTGAGAAGTTAAGAAGAGGTCATATATGAACAGGTCATTTTTTTATATGTTCATATAAAAAAATGTTCATAGCTTCTTTAAGAAAGCTGTTTGTGAGGGTGGAAGCCAGGTTTCAAGGGAATTGTGGGTAAGCTTGAGGTAGGCATGGGTAAAGAGAAATACCATAATTATCAATACCACTCGGCTAAGTTGAACAGCCAGTTGAGATATATAGACAGAGGTGATAGCAGAGTTGAGACATAGTATTCAATATGTTATTTTTTTAAGATGGGAAAGATGACATGTTCCTAGATTCTGAAGTAGAAGCCAGTGGAAAGGAAGAGATTGAAGAAGAGAGGTTATTATAGATGAAGGTCTTCTAAGAGTCGAGAGAGACTGAAGCACAAGTTTGTTCTGGCAACTATTTCTCTGAGACAGAGAAGATAAATCTTTAACATGCATCAAAAGTTATCACCATCATAACAGCTAACATTTATTGAGTATGCCATGAAAGATCCTATCCTAAGCACACAACACATATGATCTCATTTAATCCTATGAACAGTCCAACGGCATTGGGTATTTTTAAGTCTCTCTTATCATTTGAGACTTTTATAAGGAAACTGAGGCTTAGTGACATGACTAGACCAGGCTAGATGATTGAGGCCATGTTCTCTGAAACTTTATTTATAAACTGAGAATTAGGAAGCAGAATGACCTTGTATAAAATAGCAAAAGCTTAGGGCTGAAGGAAATCAGAGATGTGAGAGGAATGGAAAAGGTTGAACTAGGAACCCTGGGTAATGTGATCAGGAATCAGATGAAGAGGAAAGGGAAGTGAATATATGGGGCTCCTACTGTATTTCAGGCTAAGTGCTAGGTCCTTTACATACGTTGACTTATTTTAATAGAAATAAATAAAAAGACAACTAAGAAATAGCAAGGAATCAGTGGTGTTTGGAAAGCATGCAGGTGTAATGGAACTATGCAGTCTGGGCTTTCTCTAGCATGTTCAAACACCAGGAGCAGGGATCTGGAGAAGACAGCGCAGTTGAGCACAGGTTGGTGGCACACATAGTGGAAGCCGAGAGGCAAAGGGATGGAAAAGACCAGAAAGAATCACTCATTGGCTGACCATGGGGTCTCACATGGGGAGGAAAGCAAATGAGGTTGTTGGGACAGATAGCTGAGTAGGATAAGATCAAAGACTAAATTTCACAAAGAGGGTGAGAGGGTCAGTTTATCATTGGTGAGCGGGAATGGGGGAGAGGTGAGAGCTTAAAGCACAGGAACTTTTGTGGTTTGAGATCCTAGAGGTTGAGCAGCTGAGCACTGACAGGTTTGCAGTGTGCTCACGCAGGTAGGTGCCAACAGAGAAGAGGATGTAGGTGAAGGCCACTGGGACACCAGAAGTCTGGGCTATGTATAGCACCTTGTAGCTTATGTTATTTTATAATTTTCATAACAACCCAATGGGGTAGGTGTTACCAGAGACATCACATGGATGACTAAACTTATGTCCCTCAATTTAGAAGAAGCAATGCTGAGATATGAACCAAGTCCTGTCTCCAAGTTCCTCTCTTCCTCTTTTTTGCTTGCAACTCCAACTCACCACACATCAGATCAAATCACATATCCAAGAAGATCTCACCTCTCAAAACTGAGTCAGGTGCCCTTCTGGGATTTCATGATTCTGTCACCTTGTCTCTCAACTGCTCATGTATTTGTTTCTTACTAGTCTAAAGGAAAGTGACTATTTCCAGTGTCTGGCACCATTTCTAGCCCAGAATGGTTCAATCAACGTTTATGGAATTAATTAATATATTTGAAAACAACAGACTGGGCCCAGATGCATACCAAGCCGGGAGTCTCCATGTCCAATAAGTTTGGTTTGAGAAAAAAATGGTTCTCTATAAAAATAAGGTAACTGTGGCAGAGTGGCAGAGGCTAATAGAAGGGCAGCCAAGACAAGCATCGGAAGGGGCCTGAGAAAAGGTGAGCTTATCTGGATAGTAATGAGTTCAGAAGAGAGCAGCAGATACAACTTAGTACTGAGTTTATATGTGCTTAATTCCTTAAATCATTAATTAATCAGACGTCCCAGTTTCCTCAGAGGCCACCAGATAACACCCTAGTTTATCTTAATTCTGTCACTCCCTCCTCACCCTAGCCACGCCCCAAAGGAAAACAAAGGGAAAGAGTCTCGGAACCCCCTCCTTACTTAACCACCTACCACTGCCTCACTTCATTCCAACTATCACAGCCTTGCTTCATTTCAAGTTCCTCGCCCAACCTTCCCTGTCTTCCCCCAATTCCACCAAATCTACCACCCGCCTTGTATGCGCCCCCCTGCACGCACCCCTCATGGCAGTCCATCCCCAGGTGAGTAGCTACATTTCCTCTCTCCCTGGCTGCTTCTCCTCAGTTTCCCAGACCGTGAGAAGAGAAAAACCTGTTTTCACTTAAGGCTTTGGTCACACACAGATGCCTTTTCCATTACTCTTGTTTTTCCTCTTGAAGTGTAACATTTCCAATTAACTCTCCACAGGGGAGGAGGCCCTACATTAACCACTCCCACATGGGTGGGGGAAGGGTCCTTGGAGGCCTGCCCTGGACTGCCTGCTGCTGACCCCTAAACAGGCTGCAACAGGAGCTTCCTTAGCTTTAGAGTAGGGAGAGTGACCCTGTGATAGTTTGAGGACATGGGCAGGTTTGCCCACCTTTGTGGCTAAGGTCTGTGCAGTGGATACTCTTATAAGTTCCTTTACTGATCTGGACATCCTGAAGGTAATAAATTTACCTTGTCTATTGAGGACATGGAATTAATCTTGCTCTTAGAACCTAGGAGAAGGGTTAGAAAACAGACTGTAACATACCCATGAAAATCAAAAGCATCTCCTCATGGAGCTTCACTTTTGTGCATACCTCAATAGCATATAATTTCCCCCACAAATTATAGTAGCGTGTAAGTGAAAATGTTAGAGTCCATTTTGTACCCTAGGGAGAATTTATATCATTGCCCATATATAAGAAAATACACAAAGTTGCCTTGAAATCTGGATGCCGAGCTGTTAACTCAATCACTAGTCGGAGGTGGGATAGCCCCACATACAGGAAGTTCAAATTTGTACCTCAAGGAAATGAGAGAGTGGCATTTCATGGGTCCTGAAAGTTGGTCAAAATTGTCAAAATCGCAAGTGCTAACTTGTAAATGTCAGGCGTTAGCTGTGGTAAGTCCTTGGTATGATTTCAGCATGCCAGGAGTTGTACTGGGAATCACTGTGAAGTTTGTCAGATGGTGATCCCCATGAATTTGCATTACATCAGAACTGCCATGGAGAAATCCCATCTGTGTGGACTGCCCAGACTCCATCTCTTTACCTATTTGAAGCTCCACTTCCAGAATCCTTGATACTAGGTCTCATGGGCAGGAGATTGACCTGACAGATTCTGGGGATGGGAAAAAGAATTGAAGCAATATTCACTTTGGTAGCACGAAGAACAATAGTCACAGGAACTGGGCAGTGAGAAACAGCAGGGGGATGAGAGGAATTTAGTTTGAAGGGAGGGACTAGAGATTCCTGTCAAATGTGAGGCCCTGAGAATTCTGACAAGTGAAGGACACATGCTGTTTATAATCTTAAGTAGGCTTGATTACACCTTGAAAGCTCGGCCCACCCAGACACCTGGGTCCAATTATCTAGGGCTCCATCTACCCAGAAAAGAAGCTGCATCTGGCTCTGATTCCCAGCCTGACTTCACTCTCTCCAGATGCTCATCCCTTTCTGACATGAATTTTAAAAAATACAGGTGGTAGAAGGGGCCCTGGCTGTTGACATGGACCCTCCAGAAATATGTTCACTGTTTCATATTTTATATCTGCCTTAAATTTTACCACCAGTAACTTATTCCTCTGCACAGTTCACCCTGGTAACAGTGTCTGCACACTGAGGTACTTCCCTTGCGCCCCCCATTCCCCCCCGCTTTATTGAGATATAATTAACATATAACACTGTGTACATTTAAAGTTTACAGTGTAATGGTTTGATATAGTAAGTATGTCCTGCAAAATAATTACTACAATAAGGTCAGTTAATTCACCTCATGTAGTTACATTTTTGTGTATGTGTGGTGATAAGTTTTAAGATTTACTCTCATAGCAACTTTCAAGTATGCAACGCAGTATCAGTATCGTTAACTATAGTTGCCATGCTATACTTTGGATCCCCAGAACTTATTCTCCTATAACCGGAAGCTGGTGCCTTTTGACCATCTTCACACATTCTCCCTCCCTGAATTTGTTTTTTAGCTTTTGAGTTGTATGAGTTTCTTATATATTTTGAATATTAACCCCTTATCAGATATATGATTTACAAATATTTTCTCCTATTCTGTAGGTTGCTTTTTCATTTTATTGATGATTCTCTCTCCTGTGAAAAAGCTTTTTAACTTGTTTATTTTTGCTTTTGTTCCTTGTGCTTTTGACGTCATATTCATAAAATCATTGCCAAGATCAATGTCAAGAAGCTTTTTCTCTGTGTCCTAGGAGTTTTATGGTCTTCTATTTAAGTCTTTGACTTTTGACTGATGTGAAATAAGGGTCCAGTTTCATTCTTTTGTAGTGGATTATTTTAAGAGCATAAAGGTGATTTAAAATCCTTAGGAAATAGAAAAGTGGATCAGGCAATATTCATTGCAGTCAGATCACATTAATGGGTGCTTTGGAGAGAAAATAGAAAAAAATATGGTCTTCGATATCTAGAAGCAAACCTTTCAAATGGAGTGGCAGAATTCACCCATATGGACAGGAAAATTAGATGCTTAAGCACAGAGGCTAGATGAGGAGGAAACCTGGATCTTCTTTTAATAGGGTAGTTAGGGAAAGCTTCTTTGAAATGATATATTTAAACAGAGGCCGGAAGAATGGAAAAGAGCTGACCTTACAAAGAACAGATGGAAATTCTTTCTGGAGAGAGGAACCCTAATGTGCAAGTCCCTGAGGCTAGAATTTGTTCAAGGAATTGAAAGACCATTGTGACTAAAGCTTAGTTTTAAAAACATAATGAGAGGATTCTGGGAAAACATGGCGGAGTGAGAGACGTCCTCAGATCTCTCCCCTTGAAACAACAATAAACTAAACATCTAAAACTCAACAAAAAAAACACCCGAACTGTACACCAGTATGTCTGAGTGTGGGATCTGCACATAATAGCTACCATCGGTCAGAACCCCAGGTGGTGGCAATGGACTGGGACAAATGAAGAAGCTGCCTCTAATAGCCGCAGGAGCTCCTTGCAGGAGGAGGGTGAGGGGTGAAGGTGCAGCGACTTTCCTCATCGGCCCTGCCTAGAAGTGCCGGGACTTTTCTGCACAGCTGGCTACAGGGCTCAGTCATCAGGGCAGAAAGCAGAGAAGCGGGATGGGACAGCAGAGAAAGAACAGTTGATTTCTACCAGCTGTGGCTGCAAAACTGAGACTGAGCTGCAGCCCCCAACTCCCAGTCTAGAGGGCTCCTCCCGCCATACCCTCCAAGACTGATCACTGCGGAGCCCCAGGGAATCTGAGCAAACGCTACCAAAACTGTCTCTAACACTGACAGGGACTGAAACTGAGAGTAGCGAGTGTGATTAAAATCTACAAGACAATAAAAGACATTAGGTTTCATATAAAGCAGGGATCCAAGAGGCTTCGACACCACCTACTTTAAACAAAAAGAAAAACACCTTATTTGCAGCAGGCTAAAGAGAGACCTTTATATAATAAATCTTTCTGGAAAATAAAAACATAATGAGATAATACTACATATTAAGTTTCATGTACTGCATTTTTACTTAATGTAAATGCATTTCTTATGTTATTTTCTTTAAAAAATAGTTTTAATGATATAATATTTTATAAGTGTAATACAATTTGTATAACTATATCCCTAAAAAATAGTGTCCAACTTTTTGTTTTTACAAATAATGACAGCATAGACAGCTTTATACATAACTACATAAATATACATATATACATAATTTTTGTCTGAATTTCTTATTTTTCTTCAGGAAAATTGCCAAGAGTGAAACAACTTTTTGGTGGATAAATGTTTTCAAACCAAACTGCTCTCCATAAAGTTGGCCTATAGTACTGTTTCACCAGCAGTATATGGAGTCCATTTGAGAGACAGTAATAATTTGAGTAGGATTTTAAAATGTTAACTATTAAATAGAAATCCTTGATGTGGAAACAATTGACTTTATTAAGAAATGTCAGAAATTGTTTCAAAATATGTAAACCTGAATATATATAAGAATGAGTGTAACATAAAAGTGTTATCTCAAATCAATACATGGCTTTGGGAAAATTGTTTACTTGGAAAAAACCAAAATTGTCTCCTTACCACATACCATATACTGAAATACGTTCCAGATGGATTAAAGAGGTAGATTTAAAAAAAAAAAAAAAAAAAGGTAAACCATAAAAAAAAAACTCTTAAGAAAATATAGTGCATACTTATCATATTATAGGGAAGTGAAGCAAAAAAGCCAGGAAAGAAAAAAGAAAGGAAGATCTTACTGCATAAAATTCAAAACTCTTTTATTTTAAAAGTCCTATCAACAACAGTTTATCCTCTGAGGATAAAATAGGTACACTAGGAAGTTTCTTTTTTGTTTTTGTTGTTGCTGTTTATTTAGATATGATTGACAATACAACATCATATTAGTTTCAGGTATATGACATAATTATTCAATGTTTGTATATATTGCAAAAGGATCACCATAAGTCTAGTTAGCAATCATCACCATGCAGAGCTACATTTTTTTTCTTGGTGATGAAAACTTTTAAGATCTACTCTCTTATAGGAGATTTCTTAATAGTAATAGCTAATGTGTATTGAGTGTCTGCCAGGCACTCTGCTAAGCACTTAATTTACTTTTTATTATTTACTTCTGCCAAGTGAATACTATTACTATCAACCTCTGGCTCGAAGGTGCTGGAATCACCAGCAGTAAGTAGTAAGCTAAGCTGAACCTGGTGGTCTCAGTCAAGGTCTCAACTTACCCAGGACACTTACTGGCCCCAAGACTCTGCTCCTCACTCTCCTTTTCCACAACTTCAAGAATAGGCCTGGCCTGCTTGCCAGTCACCTGCCCACCAATGGCCATAGAATAGCAAGCACATTGTGATCTCAGTAGTGCTGAGGCCAAAGATGGCCATTTTGTGGGCAATGGTCCCCTCCTTCTCCTCTACTGTCTAAGCCAATCCAGGAGAAGTCACCATAGAAAAAAAAAAAGAAAATATTATTTGAGCTTGTATCACAGATCCAAAAATTATCTCCTCTGAACTGAGACAGAAAACTAATAATGTTTATCAAAAAAGATTATACTTGTCGGCGAAGAGTCTTTTTCAGGCTGTAAGATAAACAAAGGAAATTGCTGGCTGCCTCTGGGCTGGTCCCTAGTCAGGGTGTCTGCACAGGGCTGATACTGTGTGCTTTGTCCACCCCTGGAGAAAACAGGTGGCTGACTTCATCCAACTTCCAATCCTGCCCAGATAGGCACCAGCTCTCAGACACAGACATCTTCCTTCATGTATTTTTATTATAAGAAGCTATTCAAGGACAGTTAAGGGAGTAGAAAGAAATGATTTCTCAGAAAAGATTTTAAAGGCTAAATATGTATAATATTGTTAAACAGTGACTAATACTGGCCCCTTCAGCTCCTTGTGAACTCCACTGGGCCAAGGCATTGTTTAGGCTGGCCTACCGGCCAAGGATTGGGAGATTGCTCACCCCCATGTGGCCTTCATCCATCAGCTGTCTCTTCCTCATTTACTTGTGGAAAGAGCACAGACCAAGACTTGGGTTCAAATTCTGATGCCACTTATTAGCTGTGTGGTCTTTAGCAAAATCTTTAATTTAAGACTTAATCCTATATCTCAGTGTCATGATAAAGGGATAATAATTCTTCCTCTTGGAAATGGTTCAAGGATTAGTGTTGTAAGGTATTCCATAAATGTTAACTTATTTTCAGCATTAAACTTACCTCTCCTACTAATTTTCCTGACTTCTCTTTCTGTCTCTCTCTGTATCTTAATAATAAAGAAAATCAGCAAAGTAATAAAAGCATGTTGTTAAAAAAATAATACTAAAGGGACAATAACAAAAAGCAACAATTACTTCTTCCACCCTTCTCAAACCTAGCCATGCTCTACAGAAATAACTAGTGAACATTTTCTTCTGGTAGTCATTCCCATATCTCTGATAATGTGCTTCTATCACCTTTTTCTTTTCTAAATAAGGTATGCACATGGTTTTTAAAAAGTTTAAAAAGAACCATCTGTGGCTGCCATGAAAACGTGCCTTTCAGGTATCTGAAATATTGACCAAAGGCCCCAGGTGCTGTGCTCCAAAATCCATCCCCATGCATAGAGGCCACGATTTAAGTATGACAGGGATACTAAGGCAGGCGCATTCTTGGGAGAAGTGGGACTCCTCAGAAAGGTGATTTTCACCCGAGAACTGCACATGAGTTTTGCTGAAACTTCCTTAGACTGTACTTCATCTAAGACTTCCTGCCCAATCTTTCTTCCTCCACAGATCTTCGCATCCCAGAGGAGACCCAGCTTCCCAACCTCCTATCCTCTTCTGTCTTCCTCCTCAGTTTCGCTCACAACTGTTCCCCAGTAAATCTCTTGCACATCTAATTGTATCTTGGCATCTCAGAGGACCTAACACAGTGGTGCCAGGAGTGGTCTGAGAATAGGGGCAGTAAATAGAATTCTGAGGCTGTCTTTCAATGACCAGTGGCCCAAGAGGGCACCATCGTAAATGACACGTGTGGCAGAGATGGTCACACCTTTCCATCCAATCATTGAAGATTTCACAGAAGATGAAAATGTCTCCACAGAGGGAGATGCCATGGCAGGTGAGATGAATCAGGTATTTGAAAAACCGGGGGCAAAATAGTGTCTACAAAGACATTGGAGTCTCTGGTTAATACTAAGATGTATTGACTTCCTGCAGAGAGCTAATGAGAAAGAAGATCATTAGTAAGCAGTTAAAGACTAAATGTGAGAGCCAGAAGTCCTCTTTGGTAGATTACAAAGATGCAGCTAAGTGTAGAATGAGAAAAAAATGAATCTTATAGTTAAAGTTGCAGAGCTCCAGAGACATTTGAGAGCTCAGGCAAGGCAAGCCCGCTATGCTAAAATCAAGGCCCTCGCTGGAAAATACAAGGACCACGAAACATAGCAAGGGGTCATCTGATGTTCCTGAACATTGTGGTTCTATAACCACCACTTCCTTAGACCTTGAGAGTTTGCAGAGGCAGCTCGCTCCTTAGAGGTAGCATATCTCCTGTGCTGGAAGGTGCTGCAGAGGTCCCTCCCCCTTCCAGAGCTGCCCCCAGCTCCTCTCCTGGATGATAGGTCAATATCTAGGGCTAAATCTCAATATAAGTGGTCTGGAGAGGTGCTGGCCTTGATAAAAGATGAACAAGACAAAGCAGATGGGCAGCCAACAAGGCTGCTGCTTAATATCTATAATCAAAAACCATCCAGAAAGATGGATCCAGGGCTTAAGGAAGTCATCCTAATAAAAGTTATGATCTCTTGTTAAGTTCCCAGACCAGAGCCTATTTTCAGATCTAGAACCAACTGAGTCAGGAGATGTGACATCATAGAAAGTATATAGATCCCTAAAGGGATCTATAGCCATTTACTCCAATTACTGTAAACTGCAGAAAGGGAGGTACCCAAATATTTTAAGGACTGTTGGTTGCAAGGTCTTAGTAGATATTGATGCCCAGAAACCCAAAGCATCATCATCATGCTTCCTCCACCCTCATTAGAATACTATGGGAACCACGCAATAATAGAGTCCTGGCTAAAGTCTGGCTCTTAGTGGGCCTGCAGATAAACCAAGGTAAGGGGTCACTTCCCCAGTGTCCAAATGTGTAATTGGAAATTATACACTTGCAATTAAACCTACCCCCTCCTGGCATCCTTAGTCTGTTGAGTAGAGTTATTATAGTGGATAAAGCAAAATGGAAATGTCTGAAACTTCCCCCTACCACCTCTAATACTGAGCCAAGATAGTAAATCAAGATCAGTATCATATCCCAAGGGGGGAATGTTGCAGAAATTATGGCCAACTTTAAAGACCTAATGACACATCTTCATTTGATTCACCAATCTGACCCCTTCAAAAACTTGGAACCTACAGAATGACCATAAACTACAAGGACAACCAAGCTGTAGCCCTGACTGCACTACTGGGACTTCACTGATCTTCTGGTTTGAATCCATTGTTTTCTAGATATCATTTTTTTTTCTTTCTACCTTCAAATACCACCTTATGAAAAAATATCCAGGGGGTAAACTTTAAAAATTTTTTGGCATTTATGGTTGAATAAATGTCTTTATTCAACCATCATACTTGATTGATGGTTTGACAGGGTATAGAATGGGTTAAAACTGTGTGAAAGCATTGCTCCATTGTTCTCGATACTCAATTATTTCTGTTGAGAGATCTGATGCTGAATCTAACCCAATTCTCAATTTTGTTAGTGTTTGGTTTTTGTTTCTTAGAAGCTTTTGGATCTTCTTTTTCACCTTGATGTTCTCAAATTTCTCAAATAAGTGTCCAGGTGAGCACCTTTCTCATTCACTATGCTTGGGACTTTTAATATGAAGATTCATGTCCTGTGGCTTTGTAAAATTCTCTTCTTTAATTTCTTTAATAATTTTTCTTCCATTTTCTTTTGTCTCTAATCTTGATATTTCTATTAATTAGATACAAGTACAATTGGGGTGACATTTATTGTCCCTCATCTTTTCTCTCATCTTTTGTATAATTTTTGTCTTTTAAATTCTACTTTCTGGAAGATTTCCTCCATATTTTACTTTCCAACTCAGAAAGGAGATTTATTATTACTTTATTTTTCAGGCAGCCATAGTTTTATGCATTTTTTAATTAAAATTATTGGGTTGACATTGGTTAATAAAATCAAGTAGGTTTCAAGTGTACAATTCAATAACATATCATATATATGTGTGTGTATATATATGTGTGTGTATATATAATATATGTATATGTATAATATATATGTATATTATATATAGAGAGAGAGGGCAGTGTGTGTTCACCACCCAAAGTTAAATTTCCTTCCATCACCATATATTTAAGCCCCTTTACTCCATCTACCTCCGCCCTAACCTGCTTCCCTCTGGTAACCACTTACCCACTGTCTGTGTCCACGAGTTTCTGTTTGTTTGTCATGTTTGTTTGTTGCTTTCAGTTTTATATCCCATATATGAGTGAAATCATATCATTCTCAACTTTTTCTGTCTGACTTATCTCTCTTAGCATGATGATCTCAAGATCCATCCATGTTGTCACAAATAGCAGTATTTCTTCTTTCCTTATGGCTGAGTAATATTCCATAGCACATATTTAAGTATTTTTAAATAGCACCTCATTCTTGTTTTACTTAAGCTATTAAAATTATTATACTCTCAGAGATATTTGAAAAATTGTGGCATTCATAAAATAAGACTTGTTTTAATTCTATTTGATCCTCTGAATTTTCTCCTGCTTCCAATTCTTTCATATTATTTATCCTCATGTTTATCCTTCATATGATAAGATCTTTGTTCCTCATTCATATTTAAATATAAGACAGCAGGTAGACATATTGGGAGCTCTATACACAGGTAGAGCAGATCAAAAGGGAGTGTTTGTTTACTCTAGAGGTGAAGGGACACTGAACAGGGCATTATGCTTTGAAATCCCTAAATGACAGGCCGACTTCCAAAATACCTTGCTTTTTTCTCTCTTTATTAAGGCCCTGGCCTCTCTCCTAATGCCTGGAGCTTCTCCAGGGTTCTACAGGACAGAACGGCTCCCCCCTTGGCTGCAGCCATCTCTGGGTATATATTCTCCACTCTGTCTCCTCCAAACTGCTTCATCAGTTACTAGTCTTTCAGCTACCTTTAGTCTTCCATGAATATGGTGAAATCTCTTGCGCCCATATGCTCCCCCTCTTTCTATCTTGGTTAAAGAAAATTGATAACTTTTTATTATTCCTTTAGTATCATTTAACATATTTTGGGGAGGGAAGACAAAATGTGTGTGCCCGACCAAGCATCTTGAGCCAGAGGTTTCTAGCTTAATATCATTACTTTCCAAAGCCTCACTCAATTACAATTTTACTGCTACCTATATATAATACACATCAATTAGACATTAATATCTTTCATATTAACCTATCCTTTTAATTTCTACTTTTACTCTCCAATTTTGATTCTCACTACATGTCAACTGAGTGATTATAATAACTACCTAACTAGTTACTCTAGGTTGATGTCACTACCATCTTTGATAAAGCATAACTCTGATCATGTCACTTTTCTGCTCAAAAATTTATAATGCTTTGTAATAACTAAAATAAAAACTCAAATTTGCCTAGCAATCCTATCTATCTCTGTTATCAGATTGCTTCTTCCTCCTGCATGTCCCTTCTTTCTATCTCTATAGCTAGAAGTGTTATTCCTTTTTTCCTTTATTCACACCACAGCTAACCTCCTTAGGTTACCTAGCTAAGGTACTGCCTCCTTCTGGAAGACTTCATTGATTTTTTTCACTTCCTCCCCATGCTTCTCCATGCATCCCCACACGTCCGGCCTCTCCCAGAACTCTGGCTGAGCCTCTCTTAGAGCATCCATTTACCAAAGGCCCGTATGAGCTTCCTGAGGGCAGAGACCTGCCTTATTGACGCCATGTCTCTATGACCACGCAGAGTGGCTGGCACGTAATAAGAATTTAGGAATTATTTGTTCAAACAAAATAACTGAATTTGCTTTTCTCATTTTTTAAGACCGTCTAAGGTTGCAATGCAGACCTCCAACCACTGCATTTAGTGTTTGGCATGTGATAGCATTCGAAAATTATTTGGCAAATGATTAGGTGCTATTACTACCTTGTTTTTCCCTAGGGAAATTTTAAATTCCCTGCAGTTTATCGCCTTAGTATCGACCAGCTAAATTTATGCTCAAGTGCTAATAGAAAAGGGCTGAAATTCAGGTTCTCAAAAAGTGAAGATTTGAGTTGAGGCGATTTAGAAACCTAACCTTTATTATCTCAAAAGACCCCACCAGCCAGCCGTTAGCCTAACTGAGCCCCCTGCCTATCTGGATAGTGGAGTTGGAGATTCCAAAAATCAAGGGGAGAGAGGGAGAGCCAGGGACAGCACCAGGGGGGCAATGTTTAAATAGCTTGGCTGCAACCCTATGAAACAAGGAAGGTGATCACTGTCCAAACAGCCCAGCGGTGACTAATGTGGAGGCATTCAGGATGGCGATGGGTCTCAGAAATAGAGTAAGTCCATGGTGACCAAACATAAACATGAATAAATACTAGCAATTGTTCTGATAGTTATATCTCCTCAACACAGCATGTATCCATCATTATTTGTTTGATTAATTAAGTCACTCTAGGTAAAAGTTTGTGGTGATAAGTAGACCAAATCTACTAGGTAATAAACCAAGTGCCGTTTTTTGTCCTACGTACCCACAAACTCTCTGCTAGGCAAATTCTTTTTAATTGGATGTACTTGAAGGGGAAATAGAAACTAAGCGCACATGTGTGTTTGTATATTTGTTATGCATATGTGTGCATGGTGGAAGTTGAATTAGACACAGTCCTAAAGACATCTTTTTTCCTATCACTCATCTTTCAGTTCGCAAACCAGAAGCAGGTTACACAATCTTCTCTCCCAAGATGCTTCAAGGTATTTCTTCAACACCTCAGGGCTTTCATCAAAGTTTGTGGCCACTCATAGGGTTAAGCTAGGGCCTTTCAGGTAAAAAGCCAGAGAATTTGGGCTCTAGGGAAAAGTCTTTTGAGTGGGGTGCCAGGAGGGGAAGGAGACTTTCTAGTTTCACCACTTTTCTCCCTTGGCTTTTCGAAGTAAGATCTTGTTGTGGGGCCCAGGGGCCTGGAGCCATGAGAGGGGTTAGCAAATGTTTCCCCTCAGTGTTTCTGAGGGGTTCCTGACAGAGCCCATCAGAGCTGCCTTTTATCATTGCTGCACGCTTTAGTGCATCTGTCATGGCTCACAGACATCGTGTTCCCTGCTGGATTAATCCTGCCTGCATTCATACTCAGGATGTGGGACACCGGGAGAGTGGGGACAGGGGAAGGAGTGGGGGAGAGTGGGGGAGGGTGCAGAGAGAAGGGAAATAAGGTGAGAGGAGAAAAAGAAACTTTGAAAGTACCAAATAACAGACCGAGAAAGAAAAAAAATATTAATTTGCAAAATCAGGGGAAAAATACAGTTTTGACAATTTAAAGCTAAAAATCTAAAAAGAGAACAAAGGACTGAAAAAAAATGGGTAAACCCAAAGTTCCAGAATGAGAGGAACATTCAATTTGGGAACATGGGAACAGAAAGACTCAAGCTCTAGGCTAGTGCTAACAGAGATGGTTTATTTCTTTATATATACATATATATATAGCAGATTGACCATCCACTGATAACATTCTTTCACTCAGTGCACCTTTAGTGAGGGCCTGTTACATGTGGGTTCCATGCCAGCCATACTTGGAGTTCTCACATGCTCACTTCTGCCATAAATTTACTCTAAGACTTAGAGGAGATTTAATGTATCAGAGCCTCAGTTTTACTTTCTGTAAAACTCGTACCCAAATCAAACCTATTGGAAAAACACTTTGACATTCCCTCTGTGATAGATGTGTTAGAACGAAAAGGACTGCTGGCTTGGCACACAGTGAACTCCTGTTTTAAACGTGTTGTGCATGTTAACGCCACAAAGAGCCTCCCCATCTAGACTGGCTGACCCTTTATTCCCTTCCAGTGCTGTGGTTCTGAGAACCTAGCATCTTGCGTAAGACAGGCACAGACACGTGAGGCCTGTCACTCTGAGTGAGCACCTTGAGAACAGAGACAAATCTAGTTCATTTCTATTTCTTCTCTGCATATCAAACCTGATACATAATAAGTAGTCAGTTTTCTTTTCTTTCTTTCTTTTTCTTTTTCTTTCCTTTTCTTTTTCTTTTTCTTTCTTTTATTATTATTGGAGAAGGATCAGGAAAGGCATCAGAGAATCCATTAATATGACTGGGCCTTGAAGCTTGACTGTATGAGCTTCATTTGGCAAATAGATGGTATGTAATAAAAGAAGCTTAGTAAGTCTGTGGAGAGGAAAAATAAATCAGATGGGAATAAAATAAATTGCACTGAGAAATGAAATGCATGCTAAATTCAAGGAACAGAGAGTTTGTCGAATGTGGCTAGATCAGTGTCTCCCAACGTTTGTGTTTATAAGAACTACTGTAGGAACTAGTCTTGACATACAGATTTCTGAAATCTCTACCTCCAGAAATCTGATTCGGTAGCCCTGAAGTCCAGCAAGGCTATCTGCATTTTAAACAAACACTGCCAGTTTATTTTCTTACAGGTAGTCTGCAACCCGCACTTTGAAAAGCATAGGCCCAAGGCTTTTCTGTTGGGGGGAGGGAAGTGGGGAGTGGCTCGAGAATGTGGAAAGATGAGACCAGGGTTGGTTGTGAAGAGTTTGGACTCTGTCCAGGAGGGGAGCCCTGCAGGCTTTCTAAGCAGGGGAGTGACAAGGCCAGATCTGTGATGGAAATCAACTGTTCTTACCAAAGCTCAGGGCGTTTTCTCTTTGCTTCTGCTCCATTAGATATCATTGCTTCAAGGGCCTTGAACAAATAACGTTCCATTAAAACCTCGAGGTTTTGTAGGACCCAGAGTTCCAGTTACCAGTGGAATGTGAAGTTCACAGGCCGGGTTCAGGCTTGCAAGGAGAGGATTAATTAGGTAAAAAGGCAGTTGCACACATAAGTGGGTGCCCACACCCCAGTCCGGTCTGGTGTTTTGGTACACTCATTCAGGCATACAATACTCTTTTCAGTTCTAAGCGCCACCTCTTGAAACAAGTTAAAAAGCAAGTTCCAAGTGAGATGCCCAAGTGCTGTGTTTTACACAGACTAATGATCAACAGCCTTCTGTGTTTATGGTCCTGGCAACCGCACTGGGCTCACACAGCTAAGGACACTATAGAAAAGAGTCGCTGTACCTAACATCTGACTACATAGTAAGTGCTGAAAAATATGTTTTAGATTAAAAAAAAAAGATTGCTTTACTGACATTACTCATATCTAAAAATGTGTGCCTCGTGGTTTTTTTTTACGTTAAAAAAATGCCATGTTTCATTGTGTTGAGACAATGAAATTAAAATTAATATTTATAAAGTGTTTTACCCTTTGAAAAACACTTTCACATTAATACCTCCACTGATTTTCAAAATCTTCTGAGATGGATACTATCATTAACCCCATTATACAGGTAAGAAAACAAACTATACAGCTTAGTGGTTTGTTTAAAGTCATACAGCTGGAAATTGTGGCTCCAGCAGTCAATCTCGGGTCCTCTGATCCCCAGATCCATGTTTTTAGGGTTGTTGAAAAAAACTCTGGCTATCAGTGGGAATGCAGGTATGTCATTATCAGACTCACACCTCAACTACATGCTACAGCTCAACTTCACAGCTAGTTGCCTCAACGTTTTGTTCATTTCAAATATCTTTGACAGAGAGGCGGATGAGGTCATGCAGACCACGTCCCAGTTGATGGTTGACTAGATTGGGAACACGCTTGCCTATGAGAATTAAACTATAAAGGTAATTCTGATAGACAAGAGACATCCTGAGTCATTTTTGAGGTAGAATGGCTCTCAAACCAGTAAACTGTCTTAAAGCATATAAGAAATTATGTGGCAAGCAGAAAAGGGAGTTGGTCATCACCCCAGAGATGAATGTAGCAAGACCCACTGAGTTCTACTTAGGGGAAGATGTTGCCTTGACCCATGCAGATGTAGTGGCATGGACAGCTTCATAGTGATAAGAGATGCCATTCAGCAGCTGGACCAAAAAATCTAACCCTCTTGTGTTATTTCCAAGCTCACTGAGGCAACTCAAGAATTTGACATCCCTTTTTAAGATGTCTGTGAGGTCTCTGAGATACAGACCTCTAGCTCTCTTGGGGATACTCTGGTCCCTGGCCAAGCACTCACTTTTTTTGAAACACCCAGAGCAAATCCTGGAGGTGATGTTCATAGCTCCAGAACAAGCCTTAGCATTTGTGGAGGCTGCACTAGCCTGTGGCTGGTTTTCAAATGAATGACTTAAAATGAGAAATGGCCACTTTCTATTATTTTATTTCTATTATTTTAAAAAATAATATTTTTCCCACCACCCTGCTCTGTTGAGCCATTCTGAACTCTCTTCTGTTTCCATAGTACATTTTGTTCTCTCTCAGAGGACTCCAAAACATGGCTTTTCCCCCTTTCTCTCTTATCCCTTTCTATCCTTGTATCTGCATGCTCCACTCACTTTTTTAACTTTGTATTTTAAGTTAACTTCACAGAAGAGTTACAAAAATAATACAATGGTTTTCCATACCCTTCACCCAGTTTCACCGATTGTCTTCATCTTTAACAACAAATTTGATAGTCAAAACGAAGCAACTAACATCATTACAATACTATTAACTAAACTACGTATATCCTATATTAACTAAACTACGTATATCCACGTATATCCTCTTTCTATTCCAGGATCCAATCCAGGATCCTACATTGCATTCGGTTGTCTTCTCAATCTGCAGCAGTTGCTTAGTCTTTTCTTGAGCCTGCCACTTTTGAAGAGTATTGAGTTATTTTGTAGAATGTCCCTCAACTTTTATTTGCATGAGATTTTCTATTTTGAAGCAAGAATAACCACAGGAGTAATATGTCCTCATTTATTGTATTGGGGTACATAATTCAATACGTGTTATTGCCAGTGATATTAAAAATTCTTAGTCATGGTAGTTTTCTTCACAGTAAAGGTAGTTTTAACAAAAAAATACTTTGTGATTAATAAATATCTTGGGGAAAATATTTTGAGATTATACAAATATCTTGTTTCTCTTGAAAATTTTACCCTCTTATTTTAGCCTTCATCAGTGGATCTTTGCCTGAAAAATTATTGCTGTGGTGTTCTAATATTTTCTGTCTTCCTAACTGCTTCTATATTTATTATTTGGAATTCTTTTGTAAGGAAATGCTGTCCCTTCTACCTTATTTATTTATTTATTCAATTATTTATATCAGTATGGATTCATAGATATTTATTTTGTTCTAAATGTTATAATCTAATACAATTGCTATTTATTTTGTTGTTGAAATCATTACAGCTTTGGCTACAAGTTGGCTACTTTATACTTCCAACACAGTCCCATCTTTTTTGAGTACTTCCCTGGTTATTTATTTATTTGTTTGTTTGTTTATTTATTTCTTTATTTCTTTATTGCAGAATGAGATACCCCTGGTTCATCTTGTATTTTTCCCACTCCAGCCCTGTTATCACTTTTCTTAGAACCTATACTTCCTTATATTGGAGAATGGGATGTAGAAACCATGACTTGGGTGTTTGGAGTGCTCACTGCTATTGAGATGGCATTGCTTCTTAATTCTCTCAGCAGATAGATTTAGGAAATCTATGGATGAATACTAGGAGCATATTAGGAACATACATACATTTGTATTTATTTTTGTATCTCTCTCTTTCTCTCTCGAGATAGAGATAGAGATAGATAGAGATAGAGATAGAGATAGAGATAGAGATAGAGATAGAGATAGAGATAGATATTTAAAATCACGAGTTCAAATTGGATACCTCTGACTGCAATGCAACACTGCAGATTTCATTCTGGACTTCTCCCTTATTTGTACCTTCTTTCTCTGACAGGGAGAAGTCTGGCTTTCATTATCTACAATGTATTTAATTATTTTTTCAACCCTAGTATTCATACAAAGTAGCTTCAAAATTACTAATCCATATTCCCGTGAGAAATAAATTTGCTACCTAGAATATAGCACCTGTATACAGTTCTTTTCACCATTAGCTTTACAGTATCCAGTCAAAATACTGATTTCCAAAGTAGATTGAGTTAGTTCTTTTCTTTCCACCACCTACATTGCAGTGGTATTATTCATTTGTAATAATATAGTTAGGTTCCATTGTCACAGTTTGTTACATTTTGGCTTCCTACCTCATTCTGGTTGATTATTTTAAAAATTTATATACAATAAAATTCTCTTTATGGAGTATAATTCTATGAGTTTGACAACTGCATGTTACACATTTTTAAGTTGTTTTTTTATATCCACAAAACTGAAAATTTTTCTTGCTGTATATATTTAGACATTTCCACTTATTTTTCAAAATTATTTATGATAACTTTATGAACTGGTAATTCCTGAGAGAGATAAATATCAACATCTCTGTATTCCACATCAAAAGACACCAAGCTGAAGAGCCAAGCTTAGTCAAATTTAGTCAAATCATTATTTTCCATCACCCAAGCAACCCATGCCTGTACAGTCAGATTGGCTATTCTGTCAATCTATATATTGGCTCCTAAGACATCAAATAGCTAGTGGGGGAGGATACGTGGGGCCAGGACTGGGAGAGGAAGAAATATTACGAGCTGGCATCTGCAGTTCTTCTCTCCTATCCTTCTTTTCCTTCCTTTATTCAACAAACTACTACCTACTGCCTACTTTATTCCAGAAATTGTGCAAGCATTAGGACTACAATGGTGATTAAGGCCCAGGACCTGGCTTCAAGAATTTCAAATCAGATGGGAAAAAATTGAAAATACACACAATAGTAATGGAATGCCCTGCAGTTACAAAACTTGAAATAGTTCATTATAAAACAGTACAACAAGTAAGTGCTATGATAAAGTTAAACACCAAGTGATACTGGTCTTTGGATAATAGGCACCTGTCACATGCTTGGAAGGTAAAGTGGGCAAAGGAGGGCCAGTGGAGCTAACAATTGAGCTAAGTTTTCCAGGAAAAGTAGGAGTTTGGTGCAGAAGACAGTAAAGGTACTCCAAGCAAGGGCCCACATATACAAAGACCTAGAGACCTGAATTATCTTGGAAAACTCTGAAGAAGTTCTGTATGATGAGGAAGGGAATAGGGCAAGGAGTAGAGAATAGTGGGAAATCACATTGAGGGGATTCTTGCTAGAGACCAGTGTGAAAGATTTTGTGTGCTTTGCTAAGGAGACTGATTTCATCCTAAAATTAATGAGGTCACTGAGCAATTTCAGGAGGAGGGAGGGATATGATATAATTAAATGTGCCATTTCTAAAGATGTCTCCATCAGGAATGTGGAAAGTTGACCAATGATCGAGGCAGATGGGAGGTAGGGAAATTAATTAAGAGGCTTTTGCAATATTCCACACAAGAAATGAATGAAGGTCTGGAATACGGCGATTGCAGAGGGGATTGAATGCAGGAAATGAATTCTAGGGAGAAATTGGATGTGGCACTATAAGAATTAGTGAACATTGAATGAGAAGAGTGAAGGAAAAAGGAGTCATCGAAGATGGTTCCCAAGTTCCTCTGACAGCGGGGCAGATATGGTTTTGCTCACTAAGGCAGTTTGAGTTAAGACTTTTTATTTTTAACATCAGACACAGAGAAAGAAGCAGATTATCATCTGCCAAAGAAGTTGGGGCTTTCTTATATTACTCATATTCATTGAGAAAGAATCAAATATAAGAAAGTTTCACTACTCCCTGCCACCATTCCGAAACCCCACTCGAGAAGAAAGGAGAAGGCCTCAGTGCCAAGGAGAGCAGAAGGTTCCTGTTTCAGGTGGTTTTGAGTTTGGTGTGTTCAGGCAGTTTCATGGGCATGCAGCCGGTGCGGCAGCCGAGAGCCTTACACTCAGAGGGGCCCCTCACTTGGTTTCAATCTCTGTAGCCACCATCTTGAAATTCTTTTTTTTGAATTTGTGTTTCATAAATGAAGTTCAACTGGACAATGAGACATGCACAGCAGGCTTGGAGTCACAGCTCACATGTGGTCCTGCCTCCCACTCCCTCTCTGGGATAGGGCCTCAGCTGCCTGCTCCCTTGTCCCTGGTACCCTGACCTCTCCTAGCCTCCCCTTCTCCATACCAGCTCCATGGCCTCAGTCTACCTTTGTCCCTGGTAGGAGAATAAATGTGGGGGAGGGTCAGGGTAGGACATATGCCCCATTTTATCTCAGGGAAGGGCAAGGCAATGGCTGTCCCCACCCTAGGCTGGCAGTTCCCCAGTGCTTTCAAATAAACAACTGGTCTGGGGCCTCTAGCCCTTCCTCTAGTGTGTCTTGGTGGGAATATTACAACTCCTTGGGGGTCGCCTGTCTGCTGTAGGAATGAGAAAGGGAGGTTGACGTCCCACTCTTGACTGGTACTCTGCATTTTTATTTTACACTGGACTCTACAAATTTTATAACCTGTTCCAGGTGTGTTGGCCAGTGGCAGAAAAGGATGGATGGAATTGTTTTAACTCATCATGCATCCTCCAGGAAACTGGGTCCTTTATTTGGTCCTGTCAGAGAAGGAACAAGACATTTTACAGTGTGGTCTCAGAGGGTGCAAAGTGGAGGCTGGGTCAGGAATGAGTCCTGTTTCCATAAGCTTTTTGGAGAAATTCAAGCCCTTTCTTACAAGACCATGATCTTGACTCTTACCAGTTATGGTCAGACAATCAAGGGCTGGGCTGTATAGACATGGTAACCTACAAATTATTTTTAAAACATATAGCTACTCACAAATGAATGTCAAGTAAAACTAGCAAAAATGTCAACGATTTTATCAAAGCCAATTAAGATATCATGCTATAGTTAGGCTGGATATTGTGCTTTAGTTAGGTGGTAACTGGGTGTAGGGTATACAGGATCTCTCTATTATTTCTTACAACTCATATGAATTTCTAGTTATCTCAAAACACAAAGTAGAAAAAAAACACAGCTAAAAGTCACATACTATCACTTCAAAATACCATTAGCATCTAAATGCAAAATACTGTATAATAGCCATCCAATATTGTATCTAAAGCACATCTGTCTTTAGCCAAAGGCCTGGTGTTGGTTTTAAAACTATGATTCTACCTCAGGCAAAGTATCAGCTATTGTCATCATTTCAACATTCCAGACCACATAGCTCCATTATGCTTCAACTGCTCTGACAGATACTTGATTTTATTTTATTAATTCTTCATTCATCCATTTGATATATTTATATGTTGGGCACCCACTAGGTGTCAGGAATCATGCTAAACACAGGGGGCACAAAGATGAAACAAGCATTGCCCTTGTGCTGGGGGATGTTCCAATCAAGAAGAAGTCAGATGGACCCACAACTACAATTATAGTGCTCCTGATAGATGCTACGATAAAGGTAAAAAGAGGGTACTGTGGGAGAATAACTGGAGTTAGGGAGGAGAGGTTCAAGTATGTGTTCCTAGAGGAGGTGGTGTTAGAGGAAAGTCTTAAGAAGCAAGTAAGAGATAGGCAAGTGCAAAAGAAAAGAAGGGGCTTAAGTCAGAGGGACTGAAACTGAGCTGGCTGGGAAGCATGAGAAAGTGTGCTTTGAGAAAGGGCAAGATGATGCTGGAGCATAAGATACAGGTGAGTGGACCATTGGAGAGCCAGGCTGGAGAAGTGGGCTGGACCAGAGCAGGGCGTACTTGTCCCCTACACCAAAAGAGCTGGAAGCCACTAAAGAATTTTAAGTAATTTGTGACATGATTGACCTTGTATTCATCTCACCTGGACAAAAAAAAAAAAGAGTTTTGTGGATTTATTTTTATTTTTATTGTTTTAGGAGTATGGAAATCAGTAGGCCATGTGACTTATTTTCTTAGTCCTTCCTTAGTCCAGGCAGAGGTTCATAGGTAAGATGCTTCTCAAATTGGGCCCACCAAGCCTCAAATGAGTCCATTTCCTAGTTAATGAATCCAACCAATAGAAGGCAAATAAGATGAAACTAGTTTCTGAATTTGAGTGGGAGAGGGAGTGAGGAGGCTCCTATAATACCACCAGCTCCAGCATCTGTCTCTTCCTCTCAACTTTCCTCCCTTCTTCAAGACCTCACCCTGAGGGCTGCTCACCAGCACCCAGAGAAGTGGAGTGGGGTGGAGATAAGGTGGGGCACAGCTAGTTGCTGTGACCAAAGTCCCAGTAAATACCCACTACCTCGTTAAGGAGAAAGAAAATAATATACTGGGAGTAAAACAAGCCAGCTTGCTACCTGTCTTTAAGCCTTCAAGAGCAGCTTCGGCATTTGATTCTGCCCTGCTCAGTTCCCGGAACATTGGTCCCCCTCCATGGAAGCATCCCATAGCTAAAACTCTTACAGGATGTGTGAGAAATTCCTTCCCTCTTAAATGGCTGATTGAACAAATTTAACGGAGGCTGTTACCCACTGAGTCTGGTATCGAGCTCTAAGGTTCAGTTCTCTTTGAGTTTTTGCTTTCATCTGGAATCTCTCGCCCCCTGCCCTCTGCTGCTGTCAGCTACACAATATCAAACAGCTGGAGTCTGTGCAGATCCAGGATCCCAGTTTCTCAGCCTAACATGTGACGGAGTTGGGGGAAAACAGACAGAGGTTGTTGAGAAAGGTTTCACTTGGGGCTAAATGGGGCCCGTGCTTTCTTCAGAGAATCTGATATCTTGGAAGAATAGACTCAGTGTCAACAGCCACAGTGAGACTTAAGAAGTGTACAAAAGCCAAGCATGCAGCATGGGTCACAGAAATGGCCTTGGGTTATCCTATTTTCCCTTTTTCTGACCTAGCTTCACCTACGACTCAAACCTTTGCTTATACAACTACCATTTATGGCATGTCCACCAAGGGTTATACAGGCATGGCATGGAAACTAACCGATCAGAACAAGTGCTAGCCATAAACAACTGGTACAGTTTTATACCAGATGACCCACTAAGAGTCATATATGAGAGACTTCATATATATTATTTCTAATTTTCACAGATGAAGAAACGGATTTAGAGTATCCAAGTTCAGACAGCTTTGGACAAGACTGGATCCAAACCAACCCGGATTTATCTTGATTCCACAACCTCAGTTTTTAATGTCATCCTCCCCTGGGGTACCCTTCTCCATAGGCAGCCTTGAGACTCATCTCTTAAAGTCAACAGAACACATGCAGTTGGCAGTGCTGGGCTAGAGAAGTCAGCCCTAGCCAGCTTAACTTGTATGGAGAGTAGATGGCATTCTACCAGGCTCACCTGTAATTCTGCCTGAACCATGCAATTTAGGGTTTAATTATATGCTGTCTTGCATTGTTTACTAATTGTTGCAGAGGTCAATCTTATACTTTCATTCATCATTCTTCATTCAGTCATCAAATATTTTGAAGCAACTGTGCACATTCCTTCTCTGGCAGCCCTTGTGATGCCCAGCATGGAAAGGTAGGCCCACTCAAATTAATAATTGGTTACTCATTTTGTTAGCTATAGAAGAACAGTTTTCAATAATAAATTAATGAATTAATTTTTGCATTTATTTTAGAAATGTATTGAGATAGTGCCTTGATAAAAACGTCATACATTTGAAGTAGAATTTGAGACTAAGAAGTTAGATTCACAAATATTTCATTTCTAGTACCTCTGATCAAGATTTTTTTTAAAAAAAGTCTTTAAACATTAGTTTTGAGAATAGGAATGCATACAAAAGTCAATTTACTAATTATTGTTAGTACTGTGAATTTTAATATTAACTGATATATCAAAACTACATTCTCTTAAGGTTATACAGTCCTTGGACTCTTCTAGTAATTAAATTAGTAAGTTCCTTTAGCTCTTTGAACATACTTGGACACCCTTTAAAACAGCAGTCATTTAGAAGCACCCAAAAAATTGCTTAATGGCTCAACAAAATTCAAGCATCTTCCAAATATGCTTTTCTTACTCTACCAAGTAGTCTGTAACTCATGAAACAGTTTCAGGGAAGCAGTGAGTTAGACTGGAAAAACCCCAGGTTTTGCAATTAGTACCATCACCTAGTTGTTGGGCATCGTAGGCAAGTTACTTAATTTTCCATATCTGTAAAATGGAGATAACCAAACCTACAGCAAAGGGTTGTTGTGGGGAATGTACACACAGAATTCAACACAAAGGTATGAGAGGTAGGAGTTCAATAAACATTAGCTTACTTCTCAACGTGTTGTTGGAGAGGCTAAATAAGATCATACACATAATGGAGTTCTCATAGTTAGCAATTATTGTTTAACTCTTCCCAGTTGAGCTTTGTCCCCACTGTAGTGACTATTGCGGTTGTTTTCTTTATCCGGTCAGTGCAGTCATCCAAGCTGGGTAATTCAGACAAGTCTCCACTTGCCTTATGCTTGATCTCATTGTTATTGAGCTCCAAGAGATGAAAATGTACGTTGGAGCCACTAGAGGACAGTTTTGCAATACCATCAAAAGCCTTTAAAATGTTATATCCATTGATCCAAGACTCCTACTCATAGGAATTCACCCTTAGGAAATAATCAGAACTATAAATAAAGATTTATGATAAGATGTTTAGTCAACTGCAGTGCATGATCATGATAGAAATGAGAACAATCTAAATATATGACATAGGAGAATGGTTAAATAAATAACAATCTCTCCCTTTAATGGAATAGTACACAGCTATTAAAATCAAACTTTGGAGAAGATGTAATGACATGGGGAAAATAATCACATTAGAGTGTTAAATTTAAGAAGTAAAAACAACTTGTATATAGTGGACATAATTTTGCAAAAATGTAAGTATGAGATAAATCAATGAAGAAATTGGCTCCTGCCTAAATTACCAAATGCATAAGAAAAAAAATGGTACAAAATATTGAATAAAGGTATCCATTTATGTTGCCCTTTTGAACATCTTCCAATTCTGATCAATTAGACTCATGTACTCAGTGCAGACAAATTATGTATTTATATTAATGAGAAACAAAAATGAGAGAGAGGAATGACTAGAAAAATACTTCATTAATTGAGTCATCCCTCGTAGTGGGTTTAAAGTGATTTTACCCTTTGTGCATTTCCACATTTTCTTAATTTTTTCAGTGAACATTATTTTTATAATCAGAAAAATAGATTTATATTGAAACTGGGAAAATTATTCTCTCTATCTACATCTTAGTAATTTTCTCAGTGCAGTCCTCCCCAGATATCATTCACAACCTAGTTTCCTGTTTACATGATACAGGCAGAGTGTCCGCAGTGCATTGAGGAGAGAACACCCCTTTCTTGAAGTCACTGTCACTCACTGAAATTCTGTCCTGTTCACTCTGCACAGCCTTAGCAATGTGATGACTTATATAGACCTACAGTCTCTGCCTGCCCCCCAAACATTATAAATGTGGTGATCACTTCCATACTGAATGCTTCCTTCTTGATGGAGGCCCAGAAAGCCCCCCAAAGAGCAAAATACCAGAGGGAAATCACCATGAGCAACAGTGGAGAGGAGCTGAAAGCATACTCCAACAAGCCCAGACTATCTAACTATTGGAGATGGCTGGGGGCTAGAGTGGGGTGGGGAGGGTTAGTATAAGGAAGCTAACAGAGAGGGGAGGGGAAAATTAAACAAGGAACTTGCTCTTGGGCAAAGGGGGAGAGTTCAGAGATACAACTTTCTTACAGGAGTAATAATAATAAACACAATTATGTTAATACAATGAGCCATAAAAACAATAAACACATCTGAGGTACCAAGAGTATGCTTGAAGCTGCAGCAGAATTAAACCCTCTCAGTTAAGCTGTGATCTGCATTTTGTCTAAACTCTATGGCAGCGGTCGTTAACCTTTTTGGCACCAGGTACCGGTCTTCCTATGAGAATCTAATGCTTGATCATCTGAGGTGGAGATGAGGCAGTGATGCTAGCGCTGGGGAGAGACTGAAAATACAGATGAAGCTTTGCTCCCTTGCCTGCCGTTCACCTCCTGCTGCATGGCCTGGTCCCTAACAGGCCAAGGGCTATTCCTGGTCCATGGCCTGGAGAATGGGGACCCCTGATCTATGGGAAAGACTAGCAGCCTTGTGAATAGCCTAGGATGGAGGGAAGTACAAAGCCATGCGTCTTTTTCCTGCCTAAATAATGTAGATAAAGACTGTGATCTTTGTTTTCTGCTGTGCTCTGACTTCTTGACTCAGAGGCCAGGGCGAGACCCAAAGGCCAGAGAGAGAATGAAGAGTCCTGAAAGAAAGTCCCAGGATGAAGACAATGTGAAGGGGTAAGGGACATCTTTGAGCATTTGAACAGTAAATAGTATATATATGATTATTGAAAAATCAATATCAGAACTTGATGCATCTTGTTTCATTTAAATCCCACATCTCCAGAGGGCATGGTACTTGGAGTCATCTTTGAAAAGCAGAGCGCTGGATCCCCTTCTTGGGACTCTGAGGAGAGGGTGTTTTTTTTCACTGCAGTGGAAGACTGATTGACCCATTCCCTTGGGGGAATTAAGAGTTCTATACCCAGAGTGGTCGCCAAACCTGTAGTTCTGCATTGTGCCTCAGAAGGAGGACCATAAGGAGGTAGAAGTTAAAATGGTCATTACATGGGGACAAAGATATGTCTTGGAATATGTTGGGGAGGGACATTGGAGATTAAAAGAGAAGGAAAATGGGGAGAGAGGGTATTAGAGAAAAAAGTGAAAGGATAAAGATATACAGTTCAAAGGGGAGTTCATAGGTTTTTTCACGTTGTTGAAAATGGATCATCCCCTCTATCCATTTGCCACAGAGACATGCCCAAGAATTCAGGTACCAGAGCTAAAAGTAAATCAGTAAAGAAACTGGCACTTGCCTAAGTTATGAAATGCATGAGGGGGGAAAAAAAAACAGTGTAACATATTGAAGAAAATATGTGTATGTTGCCCTTTTAAACATCTTTTGATTTATTTGAATAAAACCATATGCGGCATAAATATTTTTATAATAAGAAGACAAAGAAAGCAAAATTAAGGCCTATAAAGGTTAGGTGACTCTCAAAGTCACACAGTGGCTTCCTGATTCCCAGTGCAGCTATCCTGCCACAGAGAGGAGGCAGCAACCTCATTTGCCCCTGTCTCGGCCTGCCTGCCTAACTCCCAGGACACCTTCCTTCCCGCTTTGGCACAAACTCTGGTTCACTTTGAACAAATGGCTTAACCCTTCTGGGTCTTAGTTTCCTTGGTGCCTACATTAGGAAATAAACTGAATGACCCTTCACAATCTATGTTTCATCCCTAAAGAATAAGAACAGGGCCTTGCACTAACTCAGCATATGTTTGACTTCTCGATGCTGTGGAAAAGTGGTTTTTAAAATGTGGCCCTGGACCAGCAGCAGCAACATCACCTGGGAACTTATTAGAAATGAAAACCCCTCTCCAGCCCACTCCAGATCCTACTGAATCAGAAATTCTTGGGATAAGGCCCAGCAATCTGTGTTTTAATAAGCCTCCAGGGTGTTCTGATGCAGCTCAAGTTTGAGAACTTCTGTTCTGAATGTTGGAGGGTAACACACACACATGCACACACGTAGGTAACCAACTTTTTCTCTGTGGCCACTATCCCGCCCTCGCCCTCCCTCCCGGCCCCTGCCCCCATCCTCCTCCCTCCTCTGTCCTGGGATGATGACTGGAGGTCAGGGCAGATCGCTGTCAACAGAGAAAGAGACAAACCCTTCCTCCCCGGTGGGTCCGGTGGGTCCGAGGAGGACGTGGTGTTGGGGCTTCCCCAAGGCTGGTTTCCTTATCATTTTCTTGACAGCCATTTCCCACACTTTTTCTTTGAGGGG
The DNA here is from genome assembly GCA_003508835.1 of Eonycteris spelaea. Classification (NCBI taxonomy): domain Eukaryota; kingdom Metazoa; phylum Chordata; class Mammalia; order Chiroptera; family Pteropodidae; genus Eonycteris; species Eonycteris spelaea. Next base: position 6,485,346 of record PUFA01000084.1, on the reverse strand, counting down.
GCACGTTTAATAACAAAGTTTGCTGTTAATGGTTTATTCATTCAATGGTTTGTTTGCAGTATAAAGGAGATTATTGGGGTTGGGGTGATCAGAAAAAGCTTATGGAGGAAAGACTGGGAGAGAGGAGGATAGTCTATGAGAGCAAGGCTCCGAGGTGAAGCTAAAGAGAAAATGGGGGTTCAGGAGAGCCCGCGGGTGTAGGAGAAAGGCAGAGGACATTGCTTTTGGTATGGAAAAGAAAGAGAAGTTGGGGGAGAGCGAAAGAAAGAAAATGAGTGTTAGGAGAAAAACTTGAGTTTGGGAGACTGGTGTTCACTCTCCCCCCCCCCCGTCCTCCCCTCCCCAGCTTCCTTTCCAAGACTTTTTCTTTGCTCCATTTTGCTCCTCCCCTGCCTCCCGCCTCCTCTGCCCCCTCCTTCTCCGCCTCGCGCGGTAATGGGAGGTTCCTAGGCAGGAGAAGCAAAAGAGGGAATTGTTTGCGAGTTCAGTCATCCAAAAAAGCTTCTTCCATATGGAGGGACCGGGTGCGCTGGGCGCGGCGTCCTCTGCCTTGTCCTGCTGCTGCCGCCGCCACCGCAGTCCCCGCTTCCTGCCGCGGGGACCCTGAGCCCCGGCCCGCTGGTGTCAGCCCCCGCGCGCGCACAGGCACGCACGCGCGCGTACACACACAGACACACACACACACACACACGCACACACACGCACACACGCCGGCTGCAGCCACACGCGCCTGCACGCGCCCTCCCTCCCCGACCGGCAACTTCTTGGTCTAGGCTCCTTTGTTGCTCCCGCGGGCCCCTCTCCCGTTGTGTGTGTCCCTGGGTGTCACTGTGCGGGTTGTGTGTCCTTGAGGCTCAGTGCCGTGTGGCTCTCTCCGCGCCCACCACGCTGGCCCCGGGCCCTGGCTCTTCCCTCCCAGGAGCCAGCTGCACCAGAGGTGAGTCACGTCGCTGAAGTTTGTTATCTTTTCATAAAAAGTTGTGTTTATTTGTTGGTTTGGGGAGGGGAGGCGGTTGGAGGCGGCCTCAGGCCAGCGATGCCGAGGAAGCGCCGGCTGGTGGCTGATGGGGACGCGCCCGCGGCGGGAGCGGATCGGAGCGCTCAGCCAACCGCTCCCGCGGGGGCTGCGGCCGAGGCGGGGCGCGCCAGCGCGGGGATCGAGGTGTTGGGACGCGGCGGGCAGCGGGGTGCCGGGGACGCCGCATCTCTTTCCTTGAGGGTGCGGTCTAAACCGTGGTTCCCGGAAGCTTCTTGGATGGAAGTAGCGCAGGGACAGCTTCCCAAACTTCTCCCAAAGGTTGACACCAGTGCTCTGGCTGGGTGCGCCAGGCCGTGGAGAAAAGCCCACGTAGGGGTCGACAAATACGCAGAACCACCCAGCACTCCTTGGGTCTCATCGCGGGTGAGGGTATGTCGTATTGCTGTTTAAGAAGGAAAATATCGTCACATGAGTGAACAAACGGACCCGGAGCGAAACAGCCCCAAAGGAGCATCTCTAGCTGGAGGGGTGGGAAGGAAGAGGCTGAAGTGGGGTGTCCAGAGGTGTCTGGGGTTGGGGTAGCGGTAAGATGGGGGAAGGGAGAGAGGGAGAGAGGGTGGGAGGAGGGACGGGTGTGTGTGCGTGTGTGTGTGTGTGTGTGTGTGTGTGTGTGTGTGTGTGTGTGTTGGAGGGAGAGAGAGAGAGGGAGAGAGAGAGAGAGAGAGAGAGAGAGAGAGAGAGAGAGAGAGAGAGAGAGAGAGAGAGAGAGAGAGAGTTGACCCGCGCAGCGTGCCCCTGGGGTTGTGCTCTTGGGTTTTTGTTTGTGTAACTGTGAGAAGGTGGGGAGATGAACCTCTGAACAAGTGGGAAGGGGTAGTGTGGAGGGGCAAGGAACTCAGGAAGAGTTTTCTGCTGGAGTTTTGAAAAGCATGCTAAACTTTCAGGGTGCTCAGTATGTTAGTATGCTCTTCCAGGTGAGGGGAGAATTTTGAGGAGTGGGGGCCGGCAGACCTGGAAGAGTTTAAGGAACCCTGGGGATTCGTTTTATTTAGTTTTGTTCTGGGGGTAGGGATGGCAGTGGCAGGGTTACTTAAACGGTTGTTGTGTCTCTCCAGAGATGTGGCAGTAGAGCTAAGAATACCCAAACCGCACACCCGCAGTCCCAAACAGGCACTTTCTGGGTGTGGCGGGGTGTTCTGCCCCTCCCCGTCCCTTCTCAGCTTGTTCAAGTGGGTTCCAATAAGTTTTTGACCCTGAGTTACCTCTTTGAGTTGACCGAATGAAGAGTATATTTTGGTTTCCCGGCCCTCGTGCCACCTTCAGGAGCCCTGTACTCCAGCTCACATTTGTCACCTAGTTCATTGTTGCCCAGAACTTTGCAAACATTGGCCATTGAATGAATGCGATTTTCAAAATCCCTGAATGCACATATATTTCTGATTTACTCCACGACTAGGCCCTAAACAAGCAGCCCAGTTCTGAGATGGTTTTTCATCCCTTTGGTTACAGCCAATAAATCAATCTCCATTTTCTTGAGGTTAGCACGCACAGTATTAAAACACCGTCTTGTTGGACTGAGATGGGGGCTGGGGCGGCCATACATCTGGGTGACCTGTTTTCTGAATGTAAAGTGAATCTGAGGCAAGAGCTTGGCCATTCTGAGGTGTGTAACAGGTTTCCCAGGAACATTTCTGAGGTCTTATAATTGCTGCTTTTTAATGGTCTCATAATTGGAACCTGGAAGGTTCCCATGGTAATCTTGAAGCACCTTGGGGTCAGTGGGACAGAGATAGGGTGGAAAAGGCAGTGGAGTTATGATTTTCCAGCCAGATGAGTTTTTGGAGTGAGTTTATGGAAAGAGGTAAAAACGAGAGAAGTAAGAGTTGCCTCGTTGTGCCACTTTGCTGACCCTGTCCGCCCCCTTTATTACTCAGAGTTTGGCCCTTCAGGAGGCTGGAGGCTGTCTACACCTATGAAATTTGAGGATTGAGACATCAGATGCTGTCCTTTATTCCTCTTTCAAGAGATCTCAAAAGAGTAACATTGCAAGAGACATTTTTTCAGAATTTGCCCAAGCCACAGGAATTGGCTTTACTTGGGAGAGGAAGTTGATAGAGGCCAGGATGGTTGGTTCCTTGACCACATCTGGGGAGGTGGAGGGTAGGCAGAGAGGATTCTGCTTAGCTGTTGATGGGCTAGCTAAGCTGTGATAAGAGGGTGATTTATGTTCCTTTCCATCTTCCAAATGGGTCCAGAGATTTCCCTTTCTTTGAATTTCTCTTTCAAATGTTTGGGCTCCCAGCTCTCTTCAGCAACTTATTCACGGTTTCCATGCCCTAAGAAGGAGTAGGAGATCTACTCATGAAATAAATTCACTTAGTTTCTCCAGGAACCCTCAGACTTTAGGTAATAAGGGCGAGAAGTGAGCCTGGTGGTCACAGTATTTAATAGGACTCTATGGGGTCTGGGTTGATTTCAGCAAAGACACTAATATGGTTAATAAATAAGGGTTTTTCTCTCAGTGTCTTTCAAACAAGTGGGAAGAAACTGAAAAAGAACCAAGTATGACAGATAATTTGTATCCAGTACTTTTTGGCCTCTGAATAAGGAAATAATAACCTGGCACTGAAAGATATATATTTGGAATTCGCTTTCTTTCCTTCAAACTCCAAAACTCCTTGCTATCTGGGAAAATAAGAAAGAAGGAAGAAAATAGAAATTGGAGAGGGAAAAGAAAGAAAGTGATTTGTTATATTTTTAAAAATCTATTTACTTTACTTTTTCTCATGGCCATATTTCAAATCGGCCTTTACAGAATCTCAGACCTTGGGCAGAGAGCTCTCTTGTCATATGAGAACACGCTTCCTTAGTCAAAGGGTGGTTCTCCAAACTACATCCCCTCCCAATTTTTATCTATTTCACAGGCATCTACTAATAAGAAAGAAATGTTTTTGAAAATTACCCACAATCTTATATTGTAATACAACTTGTTTTTCTTCATCCATGTGTATGCGTATTTTTCACATAGTTCTGATAAGAGTATAGATTCTTTTGTAGTCAGACAGCCCTGAAGCATCTCTGTATTTGACCGAAGACTCTCAGAGAACAGATATGTCCAACCAATTTGCTGATTGTAGGAACAACCTAAACCTAAGAGTACTCACACACGGAGCCTTCACGAGAAATATTTTCATCATTTATGAGGCTGAATCAAATTTGGGGGGCTTGGGGATGGATGAAGAGGGTGTTGTTTTTAATCTGGAAATCCATGTTTACAAAAAGCCTTCCTAAATAGGGCTTTGGCCTCCCGTGGAGCCCTCAGCCTTGGTAATGGGTAGAGAAGGAGAGGAGGGATGCAGGAAGTAAGGCTTAAAGGACCCATTGTAAGTGGCACTGCCCTGAGGATTAGGAACCTTGGGTTTGGAGCCCTGGCTCTGCCAGTGGACTCCATTCTCACTGGCTCAAATCACTGAGCCAATGGATCCCTGCATCTCCACTGCCACTGATTTAGACTCCCCCCCCCAAGCTTGTCCAGTCTTCTGCCTTTCCTTTTATTATTCCACCATTTACACCATCTTTCCATTCCTGCTACCACCATGCTTGGTCATGCCCTTGACAACTGTTGCTGGCACATGGCTAGATTCTCCACTGGCTACCTTTCACACCCCACCCATCCTCAATTAGTCCCACAAACAAGTCGCCACTCCTCTTAAGAACAGTCTAAATCCACAATCCAAGTTTTTTAGCCCTCTCCTAGGTGGTTCTCTCCCACCTTATGATAATGGTACCTCAGTAGGGAGCCTTCTGAAACTCTCAACTAGTCCTGGTTAGTAACAGGTAAGATCATAAGATGGCCAGGGTAAGTAGGGTTGACCCATCTAGTAGTTGACCCTTAATTTCTGCTTGCTTTCTTATCACCCCAAACCTCTTGCCGTAAGCCCACCTTACTTTATATGAGTCCTGATAATAATGTGTTCTTGATAGATATTTTGTGAATATTGATGAAAATGGACTAGTGGATGAACAGGGAATGGCTTTGTAAGATCAGCAAACTGTTTTCAATGTAATCATCATCCTTAATCTGTTTTCTCATTTCCTTTCTAGCAAGGATCCAGGTAAATGGATATTTAAGGAAGCCTATGATCTTAGAAAAAATTGCTTTTTCTCTATTTTCTTATTTATAACATGGACTAATAAAGAATTACTATGCTTTATAGCAATGCACCTTATAAAAAGCAAATACTTCAGAAGTGTTTTATTGATTGTTCAAAAGTTGAGATACTTCTCTTTTTCCTCAGTCCCAGCATAAGCTTCCTGGAACCCATGACCCATGAAGTCTTGTCAACATGCACACCACCTGAGGGTAGCAGCAATGAAGTAGAAGAAGCAGGTGAGGTTTTCTGCCCACAGTCAAATATCTCTGGTGCATCAGGCCAGTCATTTTTCATGTTTTGAGCTGCCACTTGAAGATAGAGCATTTCCCATCCTTTCTCCAGCTTGAGTGGAATCTGGACTGAACCATTGGTTCTAGTTTGGCTCAGGTACTCTTAGAGCCTGTGGCGGCCTCATTCCCCTGAGGTGGCCAAGTGAACCCCCTTTTCCCTGAGGCAACCTCTGTTCAACATGTTGGGTACAAACCATTTGCTATGGGATTTGGAGTCTAAGACTGCTGTAAGAAAACCCTGTGTTTATGTCTCTGTCAGTGGTATTACGGCGAATGCTTTGCTATCTGACGTGTGGAGCAGTGTTTATCTCACAAAACCCAGAGGGATTCTGTGTCGTTCCATCTTCTGAAATAAAGTTAAGAAACAATTTCTCTTTTTCTAATGGTGAATTTGGCCTTATCTTCAAAGAAGGCCTTTGATGTTTGGGACAGGATTATTGGGCAGTAAGAGGAAATCAGAGGAAAGAGATCAGAGCCAATAATACACAGTCAACCTAACTTGGTTGCCAGAGAAAATGTTGAGGAAAGTCTCAACTAGTTCTCCTGGTTAGTAACAGAAAAGAACATAACATGGCCAGGGTAAGTAGGGTTGAATGAAAAAGAACGCAAAAGGAACTGAGCAGCAGAAAGTATAGCAAAAGAATGTTTATTCTCCTCTACAGTGAGTTTGGATAGCATTGGACAAAATGAGGATGATGACATGTGTAGATTGGAGCCTACATCTTTTCCACAAGCTTTTATTGAATGCCTGTTGTGTACCTGGGCTCAGTGCCGTTCAGGGTCTTGTTACTGAATGAAAGGGAAATGCAGAGCAATGTGCCAAGTACATGGACCGGGTCACTCAGGAAAGGCTTCTTGAGGGAGGAGAGTCAGTAGTATCTCAGGCTAAGCCTTACAGGCAAATATGGGACTGGCAGTACTGCCCATATATAGTGTTCATTATTTTTTCCTCCAAAATTTACTTTTCCTCAGTGGATGATAGGCTGAACTATTCTTGAGACAGGAGATTTTAAGTTTAGAGCAGCTTTTTTCTTTTTTAATTTTAGGAAAGTTAAAAACTAGAATCTCTGCATTGAATACAGAATCTCAGAAATGTGAGTCTTGGACAAGTTTCTAAAACCAGTTACTGACTAGCTTTCAGGGCAAAAAAGAGAATTGTGTCATTTTTTCTTTTCTTTTTCATTTACGTCAGATTTTAGCTAAGAATTCTAGAAACACATGCCTGAATTCAATTCCATTTGCCCTTTGCTCTACTGTCTGAATAGGTTTCCTTGGCTCTGAAATCATTCCCAGAGTAGCAAGTGGGAAATCGCTGGGCTCTCCAGGTACCCAGTAACCTCCTTAGCTGCTCAGGAACCTCCTTAGCTGCTGAGAGGTACCTGTCATGCAGGATGTGAGCTGCAGGTAGGACGAGGAGGCCTTGTGGAACTGGCTGGCCTTGGAGGGCCCCCAGGCTGGGCTGGAACTGCATTCTTGAGGCAAGCCCTCCCCCACATTCCCTGGCTCTGCCAGTCTTTTCCCAGATTAGTCCCAGCTAAGTGCCTTTACTAGTCTGAACTTACCTAACATTACAATCCCAGGAGGTTTATTAGGTATGGGTCACAGTTAATTGGAGAGGAAAATTGGGAGGTTCTGGGTTTATTACTTTTCTGTGAAAGCAGAGGCTGCTTATAATTAGTTCCCAAATCATCTCCCGCACTTGACTCTCTTTCTGCTTTCTGTCTAATGACGACCATCCCACAGTGGTATTATGGTACCTCTTCCTTTTTACATATCTGTGCCCTCGTGAAAGGGATTTTCATAATGCACTCAGTCAGCACAGTACCTTCTTTTGCAAGTCAGACCACATAAAGTGATGGAAATTCATGGCTATTTACCTCTGTCATTATGAATGGGTGTTTTGTAGTGAACGAGTTACAGGATAATCTGCTGTGTTATACCCACGTTAGATTCTAATGGCTCTTCCAATGTGCAGGCCTTCAAAGCGGTCACCTGCAACCCTTCCTTGACACCACTGGTGGTCTGCCATCGTGAAGGCCGTGTCGGCTCCAGGTGGAAGCCCCGCAAGTCAGGTGCTTTTGGTTCTATAGCCTTCTGTTGCAGGGATGGAGGCGGATAGTTAGGCCCAGCTTTCGCCTGTCTGGACTGTGGCAGCTTGCCAGCAAGCTTCACTGGGTGGTCTTTGACAATGGGAGAAAGGAGGGGTGGGGGCTTAGCTCTCCTGCCCAAAGGGAACAGCAAGGTTGGCAACAAATCCCCTGTCACTGAAACACCACAAAGGTCTTGAGTCTGGGTAAAAAGAATGGAACAGGTTGCTGAAGGCGGTATTGTGATGGAGTTAATTTTTGTTCCTCTGAATTTACAAATGAAGACTTGGGTTATTGTGGCAAGCCTCTCTGCCAACAGTGTGAACACAAATGAGCAGCAGGTACCCTTCATCACGGAAGGGAAGAATTATTATCCTCACCCTGTCACTCAGGCAATCAGCTATGTGGACCTGGCGGGCAGGCGGAGATCGGGAACCAGTGCCAGAGAGGCAGCGCCCCCTGCTTCAGCTGTCCTTGTGATGTGGAGAATGATAGCTGCCATTTAGTGAGCACCTACTGTGTGCCCAGCCCTGTGCTGAACACTACACGCGTTATTTCTGCAGTTCCCCCAGCAGTCCTAGGAAGATGGGCAATATGATCCTCTTTGCAGATAAGGGAACTGAAGCTTAAATAATTGTAGTGACTTGTTCTGGTCACATAGCTGATAAATGGCAGAGTCAAGATTTCAGTGTGGTGCTGCTGACTCCAAAACTCAGACTCTGAAGGAAAAAAAAAATGTCCAATCTCTCCGCCAAAGCAGAGCCCCCTGGGGGACTGTTTCTTTTGCAACTAACTGTAAACAGGTGAGGGTCTTTACGGGACTCATCTTAAAAGACAAGGACTGAAACCTGCGACCACAGCGGAAGGTTTTGACTGGCTCAGCAGTATGAGGACGCCAGGCTTTGTGGCACAGCTTGTCAGACTTCGCAAGCGGTGCTAAAAGCCACCCCATCTTGGGTCTCATCTCAGAACATGTCTCTTGACGTTTTTTTACCCTTGGGACATTATCTGAATCGGCTGTCTGAATCTCTGCTTCATTATAGATGCCAGCTGAATCCATTTGCTTGTCGGGTGTCTGCAAGTCTGATCAAGCAGGTCCTCTGTGCCCTGGGTGGAGTAAGGGGGAGAAAGCAGTTGGCCCAGTAGATAATTTTACTGGACAGGAGAAGCGGCGGTTTGTATAGAAAAATACCCCAAGGAAGGCAGTAGCAGCTTTGACAGACAGGTAACTGACAGGAGATGGCACCTCCCAGGCAAATACTCACATGACAGCCAGCAGGAAGAATTCTACAGGCAGTTACCTGCAGAAGCCCGAAGCAGACCTTTCCCGTCTGGCTGAGGAGAGTGGTGGAGATTTGGTCACAAAGGACATGCTGTTATCCTCAGTTTCCTGTTTTTCTTTAACAAACGTGGAACACCTGAAGCTAGGATATTCTGGATTAAGGGTGGGGACACTGGGGTTTAAAATATAATTACGTGACCAACTAGTTAGGTGACTGAGAGGAGGTCATGGAAATGACCTGTGCCTTTATTTCCCCGTCCTTGCAGGCCATCTCCTCAGAGCAGTGTTAGGAGGCAGGGAGATGGCACAAAGGAACACTTTTGATTCAAAACGTTCCTGCGTGACACAAAAGCCCAAGGCCTCTGGCATCTGTGCCCACTCAAGATGAGTTAGGAGACAGGACATTCTAGGGAACTGACCAGAGGTCAGAGTCCGGGCACAAGGGCTGCAGCTGCTTCTGTGGTGCGTTACTCTTTCCTAAGGTCAAGAACCTGGACTGGAGGCAGTTTGGTTCTATTGCCAGAGATCCTTCCAGATCACTCAGATAACCTGCCTTTCCCTCTCTAGCAAAAAGAGGCATTCAGGGTTCAGGGTCCAGCAGGAGTTGGGAGAGGAAAAAATGCCATGGGAGGAGGATCCTGGTCAATGTTCTTCCTGAGAGAGGAAGGAACAGAGGACTCTGAGGAGTGTCGGGGGACCCACCTGAGAGGACTGAGGTCTGGAATGGGTCTTACTAGAAAAAAGGGCCCAGTGCTGGAGAAAGATGGTTGTCCCAGAAGGGAGCAATATTTCTGGGGCCACTTCCAGGTTGGAAATTATGTGGCATCCTGGATAAGGGGTGGGGGTTGGAACCAAACAAGCCTGTGTTTGAACTCTGGCCTCACCAGTTGCTCAGTGTATGACCCGGGGCTAATTATCTAAACCAAACGGAGACCCCGGTTTCTTAAGGTAGTTGCAAAGAGGAAGCAAGATATTGCATGTAAAGTACATGAAATGCATTGTGAGCATTCAGTAGAAGGGGGCTGTTATGAGCAAAGAGAGAGAAAAGGGAAGATTCAGAATGAAGGAAGGAGTATTGATGCATTGAGCAGCTAGAGGTGTGCACAGATGGAAGGCTGCACGGATGGGACCCCCGTTGGCTTAAGGTCTGCAAAAATAAGGGACTGCGAAGACGGGGAGAGAAGGGCGCCCACCGTGGGGCAAGGCCCAGCCCAAGTGCACCGTTAGTAGCAGTTTTCAAGCCTGGCCCCCGGGAGTGAATTTCCACCCAGCCTTCTCCACCGCTTCGTCACCAGTTCAGCATCTTCCATGCTACCACGTAGGCCACAAACCTCCAAGTCATCTTCAGCCAAGTCATCTCTCATACTGCACTGTACATTTGCAAGTAATATTGGCTTTACCTTCCAGATCTATCCAGAATCCTGCAAATTCTCACCGCCCCAGTCTTCCATCGACATTTCTTACCTGGACTTTTGCAGTAGCTTCCTAAATTTTCTCCCTGCTTCCATCTCCCCGACCTCCCTGCCCCATGGTCTGTTCTTCATGGAGAGGTCAGTGTCAGCTTCCAAAAGAAAAGTCAGAACACTCCATGGCACCCCTGTTTCATTCAGAGAAATCTCCCAGCACCTTCAAGACCCTCAGGCCCAGGCTGGCCTCTCCTCCTGCTCCTTCCCACAGCCTCCCCCGCCCACAGCCACAGGGGCTTCCTGGCTGCAACTCTGGCTGAGCAACCTCCCATCTCAGGTGCTTTGCATTTGTTTTGCGATGCCTGAAAGGCTCCTCCCCTGGATATCTGCATAGCCCCACCCTCACTTCATTCTGGTCTCCGCCTCATGGCCCCCTTAATTTGACCACCCTTTATTAAATCACACTGTCACCATCATTCTCTCCCTTCAACCTACCTTATTGCTCCTCAGTGTTATCCTCCAACGTGTAACCATTTGTTCATTTACTTGTTGCCTGCTAGGCCTCTAAAATTCAAGATCCATGAGATCAGTGACTTCGCTTTGTCCCTTGCTCTCTTCCCAGTGCCTAGAATAGAATCTGGTGTGTAATTGGTGCTCAATTTTTTTTTTTTTACTAGTCTGCATGGCTCTCCTGAATCTCAGAAGGGTGTAATATAAGTTTCAAAGAAAACAAAATAATTACCTATAGAATTATGTAAGAAAAAAAATGCATTGTGGGTTTGTGTATTTGGGGGTATGTTAAAGAGGTGCAGAGAATGCGAATACTGCTAGAGTGTCTTAGAAAAGCTGGGAAGCAGTGTGCTAGGCCGCTGCAGACACAGGCTGGTTGCTCTCTCTTTCCCTAGGTAGCGGGCTTCAGGCTTGCCTGGGGGTGTGCCATCTGTTCCATCTGTAAGGAGCATGTAAGAGTGGATGCCTTTCTAGCCCTTCCGCATTGCTTATCTAAGAAGAATTAATTAAACATCCGCGTTATGCCCGGCACTGTGCTAGGCCTGGCTAGGAGATACTGGAAAGCCCAGGGCATCCCATCACTGCACCAAGACTATATAGTGTCAGTGTTCATCTGGCCTTTCCTAACTAAGTGTGCCCAGGTCGTCCACTGTACTGGTCTCTTCCTGTTACCACGGTCACCTCCATTGGATTTGAGCTCCGTTGAATCTGGTTTGGAACCACAAGCCAGGGACAGGGGGAGCATGGGATGAATTCAAGAATAGTTCAGTTCTCCACATTCACGAGGGCTTGGTGGGGTCAGGCCCCATGCTAGGCACGCAGACGCTAGGCACACAGACCACAGAGGTGGTCTGTGTTGTTGGAGAGTTGTCAAGCATGGAAGTACAAGGAATAGCATGTTTGGATGTCTGCCCAGAGGGGATAGATCTGACTTCGAATTACTTCTCTGTCATTTCTGACTTTGTTCTAGATTTAGAAGCCGTGGAAGAATAAAAATAGGAATAAAGATCCCAAGAGGTCTTGTGCTGACAACAAATGTGTCTGAGAAATTATACTACTAAGAGCCCCGGACCCAATATCTACAGCATCTCTGGGAGTTGGAGAATGGCCCAAGCCTCTAACCCTGGATTTTTTTTTAACTTAAAAAAATTAATAGCCTTTTTTTAGAAAAGCAATTTTAGATTTACAAAAAAAAAAAAATTAAGTAAAAATTATAGGGAGTGTCATATACCCCACACTCCCCACCAATTTTCCCTATTACTAACATCTTTTGTTGGTGTAGTAGATTTGTTACAACTGATGAGCCAATGTTGACACATTGTTAGTAACCAAAGCCCATAGTTTACATTAAGACTTACTTTTTGCATTATACATTCTATGGGTTTTGACGAGTGCATAATCTACCATTATGGTATCGTAAAGAATAATAGTTTCAATGCCCTGTGTTCCATTTCTTCAGTCCTCCCTCTTTCCCTCACCAAGTCCCTGGCAAACACTGCACTTTTTACTCTCTTCATAGTTTTGTCTTTTCCAGAATGTCATATAGTTGGAATCACACAGTGTATAGTCTTTCCAGACTGGCTTCTTTCACTCGGCAGTTTCCTCCGGTTTTAAACATGGCTTTCTCCCCCACTCACCCCACCCCCTACACACACACACACACACACACACACGCACGCACGCACGCACGCACGCACATCCAGCTGGGGAGCAAGGGGCTGGCAAAGGAGGAGCCCGAAGCCATGTGCTGAGACCCACACGACCAGAGTCTGCAGGGCCCATCCTTTACCGTCATCCACTGAACAGGCCAGGCCCTGGTGCTGCTGGAGTTTAGCCCAGGCTGGTGAACTGTCAGAAGCTGCCTGTGTTTTGGTTCCACATCTGGAAGTGTCAGCTGTGCAGACCTTCCCATCCATTCCCAAACAGAGAGACAGGAGGAGCACACCATCTGTTTGCCTTCCTCCTCGGTAGTTTGTTTTACTTGCTTTGGAGCCGAGAACTAGCATAGGGAAGCGAGCTCCCCCGGGCAGCAGCCTTCCTTCACACCACATCCGGTGCGCGCCACAGGTCTCTCGGCCTCTGAAGTCGCTGCTCTCAGCATAGCCCAGGTTCCAGCAGCATCTGTGCTGAGCCCTGAGAGCGATTGAGCCCTGATCTAGTTTTGTGGTCATTCGAGAGGAAGACCATCAGATGCAAAGAGATTGAGAATATTTTCCCTGCCATGAGGTGCTTCTTTATAGAGTCAGCCTCACAATCGGATCCCTTGAGAGTTCAGAGGTAGGAACCTCGGTATTCAATGCACTCAGCAGTCATTATAGACAGTAAGGCCAGAGGCCTTCTGGGGAATCGTGGTGATGATGATGAATTTTATAATGGCAGCAGAAGGAGGGGCTCCTCCAGCCCCACTCCGACTCTGGACCCCAGGCAGGGAAAGGAAACGTGTGTGTGAATAAGGGGTCCTGTGAGTTGTCTGGTTGAACCAGGCTGAACAGTTCCAGGGGCTAAGGAAAGGGGGTATTCTAGGTAGAGAGAGTTCCTACCCTGGGGAGCAGGGACTGAAGTTTGGACCCTGTTTCCATCGCTTCCTGTTTGGAATAAACACAGAGCTGAGGCCAGCTGGTACCTTCTCACGCTGAAGGACACCAGCCAGGTGTGTCAGAGTTCAGCACAAAAGTGGAAGAAGACTCATGAGCCCCTTGGGAAGTGAAAATTCCATGCGGATGACCCAAATCCATGCCTTCTCCTCCACTGATTTGCTTTCTTCGCCTAGTCTGCCATCTAGTCTGTAGTCTGACCAGTGCCTCACTAAGAGCTCTGGGCTGCCATTCAGTGGCTCTACCTAGTTGTCCCCCATGTGAGTAGAGACTAATCATACCTGTCCTGTTGTCACAAGACGTTAACACTCATGCAATGAGGTGTTAAAGCTCTTTTAACTCTTCAGGAGGTGACACTCTACAGGCGAACACTCCTTGCTCATTTTAATTTTGGAATCAGGGTAGAGCCTCCTGGCTCCTTGGCTTCCTTCATCTAACTCCAGAATCTGGGAGGCTGTAACAGTGATTACTGAACTTCCTCGCTTCCAGAAGCCTTGGCCCTTGCCTCAGTTTACCTGGGGAGGCAGAGCGTGGAAAACAGCAGAACCCTGTGACTGTGGACCTGTATTCCCTACCACATCCAGCCTTCTCTAAATCACTTCCTCACATTCTGTCCCCAGAAAGCACAATGAGAGTCCTGAGAAAGAAGCCGAGAGTGGCTCCTGTAGATACCTGCCAGGTAGTGTGTCGCTAGGAGCAGGGGCCACATTTTCTGAACCAAAAGATAAATCTGTGATCTGATAAATCATGTAAGGTTTTTTTTGGTCTCAATTTGGGGGGGGGGCGGTAAATCTGAGAAAGGCAGATTTGTAAATAACCTTTATATTTATAAAAATATAAATTTATAAATGTGATGCATTAAAAAAAAATCACCTTTAGCATAAGGAATGGCATTCTGTACTGTGGGGGCCATGCCAGAACCTTCAGTGACTGGTGTGGTTGCCCGTTGGAGCGGGGTGCACAGGGAGGCACAGCGTGGGCCTTCCTCCATGTGGGAGCTTCAGTGAGTATTGATGGAAGGAAGTCCCCGGGGTAGTCTCCAGAACAACTGGTAGAGACCAGGACATTTCCCAGTTTTACCACTGCCACCCCACTCCCCTTCTGGAGGAAGCTAGCCTTCATGGCAGTAGAACAGGGAGGCACCTTAATAACTAAGTTCTTTGTGCTTTCCAAGCTAGGATCTAAGAGGACCAGCGTGCCCAATTGAGATGGAATCCTGGGCAGGCAGAACTAATATTCCCCACACAAGGAAATGAACCGAAATGCCAGTGCTAATGTCCGTACATCCGTGGTCTGACGAGGGGAAAGGCAGCAAGACATTGTTTCTCATCTCAGCTCCGATGAGGTGTGTTACCTTTCCCAGGGCCTGCGGGTTCTGGGCTGTCTCCCTAGTGTGAAGAATGCCACCCGCCGAGACTCATGGTACCTTCGCAGCCTGCCTCTTCTGTCTCTTGAGGTTTCACACTGAGCCGTTTCTGGTTATCCAAATACCCAGCAACAAGGCCTGCTGAGAGCAGCGCTGTGCATGCCTCCCCAGGCGTTTACCACATGCTCCCAAAGACGTCTTCATAACCATTAAAAAATGGCCTTTCAATCACTCAGTCAGCAAACTATTGAGCACTGTGCCTGCCTCCCTTAAATCACTTACACCCTAGATTCTGAATATTTCCCACGTCTGAAGAGGTCATTCCACGTTGAACTGCATTACCTACCTTCTCTCATTAGAAGAGTTCTTGGCTCAGAGAAGATGTGAGATGGTCACCAATCATCAGGGTTATTATCACTTTGGCTTGAGATAAGCTGCTGATTTAGAATTCTTTCTCAAGAGCCCATATTCTTGGAGGATTTTGCTACTTAAAAACTAAATTGTGGTATGTTTGAGAATTTTATTGATAGAGGAATGGAAGCCCAGAGAAAAGTGATGATCTTTCACTTGGACCTCAAGGCCCGTGCACTTGGTTGGTTCTGTCATCAGAGAAAAGCCAGCCAGTGTTGGGACATGTTGGTGGTGAGATACGCTCAGGTTCCTGGGGAAGGCCTATCCTAGACTGGGAAGCCCCAGAAAGGAAGGCTGAGGCAAGGGGCCTGGGAGTTTGCAGCCAGCTGGCTCCAGCTCCCTGAGCCAAAGTGCCAGGGAGATAGGCTTCTCCTCTGGCTGAGGCAGCAGTACCCTTTCAGGGGTGTGCCTGCCTTTGTGGCCCAACACTGGCAAGCCTTCAGATGTCAAAGAGGGAGTACATCACCCTCCCCACCAGAACCTGGGGATGCACTGAAATCTGCCCAACAGTGTGCTATTTGGCTTAACTGAGAGGACACTGGATGGGGGTGGGAGAGAGGTGGATTGATGCAGGATTAGGAAGGTTTGAGGGGATCTTGTTGTAGTTATCCTATTTTAAAAAGTTTCATTATTATCTATTTATTTAAAAACTCAACACATAGAAGCAGAAAGAAGAGTATCATGAACCCAATGTATCCATCGCCCAGATTCAACAATTAACAAGACAAACAAAAGGTTTTTCAAAACGTTCCTTTGTTTTCAGTACTATGCTCTGTGTGCCAGATGGTACAAGGATGGGTGCCACCAGGTTACCCTTTCCGAAAGGAGCGTGTGATTTAATCTTCCCAGCCCCTTCCTAACAATGCTGTGGAAAGGAAAGAACACCAGCCTAGGGCACTCACGTTTGGCTTCTAGTTGTTCCACAGTATTCTGAGATGTTTCTGGATTACTCTCTACCAGATGTTGAGCTCTTAGAGAAAACTTGAGCTTTACTTTTGGAATCTCAGAGCCTCATATAGAATGGATGTTCAATAAGTGTTTATTGGCTTGCAAGACAAGTGATTCCACTAGTCAGGGTGGGTTCCATCTGGACAGGTGCAAGCCATGTGAGTGCTTAGTTTGTGGGATCCAGACGGTGGGATCCAGAGTTGAGTAAGAAGCCATTATTTGAACCCCTGGGGGATCTTGAGTGGATGAAACGTTAGGGGTGATCATTTTACAGTGCAGGGGCTCCCGGTTTTGCTGAGAACAAGGAAGTCAACAGCAAGAGAGAACAGGAGAGAGCTGGATCAGAGCTGCTCTGTGCCTGGTCCCCACATTCAGGCATCTGCGGGCCCTGTGTGTGGTGGGACAGGATTCTGACTATAGAGGCTCCAGCTCCAGACCCATTTTTCTTGGGTGGCCACAAGCAGCCTGCAAGCCGCCTGCACCGCTAGGGCCTGCGTGTCATTCCAAGTACTGTTTTATTCATTTTGGAGTTGGCAAGGAACAGGCTCCTCCGAGAGCGGGGAATGGAGTCCGCTTCCGGCCTTTGGAGTGCTGGCAGCTCAGCTGCTCTGTGCCCCTCTGGGCAGGGGTGGGGGGTTAAAGAGTCTGAAATGGGGTGTCCAAGGAACATGAGGGAAGATACTGCCAACACTTCCCCTCAGATCTGACCCTGCGTGCAGCCAGCAGGGACCTCAGGCAGGGTGTGCCAAGGCCCAAGACAGACCCCCGGGAAGTCTCCAGGCCCTGACTTTCATCAGCCACCTGCCCCTCCCACTCCCTGCCTGGTCTTTTTCAGTTTAAACTTCCAGCCCTGTCCTCCCCTCCCGTACACGCATGATGTGTGTGTGAGTGTTTTAATTTTTATTCTTGGCAGAAGTTAAGACACAAAATGGATTTGGAAGGAGATGAAACCAGTCTGGGTATATGTTGGGCAGCAGCAGCTTCATTCCTGGAGTGGGAGGACCGCAGAGGGGGGAGGGGCTGGGTGGGCCTCAAGTCCCTAAGGTGGGGGGTGGGGAGCTGTCTCCTTTCCAGTAGGGACCAAACTGAAAATCCACTCCTTTGGGCAGGCTGGAAGCTAGAAGCTGAGCTATTAACCCTGTAGGATGTCCAAAAGCTGGTTCCCGTGACAGCAGAGCCCTCTCATGCAATCTAGTGTTGAGTGGATGCGGGACCGCTGGATGGCCAACACCTGGTGATCTGCGAGTCCCTGGAGACTGTTCCGGCTTTGCGAAGGAAATCACTGATGGCATTTCAGGTGTTAATGTACCAGCCTGAAAGTGTGCAAATGCCTGGAAAACTTGTGGCTAGCCTCCCGGAAGTAAGTGTTGGTGGCCACAAGTCCACAGCGGGGACTTCAGATCCAGGCACCTGTTCGCGTGTCTCCCTTACTGTACTGGAATCTGTCTTGGCCTGCGAAGTGGGCACTCTTTGCAGTGGTGGCCTCCTCTTGGGTTTTCATTTCGATGCGAAGAGGCGAAAACTAGGAATCTAAAAAGTCCAGAAAATATCTGGGGAAATCTGAAAGAAGCTTTGAGAAATGTTTTATTACTTAAAATATATTGAGATATTAAATTTGTAAAATGAAAAAAAAAAGTCTTTTTAGCATTAAAAATGACAAGAATTTCTTTAGAATAATATTGTAGGGAACCTTTTTATGTAAAACCCTCAGCTCCAACCACAGCATCCAATACAGTCAGGGCATTTCTGGCAGACGTTGCTAATCAAAATGACCCCAGATCCAGGGCAGAGATACCCAGAGCTTCCCAACCCTGGCCGCCCATTGCAGTTTCCAGGAAAGAGTTTTAAAAATACTGATGCCTGGGCGCTACCTCCAGAGGTTCTAACTTCATTTGTCTGAAGTGCTGCCCAGGCATTGGTGTGTTTTAGTGTCCCAAGATGATTCTCCCAGGCAGCCAGAGTTGGGAACCCCCAATCTAATGCTTGTGCAAGAACAGAAGGAAAATGAGAGAGGCCAGATTAAGAAATGGAAGAATTCTATTGTCTCTCACTGTATACTGGTGCACATAACTTGGGTCCAGACTCAAAGCACTGCTGCCAACTTTTGAACGGGATTTAGGCTCTCGGGCCTCAGGCCTAACTCTGGGTGGGGTGGGGACAGAACATCTTCGGGAGTCAGACACGGAGTCCATTGTGGGATTTGCCAGCCGAGTCCAAAACATGGTAGCTAGGGCATGACTCCAGCTCAGACTCGCTTTGGTTTGTTCAGCATTTCTAGGTTCCTGTTTTGGAAATAGTTCATTGTATATCTGCTTAAATCTACCAAGGACACCAAGACCAGCAGGCAGGGGAAAGAGACAGCTCTGGCTCTGAATCTTTTACTTTTAACAAGATGCTTAATTTCTCTAAGCCTCAATTTCTCCATCTGTGAAATGGGGATAACAATACTACCTACTTCATAGAGTTTTTTAGAGGTTAGACAAGATAATACATATATACATTGTCTCACAGAGTAACTCACAGGTGGTCAGGTACTTTCTTTGCTTTATGCTAAGATTGATTATTTCTTCCAATTTTCAATATTGCCTTAATCTCATATTGTGCCAAAACCTGATGTGTTGCAATCAGGAACTCTTGATGACTTTTAATTACATTTACAAATTAGTTAAAATAAGAAATGAATAATTGAGAAGGATAAAAAAGCAGCCTTTATTTTTTTTTTTTTCCCATTACAGTTGACATTCAATATTAGATTAGTTTCAGGTATACAGCATAGTGGTTAGACATCTATATAACTTATGAAGTGATCCCCCGTAAGTCTACCCACCTGGCACTGTACATAGTTATTACAGTATTATTGACTATGTTCCCTATGCTGTAATTTCCATCCCCAGGACTATTTCGTAACTGCCGGTTTGTACTTCTTAATCCCTTCACCGAAAAGGCACTCTTTAAATGTTAGACGCACAATAATTTCAGCAAACTCAATACTTGATGGATATTTTATACAACTTCCTAAACAAGTAATTTCGAATTTGTGAAGATTGTTAACAGAATATTAAATGTGTTTGCATTTTTTCCAAAACACTTGACCATATTATGTGGAAGCAAGAGAATCTTGGAATTAGGGGAATTGCTCTTTATTAACTAAAAGAGTTGTATGTTGGAGACAGACACAGGAAACTATTCAGATGTGACAATGAGCAAAGAGCAACATTTTATGGCCCAGGGGATTGTTTGGGAAATGAGGCCCCAATGCCTATAGGAAGATAAAATATCAGTGGGTGATGACATAATATTTGAGGATAGCTTTTTTTGATTTGCCTTTTTAATTGCAAAAATGATAACAAACCCACTTTGAATATTTCTAAAGTGTTTAATGTAAAAAGTGCAAATCCTCTAATCTTCAGAGATAACCGATGTAAACATTTAAGTGTCTCTTGATCTCTTCCTAGGACAAGCCAAATAACTATATACCACATATTCATATGTAATTTTTTTATTTACAAAAATGGGATCATGCTGTTTTACAAATTGCTTTTGGGATATTCTCCAGAAACCTCTTAGGCCAACATTTCCCAAAGTGTATTTGATGAAATTCCCCTCACTAATGGTACTCTGAGAAAAAAGAGTAATGTGGTCAAATAAGTCCAAGCCTGTGGTCAAGTAAGTCCAGGCCTGTGGTTAAGTGAGTTTAGGCTTCAGTGCATACTCTATCCCCTTCTCAGTGAGTCAGGATGCATAATAGCATATTAAAGGCTCTGAAAAGGCCTGCAGTAGAAAACCTAATTAGCTTTTCTTAACATAGCATTGCCCTAAACTATTTTTGTTGGCACATTTTGCCTTCCGTTCGCTTTTTAGAAGCACTGTTTTAGGCATTCCTCACTAATCTTCCTTCCACCTATTTCCCTTCCTCCATCTGTGGGCTAGGCAAGAAGAAGAAAGCTCATCTAATCTATTCATTTAATCAACAAATACTTATTGCACTCCTACTACATGCTAAGTACTATGAGGTGATGGATGCTGGGGTGATAGTAATGAGTGAGATAGCAGCCTCTCTGCCTTCAAAGACTTCTAATTTCCCTCCAGCACAGTGCTGTGTTAATCATACTCCCTACCCTGGTTGGATTGTACCATGGAGTGGCAGACCCTCAGCAGGGGATTCTCTGCAGCTGGTGGAACCCCGGGAGCAGCAGGTTAGAATTACCCCCACTTCTTCACTCCCGACCCTTCCTCATGTCTTTCCAATTCCCCACACTTTGCTCCTGCTATAAATAGCGGTGCCTGACCCAGCTGGCAAGACTCCATGTGTTTGTTTTCGTTGCGTGTGCCAGCCTTGCACCAAGGCCACTGTGCTTCACAAGCTGGGGAGAGCTGACGGAGTTGGGGGCTCCTAGCAGCAGGCAAGGACTGACAGACGAACTGGAGCATGCTTCGGGTTTCCAAATTGGTATTTATTTTAAGTTTTAGTTGGTTTAAAAGAGCTTTGTAATTGAGAAAGACTAGGGATGGGTGGGGGATGGAATGTGTATATTGGGGGGTCAGAGAGGTGGTGAAGAAAGTGTTTGTATGAGGTCAGATGGGAAAGAAAGTAAACTGTCATGATTCTAAAGCACACTTAGCAGCTGGAGTTGGAGTTGGTTGCTGTGAGCGCACGTACGCACACGTGCATGTGTGTGTGTGTGTGTGTGTGTGTGTGTCTGAGAGTAGTGAGTGCACATGCCCAGAGCAGGATGCCCAGAAAGCCCAGGTTGGGATGTCTGGCCTCTGAGGTATCACCTATTCTCAAACCTCTTTTGTTGAAACACTAAGGATAAATCTACAACAATGTTCAGATTAATGAAAATACAGTGTATTCCTAAAAGTGACCCTAATGAGAGTTACTCTAATAAGTTGCTATCAATTATTAAACAGCCTCCTTTGCATCAGTCATTCTTGATTTACTAGCGTAATCCGTTTTTCCATCAGCATCTTTGTATGAGATTGATCTTTGTTGTTCTATGTCAAATGGTTCCTCCGAAAGTCCAGGGCGAGGGTTTCTTGCTTGCAGGAAAATCTGGGAGAGACATTGCCCACGTCACAGTGCAGTCAGGTGCCAGCCAAGGAATGGTCGCTTCTGATCTACCATCAGCAGTCCACCCATTTTACCCCAAGGCTTACTTTTCACATGAATGCTTCAGGCTTCCGGCCAGCATGCAGGGACCTGTCGTGGTGTGTGTGTGTGTGTGTTGGGGGTTGGTGTGTTGAGGTTGTTGACAGTTTTGCCCAGCATTTGCTTGAATTAGCCTCAGACCCAGACAGACCTAGAAGCAGCAGCCTGATTTTCATTCATTCTGGGTCACAGAACCTTAGACACATTTTGAATTGTGGGGAGGGTCTGGATGTAGGCCTGATGCCATTGGTAGGTTAATTGTCATGAGGAAGGGGCATAGGACATGACTGCAGATGACAGCTTAATTGGAACTGGTGTTAACTGTTACCTAGCAGAGTAATTCAAAGTAAGTCTTTTAACCCCCAAAGTGTCCTAGATGCCCAGCTTATACCAAGAAAAAGCTTCTTCCTTGACTGTATATGACTACGTTTCTCCTGCCTCTCGTCCCTGACCTCTGACCCTTGTGTCTCAGATCATTATTGGTTGACTCAACAGGTATTTGCTGAATTACCTCAACTGTGTTCGAGCTGAAGATGCCCTTGTGAATAAGAGCATCACCGTTCCTGATCTCAAACTATAAAAAATTAGTGTGATGGTGCTTCCGGTGGGAAGTGCAGGACTATAGGAGGACAGGAGCTGGGCACCCAACCCACTGCCTGACAGAGCGGGTGCTGGGACCTGCCTATTAAACAGTCAGTGCCTGCTTCTCCTCACTTTCTCCTTCTCCACCTCCTCCTTGGCAAGCCCACCGCAAGCCACCTCATGCTTGGATGCTATAGCAGGGAATACCTGTGTCCTACATGCCTTCTCCCCTGAATCGGAACCACAGTGGGCTCCCAAGCTAGATCCCAGAAGGAGATAGGAATAGAGATAGCAGATACTTGCATATCACCTTCCCCTGCTCAAGCTCTGCTTTGCAGTGGGAGCACCCCTGGGGTTCATCAGATCCAAACTCTTAGGGCCAAGTAGAGTTAGGCTTGGAAAAGATTTTGGAGGTAGGTCTTTATAGCTTAGCAAATATTTGTTGAGTATCTACTATGTGTTTAGGAGAGAGACTTATAAACAAATAAGTCACTATATAGTGAGAAGTGACAGTGGCCTCACTGAGATTTAAGAGGTCCTCACAGGCTTCTTCTATTAGCTCTAAGCCCTCTTCCTGCTTTAACTGATGTACTTTGATGAATCTTCCAGGACTTTGCTAGGAACAGTCATGGATGATAGAAAGAGAAATTCTTTTAGGACTTGTGAAAGGGGCCATGTTGGAGGACTGACTTGTGCTAAGCAGGGCCTGAGTGTGCACATGTGAGTGTGTGCGCGTGCTCAGGTGTCATTCCTCTGATGCCATTGCTAGTAGTAAAATCTACAGTTTATTTTTGATCTTTTCTTGAGGCCATGCTGCACTTTAATTTTGGTATAATAGAAAGATGTTGTCAAAGCTGAATGTTGACTAGGTTCCAATTTCTTTAAGGGTGGGAAACTGTGCTTAGCTTTTCCCTACGTCTCCTCCACCCTCTGTATGGCATGTGGTACCTAGTAGGTGCTCAGTTTGAATTCCTGGTTTGACCTGAATTCTGCCTCAAGCCCACCCAGGGACTGGTACCTCTGTCAGGAGTGACGTTGGAGTGGCCAGCTGTTCTGTCTGCTCTTCCAGCATGAACACTAAGCAGAATGCCCTTGTATAGCTTTACTTCACTTCTGAGCCAAGCCTGTTACCTTTCTGGATGATTTGGGGAAAATGCCTTTTCTGTGGTTTTGTGTGCATTGCAGACTGAGCCTCTTGCTCCTCGAGATAATATGTCTGCTTCTTCTCATGGCTCCATTGCTTTCACTGGGCACTATTAGGTGCAGTCAGTGGCCCCGCTTTCTTCCCCTGAGCCTGCTTATGTTAGTAAGGTTTGTGTTCATATGTGGATCACTTGTCAAATGGATCACTTTTTTTTTGTCCTAAGAGATAGGACTTTAAGCTGTTGAGATCTGCCTTAAGTCCTGTTCAGATCCTGGGACTGGTTTGTTTTATGCCTTATTTGTGTTGTCTACTCAGGCTCTTATTAATTCCTTTTACACTGGATCTTTTGTCAACTGTGTGAGCTGCAGAAGGCATGAAAGTGGATGCTCCTGTTTCCTCTCTACTTGCTACATTACCATGTTACTTCATTGTTTACTTGTGTGGATATAGGCTTGGCCAGGTAGGTGGAAAGGAGCAGGTGGCTTTGCTGGCTTTGTGCTTTCACTGATGAGGTTGGAGGGGAGCTCCTTCCTGGGGCTGGGAGTGCGAGTTAGAGAGGGTCGAGGGTATGTTTTCTTTTCTATAAACACTTGTCCATACATCTTGTCCCAAATGACTACTATCTGATAGGGATCTTTCCACTTTCTCTATGAACAAGCAGAGACACTACAGAAGAACTGGTTATTACTGTTATCAAGAGTGTGGAGAGAACATAAACAGGGTGGGAGGAGGGGTGGCAGTGGCAGGGAGAGGTTATTAGCTTGAGTGATATAAACATGGACTATTGCCGGGTGGAGACTGAGAGGCCAAAAATAAGTCTTGCCACAAACTTGAGAACACTATATGACATTTTCCATGGATCTCCTGTCCCACAGGACTGTTGTGAGGTTCTGTCAAATGCTATATAAAATGTAAGTGTTACTGCTTTTTTTTTCCAACCCATAATATTTCTTGAACTTCTGATGCATGTGTATAGGGCAGCAAAACAGGCCATTGCTTGATTTGATACAGCTTTTAAGGAACAATGAGCAGAGAGATGATATTACATGTGTCTAGAGTTTTTTTAATGGACATTAATCCAAAAACCCACCAGGTAGCAATGCCGCTATATGAATTAAACCTCAGGTGAATGGCTTTTAGTAGAGAAGTTCCATGACACCTGTCTCCCCAAATTATTGCATGATTGCTATGTGCCAGGCTGCTTTTACACATAATCTCATCAAGTCTTTTAAGCAGCTCTGCAAAACAGGTGTTATCATTCTCACTTTCACAGAGAGTAAACTGAGGCTCAGAGATTAAGTAATTTACCCAAAGCTCATACCCAAACCCAAGGCTCTTAGTTTTTTAGTTGAGTCCAACATTGGCACTTAGCTACGTCCATAATAAAAAATTAAAGAGGAGCCTTAAAATCATTAAGTGAAAAGCATCGAAAAGGGTTTTGATAACCTTTTTCCCCATCTCTAAAGTGGGGACTATAATATTCTCTGGCTTATGAAGATGAAAAGTCATAGTGGAACTGGAACCCCCAGCATCAGGCTTGGCGCATAATGGGAGCTCTGCATATTTAGCTGCCTTTCCCGCATCTCTACGCTCATCCCACCTCCTCTCCCCCCTCTTTCTCTTCTGGTCTGACCCCATCCTTCTCTTTCTCACTCAATAATTTTCTTTATTTCTCCTTTTCCCATCCCTCTTTGCCTGCCTCCTTCCACCCCAGTCTCAAGCTCAGGTCCATGTTGATGTTGAAAAGATAATACTGAACCATGGTATAATCCTAGATTAGATTGCCTGCAGTCCAGTGGCTGCAGAAAGCCTGAAGTCTCAAGCTTAGTTGAGTGTTTGTTTTGGGAGAAGACATAAGAAATAAACAGAGGCCCTTGAGTGAAACCCCAAGCCATAGGAGCATCCTCAGGGACACCGACTTCTGTCAGGGAGCTTGGCCCTTCCCTTCAGGGCTGCCTATGCAGATCTAGGGGCCATTTGGTTTTGAAAAATAAAGGGCATAGTTACAGCCGTTTTCCCCTAGAAAAACCCCTTGGCTCCATCACCGATAACAGTATTTCTCTATGTGTCCCTGTATTTCCACAGGTCAGATTAACGTTCTTTCTCAACCCCACATTTCTAATCTGAACAAACTCTTCAATTCTGCAAACATTGACTGAATCCCTATATTGTGCCAAGGCTTTTCTAGGTGTTAGGGTTACCAAGATAAATTTGACACACCCTTGCCTTCAGGAAGTTTGTAGTTTGGAGTCAGGAGGAAGAGATAGACGCACATTACGGACACATGATCAAATTTATAAATCACCGTGGGTCTGTTGTAATAGGTTTGCAATGTGCTGTGGAAACGGGGATGAGGGACAGTCCCTGGGCATCAAAGTTCCTCTGATGGAATGAAGGGAAAAGGAGAAGATGCCTCTGGTAGAAGGAAGAGAGGGTACGAGAATGCAGCTTGCCCAGAATTTAGGGCTTGTGGGTGGAAGACATGGGAAAGTTTGACTGCAGCCCAGTTATAAAGAACCTGGAAGGTTATGCAAAGGAGTTTGAATTTTATTTAATCATACTCCGTTGAGGAGCTATCAAAAGTGAGTCTGTTAGTTTATTTGCTTGTTAGTTTTTAAGTGACTTCAAAAGGTGGGGAAAACCAAAATTCCTTCACATTTTCAAATCGGCTGCTTTTATTTCTTTCATATTCCCTGCTAGATCGCACTCAGCTACTTACATGCTTTGTACAAAATGAGATCTATGTTTTTTCCTTAACATCTTTTAAACATTTTTCATGTTGCTACTCGATCTTTATAATTATCATTTTTAATGGCTGCTTAATGGTTCAATTATTATGCCACAATCTACTTAAAGAAACGGAAGAGTGAAAAGAACCAAAGAGTTTAAAGTCAGATGGACCTGGGTTAAGTCCTGACTCTGTGATTTATCATCTTAGTGATCTTGGACAAAATATCTAATCACTCCGAGCTTTAATTTTCTCATTTATAAAATGGGTTGATCATGTGCCTACCTTACAGGGCCATTGTGAGAATTACATCAAATTAGATGAATTGTGCATTAGGGCCTGTGGGAGGTGCTTGCTCAAGGAATGGTAGCTCCCTACTTATCATCTTTACTCTTTGGTTGAGCGTGATATTCTAGAAGGAAGGTAGGTGGCAATGTGGGAACTGATTAGATGTGGAAAGAAGAGAGTCGGGGAGCCAGTTTGAGGACTCTAGACCCGCACTGTCCAATACAGTGGTAGCCACTGGCCCATGTGGCCATCGGGCACCTGAAGTGTGACAAGCCTGAATTGTAATAAGTATAAACTACACACTCGATTTAGAAAACTTGGCATAAAACAAAAATATAAAACACCTTATTAATGATTTTTGTATCGGTTATATGTTGAAGCGATAACATTTTGGATATATTGTGTTAAAAATATTAAAATTATGTTCACTTATATTTTTAATGTGGCTACTAGAAAACTTTAAACTGATATATGTGGCTTGCACTGTATTTATTCGCATTGTTTTTCTGGCTGCTGATGCCAAAGTTAGAATCAGTATGACTGATCAGATCCTGGGTGGAGAGCCTATGAAAGCCAGGAGACAAGGCTGAGTCCAAGTCTGGACCGCTGAGTGGGTGGTGAATATCAACATGGTTTCAGGGAAGAATAGAAGAGTTTGAGTATGTTTTCGTAAGCAGGTCATTAGTGGGTGTTCTCTGAGCAGTGAAATGAAAGGGAAGCATTTGGTCTAGATTAGAGTAGCCTTCCCCGATTTCTTTAAGAGTTGGCCATTCCGGCTCTCACCACATCACGCACATCAGTGGTAAGGTCACTGACCAAGCTGCTCACTGCAGGGAAGGCCGGGAAAAGCGTGGCTGCTCGGCTGAGCTGCCGCAGTGCTCCAGGACCACCTCGCAGTGGGGCTCCAGGTGTCCCTACTTGCTGCTTTGCGGTGCACTCCCCCCTAACACATGCAGAATGCTGGGGTCAAAACAACGGGCAATAGGCCTATACAGAAAAGAAGTTGGACGGGAAGGCTTCTTCTGCAGGGAGGGTGAGTGCTCTCAGTCCTGTAAGACCCTGCTCAGTGCGTGTCTTTATCTACTCTGGTTTGGAGTCCTCAGGGACGAGGCATTACTGCTTTTATGGGTCCCAAATGGATGTAAGTGGATACGGTGCTGAGACTGTTTTCTGTGTGGCATTTCATATAACCAAATGCTATTTAGGCCCTAGAACCAGGAATTGCAATTGTGCCTGGCTCTTGAAAATCCACTGTACCATCTCCTACAGGATTGGGGCCTTAAAATCAAGATGGAAAGTAGAAGCAAAGAAAAATTATAAGAATTTTCATCTACTTCCCTAAAGTTGGTTGCCCCTGGGCTGAGCTTAGGAAACCACAGATTTATAATGCGTCTCTGTGGGGTAAAAGCAAGTAAAGTAGAATATATCAAGTTTGGAAGGCAAAACACGAACCACAGCAAGCGCCGGCATTGCTTTGATTTGAGTTTTATCAACTTAGCCTGCCTGACTTTCGTCATGAGACAGGTGAATAACACGAGGCCTTACTGTAGTAGATACTGGCGTCACTACGGCGGGGACACTGCTGTACCTTTGCCAGGAGCGTTTGCTTCTGTAAAAGCCATTGCCCCATTCGAACCCTGGTGGTAGTTGACAGAACTAAGTGAAGAGTTTCAAGTTCTTGGTCAGCAATAATAAAACTACAGAAGCATATATATGGTTTGTTCATTCAGAAACCCTTTGTCGAGTTTGTCCGATGTGCCAGACACCATGGGATTAAAGTTTCAACTGTAGAAGAGTATATGAAAGCTTTTGTAGTCTTTTATTTTTTATTTTGCTTTTAAATTTGTGAATTTTACAGTCACAGAACAAATAGCTTTATGTTTCACAACCTGTGAAACTGATTCTTCGAGGAATTACATAGTATCTTGGGGGGGCAGGTATCACTGGCTCTTATGACCTTACATTGACTGGGATTAGAGTGGTGTTGGGATACTAGGCATAGATGGCTGAATAACTATGAAGGTTTCTGTGCTCTAGGACCCTGATGGACCACACTCATCCTCCATTCTCTTACACACATGCACAGACTCAAGCCTGTGCACACCCGCACAGGTACGATACCATGTGCTCTACACTGCAAACCCGGTGCTGACATGCACCCCTCTCCCCACTCTGCTCTCCTGGGAGCCTCCACTTCTTACCTCTCCCTACCAACCTCAACCCAACCTAACTCAACACCACCACCATCCTCATCCTCACTCCTGAATCCAAAGTTCAGCCCTTCTCCCAGCCCAGGCCTCCCCAGATTACAGCTTCCTGGGGACCGGGTCCATCTGAAAGAAGAAAGAAAGAAAAAGGGAAGAAAAACAGAAAGAAAGAGGGAAACCGAAGAATGAAACCGGACCGAAGGGGCAGTGGTGCCTTGAGCTATCTCAGTGCATCACAATGAATATGGACTCTATTAAGCTCCGTTCTGCCTGTTAGTGTTTCCCGGGGCAACACAGCCCCCATATGGCAAGCATGCAGCAGATTAGGGTGGGCCCCTGGGCCTCATTGAAGGCCAGGGGCTTGACTGGCAGTTGAACCCCCTCCCCCTCCCTCTACTCCTCACACTTGACACTGCCTGTGTTTATCTAAAGCAGGGAGGGGGGGCCATTTGGAAGGTTTTTGTCAGGCTCTGAGAGAAAGGGAGAGGAGGCTGGAGGCAGGGTGGGGAGAGGGAGGCCGAGGGAGGAAGGAGGGCGGAGGTGGGGTGGAAAGGGGATAGGCCTGAGGGAAGGCCTCATAAATATTCAAGAAAAGCGGTGAATGGAGAGAAATAAAGCAGATGGAATTCGTGTTAAAGAACGGCACAATCGCCCTGTTTTGAGCCCTCCAAAAACAAAAAAAAAAAAAGAAAAGGGAATGGCCTTCTAGGAGTGTAGGAGCTGCGTTTATCCAATTAGCAGGGTTGTCAAATTGAATTTATATGGAATAGGGGTGGGGGAATTGAGAAGGGAGTGTAGAAGAAAGGAAGTGGTTTTCCTTTTCTCTTTTCTCCAGTTTAGCAATAAAGGTTTGTGGGGTCCCTCCACTTTGTCTCTATGAGTAGATCTGATTTTTAAATCTCTTTAAAGAAATAAGGCCATTTTAGGAAAGGAGTATGAGTGACCAAAAAATGAGACTCCCCTGTAACTTTTCCTCAAGTGGTGGAGGTGAGAGGTTAGATTTGTCCAGTGGGTAAAATAAAAGGTCAGACCTGCCCTTTTCTCAGAGGCAGAGGTGGCTTCTCTCTGTGGAAAATTCCTCCCCAGAGCCAAGATGCTGTGTCCAGGTTTCTTTTTTTCCCCTGGCCTGAACAGTGAGGGGTCCCGCCTACCTGAGTGGAAATAAGCGCTGTCCATGTTTGTTAGAGCTTACTGTAAATGTTGGGCTCAGTGAGAATGAGAAGCCCGGATTTTGCTAATCTCCAAATGTCATTTTGATCCTATAGTCCCTTCTCGGAAACCATGAATAGTCCCCCACTTTAATTCAAACTCATTCCTAGTGACCCAGCCTCATTTCCTACCTTACCTGTTTTCATTCTTCTAGAACAGTTTCCGAAGTGGGATTCGAGTTCTTAAAGGGATATACAAGAAATTCCATTGGGACACTAAAAGAAATATTAGAGATTCTCTTAATGTTTATTTCTATGCAAGAAAGGAATAGGAAAGAAATTAAGTTTTCCTAATATTTAATGTTGGTGCCTTTTAGTCCGTATGTCACAACGGACATGTCACAACAGTACCACGAGGTCTGCGCTGCATGAAGAGCTGGACAGTAGGGACCTCGATTGCTTGTTCATTCACTCCTGTTTTCCTGTTCTATGTTAAGTGGATTTACAGATTATATTATTTAGTTTTAACTAAATTAACTCTCACAAAAGGGCAAGAGGCTTAAAGAGATTGCTACAAAGAAACTGGGTTGAAGAGCGGGCTGATAATCCAAGCACATGCCAACAGAAAGAACCACGGAGTTGACCCTTTTCAAGCCACAGGAGTAAGGAAAAACAGTAATGGAATTGCATCTGAGGAAAAGTCAAAATAATTAACATTCAAGCAACTCTTTGGAAGAGATTACATCCATGTCATTAGTGATGAGCCTAATTCTAAATAGGCATTCTGTCTTAAAGTATTAGCTTAATGATATTATAAAACAACCATGATCAACAAGCTATTAAAATATGTCGCTTTTACCTGTACCTTTTTAAAGTTTTAGTTCACCAGTACATGCGTTTTATTTATAAATAAATATGCGTGTATTAAGGATATTTTCCCAGAATATTTTACTCGTAGGGAGCAAGATCAGAAAAGTTTGGAGACTACCGTTCAAGGTAAGCCTTCTGTGACAGCCGCACTGCTGGGTGCACCCCCTCCAGACACCTGCTCTCCCACCAGGTCATGTCACCTTCCTGGAGTGCCCTTTGTCTCTTCACATGAGCTTGTCCCAAAAGGCCCTGCTTCAAACCCGGTATATAGAAAACCTTCCCTGAAGACTCAAAATTAAAAATGCTGTCCTCCTCTGCTGTCATTTGCCAGTTCCTATTTGTGACTGAATTGGTGATCAGTTAAAGTATTAGAGTAAAGATGTTACATGAGAGTAACCCCAAAACTTCAGTGGTTTTATGCAACAAAGGTTTATTTCTTCTCCTGGCATAGGTTGCCCTGCCTTCTTCTACCTTGTAGCTGTTCCTTCTGAAGCCTGTGACATGTGGTCACCAGGACTGGAGAAGGGAGAAATGGAAGCAGCTCACTAGATCTCTGGCTCTCAGCTGCTTTGTCCGGAAGTGACACATGACGTGTTCACACTTCATGGGCCAGCACTAATTACATGGGCTAACAGCAGAGGAGGCTGGGAAATGAGGAGCCCGTGGATATTTGCCAAGCACTAGCTGCTGTATGTCCAAGTTTTGCTTTAAGCTCCTCAGGACTGAATCCATGTTCTATTTCAGTGCCTTACATACTGTCTTATGTAGTAGATCGTAATCATATTTTTTTTCTTCTCAATAATAAAATCAAAGTACAGTTTTTAAATAGAAGACTCATACACAAAATTTGAATACAGAGTAAGCTAGACCTCTGTTTAGAGGCTGGTAAAACGTGGCTCATACTTAAGAACATCAAACCATTGTTCCCCCTGTTTGACATCAGGGTAGTGTGGGTAGATGTTCCAGATATTAGCCTAGAACTGTGCTATCCACTGCGGTAGCCATTAGCCCTATGTGGCCATTTAAGTTAAAAATTCAGTTCCTCAGTCACAGTAGCCACATTTTAAGGATTTAATAGCCACGAGTGGCAAGTGGCTGCCTCGTGTTTGGGGCAGCACAATTATAGAGCATGTACATCATTGCAGAAAATTCTGTTGGCGTTTATGAGAACAGCAAGAGATTGTTCTTGATTAGGATCTGAATGGTAAAAGAATGACAAAGACCACACAGGAAGTTACTGTTACAGATAATGATCCAGGTAACATTTTTATACACAAGAAAGTAAATTCAAAAACATTGCAAATTTAGTTCTAAGGCAGTTCTAAGCAGATGGTTAATGTGACCCAGAAACAGTGTGCTGGGAGGCACTGTCAGGGAAGTGGAAACAGCACTGGACCAGGGGTCGGGCCTGACTTGGACCCCTAAATCTCCCTTTTTAATTAGCTGGGAGACCTTCTGCAGATCACTTAGCCTCTCTTTCTTCATTTATAACACTCGATACCCGTAGACATTCTTTTGAGCTTTATTTTCTCTGAGGGTCTCTCCTAATTTAAAACTTTTCTCTTTAATTGGATCTGTGGGTAAAAGTACAACTTTTAAAGTAAAAATGACCTCTCTTAATTCCTTCTCTTAAGTCTCTCTAAACTCGTATATTTAGCCCTCTGAGAATTAAATTCATTTGTTTTCCCAATATTTCTTCTAGTGGCACTGCAGGAATTGCACCCTCTTTCTTGAGGCCAGGGGCTAGCCTGCTCTCACCCAGTCATTTGGCATCACCTCAGAAACAAAACTTCTCTCTGCCTTCAAAAATAGTTGGGAAAGGTGAGAATTGGAACATGCGAAAAAAATGTAATTTGGGGTTAGAAATGTTTTTTTTTAATTATTATTATTTTTATGTAGATAGCCCCTCCCAACCAATGGAGCAAAATTTTGTTAGATCTCATTCTTGCCACTGAAGGAATGTATTTCAAAAAGTCTTCTATGTTATCTGCCAGCTCGCACACTCTCCTATTCAGTTCCTCTCTGTTAATGGTCGCAGGTCATCCACAGGGTGTTTTGTGTTTTAGATCATGGGGGCCTCCCTTTCCGATAGCGCTGCAGTGGCCCAGGGGATCAGGGATGTGATGTGGCTTCCGGGCAGTTGTCTCAGTCTTGCTCCAGCTAGTCAGCCGCTCTCTCTTGGGAGAAGGTGGAGCTGGCCATCTCCTGATGATCAACTCTTGCTTGTTTGTAATTTTCTCACAAAATAAATACTCTGAGGCTATAATTTCTCATGCTTGGTCTCAACCTCAGAAGTGTATTCTGTTTTTGTTGCTTTTGGAACGTTTCAAAAACGTCTGCTTGGAGATTTCAGAGGGAACTTGTATGTCAGCCGTTAAACTTCTCAGATACGTTTTATGTTTCGTGTCCAAATAACCCTGAAAAGTAGCAAGTACCGAGGCCTCGATGAGGAATTTATGTCAAGAATTCATTTTCACTCTCTCTGCTCTTGGATTGTTTTCTTCCTTGATCTCTTTTTCTGAGAAAATGCATAAAAATAACAAGGATCTAGACATACTTTGCATCGCCATCGCCGAGAAAAATAACAGTCCTTACTGTTGCTTTCGCCCAACTTGAAATTGTACCTTATTCATTTCACAATGAAGCAGGATTACGCTGCAATTGGGTTCTCCAATTTAGCCTTGTACGACTTTTCTTTTTTAAGCCTTAAAACAAAATGCTCAGAAGCCTATGTTTTTGGAATTATCTTCGTAGACTAAACTCACTGGGTAACTTGGTCCAGGAAGTATCAGTTTCCCCAGTCGTTAAATAGGATGGGGCATAAGTGACAGTGACCCCACCCCCCACCCCATAGTCTTGTCACGGTTCCGCTTTTATGTGCAGGAGACCCCACTGTGTCCTGCGTTGGTACCCGCTTACAGGTCTGTTGTGGGGATTAATGAGTTAACTCCTTTCTTCCTCTATAGGTACCTGTTTCCTCTCACTCTCTCTCCCTCCCAGCTACATTCTTCCCCCCTCCTTGCTTTGGCTGGCAGCCGCAGTGGGGTCTGTTTCCATTTTGAGCCTTATAAATTACCGAGGGTGCAGAAGTAACAGGAATTGTTTGGCTGGCTTCTTGTTAAGCAGGAGGGGGTCGGCCTGAATTTCCTCAGTAAAGCTTTTGTGGACTTTACAACACAAACACCTCTGCAGCCACCCTGTGTTCAGAAAAGAAACAGCCCTCCTGTCCTCTTTGTCTGCTTGCCTTTTTTTTTTTTTTTTTTTTTTTGCCCTTTATTGCTGTGTATTCCTCGTCTGTCTCCCTGCCTCCCTCCCTGCTTTCTTGCTTGCTTGCTTTTTCCCAGCAGGGAAGGAACAGGTGTCCTCAGCCTCCATAAGGAGTTGGGGAAGCTGGAGGTGTCATGAACAAGCAAGTTCTCTAAATCCCTAAGACCCACGATTCATGCAGTGTCCTAAATAAAGACATTATGTCGTTTGATGAAAAGTAGAGAGTTCAAACAAGTATCTGGAAAATTGAGAGGACATCAAAAGCTTACTTTTTGGTATTGGTTTGTAAACATGTTAAGGAACTTTTCCTCTAGGAATTACTGTTAAAACTCCTCACCTACATTACCTTTATTCCAACTGTTTGTTAAGCACCCACTGGGTGCAGAGTCCTGATAGAAAATGTGTGAAAAGGCTGCTGTTGTGGTTAAAGTGCCAAGCTTTAGAGTGAGCCCAATCTGGGTTTCATTCCAGACCTACGTTATGTGACCTTGAGCAAGTTACTTAATCTCTGAAACTCAATTTCCTCACCCAAGTTACTTAATCTCTGAAACTCAATTTCCTCCCCCGTAAGATGGGGATAAAGGTCCCCCTTTAGGGGTTTTTTGAAGATTGAAAGAATACCTCATGCAAAGAGCTCAGCAGGAACTTGTGGTGTAGCAGGCCTGGCCTCCCCCTCGCCCCCACTGGCTGTCCCAACCATCCCTGGCTGTCCCAACCATCCCGTCCTTTGTGGCTTTCCTTAATTTCACTGTGCTAATAACATAACCCCTTGATTTACTGGATTACCTGAGAAAGAGCAGAAGCTCTCTTATACCAAGAGGAAAATATTTTAACTTGTCAAGAAAGAACCTTTGAAAAGCTTCTTTGAAATTTTTCTTTCAAATCTCTTTCCCAGAGCAATGGAGGAGTCTTGGAGTTCCCCTGGTATGGAAGATGTGAGATTAAGGGAGGACTAAAAAATCAAGAGGCAGGAACTGTCTCCTGGAAGATGTCTGAACACCAGTGTGGGGCTGGTCCTCGACCTGGTTTGGAGGGGTACTTGGTGGGCAGAGTGAATGTGGCAGTCCAGCATTCATCTAACAGTCAGGTGAAAAGCCAGAAGTCCAGAGGAGCTTGGAGAAGGGAAAGGTTTTGGGCAAACCCCAAGTTCTTACTAACACGAAGAGCCCAGAAGGAAGCCTGGCCTTCATCCCCTGTAGGGCAATGGGGGCTGAAGGCCTGAGACTGGCTCTTACAACAGACTGTGCAGGTAGCCAGGACTCCACAGACCAGTGAGCATGATGTGTCACTCAGTTGGGTAGCTTAATTACTTCCTGAGGTTTCAAGGGTGACTGTTAGTCTTTGAAAGAGTTACTGGTTAAAGAAAAAGGTCCAGAAGAGTTAACATTTTGAATATATGTCACCTCCTGGAAATTACCATTAAACAATGCCACCTGTGTGTGATTCCAGACGATGAATCCACTGTCTGTATCATCAGCACGTTGCCTTCAGTGTTATCAGCAGCTCATTCTGATGCCTCCTTGCCAAATAAGGATGTTGACACACCTTCCTTATTGGCCTAGTGGACTCTAGTACAGCAGTGAAAAGCAAGTCTTGGTTTAGGCTGACAGAAGTGTGTGTTAGAGGATATACTCACCTCTCTGGGATTTTGATGGATCTTGACTGTAGCTTAAGGGAGTCATAAATAATACTGTGGGAGGGGAGGAGTTAAAGTTCTAGTAAGAGGGTGGCTGATCGCCGAGATGTGTCTCAGGTGCCTAGAGGTACAGTGCAGTCTATAGCCCCAAAGGAATGTCATTCTGGGGTGGAGAAGCAACACAGACAATCATCAATAGAACACATTTGGTAGATGGAAAACATCAGAATTCAGCACCCTGGGCAGAGAGAAGGTGAGGGGCTTAGCCGGTGTGTGACTTTTGTCTGTCTTTGTGGGACTAGAGATTACAGACAAGCTGAGAAGGGTAAATTAAGTCTAAAAATAAAAGGGAGTACACAGGGACATAGGCACAGGGTTGGGGAGAATTGAAACCTGAGAGTATTGATGAGTCTGAGACTTTAGGACTCATTAATTAGTACCTTCCCCTAATGAGGGCTTCGGCATGCCATGGAAGGATGGCAGCACTGTCCACAACAGTCTACCGGCGTCATGGCATTCCACATGCCTCCTGCAAACGAATGATAACTTCATTCTTTCCAGCATCTGGGCTAGGTTTTTACTGCCTGAGCCCTGGACTTGGCTGCAGGTCCCAGCCTCTCTGTATCCGGGCTTCCCTGTCCTTGCTGGTCGTTGGTGCACCGGGCACCAACATTCTACCATCTGGCATTCTTACCATCGCAAAATCACCTTCTAGCTTGGGTGGGGTGGGTAATTAGAAGAAGCTTCTTTTAGATGAGAAATGATGAGAGTGTTCTTTGGTCTTCCAGCAGCATGGCCAGGTCACTTTGCGTGTTGCCAGAATATGTGACGGAAGCAGGGGGTGTGGGGACAAAGCCAGGCTCTGTGGCTACCACGGGGCCATCCCAGGCCTCCTCACCACCGCTGCTCTCTCTCCCTCTTTCTCCCAATAGTGTTGCAGAGGACCGCGGAATCTCTTTGAGTGACTCTAGTGGCTTATGGGACGTTGGCTCTGGACCCTTGGTAACACACCTTGCTGCGTGGGATGATGACGACTCAGAGAAGAAAGAGGCTGAGGTCACACTCACCTACCTCCTCCTAGCTGCAGCGGGCTGCTTTGCTAACCTGAGTGAGTGCCGTCCTTCCCCTCTTGGAAGAACACTGTGCCCCCAATGGGAGCATTGTGCATCTGCACAACCTTTTCAAAGCCCTTTTCTCTTTTTGGGATTTCAAAGAACACTTCATTCCCATTGGCTTTAGGGACACGCTCAATAATATAAGAGGAGAAATGATCTCAACAACATTGTATTGTTTTGGGGGGGGTATTTTGATCATTTCCATTATATACCAGAGGAGGAGAAGGAATACTAATAACTGCCTTTTACTGGTCACTTATGTGAGATTATGGCAGGAAGTTCACATTGTTTATAAGCTTCATATCAACTCTATGAGACAAGTATTATTAGCCCCATTTTATAGATAAAAAATTGAGACCCGAGAAGGCTAAAGTCACATGGCTCGGAAGTGGTGGCAGTGGGATTCAGACCCAGGTGCATCCAGCTCCTAAGCCTAAGCTCTTGCCTTTCTACTGCACTGCCATTCCGGCATACTCTCTGGGGACAAAGGCAAGTCGGGGAATGGACCTAAGGACAGAGTTCTTCAGGGAAAGATCACCTCTGGGCTACTCAGCTCTGAAAGGCTGAGTGCTATGCTTCTAAAAAAGTCGTGCTAGTTTCTTGGGGGTGTCATTTCATTGCCGCATCCTTGTTCTTCCTCCAGATGAGCTCCCTCAGGTCACTGTGCAGCCTTCTTCCACGGTCCAGAAGCTCGGAGGAACGGTGATCCTGGGCTGCGTGGTGGAGCCCCCGGGCATGAATACCACCTGGCGCCTGAACGGAAAGGAACTGAATGGGTCAGATGATGCTTTGGGCGTCCTCATCACCCGTGGGACCCTCGTCATCACCGCCCTCAACAACCGCACTGTGGGACGCTACCAGTGTGTGGCCCGGATGCCTGCAGGGGCCGTGGCCAGCGTGCCAGCCACTGTGACACTAGCCAGTGAGTGCCGCTCCTTTGCCCCTCTGCCACAGTACGGTCTCTGCTCCTGCCTTTCTTCTCCCCCACCCCCTCACCATTCATACCCTCTCTCATTAATGTTACCATAAAAGAGGTTCTCATCATTGAAATTCTAAATCAGAGTGTGGTAGCTGCCTGACAGTCCCCAGTGGCGGGGGACCGTGTGCCCTCGTGAAGCTACTCTCTGAGTAGGGGACATGGAGTGTCTGCGGTGAGAGGGAAAGAGGGGAACTCGCCGTGGAGGGACTGTTTCTGGGGGCCCCGCAGCTGGGCCACGCCGTGCCTTTCTACACGGTCACTCTGTGGTTTTCGGTGTGGTCGCGCCAACGGCTCGGTGTCTCCTCCATCCCGCACTCTCCGTCCTCACCGTGCTTGCAGTCAGAGCATTTACGTGCGGTCTGAACAGAGCCTGCCCATCGCACATGGGCCTCCTGCCTCTCTGTGAGGGGCAAGTGTATTCCCAATGCCCGGGATGTAGACAGTAGGACACAATGAAAAAGAAACCGTGACAAAGTGCTGAAGAAAGGAGAAAGAGGAAGAGATGAGGTGACAGTTTGGCCCAAGGGGGCTGCCAGGACAGGACAGGAGAAGACGCCCTACTACTCGTGCACTTGCCACTTGGGGCTGCCGTGGGGCTCAGGCACGACACACAGCATCTGATTTCATGCACGTTCTACATATGAGAAATAGACCTGCCTGATTAAATACACTTCTGAAGCTGGAGGCAACCCCAAGACCCATTCTTACAGGCTGTCTCTATAGCTGGGAAATATTCAGACTTATCTCCCCTTCACTGGAGCCTGAAGTATGGGGAATAAGGAAGCTTGTAGAGACTTTACTAGTGTTTGGATTTAAACTGTGAGATCTCCAGAGCTCGTTCTTCCATGACTTAGCAGTACCCCCTTCTCCCTGAGAGCTCTGCTCTGGGTTTCCATGTCACCACCACCATCACTCTTTAGGTGATATGATTTCTAGCAGGTTGGCAGCCCTTAGGTTATGGGTCATGCCCAAGGCAGCAAACTTCTGAAATGCTCCTCTTTGGGAGTCAGCTGGGGTCCCTGGCTGTGTGAGGCGTGAGTCCTGGGAGGAAAGTGGTGGAAGACGGGGAAAGAGAAAAGCAGGGGAGAAAAGACCCTTCTCTGCCCTCCGGATTCCCAAATGGACATCACTCCATGGGAGATGAGAGACTAGAACAGAAGCTGCTGACAATATTCCTGTTTTTGGGGAAACAGTAAAGCAGCCCTGCCCTTTTCATAGAGAAGTGGGGAAGCAGGATGGGTCCCTGGGCATCTCCCTAGGGGGCCAGGCAGAGCTGGGATACCGCTTAGAGCCCCACCCCCACCCACGAGAGGCACTTTCCTTTGTGGCAGAAGGAGTTCCCATTGAATCTGCATGGTGGGCCCCTGGGGAACAGGCCCTGGGCCGCCAGCTGGCCCTCCCCCTGCAGCTGTGCTTGGGGGCTGGAGGAGGATGCTCGGGGACTTGGGTGACGAGGGCTCAGCTCATACTGAGGGCTGAGGACAGAGCTGTACTTCCTACCATCATACTTCTTTTATGTTTTTTAATTATAATTTAAATTACAGCATAGAAAGGTAGATATATATAGAAAATAATGTCTGTCCTGGGCCTGCTAGCGTCACACACCTGTCGTTACCATTTTGAGTATACCCTTCCAGGCTTTATCCATACCCGTATTTCTACTGTTGTAATGATACTACTGAATATACAGTTTCTACCCTCATTGTCTCCCTCTTGTCATTGGACGACAAGCCATTTCCATTGGTCATATGACCATATTTACTTTTTTGCTGAGTATAAACTACATCCAGTAGAGCCCACAAAGTATGTTGTTAAGTGAACAACCTGCTGTTTTTTTGTATGCTCCTCCTGCCCCTTTCTAGTTAATCTGCCCCCAGCCTCCACCAAAGCACGCTCATCCTTGCTAAAGGCCCTAAAATATTCCTAAAACGTCCCTGAGCCTCTCTGCCATAACATACTGAACCCTTTCCTATTGCTGGATAATTAAGTTGCTTTCCATTGTTTGTTATTACAAATAAGATGTGCTTTTTCGCAACATTTGTGCCTTTAAAAGGTACTGCTGCTTATCTAGGAGGGAGAGTTCATCTGCAAATGGTCAGCAGGTGTCTGTGAAAGCTCAAAAAGCTCCATAACCATTCTTTTGGTCTAATTAGAAGCCAGGCTGAACCTTTTATTGTTTGGAGAAAAGGAGAGTTGGAGAGATTTCTTTTGGATCCCACCTTCTACTTCAAGGTGTATCTGTGTGAGCAGAGACAATTTATACCTTTTTAAAAAAAAAAAATTCCTGGCCACTTCTTTCTCTGGTGCTTGAAGGGATCTGCAGTTGGCAGTGAGGACAAAGAGAAAGGTTTGGTTCTAAACCAAGAAGGCACCGTGAGAGAAGAAGGGGCTTGTACAGGAGCCAACTGAGTCCTGTTTGAAAGCCAAGAACTATTGGCTTGTCATTTAGACATGAATCAGAAGTGAAATGTTTGGGCCTGACTAGGCCGGAGAAGTTCTGGAAATTGAGAGAGCAGGCTTGGAGGGGGTTGTGTCATGGGGAACAGGGAGTTTGTGGAGTGGAACTGCAGCCTTCCAAACTTAGAGGAGGCAGAGGGAAGGCGGGAGAGACTGGAAAAAGGGGTGCTGTCTTTGGGTTAATGCCATGGGGATTTGGCCCAGACTCAGCAGTTAGATTAAGTTTCCGAAAGCACATTCCTGAGCAGAATGAGGGCTGTGTTTTGCTGGTTGGCTGGTGTACGAGGGAGGCCGAGTGGTAGAAGGCATTACTAAAGGCATGGTCTGCATTTAGAGGCAAGGCTGGGCACAGCGTGCTGGTGTGCACGCACACACACCCACACTCAGCACTTGAGACTTCCTTTTCCTCTGGCCTCTTCTGCATGCGTTCAGACATTCATCCTCAGACAAAGCAGTTGCTGTGTGGCCTACCTGGAAAGACTCTGCCTCCTGCATCTCAGTGAACTAGAGATTGCCGAGAGCTTTCAATGATGGGGGCTAGGACCTGGCTTGAGGATTTGGGGTGTGAAGGAGTTCTGCCTCTAGCAGAACTTTCCTGGTTCAGACCTCTTTTACTCTGATGCTAGGGGGTCGGGGTTGCACTTAGACTTCACTCCTACCTGGTGACATTGCTTCTGATCTTCAGGTAAAATGGAACCACCTGAAGAGTCTCATCTGTACACGCCTACCCTCTACTTCAGGTTGTCCTGGCCATGTGGATTACAGCTGTCATCATGCTCTGTGGAGGTGCCCATCCATTCTCCCCAGGAATTTTTTTCCTGTTGAGCCTAAACTTTATTTGTGGTCAATCTCTCTTGCTGCTGATGTCTCACTTCAGACCACCTTGTCTAATTCTTGTTTGTTGAAATGCTTTTGACTTTAATCTCCTTTATTCTTCTTACCTTTCTTTTCACAAGCTTTAAACCAGGAGGCAACCACTTGACATGGCTCAAATGTTCCCACTCTGTGCACCTGAACCACAGCAGATCTTGCCAATGGACACCTATTCCTTCTTCTTAGACCCTGAGTCAGTCTTAGAATTGTTCTCACATGGCATAGCAAGTAATCACAACCAGTTCACCAGAGCAGGCATACAACGTGAAAGCCGATTCCTGTCCCTTACCTCTAATAATCTACCATTCAAATAATTATTCCTACATAATTCTCATTAACTATTTTCTGTTTTTTTTTTTATTCCTTAATTCTTCAAATTATTATCATCCTTAGGTCCCAGCCAAGATTAGAAATAAAATAGGTGGTAACTGGGTAATAATTCTATATCTGGGAATTTTAGCTGATGTGATGTTTTAAACTGATGTTGGTTTGAGAGCGGATCTTTAACCCTTCTGTAAGGCATTTAAGCACTAAGAGCAGGCGCATACTCCTAAATTATCCTCCCTGGCATCGGGGATCAGAAGGCAAGGCAGACGACAGAATAGGAAAGAGTTTCGCTTTGGCAGCTGCCTCCATGACTCTGACTTTGAGGAAAGGTCAGAAGGTGACAGGGGCCCTTCGTTACCTAAATTTAACCCATGAATTAAGTGAAGAGACAAGTTAGTATAATGGAAAAAGTGAAAAACTGTAACAAAGACCAAAAGTTTATTCTAACTCTGCCACTTTAAGAGTTAACGTGAGTTTGGGCAAGTCACTTAATATCTCAGATTGCCACAGCTGTGAAATGAGCACAGTAATAATTATGTGATCAGGTTCATGGGCTTTTTGGGGATCAAATGAGAGAATATACAACAGTAATATTTTGAAGCCATTTATCAATTCCAGGCTTTATTTATTCACCCATTTGGTCAATAAACATTTGTAGAATATTTTCTTGCAGGAGTCTCTGGGTCCTGTGTCCAGCCCAACTCCATTCTGGGAGCAGCCCCTAGGAAGGCAAAGTTTCCAATCATAGCCAGGGCCAAGAGAGATTAGCTGTTAGGAAGAGAGAACTAACCCATTTCTTGTGAATTTCTTAGCTCCTGTATACACCTATTCTCTAACTCAGAGCCTCCCAGCTGCCTTTCAGAACAGCCCATAGCATCACTGTATTGTCATCCCTGTAATGCACAAAGCTATCCATTTCTGCCTCTGTTGGTTCACTGCTGCTCATTCGTCCAGCCAGTTGTTGGTTTGCGCTGGCAGATCGGGATGACCTGGTTCTTACCACAATGAATTCCACAAACAGAAGCCATGTTTCTTTTTGCTCAGCTCCCCCCAACTCTGATTCCCATCAGACACTTCCTTAAGGTCTTCTAGGCTCTGACCCTGAACTACAACAGGCCATTAAGGACCACTGTAAACATCTCTTTCTTAAAGTATTTCTAGCTTCCTCTATCCCTGTTTTAGTAAAGGTTTTCCAGAAAAGCAAAACATACATACATACATACATACATACATACATACATACATACGGACAGGAAGAGAAAGAAAAAGGAAAAAAGATGGGGGAGGGAGTAGAGGGAGAGATTGATCAACTTTAAAGAATTGGCTCCCATGATTGTGGAGGCTGGTAAGTCCATAGTCCTTAGGGAAGCCAAGCAGGCTGGAGATTCACGCGTCCCACTTAGGAAACAGCAATCCGTCCGTTCTCCACTGATTTCAATATTTGGATGTTTTAGAGATTGGTGTCCTGAGAATTTGGGAGCGTTTAGAATTCCCAGCAGCACAGAGAGACCTAGCCCCTGCCATTGAAAGTCTCATAGTCCAATGGAGAAGATGGACTGAAGTAACATGTTAGCCATGAAGCAAGCCAAGACCATGAGTTACTTCACAGAGATGAACACAGATTTTAGTGGGAGTTAAAGCTAACAGTGAGTTCAGACGAACAGTGATTCAATTTGGGGGCCTGGGGAAGACTCAGAGTTGAGACTTGAAGAATGTGTGGGGACAACCTTTATCTCTAATATTTTGAGTCCTCACATGCCTCCTCAGACCTTCAACAACTAAATTCAGCTCACAGCATTGTATACTAGACCTAAGTGCAGTATAGTTTCTGGGATGCTGTAGATACTACTATAGTGAGTTTAATTTTTAATGAGGTATTTCTTTGGTGAGTTCATTCAAATCCTGAATCTAGCCACCAGGTGATTATCTCTCTCTTGCTACTCATCCTGTTTCTCACTTCTCCCGCCTTGTTCCTCACTGTTTCTCAGGGAATTATATTTTATGATTAAGAAAGGACACCTTAGAGTGTTTTTTCTAACACCAACTCTCTCCTTCAGTCTAGTTCAGTCAGCCAGTGACTCCTTGACAAAACAGGAAGGAACCATTTATTCTAAATTGGAAAAACATTTGTTGTCAGCTCGGATATCTTAGGTAATCCTGTGCAAGCCTTTGCTTAGGGGTGAAGGGGTGGCGATGGTGGGAAGAAGTGTTGGGGGAGGAAAGAAAACACAGGTGGCTTCCTGAGCTGCCCCAGAAGGGGAAGGTAGTCTGCAGCTGGAAGCTGGGCTGGAGATGCCTGGCCGACTGGGAGTCTACTTTGCCGAGAGAGACAGACAGTTCCATGTGAGGGTAGCTGAAAAAGAAAAACTAGCTTAGCTCAAAATTTAGCTGCTTTGTACTATAAGTTTTGTGTGTTTTACTTTGCCACTTGGACAAGAAAATTATTGAGAGCTCAAACCCAAAAGGTGCTAAACAACTTAAAATCTAAATAGGAAATGACTAAGGTATACCTAGTAGCTTTAGGCCAAAGTCACATGAACCCTTTTCCGTTTTCCACTGGATACAAGCAGAAATCAACACCTCACAAGAATTTTCCCCCATATTCTTGTAAAATTTTCAGATGACACTGGCAATGCTAATCTCATACCTAGAGCGAGGGCCCAGACAAATGCATGGTGTAAGCTCTGCTCAGGGTATCTGGGCAGCAGGCGTCTGCCCTAAACAGCCAGGGTTCCAATTCTCCATTTGGTAATGGAAGACCTCAAGTCCATGGTGCATCTTCTACCAAGGACACGCTTAGAACTCTTAATGCACTCCACTCTTTTTTCTCCTTAATATATTCTTTGCACACAGAACCATATGTTAAATAAAATCCTAGATCCGTTTTCTAAGGTAATGGGGAGGACCACCTAGTATGTTAAACAGAATTATAGATTCAATACACCAGAGAAGCCTTCTGCACAGGAAGATGAGAGAAGGATTATAGCAGTGCCCCCTTATCAGAGATTTTGCTTTCCATGGGTTTAGTTATCCACAGTCATTTGCAGTCCAAAAATATTAAATGGAAAAATTCTAGAAGTAAACAGTTTATAAGTTTTAAGTTGCACACTTTTCTGAGTAGTGTGATGAAATCTCATGCCATCCCACTCTGCCCCACCCTCAACATGAATCATCCCTTTGTCCGGCACATCTACACTGTTAGCCACTTAGTAGCCATCTCAGTTATCAGATTGACTGTCGCTGTATCACAGCGCTTGTGCTCAAGTAACCCTTATTTTACCTAATAATGCCACATTCATATAACCTTTATTATAGCATATTGTTATAATAATTCTATTTTATTATTAGTTATTACTGTTAATCTCTTACTGTGCTTCATGTATAAATTCAGTTTTCATAAATATGTGTGTTCAGGCATGTGCCACTTAGCAACAGGGCTACGGTCTGAGAAATGTCGTTAGATGGTTCCATTGTTGTTCGAACATCAGAGAGCACTTATAAAAATCTAAATGATGTAGCCTACTACGCACCTAGGCTATGTGGTGTAGTCTATTGCCCCTAGACTGCAAGCCTGTACCGCATGTTACTGTACAAAATGACATGAGATTAAGTCAAGCACAAGAGAAAATAATGCAATCAAGAGACGTATGAAGTTGCTGCTGGCATAATACAGCATACTGTTTATAGGAAACTTTTTAATTAATAGAAAAGAGTATACTCTAAAATAACAATAAAAAGTATAGTAAACACATAAACCAGTAACAGTTGCCTATTATCAAGTATTATGTACTGTACATAATTGTATGTGCTATATCTCTATACAACTGGCAGCACAGATTTGTTTACACCAGCGTCACCACAAACACATTCTGTGTCATGCTTTGACATGACAGCTCCAATGTCACTAGGAGACAGGAATTTTTCAGCTCCATTATAATCTTATGAGACCTCATCACATATGCAATCCATCGTTGACTGAAACGTCATTATGCGGTACATGACTGTATAGGAAAAAACATCGTATAGATACGTTTGGAACTATCTGCCATT
This sequence comes from Eonycteris spelaea, assembly GCA_003508835.1. Taxonomy (NCBI): domain Eukaryota; kingdom Metazoa; phylum Chordata; class Mammalia; order Chiroptera; family Pteropodidae; genus Eonycteris; species Eonycteris spelaea. Next base: position 6,440,496 of record PUFA01000084.1, on the reverse strand, counting down.
TCAGGCATCCACTGGGGGCTAGGTTATTGGACGTGTCCCCCATGGATAAGGGGGGACTACCATAATTAGTTTGCTTGAAATCCCTGGAATCCTTTAAAAACATGATGTAAGATGATTCCTTTAAAATGAAAAAAGAAGAGAGCAAATGAGTCTCTTAAACCCACCCCCCCTTTTTCTGTGTGTGGAAAAGTTTAGGGATTTCTACTTTAACTTTGTTTTTAGACTTTCAACCATTTTTGAAATCTGGTGATAACCCCAAAATCTATGGAATAGTGACTCTTTCCTGTTCAGATGTTTACATGTAAGATAAAAGACTGTCTCTTAATAGTGAGGAAAAAATGTAAGCAAAAGAAAGAACTTGCAGAGGAAAAAAGACAACATTTTTTCCTATTGGGAAAATAGTGTTTAATTTTGAATGACTATGCTTCTCTTCTACTTAAAAACATTTGAAGACTCCAGGAATCACAGAATACAACTCAAGACATAGCATGATAAACTTAAGCCCATCTCTGAGCCCCACCTCCCACTCTAGGCCCAGCAAACTTTGCCATTTTCTCAGCTCATTGAGCATGCTCCCCTTGTTTTTGAATGGTCCTTCATCTGCCTGTAGCATCTTTTTATTACCTTCCCAGAAAGTTCCCAACTCCCTTGGGTTAATGACTTTCTTCTCAATTTTCAAGACTCAGGTATCTTCTCCTCTAGGAATCTTTTCTTGACCCTCTCAACTTTCCAGGTGTCTGGAGTAGGGTCTGGTCTTCAGCTTCCATACCATCCTGGGTTTGTTATGATAGCCCTCAATAGCCCTCTCCTGCTGTGGTTTCCATTGCCTGGAGAGCAGGAATGTTGCCATTCATCGCTGTGACTACACTGCTCTATGCAGGGCCTGGCACACAACAGGCCTTCAGTGAATGTCTAGAAAGAGGAAGACTCCAGATAAAATGTGTTTGAAGCCTGAAAGATCAAAAAGAGCATGCAGAAGGTGAACAAAGCTTTCTTCACCAAGCCGATACTTTAAAAGTTTTAAGGAAGTAAATAAGAAAGGATGAAGGAAGAACTCAGGACATAAACAGGTTAAAGATACAAAGAGATTCAGGAAGAGTTTAGAAAAACTGAGGGATGTAAGAAGCATAAAAGGCTCCTTAAAAGAAACTGGGATGTTCAGAGGAAGCTTTGGAACCTTTGGAACCTTTGGAAGGAGACGCCAGGAAATGTGGCTCCATGTCCTAAGACACCTCAGAGGGGACACTGTCAGAGACAGTGGATGGCATTGGTAGCCACCACTGCTTTAAGAATATGTAGTTCCCACTTGTGTGGGCAGAAAAGTGGGAACCCCTGTGGGCCCACTGGCCTTGGGATGCTGCCCTGCCTCTCCCAATTCTGTTTTTAAGGGTACGCTGAACTACTCATCTCCATTCTTCCCCTGAGCGCCTTGGCCTCCCTTTTCTCTCCTCTCTCTCTTCCTGTGCAAGCTGCCTGGCTGCCAGAGACTGTGCCAGGATCCAGCTCTGGCTCTGATGAGTCCAGACCACCAGGATTCACATTAATTTTCCCATTGCTAAAGTTTATAGTTTATATTGGGTTGATCAGAGAAATATGTGTGATGTGGGTTGCTGGCAAGTAAATCTTTTTTTTCCTTCTTTCTTTCTTCAGTGTATTTTTTCAAACCATTTCATTCCTTCCTCTGGTCCAAAAGCAACTCCTCAGTTCTGCTAACCAGCCCTACCTCATAGCAGCACTGAAGTCAGATAAACGAGATGGTCTACAGACATCTTCTCTGTTCATCTGGCTGCCAGACTCAGTGGAGACATGGCTCCCATCCTTGATTGGTCTTCAAGGATTAATCACATTTCTCATTTTCTTCTTATGTCTTTTTTTAAAATATCTTAATTGGTTCAAGCCAAGAAATTCCTGAAGCACGAGGCCACTTTATTGCGATTTACTGACATTGCAAACTAGGTTATTTTTATTTTTCCTCCTGTTTTCTCTTACACTCCTCTCCTGCCCACCTCTTGTCATGACTTTGATCTTTTGCCCTCATCCCCTTGGCTATTTAATCTCTTCTCATCCTCAGTTTCTTCCACTTCTCAAATCTTGGTGCAAATCCCACCTCAACTCAAAGGAAAAGAAAGAAACACAAGATTTAACAAGTAATGTGTTTGGCATCTGCAAAGGTTTTTTTCCCCCATGGAAACGTTTTTATTATTATTATTGAAATAAAAGAGAGTGTGCTTTGTTTTCATCAGAAAGTATGTTTGAGAAATTTTATGTCATGTTTCCATGGCTGTCAGGAGAGAGTTTGGGAGCCAAAATTACTTGTGCAACTGAACAGGCAGAAAAAAAAAAATCCCAAAGAGAGCAAACATATTTATCCACTCTCCCTGCCGCGAAGGAAGGAGCAGTACTCACTCTGCCAACTCCCTTTCTACATTTCTCTGGAGATCGAAGTGACCTGACCTAGGGTGGAATGCTGGTGGACATGGTAGGGACTATGCTTAAGGACACGACTCTTGTGAATTGTTATGTGCTGTTTTTATCAGCCTTGTCTATTAGTTTAAAGCTCCTGGTGATTAGGATCAGTGTCTTTGTCGTCTTGGTATCTTCTGCAATCCCTGGCATAATAGCGCATTCTTCAGCTACTAGCTGGCTAAATGAATGAATCAGTGATACCTGGAGGGGTGGTATCATGCTGAACGCTGACTACAGAATACCTCGATTTTGTCCAGTTTTGTGGGCTACAGTTGGGTTTGGTTTCAGTGATCTGTGCGCCAGGGACTACAGACTGGCAAAAGGCTTACTCACTACCCAGACTGAGCGGTTTCTGAGATGCTCGCACATCCCACAGCAAACCCCATCCACTCACCAGGCGCCAGGGGTTCTGACCTAATGAAAGCACCATCAAGTTCCAGCCTTCACTCCGCTTCTGTAATTGATTCACTTGCAGAGCACTTTATTTCAGAGGACTAATCTCGAGGTCATGCCAAGCCATGGTTCCTCAGGTGATCTTGTGGTGGAGAGCAGTGTGGTAATTCTCTGCCCATTGGTGAAGCAGTCTGGGGCAAAGGAGAGCCTCTGCACTGCAAGAGGCCACATAGGTTGGCGGTGCCAAGGATCCTTCATCTTCTCTGGCTCCACCTCCAAGTCCATCTGTAGTGAGCCACAGGCTCTGCCAGAAAAGGTTCTTAGGAACTTTGCTTGCCTTGTACCTTTGCCATCTTTCAAAAAGGAACTAAGATGCAAGGAAGGGCCATAGGGTCTACATGCCACTGAGGAGTACTCCATTAGAGCAAAGTCTTTCTGTCCTTTGTAACATTAGCCATAGATGCAGCAAGCCACCAGAAGGACAAGTTGAGACCTGGATGCCATGAGAGGTAGTGAGTAGAATTATCAGTCAGCCCAGAAACTTGCCGATGGCAGTGAGGCTACTGAGCCATCCCAGCAGCATTGCCAGGGGAGCCCACTACTGTGCCCCCACAATCTGGTGGATCCCATCCAAACCTCAGCAGATGAGTGCAGACTTGTCTTGTGATTCCTAAGAACAGACAGGAGGGGAGGACAGGACTATCTATATGTGAGAAATGCCTGGATGGGTAGAAAGCCAATTTTTTTTTAAGCATTCAGCTGAGCTCATGGAGATGGAGATGGGGATGTGGTAACTCCATGCAGCCTCCAGCCAAACGTGCTGTATTACTTAATCACAATTAAACTTTGATTTACAACCTAAGTGAGGACTCAGGAGAAGAGGTTGGAATGAGAAAACGCCTTGAATGTGATTAAATTTATGGATTACACTGGGGGCATTCTGCTAAGGCACAATGCACCCTGTAACTGGATGTGTAAATTCGATGCAAATCGGGGGAATGGGCCTATAATTAAGATTTCACAATCTTACGTTTAGAGAATGGAGAAACATACACCAAAGTTTGTAATTTAGTTCATAGCTCTACTGAGCCTTTTATTAAATAAAGAAAGGATTGAGGCTAAAGGTGGTATGAAATTCAAAAGGGGCTCAAGATAAAACTTGTCAATTTGTAGTTTTACATGTGATCTTGGGATGACGGCAACACTCACATGCTTCTAAATGCCTTTTACTTGCCTTTTTCCCCATCTGGCCAAGAAGGTAGGTAGGTGCCCGATCGATCTTATAAATGTGAAGAGGAAACATAGAACACATCACATGACTTGCATCTGAACAAGGTCCTACGGAAACGATATATCAGAAGATATGTGTTCCCTTAAGAAAATGAGCCGGGTTCTGTTTTGAGCCTGAACTATTACGGGCTTTCTTAGGAAGCACAAAGTACTTTGAGAAGAAACTTCAGTAAACTCCAAGATGGCGCCAGTGAGCAGGGCTTTTGACCCACCAACAGCTGAGAATCAAGAGCGGGCCTACTGGGATTTGATTAGTAGGGACAAGTTAATAAAATAACTGGAAGAATACACAAAGAGAGGGTGTAAGAGGGGTCTGAGAGAAGGTAAGAGGATTAAAGCTGCAAAAACATTCTGCTAATGGATTTCTCAAACACGCCAGCCAACAGGCCAGGGCAGGTGTCCTGTCAAACCATTTCCCCATGAAACCTGATCCATCGTTCTACATCGAGGCCTGCTAACCCCATTTGTAACTGAAGGGCCCGCCCCTGATTCCCATTGAGGCTCCCTGAGCAGCCCAGGAACTGGCCAGGAAACCGCCTTTGCAGACAAAGAGGCCTGGGAACAGGCTGGTTCCCTTCACATGCAGCCAACTGAATCTCTCTGCATCTGCCTCTCCTGACGGCTGATGAGGCTGTTATTGATCATGAAGTCTCCACCCCTCCATGGCCTCCTTCCTGCCTAAAAACAGTAGAAAAGGGGATACTCTGATTTTCAAATCACTTCATTACTCTGCCTTTGATCCCTTAGTGAAACTCAACTTTTGCTCCAGCAGCCAAATTGGGAGTGTTTGTCTAGCGAAGCGAAAGCTAAGGCTTAAGCTTAGGCAACACAAGGAGGGGACAGGGCCAAGGACCAAACTGCCGATTATTTGTTTTGAAGCCAGGAAGGCTCGCCCGCCAGTCGGCCCTTATAGGGAGCTGGGTGCCCAGCTGGGGCGTCCTTGGTCCTGCCTGCATGGGCTGTTGTGCACATGTTGGCATCACAACAGAGGAGACGGGCTGTCTGGCCACATGGCTGACCGGTGCCCAGCTTTGTGCCTCCTCTAGTACACAGCCTTCTGTGTCTCGCCCAGCAGTTGTCAGTGCAGAAGGAGCTATGAAGGGCTTATGGGGCAGGGTGAGGTGCAGACAAGGTATTTCTAGTATTGGATGGGTAAGGTGGGTGCCCGGAGGAGTACATGCTCCCTGCCTGGATAAGCTCTCACTTACTACGGGGTAGGAGCCCAGGGCCGTTAACATAGAGATGGCGTTCTGATGCCAAAGTCCTTCTGGTTGCTCACATCTCTCTTGCAAAATGTTCTGTTAGGTTTAAATGTATTCTTGCTCGAGGCAAATTTCCTTGGAATGAGGTAAAGAAAAGGGGGAAGGTGGGAAAAAAAAACTCAAGGCAGAGTACTTTTAGATTCATTGCGCCATTGAAGAGAGTGCTTTTCAGTGAATTTCAGAGGAATTTTCTAGATGCCCTCGAGCTTTGCGCAGAGCCTCCTGACCTGGCAGGTACAGTGTGCACTGTGCTGAGGAGATTAAAGCCTTCACGCTATTTAAGTGAATTGCTTTTGAAAGCAGTTAGCAATATTTAGCTACACATGTAGCATAGGCAACCCACCCTTTCCCACAGTCCATATCTTCCTCCTCCCTGAGAGAAAACGCATGCTATGATTTGGGTGAGAGGCTTCCCCAGGACCAGGCTGTATAATATGTGGAGCCCAGTACAAAATGAAAATGCAGGGTTCACATGTTAAGAGTTTCATGATGGTGACAACAACAAAAAAGCCCATTAGGCCCTACGGCCACCCAAAGGATTCCATCCATGAGAGATCTTACATTGACCCACGGGCACCACTTGGTCAGCCTGGAAAGTGAAATGAGGCAATAAAAATGAATTAGGCAATCTGTCATTTTTGCCACACCACTCCATGAACAGCATGTATTTAGATAAAAGGTGTGAAGAAAATTTATTGTGCTAGGCCCTTATCCTTGAGATCACGATGTAGACCAAACTCAACTAGGAAATTTGAGTTAGCAGGCAACATAACTGGGCATCTTGTACCTGATTGAGGGGCCCAGCCCCAAGACATTCAGTTGTTCAACATTTGCTGAGCCTTTACTTGGGCCAGGCCCTGTGTAAGGTTTAGAAAACATAGATATGAAGGAGATTTGGTCCCTTCCCCTAAAAAGTTCACAGTCTAATATTGTAATCAAAGGGACAATGATCCCTTCATAGAAACAAAAGGGCTCTTCTGCTTGGCTTGACTGAGAGCTTCTGGAAAGACCATTAAGTGAGAACCTCATGACCTCATTGAGTGCTTCCTTCACCAGGCTCTCCTTTGGTGACAGTAGTTTGTTTATGGTAATTATCTCTTCTGTGAGAAACCTGACCACCCCCACCCCCGCTCTTGTTGCCTTCTCTGGGTCTCCAGTGGAAATAACACAGGCAGGTGGGGTCTTGCAGTGGAATCACAAGCTCTGATGGTATCAGTTCTTAGTTGCTGAGCAAAATTTGGTGTGGTCAGCATTCAGTGAGATTGCCTCCAGGGTATTTTCTAAGTACCTTTATGAAGAGAGTGGGTAAATATTTTCATCTCCCTTATCTTACTTTCCATTAGTTTTATTTCCTCTCAAGTTAAATTCAGCTGTAATTCTTGAACCAAATTTGGAATATCGTTTTGTTACACAAACGGCCCATTTTGTTCAGCAACATCAATGGTTTGGCTCCTACAAAGGGAGTTTTGTTGTTTGGACTATTGGATTGTTTGGGAAACATTCTGCTTTCGTTCCATATGGATCTCCGTCCTCTCCAGTTTAGATCCCAGTCTTCCTGACACCACACCAAGCCTGGCAATATGGCCACCATGCTTCCAGAGACCCTCAGCTCCTCCGTTATCCACTGCCATTAAGCCACACCAGGGAGATCCCTCTTTGCCTTAGAAAACCCTTACGGCATCTGCAGATTCCCACTCCAGCCCTGAGAAAGGATTATCCATGACATGGAGTATAGCTCCTGGGTAGCAGGAATCAGCCTTCTGGTAATAACCATGGTTGGCAATTAAGTGGAATCTTGGGCCTCTCACTTTTCACTGTGGATGTCTAAAAAGAACCAAGGGAGGCTGTTTTTGACTGAACTAGAGAAAAGTCATCAGCATTCTTTTTCATTGTTCTCTTCAGTTTCCATTAGTTGAGCAGTGCCAGGAAATTTATACTTTGACCATGACCTGTTTTCAGCCAGGTACAGTAGGGCCAATGGGCCTAGTTGACTAACCCCCATGTCTCAGTGAAATAGAAGAGGTTGGTCTGTATCACAGGCACCTCCTGATGGAATTCTCTGCATCAGGAGTCCCTAATCCCCAGGCCACAGACCTGGTCCATGGCCTGTTAGGAACCAGGCCACACAGCAGAAGATGAGTGGTGGGTGAGTGAGCAAAGCTTCATCTGTATTTGCAGCTGCTTCCGCATGCTAGCATCATGATCTGAGCTCCACCTCAGATCATCAGGCATTAGATTCTCATAAGAGCTCCGGTCCCTGGTGCCAAAAAGGTTGGGGACCACTGCTGTATATCCACCCCTTCCACAGCTTACATATACCAAGTTGAACTCCCACGCAGTGATAAAGGCCACACATTCAATTTTATACACTCTCATAGATGACAAAGGCTAGAAGAAGGACTCAGAGCACCCCCACAGAGCCCCCAGTATTTGAGGTTCTGAAGCCACTTACTATGACTAAAGACACCCAAGAGACAAGCCACTCGGAAACACTGCTTGTCTCCCCCATTGAGGCCCAACTAGCACCTTCCCTTCTCTCTGCAGATCTCCAGGACTTCAAGTTAGATGTGCAGCATGTGATTGAAGTTGATGAGGGAACACAGCAGTCATTGCCTGCCACCTTCCTGAGAGTCACCCAAAAGCCCAGGTCCGATACAGTGTCAAACAAGAGTGGCTGGAGGCATCCAGAGGTGAGTGAGCAAGCAGGAGCCAAGGCCAAGGCCAGGAGGAAAGCCGGCTGCCTCCAAGCACTGCTTCCCAACCCCCTGTCAACATCTCACAGCCCCCTCTTCATATTGACTAGCCGTCTTTGACCTTGGTATTTAGCCCATAGGATTCTAAAGGGATTATTATGGGGGTCTTCTGCCCTGTCATGAGGAATTTCTTCATCTTTTGAGGCCCTGGAAGATGTTGCTCAGCTGCCTCCATTTGATCAGGCCTCTCAGCACAGGGTTCCAGATCCTCTCCGCTTGTGAGCTCCTGGCCCCTGACGAACCCAGCCATTCCTGCAGCTGTGGGGTTCCCCGGTGGGAGGTGGAGCTCATCCCCACACAGCAGAGCATCCTTTTTAACAGCAGTTGAGTTTCTCCCTCTCTCCATTTTCCTGGTAATGCAGCTATCTCAGCTATCACAGCTTCCTGCTCAGGCCACAGTGGACATGACAGTTGGTCCAGGAGAGGCCGAGCTGTGCTCCACAGAGTTCCAGCAGAAAGAGGGGATGTCTCTTGAGACAGCCAGCTTCGTCCACAACTGACCCTGCACTCAAGCCTATCTATGTAGACCCTACCTGACTGGACCTCACAGCTCAAAATGTTACCTTTTACAATGTCCTATAGATTTTAAAATATTTTTATTTGCTTTTTCTGGTTATGAAAGAAATATGTGTTCATATAGAAAATACAGAAAAGTATTTTGTGAAGGGAAAAAACCCTAATCTCACCCCCTCAGAAGTAAGTGGAAACTGAGAGAGAGCATTGATCCCTACTGTCCCCAGTAGAAGCCTGGCGTATCTCCTAGAGGAGACTTGCCCATCCTGCAAGGGGCAATGGCTTTTCCCATTCCATCTGGCATTTACCTAAGCTGCTCAAACCTAGGGCAGCCCAGTGGCAGGCAGGCACTAGGCTCAGTGAGCCCACGACTCCCAAGGCAGGCTACTAGGAAGTTTAGTTACTGGGCTGTCCAGCAGTTGTGAATCTGTCTCCTATTGAAAGAAGTTGAACACAGCCCTGAGGCACCAACCTCCTGGCACCCCTGGCCCAGGAGCAGATACAGTCTAGCAGGCCAGTGATGAAGAGGGATTCAGTGGCATCCATGGAGAGGGCGGTGATCAGGGGTTAGAATATTCCTCCCTGGTTGCAGAAATGCAGTAGGGACGTGGCTCAAAGATGTGCCCATAACAGAGACCGATGGGAAGTTCTAAAGTCAAATTCCTTCTCTCCTGGTGGCTCGTGTGAATGATTATCTCATCTCCCACGTATGCAGCACGGGCCCTCAGTCCTTACGGTGGCTCAGAGGCAGCACAGGTTATTGCCATTTTAGAAATGAGGAAACAAGTTCTGCAAAATTAATTACCTTGTCCAAGATCACACTGTTAGTACAGGACAGATCCATAGCTTGAGTCCAGGTCTGACTGGTCCCAAATCCTGCTGTCTTTCCACCTTACCCAGCTCCCTCAAAAGTATAAAATGCTCTTCCACAGACCTATGTACTAACAAGATGGGGTTAGTCAGCCAGCTGATTTGTTAGCTGGTCCATAAGTTTCATTCACTGGCACTTCTGTCCCTCGGGAGAACAGCATTTTTGGTTTGGGCTTATTGGGACTCAGGTGAGCAGCCCCTGGCTCCTGCCCTGCCTGCCCCTGCTACCTTTGCAGGAGCTGTCAGGTACAGTACTCTAGGCCCAAACTCATCCCATGTTCCCCACCTGTCCCTTTCTTCAGATAACTACCTGATCATGCCATCAGGAAACCTCCAGATTGTGAACGCCAGCCAGGAGGACGAGGGATGTACAAATGTGCTGCCTACAACCCAGTGACCCAGGAAGTGAAAACCTCGGGCTCCAGTGACCGCTGCGTGTGCGCCGTAAGGGGCACGGGCTCCCTGATGGAGGGGGCAGGGCCTAAGGGGTGCCACATCCCACAGTTTTTCTCCAAGGTTGGGGTGAGGGTCGCTGGGCTCAAGCCAAGAGGACATTGAGGACGCTCTTGGCCAGCATGCATTGTTACCATACATATGCTGTGTCCAGGATGCTAGCCACTGCTATCTCATTTTTAACATAACAGCTCCCTGCTAGAGATCCTTGTCTCCCATAAGGAAACCAAGGACCAAAGGGAGTTAAGTAACTTGCCCCACTTATCATAGGTCATAAGCTCCTGAAGGCTGTTTCATTCCAAATCCATGCCTGTTGGGCCTGGCCAGGCCACCTGAGGCGGGACGGAGGGGAACCTCTGCACCAAGTCCTTGTCTCATGCATTATCCTTCTCCTCCTCACCCCCCGCAGGCTCCACCGCCGAGGCTGCCCGCATCATCTACCCCCCAGAGGCTCAGACCATCATTGTTACCAAAGGCCAGAGTCTCATTTTGGAGTGTGTGGCCAGTGGGATCCCACCCCCACGGGTTACCTGGGCCAAGGATGGGTCCAGTGTCGCCGGATACAACAAGACACGCTTCCTGCTGAGCAACCTCCTCATTGACACCACCAGTGAGGAGGACTCGGGCACATACCGCTGCATGGCTGACAACGGGGTGGGAGAGCCTGGGGCCGCAGTCATCCTCTACAACGTCCAGGTGTTCGGTGAGTGTCTTCTGCACACCTTCTCCTCCTTGCCTCCTCTTTGGCCTGCGTAGCCCTTCTAGAATCTCAAAGCCGGAGACCCATAAAGGGTCACATGCCTTATGAGTGGTCACATGACAAGGGAGTGATGGAGGAGTACTGAGAGAGGCAGAGACCCGCGGATCCCAGGGACTAGGGTATAAGGGCCTGGCAGCTCTCTTTATGGCCTTTCCTGGCATGACTCTGATGGAAGAGACTTGAGACCTTTCCTGACTGCAGCCCCCTCCCAGCCTGTCTGGCCCTGGATGCGAAGATTTAGCCTCTCTAATCCCTGCTCTGGTTTCTCGGCAGAACCCCCCGAAGTCACTGTGGAGCTGTCCCAGCTGGTCATCCCGTGGGGCCAGAGTGCCAAGCTCACCTGTGAGGTGCGCGGGAACCCCCCACCCTCCGTGCTGTGGCTGAGGAATGCTGTGCCCCTCACCTCCAGCCAGCGCCTCCGACTGTCCCGTAGGGCCCTGCGGGTGGTCAGTGTGGGGCCTGAAGATGAAGGCGTCTACCAGTGTATGGCCGAGAATGAAGTTGGGAGCGCCCATGCAGTGGTCCAGCTGAGGACCGCCAGGCCAGGCAAGTGCAGCCCAAGGGCTGAGACTCCAGCTGTGTATTCTCCAATGAAATAAAAAAGAACCCCAATATAGAAAATAGATCAAAGTGGCTTTTAGTTGTGAGTTCAAATTTACATGAACTTACTAAAAAGTTGGACGTGCGGATTTTCACTGTTGAAAATGAACCATTTAACTTTTATTTTAAAAACTCATTTTAATTATTTTGCAGAATCTGGGTTCACAGGGTACCATGGAGCCCAGTCTGACAGCCACTGCGCTGGAGTAAAGACAAGCAAGTGTGTCCTTCTCAGCTTGCTTCATTTTCATTGACCCTCATACCGATTTAGCAGTTATGGTGTGCTCAGCACTGGGCTAGATAGCGTGGGAGATGCCAAGGAACGTAACAGAGACCCTACCTTCAAGAATTTTCTCATGGAGGAGATAAAGTTTTTCAAGGAAATAAACAGAAACATACAATGACAAATCATGAAATGCTGAATCAACGTTATCAGATGCTAACCTCCTGTGGTGCAGGGGGTCAGGTATAGGAAAAATTAGTATTGGTCGACAGAGTCCGGGGAGGCTTCCTGGAGGAAGCACCACTCTCCTGTCCTCTCAGGTTCTCAGAGGACATTTACCGTTGGCTTCACAGCTCGCATTTCTCAGTCAATGCAGTGGAGCAGGAAAAGGCCCATGTCGTGCCATGGTGTTAAAACCCCACAGCGAAGGGACATGCCCCCAACCCCAGCGTTAGACATGCGAAAGAGGGCACAGGGTTCCTGCACCTCAGGAGATTGTTCGCTTAAGGCGAGGCTAGTGAGTAGGCTCAGGAAAACAAGCAGATTGCAGAGATGCTTGCCCGCCATGCCTGTGCCATGGCGAGAAGCCTGGGCATGGGCTTTCCCTCCTGCAGGGGCTTGACCCTCTCTCTCCCCGCAGAGCCTGGCTGTGTGTTGAGTGGACTGATGGTCATGTCAGGCCCTGAGCTGGGGGCTCTTCCTCTCCCAGCAGTCGTCTCCTTTTCTCTCCGGGGAGGGGTAGGCAACAGCTCAGCAGGTGACCAGGGGATACTGACAACCCTCTTTCTTCCCTTGTATTTATTTTCTCCTTGGTCTTCCAGGCACAACCCGAGGCCATGGCGGGATACCAAACTGGACACTGCTACGCCTCCCATGTCACCCTCCAGACCCAGAAGCCCTGACCAGATGCTGAGGGGGCACTCAGGACTCCCAAGGCCTCTGACGTCAGTGCAGCCAGCTTCCCTACAGTGCCCTGGAGAGAAGGGGCAGGTGGCCCCTGCCGAGGCACCCATCATCCTCAGCTCACCCCGGACCTCCAAGAGTGACTCATATGAGCTCGTGTGGCGGCCTCGGCACGAGGGTGGCAGCCGGGCACCCATCCTGTACTATGTGGTGAAACACCGCAAGGTATGCTGCCTGGCGTGATCCCCACCTCCTCTCAGGCTGGGCAGGGGGTCTCTGCCTGCTGGCCATCTCCCACTGAGCTCCTGAGGCCTGGACCAGCAATCCCCACTGCCGAGCACAACCTTCTTTCTCCTCCCAGAAATCTGGTTGTGTTGGGCATTTGCGACCCTAAGCAGCCTGGAAAAAAGCTGTGAGTTTGCCTTCAGGTCTGAGCTCCCAGAAGCTGACACCAGCTTCTAGTCCCAGAGGAGAATTAATAGTCTCCCTGTTAACCATCACCCATCCCTCCCTCTGTCATTTGTTGATGTTGTTTTGTTTTGTTTTTTAAGCAAAGTAAGCTCTGCTGGGTACATACCTGCAGGAACTCTGGCATGGCAAGCTAGCTCTACAGCCAGGAAAACAAATATTTGTGAACAAGAATTTTCTCCGAGGGCTGTAAAATACCCCCTCAGTTCGTAGGATTCATCATGGATCAGGGTTGACAAGCAGGCGTTTGAGTTGAAAACACATCACGTTGTTCAGACCTGAACTATTCCTCTTTGACAGAGGGAGTCTGTCTGGGTGAATGTTGTGGTAGCTGTCAGGGAAGAACTCTCTGGCTCTCACAGGGTATGGGACAGAGCCGAACCAGCCTTTCCTCTTGGACGGTTTGTCCTGTGAGGCAGGACAGGGCCCCCAGGCTGCCACCCATGTTCAAGACTTTGCTCGCATTTGCTGTTACACTTCAGGGAAGAAGGACATGAAGTTCCCTTTAGAAAAATGCCCTTGAAAAACGTTTCTGTTCATCCCGGGTGCATGCTGTTTTCTTTCTAAGGCCACTAGACAGTAGACAATTACTGTTCTTAAATAAATTTGTAAAAATCTCATTTGATAAATGCTAGATTTTATTTTGTATTCATAATATTTTGCCTATAAAAGTACTATGTGCACTTAGAAGGAAATTTGGAAAATATATGAATGTAGAACAAAAAAACATTTATCAACTCATCTTCCCCCTCCAGAAAATAGACAACAAAACTAGCCCCGCACTGCAGAAAATGCTGGCTGTGCAGAAGCGCTTTCCCCTGTTCTGGACCCTAGCGGCCCCTCTCATTCTGTTCTTCCCCTTTCTTGCTCTCCAGGAGACCTTAGGTCAGGACAAGTCCACAGAGACCTTGGGTTTGTCAGAAAGACACCTAGGGCAATGCTGCCTCCTAGGTGTGGGCCAGGGCGGGGCAGTTCCCTTTAACCCTTGGCTTTCTGGCATCGTCACACCAGCCAGCAAAGGGGGTGAATAACTTTTTAACAAAAAGCAGCATTGTTTAGCCCAGGTGATGGGGCAGGGCTGGTCCCAATCTTTATTTCCTTGTGTAACTGGACACCTCCACCTCAGAGCTGTAGACAAAGATCAGGGCAGGCCAAATGCTCATGGTCCCCAGGAGACAAGAAGCAGCATGAGAGCAAGAATAATATTTTTCAGGCCAATAGGTGGCCACGAAACTGCCTCAGCAAGAGGCAGGCTGGCAAAGGCCATGCGTGGTGATCCGGAAATGCCAGGCTGAGGCTGCGTCTACTGTCTCAGTGTGTGTGCCGGTGACTAATTACCGTTCCGTTTCTTATTTTCATTTCTGAGCCCAGTGGAAGTGTGAGGCCAGCACTGGGAGAGCTGAGGAAGAAGGGACAGAGGGGAAGTAAGAGGACAATACCCCGCACTGGGCGGGCTTTTATTAGGACCTGGACTGTGGGGGCACTTGGAGCTGTTCGGTGGACATTGCCAAGGCAGAAATTATGTCCTGAAAGCAGTCTCCTTTCTTGAGGAACTAACATGTCTTAAAGATCATCACATAAGAAAGGATTTGGAAATCAAAACAGCATTTGGGTTGTTTTTTCAGCCCTCTTCTCTTGCTGGAGACTAGGAATCATTTAGCTCATTTTCACTTTTTCACACAGTGAAGCAAGTTTCATTTCCTGGTACATCTGCAGAGCCTGGGCTACTGTGTTTGGGTTTCCAGCACCACTGGGGATTCTCAGTTTGTAAAAACTTCTCCCCTTGGAACAAATCCTGGAAGCTTGACATTAACGAGCCCAGACCATCCAGTCCCTTGAATAGCAGGTTTTGTTCTACTTGGGAATTTTCTGCTTGGGGTTAAGAGCTTTCCTACCAGCTGTTTAGTTCCTTCAGCAAACCAAAGCTTCAGGTTCCAGCGGGCTCTCTGAGATGTGTGCAATTGGCAGTTAAGTCTTTTGTCCTGAAAAGTAGGGTGGGTGAGAGGAAGTAGCCTGTCTCAGCATTGCCTGTTGGGAAACCTGGAGCTCCTTTATTGTTTTTAAAGAGCTAGGGATCTGAAACCATTAATATTAATCCATAGTCATTACAATTTATCCACGGTTTTTAAGTTCTAAGCAAGGTCTGCGGGCGAAGCAGAAAAAACTAGGGTTGAAATGGCAGAGACCTCACGAGTGAAGGATGTGGGGCAGTCAGGAGAGGGGCCAGGCATTTATTGGGAACCTGCTGTGAGCCAAGTTCAAAGCTCAACACTACATAAATCACCTAATCAGAATAATCTGAGAGATTTTATTTGCCCTGTTTTACAAAGGAAAAGCTTGGGGATCAGAGAGGTTAGGGAAGTTACTTTGGGTTGCACAGCTGGTAAGAAACAGAATGAGGATTTGAATCCAGGATTTTCTGGCTCCCAGATTCTTTTTCTTTCTAGGATATGTTACAATTATGAGCATGCTCTCTCGGTTTCTGAGCTCACTAGCCATGTGACATTAGGCAGATTATTCATCTAAGTCTTACTCTCCTCATTTGTAAAGTGAGAATATTAACACCAATCTCTTGGGCTATTGTCGTGAAAGCACTTTGTAGTGCATATTAAGTGCTTAATGCCTAGCACATAGTAAACACTTGGCAAGAGTGGCTGTTTCTTACTGGTGCTGCTATTTTTATCACCATTCTCCTCTCATTAGAATATAAACTGCAGGAGCTATGTTTGGTTCCTTCTAGGAGAGCAAGGAGAAAGAAAGTAAATATGGAGCTTTTCAGGAAGAGAGAGAAGTCTTTGGAGAAATTCTCAGCAATATCAGTCAGGCCTTTCAACCTTCCCCTCTGGGTTGTCTTCGATGGGGCCATTAGCTGAGAGATCAGGAAGCCTGAGTTCACTGTCCCAGAGAGGACAGACGTCCAGGAGCCAGCAGGACCAGTCTGAGCTCTGCAACACCACCCCTCCCCAGTCTGGCCCATTTGCCTTTCCCTCCTTCTGCCCTCCTGGGCTCAGTTCCACTTTCCTTGCAACCCACAGCCCACCTGTAGCTCCAGGCTGAAGTGCAGGTCCTGACACCAGCCACCTTCTCCAGCAGGTCACAAACTCATCTGATGATTGGACTATCTCTGGCATTCCGGCCAGCCAGCACCGCCTGACCCTCACGAGACTTGACCCTGGGAGCTTGTATGAAGTGGAGATGGCAGCTTACAACTGTGCGGGCGAAGGCCAGACGGCCATGGTCACTTTCCGAACTGGTAAGAGTCAATCATTTCTCCCAGCTTGGGGTTTCCATGGGCCTCAGCAAACCATACCAGGCCCAGGTGGGAAGCCCTGCTCACCTTGTCCCAGTCACTTATCTTAAAAGTAATCTTCCTTCCAGTTACTGGCTCCCTGTGGTTTGTGCACGCAGGCTTAAGTCCCACTGCTCAGCAGGAGAGCCACCAGCCGGCCTCTCTGGCATCTGCTACCCCGCCCCCTCATGCAGGGGCCAGATGCAATACCATGGCAGTCAGACCGAGCTGGGGATCAGACCACACTTCCAGTGTCCTGTGTTTTTTGCGTCACCTTATCAGACCTGAGGCAGAAAGGACTCTGGAAAACGGAGACCTAACACACACTCCCCACCTTGCTGATCTCAACCCACTTCTACCCAGGACGGCGGCCCAAACCTGAAATCTTGGCCAGCAAGGAGCAGCAGATCCAGAGAGATGACCCTGGAGCCAGCCTCCAGAGCAGCAGCCAGCCAGACCATGGCCGCCTCTCCCGTAAGCCCCCAGCAACCCCGGGGGGTGGGGGGGGGGTGATGAGCAGTCAAAACAGGAACCAGGTCTACTGCTGCAAGGCTCACCTCTGCAGGGTGAATGGGATCTTGGGTCTGTGGGTCCAGAAGTCCTTATGACATTTTCCTGGCATCTCCCCAGTTAATCACAATGAGGAGCTATAGATTGGAGCTTTCCAAATAAAAACACTGGAGGCTGACATGGGTTGCTGACCCTGTGGGTCCAGAGAGAGTGGAGGAGAGAGCAGCTGGCCCATGGTCTTCCAAACTCTGACATTAAAAATGTATAGCTTTTAGAGGTCTTAGCTTGAGTGCTCCTCCTGGGAGAGGGGAACCAGGTGGTCCTAGGGAGAGCTGATGTGTAGCTACAGGGAATGGACGGCTGTGGGGAGCAGGG
Organism: Eonycteris spelaea; assembly: GCA_003508835.1. Classification (NCBI taxonomy): domain Eukaryota; kingdom Metazoa; phylum Chordata; class Mammalia; order Chiroptera; family Pteropodidae; genus Eonycteris; species Eonycteris spelaea. The sequence goes on along the minus strand of PUFA01000084.1, from coordinate 6,423,368 downwards.
CCCTGTGAGGAACAGGCCAAGTCCAGTTGCAACATAACCATGTTCTAATCGCGTCCCTGCCTCCTGCTTTCTTCTGCCTTCATATCTGGATTCCCTCAGCCCCAGAAGCTCCAGACAGGCCCACTATCTCCATGGCCTCTGAGACATCTGTGTACGTGACCTGGATTCCCCGTGGAACGGTGGCTTCCCGATCCAGTCCTTCCGTGTGGAGTACAAGAAGCTAAAGAAAGTGGGGGACTGGATTCTGGCCACCAGCGCCATCCCTCCCTCCCTGCTCTCAGTAGAGATCACGGGCCTAGAGAAAGGTAGGGGCCTGGCCACTGTCCTGCCTGGTCCCCTAGCTGCCCCCCAACCACTGGGAGGAGAATGGGGCTTTGGAGGTTCTTCTCACTCGTCCTCCACCTTCTGCTAGACTCCCGTGGATGCTCTTGGTGGCGCTACCTCAGCCCCACAAGCCCTCCCCCTCTTCCTCTCTCCCTAAGAGTGCGGAGCCATCTCCTGTGTGGCTCCTTTCTGATGAGGGTGGGAGTTCTTGTGAGTCCCTGGGGCCTGCTTTTGGGGAAGGGTTGCCGAGAAGATTCCCTCCAGATGCGGGCCGGTGGGCTGCGGCGGGGTCGGAAGGTGTTTCCCAGCTCCCGGGTTCAGTGAGTGTCTCTCACCAGGCACCTCCTACAAGTTCCGGGTCCGGGCTCTGAACATGCTCGGGGAGAGCGAGCCCAGCGCCCCCTCCCGGCCCTACGTGGTGTCGGGCTACAGTGGCCGCATATACGAGAGGCCCGTGGCAGGCCCTTACATCACCTTCACTGATGCAGTCAATGAGACCACCATCATGCTCAAGTGGATGGTAAGTGGCCTTGCACAGACTGCAACGGGCCGACGGACTGCGCTTCCGCTGGGCAGAGACAGGCACGAACTTCTTTTCTGCCTCCCCTCAAGTGTTCCTCCGGCTGGGTACCTGGGAATTGAGGGACTCCCTCACTTCCCCAGGCAGGTTCAGAGGGGACTTAAAGTCTTTGGGGAAATGGCAGTTTGTTTCTCTTCTCCAAGCTAAATAAAGTAATAAGTGATCTATCTCTACAGCATTCTCCAGAGAGCATTGGGGATATCACTGGACATCATGGCTGCCAGGGCCCCCCAGTGAATTTTAAACTCTAGGCTGGGGTAAAATTTCCATCCCCCAGTGGTTCTGCTCACCTGATGATTTCTCTGCTCCATTGTCAACACGTTTCTTCTCTATTCCCTACAGTATATTCCAGCAAGTAACAACAACACTCCCATCCATGGCTTTTATATCTATTACCGACCCACAGACAGTGACAATGACAGTGACTACAAGAAGGATATGGTGGAAGGTGAGAAACACTTTTGTGTGATTTACTTTCCTCTGTTGGCAAAGCGGGTCTCATCTCAGCGTTGGTGAAAGTATAAACCCTGGGCTGGTATGACGCACAACATCTGTGTCCCATATCATTAACTCCTTCGTGACACACTTGGGGTCATCAAGTTCATAAACCCACATACTTCCTTCCCACGGTGATGGACAGCAGCACCTTGAGTGGGAACCTAGAACATTTCCTTGAATGTTCCTCCACCACACGGCCCCTGCCAGTCAGTGGCACCAGTCCAGACACCAGCCCCCTCTGAGGCTGCCTGCCCCGGGGCCAAGCAAACCAGATACACATCCCCACATGTGGCTCTTGTTCTCTTTCCCAGGGGATAGATACTGGCACTCCATCAGCCACCTGCAGCCAGAGACCTCCTACGACATTAAGATGCAGTGCTTTAATGAAGGAGGGGAGAGTGAGTTCAGCAACGTGATGATCTGTGAGACCAAAGGTGATTCTCTGGGGTTTTCTGCTCTCCTCTCATCATTTTCAGCAGACAAAGTCGCCGTTGTGTGCGCCTTGCCGGGTATCTCTTCCCCAGGAAGACTCATTTTTTTCCCCAAATACCCTTCAACTCTGTCATTTTTAACCCTTCTGTTCATTTGCCTGTGCCTCATATTAAGTCTGAATGGTTGCCATCATGACGGCTACAAGGAACTTGGGAACTAACTCACACATGAACTCATGGAATAGAACCCATTTTCAGGTTGGGAACTTTCCATAAACACTTTATTCCTATGCTAAATCTGATGTTTACGTTAGTTGGCTTACTTAATTAAGCACAACCCCTTGAGATAGGAAAGAAGCTGAGCATCAGGAGAAGATAGACCTTGACCAAGGTCATGCAGCCAATTCAGGTGGAGCAAGCTCTGGGCGAAGTTTCCAGCTAACTACAAGCCCATACTCTTTCTCTGCACCAAACCATGTTAAACATATTCACATAATAACGTGTGAATAGTTTCACACATTGATCAAGTGGATAGATATCATAACCTCCAGTTTGCAAATGCTGAAAGTGTATTTAGCAGGTTTATTGCAAAGAAAATTAGGAGACAGTCACGAAGGAAAAAGACGAGGCAAGGAAACCACCCATTTTCCCATCGTGGCCACATTCTCTCCCCCGTTTGCATTCCTTTCCATCACTTATTCAACAAATACCGAGCGACTCATGTGCACATCTTGCCCTCTTCTATCATGTAAGTGGTGCAAGGGGGCAGATACCTACACAGCTACAAATCAAGTGACACGCACAGTGTCCAGGGCAAAGAACAGAGACTTCACAAAGGTTTCACACTGGTCTCCTGGAAAGATTGACTCTTCAGGCTGGACTGAGGAGAGAGTTGCCTAAGGGACCAGATCAGCCTTCAAGTAACTCCAGACGTTGGAATGTATGGCACCTGGCAGAAGGACAAGAGAGGGGATGCTCAGGGAAGAGGCCAGGGACAATGGTGGGCATTGGGTCATCAAGGAAGCTCTTGGCTGTGAGGTGGAGGAAGGTCATTGTTGGATATGTTTGTGGAGAAGAGTCACTGATGACTATGCAAGAATGGCTGAGGGAAAGGACAGGGGCTGTGGAGTAAACGTAAAGAGAAGGGATGGATTTGGGTCTCTTTTCTGAGGACGTTGTGTAGGACCAGGGACTGACAGCATGTAGGGGCTGGGAGAGAGGGAAAGGACTTCAAGGAGACCTTCAGGTTTTTAGCTTGCAGTACCACGCAGGTGATGTTGCCACCTGTTGATGCGGCGGAGGCCAGGAGAGAACCAGATCCTATGAGGAAAGAATATAGTGAAAGAGACTAAGTCTGATTCTTTTGAGACATTGACATGCAAATGTCCCAAGAGAGTAAGTAGGTCTCCTGACTGAGGGTCCTGGGCCAGGATTATGTGGGTCATCAGGATATAGGTTGGGATATATCATGGGAAGAGATGAGAGTACACAGAGAGCGTACAGACCTAATATCTGAGAAGACAGAAAAGAATGGGAAAAGAGAAAAGGAAGCAGCAGCACTTAGAGGTAGTGGGAAATCAGAAGCCTGTAGTATCGGAAAGGCAAGGAGAAGACGCTGTAAGAGTTGACGATGTCAGAGATACCCTGATGATAGCAAAACCCAGATGAGAAGTTCACCATCTTGTCGCCTTCGAATTGGCATTTCACAATTACTGTCTGTCCTAGGGAGTCCCGAAACACCCATCTCCCTTCTCTGTAACCCCAGCTCCTACGTCTCTGAATCTGCCCAGGAAGAGCAAATTCATGAGTAAACTCTTCCATTCCCAGCTCTTTTGTTGGTTCCATGCATTTATATTTTTCTAAAAGTTCACAGGCTCTTCTTCCAGTAAACCCCCACACCACTTATGCCCAGAAGACCCAGTCTGACTCTAGTGTGTGACTCACAACTATCTCAGGTTATATTTTGAAATATAAAGTTCAGTTCTCTTCAACACCACCAAATTTCACAACAAAGTGCTGATTTCGTGCTGAGCTTGGACACCACACTCATCTAATAAAGGGTTTCGAGGTCCTGTCTTGTGAATTTGACCCTCTTTATGACATCCGTGGAATCAGAATATTTTTTTCTTTTTATTTGTTGAGAAAGAAATGTCAAAAAAATAGATGCTGATGTGAGTTTTGTTCATCATTACAGCTCGAAAGTCTTCTGGTCAGCCTGGTCGACCGCCACCCCCAACTCTCGCTCCACCTCAGCCGCCCCCTGAAACCATTGAGCGGCCAGTGGGCACAGGGGCCATGGTGGCACGCTCCAGTGACCTGCCCTACCTGATTGTCGGGGTCGTGCTGGGCTCTGTCGTCCTCATCATCGTGGCCTTCATCCCCTTCTGCTTGTGGAGGGCCTGGTCTAAGCAGAGTGAGTGACCCTCCTCAGCCCCATCGGGAAGGAGCCCAGAGAGAGGGGGAGGGCCCCCAGTCCCCCAAGAAGCCTCTGCCCAGGGAAGGATCAGAGGTATCCTGCTTCTCATTCACTGGAGCTTAAGCTCCAGGGTCCCCTGGGGGGGCTTGTGGAGAGTCAGAGTACTCCAAGACTGGGCCCTTTCTTCCCAGCTCACGGACCTTGGCAGATGGAGGAGAGTATGAAGTGGGAGTTTGTCCTCTCTGCATCTCGGGAGCTCAGTACTTATCTTCCTACTTACCTGCCTCTTCCCTCCAAACATTTCATGCCTCTGGGGTCAGGGCTACCTTGAGCTTTCCCCCTTGTCTTAGGTTAATCTGACCATTATCCACTAATTTCTGCTTCAAATGGCAACACACGTGCTCAGCTTGCCTCACCTAAATATCGCTCCTTCTGTTGGTTCACCACCTCCTTCCACTAAACCCCTTTGCTTCTCTCTCTCTTCACCCAGCTCCCCACTGCAGAAAAAGTCTAGATGTTAGAAAGAAATGGGTGACAGGAAGAATATTCTGAGGGAAAATATTCTCATTCTTGGGGTAGCGTCAACAATCTGCCTATCTCATTTGGCCCTATGACTGGTCAGGAGTTTCCTGAGATTCATGTGGAACTCTTTCAAGCTGCCCCAGGCCTCCATGGCCTAAGTAAAATCTTTCTGTTCTTCCAGAACATACAACAGACCTGGGTTTTCCTCGAAGTGCCCTTCTGTCCTCCTCCTGCCAATACACAATGGTACCATTGGGAGGACTCCCAGGCCACCAAGCTAATGGGCAGCCCTACCTTAGTGGCACCAATGGACGGACCTGCACCAATGGGGTCCATGTGAACAGGGGCTGCCCTGCAACTGCCTTGGGCTATGCAGGCATGAAACCGCAGCAGCACTGCCCAGGGGAGCTTCAGCAGGTAATGTAGTCCTGGGTGTATGGGCAAGTACGGGCAGGCTGCTGTGGAGGGAGTGGCTGGGCTGCCTTCTGGGGCTTCCTCCCTTCCAGCCTCTAATATTGGGCTGCTAGCCGGGCTTCCTTCAGTCAGGAACAGTTCATCCTGTTGAAGGACGAACAGGAAAGTTTCATGGACTCTCAGACGTGGCCTTTTTGTTACTCTTTTTTTGAGCAGCAGGATGACACCAACAGCCTGCTGAGGCAGACCATTCTCGGCAATGGATATGGTGTCCACAGTCACCAGATTCCCAGGTAACCAGGCCCCTCCCCATCCCTGCCTTCCACTCCCGAGCCCTAGAGCTTACTTACTCTTTAGGTCCTCAAATTCTAGCGTCGGGAAACTGAAAGGTGAGTACCAGTGCTTCACGCGGGGATCCGCACATCTGACAACCTGCTCCACTGGACTCTTACCCTAGGGTAGTTGTTGTGTTTGTAGCTATGATGCCCTTTCTTGCTGTGGAGCATGGGTTGGCCTCTTGGAATCCTCCCCTCACTTGGTAGGCCCGAGTAGCCACGCACTGCTGGTTTTTGCCCAGAGGCCCCCGGTCACCTGATTCTACATTCTTTCAATACACTCAGGACTTGCACGGAATAAAATGCAGATAGACTAGAATTACTCCATGGAAATGATGATGTGGCACCTCTTGATGTTCAAAGAGGGAGCAGTCCCTGCCCATCTGAGCGCCGACCCCCTGTGGCGCCCTTGGACAGGGAAGCAGCTGCCCAGTGGGGATATGGGCCCGCTCTGCCTGTACCTCACCTCCCAATCTGGTCTCATGCATGCAGGGGAACCAAAGCTGACCCAGACGAGGGCTCTTTCTTATATACACTGCCTGATGACTCAACTCACCAACTGCTGCAGACCCACCAGGACTGCCACCACCTCCAGGAGCAGCCCACTGCTGCCAGCCAGTCAGGAATGAGGAGTTTACCTCAGAATCCTGGGCCTGAAGTAACATGGGACCCTCTTTTTCACCCAGGTCAGTGGCAGGGGCAGGGCAGGAAATCGAACAGTCTGGGAATGACATGAGGTAGGCATCCAGGACCCAGGAGTGGCTTGGAAAAAGGGGAAGATAACCGTCATCAATGGCGATGCTTGGTAAGGAGCCATCCATAGCTTTCACATAGGCGAGACAGAGGAAGGGAAGGTGGCCACCCTTCTTCCTCCCTCAGGGCTCAGCAGAGCTACAGGGGTGTACCAATTGGTTCCTTTTTCGGTGTGGTGAGCTGTGTCCTCAAAGGCTAAAGAAAAGGATACTTTGCCATTTTCGGAGAAAGAAAGTCCTCTGGGCTCTGCATTTCACGGCCATTCACAAATTCCTACCACCTCTCATCGCACTAAGAGGTGTTCTCTAATCATTCTGAAAATACCTTGCTTTGTTCAGTCTTGTCTCTTAATTAAGGACTAAAGTTACATCTATCATTAAGGAGCCAAGTTCTTGCAAACAGCGTCATCACAACTCTCTGTGCTTCCACAGAACTTTTCTTGCAAGGGACCCAATGCATGCCAGCCCACTCGGTGCAGGGCATCCCACTGTTAGTCTTCCTTGTGCCAGTCTCTTGGAGATCAGTGGATGCTTGTTTGGGTGCAGGCTGGTTCAGAGGCTTGGCTAATTTAGTTTCTTAGCCTCCATGGCATGGATGTAGGTCTTGAGCCTGTCTTTGAGAGCTGAAATTTGAAAAGGCAACCTCCTAAAGCCAGACCGAGCATCATTAAAACTGGACTGCCTCATTTAGGGGAAAGAACTGTGAGTGGAGTGATTATGCTCAGACACCATACCAGAAGGGTGGACCAGTGTAACCAGCTGCCTTCACAGAGAGACTGACCTATATCACTGAGCATTGGTTCTTGGTCAGTCTGGATTTTAATGTGTCCTACTTTTCTCTCCCCTCAGGGCCCCCATGCTGCTTGGGCCTTGTACCAGTTGAAGAAGTGGACAGTCCTGAGTCCTGCCAAGTGGGTGGAGGAGAGTGGTGTCCCCAGCACCCACGGGGGCCTACACAGGACAGGAGCTTGGGCTACGGCTCTCCCCCAGCCCACCATTGCATGTATCTTTTGAAAACCACCTCCCACAATTTAGAAGCCAGTATTCCAGAAAGATTCTATATTATCATTTTTAAAACGGGACAGAGAAAATTCGTATTTATTTTTCTATAATAGCCATATTTATATATTTATGCAGTTGTAAATAAATGTATATGTGTTTTTATAATGCCAGAGAGACATAGAGACATAGAGAATCCTACCAAGAGGGGTATGAGAGGGAAAACGAAGGAGCTACAATATAGCAGGAGTCAACCAGGAACACAGACAGACTAGCCAGAACAGACCGAGGAGGCCCGCAGAGCAGCTGCTGAAGGCAAGAATCCTAGGCGCACAGTTCGTGATGACCATGAGGGAAAAGCAAGGGTCACAGTATCACAGGCTGGAGACACCTATGAAGATGGTTAGACTGGTGCTACAGAAAACATTTTCAGATGCCCGTGAGAATATACTCAGATGTGTACAGTACTGTAAGCATTAAAAACCTTCCAGAATCAATAATCTGTGGCAACATATCTTTAAAAATAAACACTGTAACTTCTAAATAAATGTTTAGTCGTTCCTGCAACCTTTGGCTTAGTCATATATGAGTCAGCATTCTCCTCAGGGTTGAGTCTTTGAGTATCTGAAGACGATATCCACTTGTGACATTTTCAGATCCATCAGAGATGAGATCTGGAAAAGGTGGCAGTCATTTCTAATTTTTGCCTTGTTAATATTGAATGTCAGCTTCTATTAATGCAGAAGGAATTAATAAGTGTTTAGTCCAAGCGGGAGACAGTGTTCAGTAGGCAGGGAGAAGTGTGTTCACAGTTCTCTTTCCTACAACTGGACGTGAGGTAAAAACTTTGGTCATATCAGTAACACTGTCTATAGAGGGATGTGTGTTGAAGCTCAGGTATATTCTTCCTTTAGTTAAGTGTTACACTACACGTAAACATGTGGTACCTGATAAAATTCCTTCCCTTCTTTCCAAAGATACACCAACATGGCCAGAGGAATTGACTCACTAGTTGTTTAAAATCAACATTCACTTACTGCTTGCTGTCCAACCACGGGATCGGCCTTTACATGTGGAATTGGAACTAGATGGAGGCAGACTTGCAGCGTATCTTCTAGATTTCAGGAAAGCTGAATTACGGATGAAATGCCACTTGATCCCGTTAAGAGTGGTCACACCAGACCCTGGCTTCTCTGGTGGTGAATTGAATAAACAAGATGATAGGAAAGCCCAGGAGTGACTCTAATGGTCTAGGACAAGTGCACCCTCTGCTGGCCAGAAGAAACAGCGCCAACGTTTAGATGTTAAATCTTTCTATCCAACAGCTAACTTGGAAAAATTGCCATTGAGACACAACATATTTTCAGAAAAGCGGTATTTTAAAAATGTTTTAAATAAAATTAAGGACTATACATAACATGGAAATGCTAGGAAAGGAGAAGTAGAGCAGGTAAGAGAAAAAAGATGATGTGACCTCAGACCACCTGGCCAAAAGCCTAGAGGTCACTTCCAGGAGTGGACGGACGGGGCTAATGTTCTCAGTCTTCACTTAGCTAATCCAGGGGGCACCTCAAATCTGGCCTAATGCTCTCAATGATAGTTTTTCTTGCCAATGGCTAAAAATTCAGATAACCAAAAATCAAATTTCCTAAAATGGGATGTATCAAAGATGCTTCCTTACAGTTTGAGATACAGCCTTCTAAGACTTCATACTCAATCTAGTTGGTTCCAAACAGATCTAAAATGATTCCATTCAATAATAAATAGATGTTGGACACTGCAGTCCTAAGATAACCAAAAATTATTGAAACTACATCACTAGATGCGGTTTTAGTCTTTTAGATCAGTTCACTTTAAAATAACAGGATTGTTGCAGGAAACAAGGAAACTGAACTTTTGGTGAATTTTATGTCAGAAATCTTGGATGGAGTTGAGAGATAAAGCAAACTTAAAAGGCCCAGGGGTTTCATCTGTTCTCCTGTGGAGTCTGAATAGGTGGGAGGATAAGGCCACCTTTCTTACGCAAAAGAGTGATCTCTTCCTTTAAAGCCAAAATCCTTTCTGCTTGGAATTGGATCAACTGAGTGACCTTCTCTCTCGCCACAATATCTGCTTTCCGAGGGCCCTGGAAGGCATTGCCCTGTTGAGAGAAAACACCTCCCTACTGTAAGAATCATTTGAGATGTGAAAACTTCCCTGTCCTTGTGCCTTCCAGTCAGTTTAAATAGCCATAGCTCCTTTAAGGAGGCTCACAGAGCCTGAAATCCCACCATCAGACATGCGTTCCTTTGGGCTAATGAACAACTCAAAATGCAAGTCCCTGTAGATGAGTAACTCATTAAGCTATCAGTCATTCATACCCTGAAGGACTCATAACTGGAATCAAAAAGGCAAGGTCCCTCTGTTTTCTATACAGCCCACAGTCATATTTTTTTTGCCCAAACAGGAAATCTTTATTTCCTTATCTGGTTTCTTCCCTGTCCAGCCCACCTCTGCTCATACTTCAGACATCACTTTTAGGGAGGCCTTCTTCACCCTGTGGACTAGGCTAGGATTTCCTGTTCTGTGTTCTATGAAAACAACCATGATATATCATTGTAATTAGGTTGAACCATTTGAAATTTATGATACTTGACCACTTTTAACCCTAAAAAAGTGGCAATATGTTATGGTTCTACCTGAATGTTTCTTTGATCACTGTCTAAGAGATCCTGTGCCTCATAGATACAGGGCCCAGTGTGCCTAGATCTTGTCACTACCCAGTGTTCACCTTAGAGCTTGTTACATAAATAGATGCTCAATAAAAATTTGAATGCATGTTAAAAGAGGGACATGCCACGTTCTGAGTATCTACTCTCTGCCAGTTGCTTTTCATATGCTGTCTCATTTAATCCCCACAACACTGTGAACTAGATGGCATTATTCCACTTTTACAGATATGGAGACTGAGACTGAGAAATTCACGAATTTCTTAATATAGGCCCAAGTCCCTATATTACTGGGGCCAGAAGCAGGGTTAGATCAGGTTACTTGAAGCCAAAAGCCCATGACTTGTCCATGACTCTCACTTACTACGGCAGACCTTCATAGTAAGTAGAGGCCACTGTTGTTACCCATAGCTTCTGCTTCTCCTCCCTTGCCTACCTTCACTTTAGAAGCCATGAAAGCTATACACTAACTTTACCCAGCTTCTCTTCCAGCTAAGGGTGGCTAAGTAGATATAAGCAGAAAACTTTTGCTTTCTAAATGAAAAAGAAGAGGCTAGCCTACAGATGTGAAACTGAACTGAGGCAATCTTGTGACTCTGAAGGAAATCTCAAAGAATCAGAATCACAGAGATACTGGCCCTGGCATCACAGGCCCACTAAACCAAAACCCCTTAGTCATCGCCTCCAGACGTCTTGTTAAGTGAGAAAAATGACTCCTATTTTTTAAGCTACTTTCAATGGGGCCTTTTGAAACTTGTAGCTAAAATGCATGGGACAACTCATGCCCTGTCACACTGGTTGGTCATTTTAAAGTCACTTTAACTTTTCCCTTATTCTCACCATATCCAAACAAATTTTAGTTATTCTTATTTGACATGTTTTTGACACTATCTTCTTGCCATCCCAATTCACACTAGATTTTTGTAAGACTAGTAGCAATGGAGTCAGCTTTGGAGGTAGACCTCAGTTTAAAAACCTTCCCATGCATTATGTCTGAGAGCTACCTTACAGAGCTACCCCAGTTCTAACAAAGGGTGTGAAGAAAGGGAGCACACCTGCTGGTTCTGTAGTGTATTCAATCGAGAATCAAGTTTCTTCTTTCAATACACAAATCATTCATCTGGTGGAGCTTTTTGGTGTGTTCTTTTGTCTTCATCATCAGTTCCCATCTCACTTGAGCAATCTTTTCCTACCAGAACAGGGAGATGCAAAATTAATTAAACGAATGAAAGGAAACAGAGAAAAATGAATGTCAAGATTTGATTAAAACCAGTGGGGCCAATGGAGTGATGTGCATGTAGGAAAATATAATCAGAAGCCAGTATGAAAATGCAACCAGAAGCAACTGCATTTGGTCTGGTTTGACTAGAGAAAAGATAAAAGTAGGTAAAAATAAGACAGACATAGATGCCACTCCATTCTTGAAAGAAATCAGTGTGCATACCGAATGCTGGTATTCATTAATTAAAAGGGCGAATGATCATTTAAGTGGGAAACTTTCACATATTGCTTTTCCCCCAGTTTTGGCCCAGGATCCCCAAAATACACGAATGGTCATACATCTGCTAGTGGTTTTCCTTTGTTCTCTTATCGCTTCAACAAATTACTTTAGATTTCACATATTCTTTCCAGCATTCCCATGATAGGGACCATTCCCATTGACATAAACACAAGAAAATTGCTTCTTTGCATCACAGTGGCAAATCTTGGATAAGAAAAGATGAGATGAGAAAGCACTAGGAACCTCTTTTTTCCTATCTACCGATGAGATAAGACAGTAAACTGGAGAAGTCACAGTGATTTGTGGGTTTATAAAATCTTTGTAAAAGCTCCTGCCTTCGAGTCAGGCTATAACTGGGGCACTGCCTCATCTCATGGCTCTGGGAACAGTGCATGCATTGACATCTTCTAAGACCCTACCAGCGAAAACAGTCCATACCTTGTTATAAAATTTATTACTCAAGAGATGTTTTCTAATTTCCACATTGTGACAGCATGCAAAAGCTATATAGAAACATACAAGTAGGATCCTCAGAGTATAGCTGTTTCCTTTCTAAAACTATTAGAGCCTTTGTACTCTAATGTAGACCTCAAAATGAAATCTCTCTGCAGTCTCTCATGCCATTTTGCCATTATATTTACATGCACCCTGGATGCCAAACCCCAGTGTTGGTGCTTTCGCTCCAAGACAGACAAGTCCCTCTAACTAAGTGAATGCTGAAGAAGCCAAGACAGGCTTAAGATCACAAGATAATGGGGACAGGTGGGGAGGGGCAAGTGGGGCTCAGAGCCCCACCTCCAGCTGTACAGATGCTTCGCAGGAACCACTTATAGCTCACCAGGATTTCCTGCCTCCACCCAAAATGAACCAAAGTAGATCACATGCCCTCCCATCCTTACCTCCCACATCTTTATTTCCTTTGCATTCAAAAGCTCCTTTCGAAGTTTTCTGATCTTCAGTTCTTCAAGTGTTGTATTCACAGAAAGTGTCTGAAGAGCTTCTAGGTCTATCACACGGCCAAACTTGCTGATCATTAGTTGACGGACTGTTTCTTCCATTTCTAAAAGAAGACAGTGGCTATCAGGTTGTTCAGTGGCGTCCAATGTTATTAAATGAACAATACCAATTGCAATAGCATTCTAGGAACGGCTTTTGTAAGATGGTAAAGGATTTCATGTTACCAGCTGATTTTTCCTCTGACTTTTCACCTGCTACTTTCCTCACTTAACATGCCCATTCCTGCATTGTCATTTCATCTACTTCAAAATCCTGTATAAAACAGACTCATTTTGCCAACTGGCTAACTCACCCTGATCTGCCCTTCCTCAGACTGCTAGTGGGGTTAAATGGGATTATGAACTCAGTGTCTCCTTTTTTATTATTGATCTCTATAGCATCTAGTGTTAAGAATAGAGCAGGCAGCAGTTTCCATCTCACTCCAAGTAAAAATTTAAGTCCTTGTGTTGTTTCATAAGGCCCTACATAATCCACCCTGCCCTGCCCCTCTTACCCCTCCTACCATGTCCTTTCCCACACCTCTCTCTTCATTTATACCAGGCATGCTGGCCTCCTTTTTGCATCTCAGATATTTCAAGCTCACTCCCATCTCAGTTCCCACTGTCTAGAATGCTGTTCCCCAAATAGCCACATGGCTCACTCTGCCCACCCCATTTTCTGAAAGCAAGTTGTAAGACCTGTGAAGACTCATTTCCAATACACTCAATTCTGAAGGTGTAACTAAGAGCGGTCCTTGTCCTCTAACCAGAGAGAGCCACATTTTTCAGCTATGTCACCTTTCCAGAGAGCTTCCTGTCCTCTCATGCACCTCAGCACTCTCTTTTCTAGCCTTTTTAATACTTCTTTTTAACAACTATCTCCAGGTAACAAGCAATATATTTTACTTTGTTTATTATCTTTCCCCAGCGTGAGAACACTGGAATACCCAAGGAAAATTCCATTTGTGGGGTCTGAGCTCCCCAAGAAAACAATCTCAGGTACCAGACTGTGAAATCTGAAGGCCCTGCAGTACAACAAAAATGATACAATTCTGTTCTAGTGCAGAAATTGATTTCAGGTATCATTGTTATAGTTGAATTGTAATAGTATAACTGGTATGGCTGCCACTTTGCACAATCCAAGGAGGAGCTATTTATTTCTATTCTTTGTAAGTGTCCCCATGGACTTGTGTTATGTGATAGCCATGACAATCAGTGATGCACATGAAATGGTTAGGTTATTTGCACACATGTGGCTAGCCTGTGGCTGCTGCTTGGCCTCTCTCAGTAAGAACCTTGACCCCACCCCAACCCAGGGTAGCCCCATATAAGTGCATACCCTCTCCCATGGCAGCCTCATGTACCAGGATATGTACTCCAGTCCTTATCATTCCCCTGTGGAGCCAGCCTAACCCCTGTCTCCTATTAGTCCAGCTAATGTTCACCGGGAACATGAAGGCTTCTGAAACACTCGCTATCCACCTTCCCTGTGGCTGTGAGCTGCGCCCTCTTTGGAATGCAGCAAGCTTATCCCATCCTAGTACAAGTTCCAGATTCTCCCTTCTTCCTCATTGGGTCTAGGGATGCCAGAAGGCAAACATAAGCTGACAGTGGTGTTTCTCATCACTGTTAGGCTTTTTTCCCTCTGGATTACAGGAAAGGAACCCACTCCTAGTTTCATATTCAGAATTAGGAAATCAGTCTTTGACCAGACTCACAATTTGCTTTCAGAAAATGGGCTGGGTTTAAGAGAATTGAAAGTCACTGAATAAAACTCCCACCATGTGAAACTATTTCTTTTTATTTCAACTAACACTCCAAAACTTTGAATACTTCATTTTTCTTCACACATTTTCCCAAACGAGTTTACCCAAATTGAAACAAGCTTCCTCATTTTCCCACTACTACTTTATTCCTCGCTTTGATGACTGGTACTTTCAAATATAAACAACATTCACATTCAGTCTACAGAAGCCAAAGGAATGTGAAGTTCGTGAGAAACATTAAAACCTCAAGTCTTACACCTGAGAAAATGTTGTGTCTCAAATAAGTGTTATTCAAACATGGAGTACTAACATGTACTTTTTAATTTTATAATCCAGCCACTAAGGGGCAGAACCATCAGCACTCATTGGAAACTGGCCTCTACGTATCCAAGCAACTTGGATTGGTGGACCACTATATCGTTCCCATTTTCTTTTCCTTTTTCAAATTTTCTTCTAAGAATCATTATTTGTAAATACACATAACATAAAATGTACTATTTTAATCATTTTTAAGTATACAGTTCTGTGGTATTAAGGTAGATTCTATGGTATTGGTAATATTATCTTTATCAAAGCTGGACTACTTCACCACTTATACATATGTTCCATATAGCAAATATTATAAAAAGTATTTTAAAATAATTATCTTTACACTGCATTTTATACTATCTACCACAATTCCAGGTAGATTAAAAACACAAATGTAAAGAACACTACTAAAAGAGAGAACTATATAAAAATATTTTATGATCTCAAAATAGGGGAAGATTTCTTAAACAAGACACATACACAATGCACAAACCATAAATAGATTAACAAAGTTAACTACATTAAGATTTAAAATGTCTATATCCCCAAAATACACTAAACAAAGGAAAAAGGCAAGCCACAAACTAGAAGGGATTTGAAGTGCATTCGATGGACAAAGAAAGACAGAATATAGAAAGAACTCCCTAAAATCACTAAGAAAACAAACAAAAAATAGAAAAATGGGTAAAAGATACAACTGGCACGTTAGAGAAAAGGAAACACAAATAAATGTATGTGAAGCTGTTTGACCTCACCACAATCAAAGAAATGTAAATAAAAACCACAGTGAAATACAACTTAACATCTACTGGGCTGACAAGACATACTAAAGTCTGATAGCATCAAGCAATGATGACAATATGAAGCCTGGGCAATTCTCACACACTGTAGGGGGTGGGAAGCTAAAATGGAACAACTATTTTGGTGGGCGACATGGCAATATCCAGGAGCACTGAAAATGTACACATTCCCCTGTGACCTAGAGCCCCCCTTCCTGGGATTTATCTTCTCACACACATGCATAGGGAGACATGTACAAGAAGGTTTACTGTAACATTGTCTGTAATCATGAAAAATATCCTAAATATCAACAGAAGACTGAAGAAATTACCTCCTTTATAGTCCTATGATGGAATATTATAATAGCAGTTATGGTGAATAATTATTATAGCAATATGGATAACTCTAAAAAACTGGTCTAATAAAGTGAACTATAAAATTATATAACACAGTATTTCAGTTAAAAATGTGCAAAGTAGTTTCACATATTGTGTGTGGATACATGCTTAAACATACATGTGTTTTCACCTGGTGCTGGATCCTGGGGAAGGAGATAGCAGAATTTTAGAAAGAGAAAGGCCTTCGATTGTAACGTCAGTGTTTTATTTTTTAAGCTTGGTAGTAATACATGGGTTATTATTATATCATTCTATATTTCATTAATATAAAACCTTTTGTAATCCAGAGAAACCATTTCTATGGTAAAAGGTTTATCCCTTTAAAATAGGAGAGTGATCTTCAATGGTATCAGGAGAAATAGTAAGTAGGAGGAAAAGAAGCTGTTTTTGTTTTCTCCTGATTCTTTGATTACTTACTGTTTTCAAAGATGGAGACAGTCACTTGATAGTTTCCTCTTATCAACAAATATTACTTATGAGGAAATATCGATAAATATTACCAGATAATCCATGGGCTTAGTTACTCACTTTGTATGGTTTTTGCCATCTCTCTCTTTTCTCGAATAAGCTGTTTACGCCTCTCCCGAAATTCTTTGTTAATTTTTTGTTGCTTAGAATTCTCCTCATGGAGCTGTACAATTCGATCTTGGAGCTGTCCCAAGGAGCGATTAGAAAAGACCAAAGTTCCAGAAAGATCACTAGGTATTTCTCCGAACACCACATACTCGATCTAAAAGAAAAGAAAACAAAACAAAACAAAAATCAAAACAAAGATCAAATTAATTGTAAAGTCATAGAAAGCATAGAAGTAAAAGCGTGAGCAGGATTTGCTATTTTGGGCTGTAATTAAATGAAGAATCCCGGTCTATGGTCCAAGAACAGAGGGAAGCACTTCCTTCTGTGCCTTGTTTAGGCTGCTGTCTTTCTCACCACTAAGTAAGGTGAAAGCAGGAGGCTGCCTTCAGATAGTAAGCCACGTTAGATCCCTCTGGGGACAGCAACTCTTCCCACACAGATCATGGCTCATATCTACTGCACAATGATAGAACAACATTTCATGATTGGCATATTAGGCAAATTGCTACATACAGCTAACCCAGTTTGGTTTAGGTTACACAAAGTAAATCAAACCCAAAACATCGCTGGAGGCAAAAATGACAAACTGAAACTGTCCCTACGTCAGGCACATCAGAAGACTGCAGTGTTCTTTCGAAAAGACAATAATGCTGGGAAAATAGAAGGCAGCAGGAAAAAAGGAAGTCCAAATATGAGATGGATTGACTTCATAAAAGAAGACGTGAGTCCACAGGAGCTAAGAAGGTTTGGTGAGGACAGGACATTGTGGACGTCACTCATTCATAGGGTTGCCCAGAGCAGAGCCAACTCCACAGCACCTAACACTGGCACACAACATAGGTAAGGCTAATCTTAGGTTTCTCTTCTAAAACACAGCTTTCTCTCTTTACCTGACAGAAGACAGTACTTTTCTCTTTTCATTCAGCCTTTTTCTCTCACTGATATGTATCTCTGCATTTTAATATGTTACAATTCAAGTGGAGTGTGGAAATAAACAAAAAAAAAGGAAAAAAAGAGAAAGAATATTTTCCTTTTGTCTTCTCTCATTAATAAGTAGAGATTAAAATAATTATTATATCATTAGCTTATGTCTATTTAAAGATGGTGTAAAAGTAATATTGGTGCGAGATTCAAGATTTCAAACTCTAAGCCATTCCATTCTTAAGTCATAGGCTTCTCATTCTCCAGACCTGAAATGAGTCAACTTTTAAAGCTGAATAATAGGTCACAGGGAAATACATGTTTTGATGTTATTCTTTTATAACAACTGAGAATGGATAAGGAAAGTTGGGGTGTCGTTCTACAAGTAGAATTCTCAGTAAAGGATCACTCTTGGCCCCACTAGTGACCTATGAATTTTATTGTGGAAAAGCCTGGGTGTGGTGGTTCTTTTCCTCAGGGTGGGACAACCTCTAGACCCATCACCTGGTGGAGCTTGAGTGGAATCACAACCAGCAGTTCATTCAGCCGCTGCTGCTTCTCTCGTTGATAAGCCTCCAGGTCCTCCTCAGCTGCATTCAGATTAGTAGCTACAATTTTGACCTGTGGGAAGCCCCATAAGTGAAATATGGACAAGATTCAGAGAACACAAACCCAAAGAAGTAAATGAGGGCGTCCTGAGAGGAAGTAAAAGCATGAGCAGGATTTGCTATTTTGGGCTGTAATTAAATGAAGAATCCAGGTCTACAGTCCAAGAATGTATATTATTTCCTTCTTGCCAACCCATTGTCCACCCTACTTTTGCAATCATTCCCATGTCCCCAGAGTTGTAAAGGTTTTATAAAGGTGAGCCAGAAAACATGTCTTCATCTCCCTTTTATTTTTGTATGAAAAGTATCTCTCAGCATGGAATGTCTTTGTTCAAATCTTGTTTGGTCAAGATGAACTCAATAAATTAAAAGGAAAAGGCTCTAAAGTGACAAAACCACTAACTACAGGATTTCTATAGCACATTCTTCATCTCCTAAAAAACTCGAAAAAATTTTAAATCATTTCCTATTGGCAAGAAGAGAAGCAATCTATCAAAAATATTTCTGAATATGAACCAAGTGATGTTGCTCTAGGAAAAAGTATCTAGGAAGGAAAATGAGCAAATAAGGCAGAAATTAATCAATATGATCATACCAAAGTTTAGCTTACTGGTCTCCACCATGGGATGCACCCACCCCAAAGTGTCAACGAAGTGACCTACTGGGTGCAGAAAAACATATGAGTTTGTTTCTATGTATTTTTTAAAATTTCTGCTGTGAATGTTTCAACATATACAAAATACTGTTGACCATCGAACCACGTGGAGGTTAGGGGCGCCGACCTCCAGCACAGTGGAAAATCCACAAATAACTTAAGTTGGTCCTCTGCATCTGTGGATTCCCAACCAGGGATCAAAAATACTGTTTCTTACCTGCAGTTGGTTGAATCCACAGATGTGAAACCTAGGGATACAAAGGGCTGACTATATATACTGAAAAAATTCTGCATTATAGGTGGACCTATGCAATTCAAACCTGTGTAGTTCAAGGGTCAACTGTATATTAGTTCAATCATTTATAAATATAATGTATAAATAAATACACATTTATTTGTGGATAGGTGCTCCACATTTTTTTTTTATGTATAGAAGTATTTAATCAAAGTTTGGAGACCAATTATTTAGATAAAGTCCAATGGCTCCCATCGTGATGGTGCTCGGAAACAAACAAACAAAAACTGGATATAACATCTGAAACATTTCTCTTGGGAGAGGTCCTAAATCATGCCATTGCTATGAAATGGCAATATATAGCTGGGAAACTGTGTAGGAAGTTGGGAGAGGATAAATAGACCTATAAAAGGCAAACCACCATACTTTTTTGGATAACGTATCATATTCTTTTTTGAGGTTGTCGATAATTTTTTTTTCTTCAACTAAGGCCTCCTCAATGTCGAGCCTTTTTTCTCGAAGTTGAAGCGCCAGTTCAAAAAGTGCCACGTCACAATCTGAAAAGACAGTCAAAATAAAAAATCAGCCCTATTTGTTATGGAATGAAGTAATACTGTAAGTATGGACTTCGGAGTTTCAGAATTATTAATGTCCATTTGTGGATCTACTCTAGCAACTTTTCACTATACTTATAGCTCCATTCTGCCAGGTAGACATTATTAATAACAATGGTAGTAATTATGATACCAGTATGGATGTTTGAGCAGTATTCTGAGCCAGGCTTTGTGTTAAGCCCTTTATGTGCATTATCTGAACTCAAGGCTCATAGGTCCTACAAGGTAGAAATTAATTGTCTTAATTTTACAGCTGAGGACCCTAAGTCTCAGAGAGGTCACATAGCTGGTATATGACAGAATGGAATTCAAGTACAGTATCTCTATATCGATTTCCACTAAGTCCCATTTATCCATCAAGCATAGAGAAAGAATATGAAAATATAATATATTACTACAATTTGGGAACCTTAGTTCTAGCCAAGTTCTGTCACTGAATTAGCTGTGAGACTCCTTTCAAGCCATATAAATCTGCTATATAACAACTTGCATTACTAAAAGTTTTACTCTCTTCCACTCCTAAATATTACAATTTTAAGAAGACTCTTGTTTTCAAAATCAAAATAAGATTTAAACTTTATTTGAAGTTAAACTTTAAAATGTGATTTAAAATTATATGAATGTCTAGAAAAACAACAAGAAATTTTAAACCAAAAGAAAATTTTTCTACTAAACCATATATCTATTGAGACCGTAAGAATATTGGTCTGTATGTTTCAGACTGGTTTCACTGGTGAAAACTGTGAATACACATTGCCAAGCATCTCTAGAAAACTGTTACAAATTGCTCTCATAAAACAAGTTTGAAATATGAAAATTTGGTTAGACTGTTGTCTGTCACACACTAAAATTAACTCAAAATGGATTAAGGACCTGAAGATAAGACCTGAAACAATAAAATGCATAGAAGAAACATAGGAATGAACTCAAAGACTTTGCAGTTAAAGATTTTATGAATTCAACCTCAAAGGCAAGGAAAGTGAAAGCAAAAATAAATGAATGGGGCTACATCAAATTAAAAAGGTTCTGCTCAGCAAAAGAAATCGTCAACAAGGTAAAGAGACAACCATCTCAATGGGAAAATATATTTGCAAGCAACGCCTCCGATAAGGGCCTAATATCCAAAATATACAAAGAACTCATATGGCTCAGTAACAACAAAAAAACAAATGATCCAATCAAAAAACTGGGCAGAGGACCTGAACAGACATTTTCCCTGGAGGACATGCAAATGGCCTGCAAACATGAAAAGATGCTCAACATCACTATCTATTAAGGAAATGCAAATCAAAACCACAGTGAGATACCATCTCACATCTGTTAGAATAGCTATAATCAACAGGACATGTAATAACAAATGTTGGAGAGGATGTGGAAAAAAGGAACCTCATACACTGCTGGTGGGACGACAAATTGGTACTGACACTATGGAAAACAGTATGGAGGTTCCTCAAAAAACTAAGAATTGATCTACCATATGATCCAGCAATCCCTCTACTGGGTATTTACCCCAAAGACTTGAAAACCCATATCAGAAAAGATATTTGCACACTCATGGTCATAGTAGTAGCATTTTTCATGGTGTCCAGGACATGGAAACAACTGAAGTGTCCTACTATAGATGATTGGCTAAAGAAGCTGTGGCACATATATCAATGGAATATTACTCAGCCATAAGAAGAGATGAAATACTGCCATTTGTGACAACATGGATGGACCTCAAGATAATCATGCTAAGCAAAATAAGCCAGACTAAAAAAGTAGAAAATCACACGATATCACTTATATGTGGAATATAAACCTAAAAGCAACAAAAAAAAACAGGACAAACAGAGACTCCTGGACATGGACAATGTACTAGTGGTTACCAGAGGGTAGGAGTAGGGGAGGAGGGGAGAGGTAAGTGGGGTAAGGGGTCAATATAGAAGGGTAGGGGGAGAGTAAAATAGATAAAGGGGATCAAACATATGGTAGCTGAAGGAAACTGGACTTTGGGTGGTAATCACACAATAGACTATATAGATGTCAAATTATAATGTACACTTGAAAATTATATAATTGTATTGATCAATGTTACCCCAATAAACTTAATAAAAAATGAAATATGAAAATTTGAATGGGTTTATCAAAAAGAGAGAGCTTTGTGAAAAAAAGGGGGAGGGGAGAAAAAAATATACACAATTTTTTTTCTATATAAAATGAAACTTGCTGCATAAAAAATGACTGAATCAACTATAGATTGTCTGTGGATTATTTAATTTGTCATTGTACATGGCTGCCTAAAAAGACAGAAAACAAACCATCCAGAGAGCCCTCCAAAGTATTTGTTACACTATACTTCATATATCTTAAAACATTCTTTCCTTAAATTTTATTATAAGACAATTTATTATAAGACAAAAGGACCTTCCTGCTATGGTTAATCCATATTCATACTTCATAAAGAACACAAGGTTTTATCCAACTTACTTGTAGGACAGATAGAATCATCAAAAACCTCAGCTTCAGATCCAGACTCATCCTCATCACTCTCCAAGCTGGATTCTTCTTCACTTGATTCTTCACTATCCTCATCCTCTTCTAAAGAGAGAGGAAAACACTGTTAATAAGCAGAGAAGTTCCTGTATTAAGCTGAATCCCAATTTTAAAAATATTTTTAATGAGTTAGTCACTATGAAAATAACAGAGATAAAGAAGAAATGATCAATACTTTTAGAAGAGGTTAAAGATGTAGAGACCATTTGCCTCAGAAGGTGTGCAATTAATTTCAGGTCAGAGAGGGTTGAGACCAAGCTGCCAAACTGTTCATGCTATGACCCACCTAACACACATTTGGTTATATAGGTCCACAATTCCTAAATCACAGTGCTCTGAAAGCAGAGAATATTTTCACAATTTATCTGAAGAAATGCTATTAATCTTTATTTAACATACTTAGTATTAATAATAATAATGTATGTCTTGCTACAGAAGTACTAAGCTGTTTGATTTAGAGATCCTGTACCAAACCCTGCTGTGGGTGTTAGTGACAAAGATTCTCTCTGACCAAACTTGATTCAGGCTCCTCTGAGTCCCCTTTCTGGCTAGTCTTTGACCTTGAGCTCTGTCCTTGGCCCACTTAGTCTAGTTTTAGCAAGAATCCTGCTAAGTCAGTTTAGTAAAAATTGCCCACCATTGATATCTGATCAAGTTCCTTATTCTCTGCCCTCAATATCTGACCACTTTGGCCTTCCTTCAGCCAAAATCCTGTGAAGTCAGTTTAGCAAGAATTACCTCTTAATAATTTTCCATCCACTGACCTCCACTCTGCTCCTTGGCTATAAATCTCTACTTGTCTTTGTTATAGTCAGAGTCAAGCTGATTTCTCTCCCTTCCTACAAAATCCCATTGTAGTTGTCCCCTGCAAATAAAGTCTGCTTTATTATTCTTTAACAAGTGTTATGAATAATCTTTAACAATGTTATATATGATATCTTTTATAAAATGTAAAAATTTTGAATAGTAAAACACCTCTGTCCCCAAGAGTTTTGGATAAGGAATTGCAGAATGCCCCCATCCAACTCTGCCCCATAAAAAAAAAAAAAAAACAAACTTGAGGACTTCTGTGAACCATAGATCATCAATTAGCAATTTCTATTTTACAGAACATCAAGTTGGAGATAAGAGGTACACCTCATACTCTCTAGAAGATTTCTTAAATTTAAGCTCTCTCTTAAAATTACTTTAAGTGATCTGTATCACCTTATGAAATGAGTCATTAAACTTTAAAATTATACCTTAAAATTCTTACATAGACTTCTGCTTTCAGGAAGATGAGGTAGGCCTACTTTTCCTGATTCCTCCCACTAAATATAGCTAAAGACTCTAAATATTATAAGTTAAAAAAAAAAAAACCTAAGGCTCTGAAAAAACATAAGAAAGCAGAAAAACTATGCACCTCAGAACCTGAGGAACAACACTGTGGTGAGTTCTCAGTGTTTTCTTTTTGCCTCATACTTCAGACTTGGTGATGAATAAATGGTGGCTGGAAACACCAATAGGCACAGATATAAAAAGGCCCCATCAGAGCCTATTCTCTCTAGCCAAATGACCAGTAAAGAGGTAGCCTAGCAAGACAGAAAACTTTTAGACATTACTCCCATCAAACACCACTTAAAAAACAAAAAACTAAAAACAACTGTGGTCCCACTCCCACCATAGCAAAGCCAAGTAGAGAGCGTAGACATCTACCCTTGCAAAGTTGTAATGAGGCACACCAACATTTCCACCAGGATGGTGTTAGAGGAGTTCAAACAGGGAACAGAAATTTTCATTACTTCTGGCTGGTAATCAGCCTACTCCTGCACCATTAAGATATCTGTAGAGACCCCATAGGTAACCTGGACTTTTACTCTCACCTGGCAGTAAAAAGTTTCCCTTGTCCCTCTCCACAGAGGCAGTGTCCGAAGAGCTCTAGTGAAGAGTCAGGATTTTCACCTTTGCCCAGAGCCACCAAGGCCATCTCCAGCACATCATCAGTAGAGACTATGTGGGGGAGCTGGAACTCCATCTGCATATGGCAGTAATGAGAGATCCCTTTCTGCTGGGTGACTATAAGACCTGAGTACCTCCACCTGGCAGTAAGAAGCAGGCACCCACCCTTTTCTCTGACAGAGCAGTGTTAGAGAAAGCCAAGTAAAACAGAAGATTGTAATGAGATACAGAGTCTCAAAACATAATATGAAAGTTTCTGGGTTTCAATAGAAAGTCACTCATCATCCCAAGTGCCAGGAAGATCTCCAACTGAATAAAAAAAAGAAAAAAACCATAAATGCCAACACTAAGATGACAGAAGTGTTAGAATTATTGACAAAGTATTTAAAACAGCTATGATAAAAATGCTTCAATGAGCAAATATGAATACACTTGAAGCAAAAATGAAAAAAGAAAACCGCAAAGCTTCACCAAAGAAATAGTCTCAGAAAAAAAAAAAACTATAAGGAGGAAGTAAATAGAAGTTTTATTTTAAACTATAATTACTAGAATAAAAACTCAATGAATAAGATCAACATCAGAATGGGGAAATCAAAGCTCTAAGAAATATATACTGTGTTTACACATTAGAACACTTAATATAATAAAGATGCCAATTCTCTCCAAATTGATATAAATGTTTTAACACAATTGCTATCAAAATTCCAACAACATTTTTTGTAAATATTAAAATTATTCTAAAATATGGAAAGATAAAGGAACAATAATAGCTAAATAATGTTGAAAAAGAATAAAGGGGGAGGAACTAGTATACCTGATTTTAGGACTCAATAGCTACTGTAATCGAGACTGTAATATTGGTGGAGAGATAGATGTAAAGATCAACAGAACATGATAGATAATCCAGATCCACAGAAATAAGCCCAAATGATTTTTGATAAAGATCAAAAGCAATTCAATGGAAGAGCAATAATAGTCTTTTCAACAAGTGGAGCTAGAAAAGTTAGACAGTCATAGGAGAGAAAAAAAGAACCTTGACCTAAGTCGTAAAACCTCAAGAAAAATTTAAAACCAAATGGATCATGGACTTAATGTAAGTGTAAAATTATAAAACTATTAGAAAACACAGGAGAAAATCTTTGGGACCTAAAGCTAGACAAAATTCTTAGACCTAATACTGAAACGAGATCCATAAAAGGAAAAATTGACAAATTGGACATCAACAAAGTTAAAAACTGTTGTCCCACAAAAGATCCTGTTAAGGGAATGAAAAGACAAGCTACATATTGGGAGAAAATATTTGCAAACCACATATCTGACTCAGAACTAGTATGTAGAGTATATAAAGAACTTTCAAAATTCAACAGTACAAAAGCAAACAATCCTGTTCAAACATAGGCAAAAGCCATGGAGACATTTTACCAAAGAAGATATATAGTTGACTAGTAAATGATTGGAAAGATATGTTTGTTAAATGAAACTACTCTATGCTATTTCATACCAGATACACACACACACACACACACTCCAGATGGTTAGAAACCAAAAAGGTTTATATCGTCTCCTTGTTAACCTCCACAATGTCACTAAATTGTCTATTTTGTATTTTTAAAAAGTATCTAATACATCCCTTAGTTACTTCTCTATTTCATGCTAATGAGAAAAATATTATCATATATAAAAGATAAATACAAACCAGCATCTCCTTCAACCTCCTTTTTCTTCACCCGCTTAATCCTCTTCTTTAGAACTTTCATGAGGAAGTTGGCAAATTTATTGTTTTCTCCAAGGGCTGTTTGGAAACCAGCATAAAGTGCCTTTTCTTGTTCCTGTAGCCTATTGATTTCACTCTTTTTCTCTTCCATTTCTTTAAGAGTTTCATTTATTTTCCACTAAATGAACAACAACAAGAACAAATGATACAATATTTCTGATAAACTGGGTTCAGAGAATAATGTATATCACAATGTTAAGGTTACAGTTCTACACACATTTAAAAAAATTTCTTCATAGAAGTTTATATTTCTGATATTTGCAGAGCCATCATATATTTGGTTAAATTTTGTGGGGAAAAAAAAGAAAGAAAAATCCAAACAGTTAAGTTCAGAATCAAATAAGATCAGTTTTTAAATGTTTAGATTCCTCAAAAAATCTAAATTAACTAAATTGAAATTTTTACTGATATGTGAATGTCAACTAATATTTCTGTGTGTGTGGTCTGAAAAATAAAAGTTTTTTCATAACTATATATGATAACTAAAACAAGAAGCTACATTGTGTCTTAGGAAAGCTGACATATCTAAAAATGGATATCTCTATTCAGTATGTACATCTATTTAGACTCTTTCTTCCTTTAAGACAAAGGATATAATTTACCTCTTTAAATTTAATATACATATATAAGAAATAAAGAAACTTAATTTTCTATAATATTTAATTCTATATAACTCTGAAAATAGCTATATTTAAGAAACTTGCCAAATTATTTTCCAGTTATATTTATAAGGATGGCATATAATCAAAACTCAACTGTATATGGTAGCTAGTGACAACAAAAAATAAACTTTTGAAGTCCACAGATAAACTATAAGGCTCACTTTTGAAAATTTTATTCTACCTTACAGAATACACCAAATTCACTAAAATATCTGACTTACTTTTCTCTGACCAAGGATACCAAAAACAGAGAGCAAGCAGGAATAATGGGGAAAGAAGAAGGAAGAGAAGACAAGAAAGGGATGATGACTAGAACAAGGGGGGAAATTAAGTTGAGAAAAAGAAAGAAGAACCAAGTTCCCTCCATGACTAAGGGCACAGCCAGCTAGCATTCTCCTGCCTGTTCATACTTGCATGTCCTGTTCTTCTTTGTCTAATGAATTAACACGCTCTTGAAGTATGTTCTCCTGTTTTTCAAAATTCTTGAGGAGAAGGATTTCTTGAAATAATGTGACATGGTGCAGATCAGATAATTTCATCTGAGTATCTAGTTTCAGTTTCTGATGTCTCAGGATATGGAGTTCTGCATCAAAAGTGATAGTCAGTTCTTTGATCTGAAGTGAAAAAAGATTGAAGATATATTAGAAGAACAGGTAAATATATTCTTTAAACTATCTAATACTACTAATTGGTTTGGGTAAAAGCATTTTCTCATTACACCCTTACTATGGATGAATTACATCGGTGTGTGTCATTGTATCTAGTCATATAAATCAATTCATCAACGCTCTTAAATTTACATAAATTAATTTATTTGTCAAGTGGTAGGAATTCTGTAACTACAGTCCTTCCAGCTATTTCTTCACCATTGATAAAGCCATTGATCAAGAATTCCCTTCTTGTCAACGAGGTAAAGAGACAACCATCTGAATGAAAAAATATATTTGCAATGCCTCTGATAAGGGCCTAATATCCAAAATATAAAAAGAATTCACACAACTCAATAACAACAAAAAATGATCCAATTAAAAAATGTGCAGAGGACCTAAACAGACGCTTCTCCCAAGAAGACATACAAATGACAATAAACTTATTAAAAGATGTTCATCACTGCTAGCTATTAGGGAAATGCAAACCAAAACCACAATGAGATACCATCTCACACCTGTTAGAATAGCAATAATCAACAGGACATGTAATAAGTGTTAGAGAGGATACAGAGAAAAAAGAACCCTCATATACTGCTGGTGGGACTGCAAATCGGTACAGTCACTATGGAAAATAGTATGGCGGTTCCTCAAAAAACTAAGAATTGATCTATCATGTGATCCAGCAATCCCTCTACTGGGTATTTATCCCAAAAACTCATATCCAAAAAGATATTTGCATACCAATGTTCATAGCAGCATTATTCATGGTGGCCAGGACATGGAAGCAACCAAAGTGTCCTACAACAGATGATTGGCTAAAGAAGCTGTGGTACAATGGAATATTATTCAGTCATAAGAAGAGATGAAATGCTGCCATTTGCTACAACATGGATGGACCTTGAGATAATCAAGCGAAAAAAAGCCAGACAGAAAAGGTTGAAAACCACATATATCACTTATATGTGGGATATAAAGCTAAAAGCAACAAACAAACAGGACAAACAGAGACTCATGGACATGGACAATACACTAGTGGTTACCAGAGGGTAGAGGAGAGAGAGGGGAGGTAGATGGGGTAAAAGGGGTCAAATATGTGATGACAGAAAGAAATCTAACTATGGGAGGTAAATACACAATGCAATACATATATGCCTTATTGTTAAATTGTACACCTTAAACTTACTGGATTTTGTTAAGCAATGTCACCATGAGAGAGAGAGAGAGAGAGTAAGAAAGAGAGAGACAGAGAGAGAGAGAGAGAAAGCCAGCCCTTCTTGCTGTACTGAATGGTATAAGTCAAAGACTATGAGCTCTTTGATCACAGTGTTTATATCTATCTCCATTATATCCCTACAATATGTCTACATTGCTTTTCATACAATAAACACCAAAAAATTATTTCCCTCAACTTATTTTGAAAATTTTCAAATCTACAGAACAGTATTTTTTAAATAGATAAATATAATCATAGACTCACAGAAATCTGTTTAACCTTATTTTACAAATGAAGAAATTAAGGCTATAGGTGATTTTCCTGAGATCAAAGCTAATTCGTCACAGAGCTAAGAACCTAAGTATTCCAAGTCCTGGTCTAGACCTTATTCCACTGCCATCCTAACAATTTTAAATCCTTGGTTTTGCTCTGATTTTGGCACAGCTTCTCCCCTACCCCATCCCAAAGGAGATGAAGAAATCAAGAGAAAATCCCAATGGCTAATTCTCTTGAGGAAACTAACACAACAGGAAAAAGTGAACCATTCCATGTCTTTCATTAGGCCGTACATGATGAAGAGCCCCAACTGCAAAAGTTCATAATGAGTGAGGGACCAGACTGGGGCTGAAGAAGAGGAAGAGATCTTTGGGTTTGGGGCAGTGAAACTGCCAAAAAATTTCAGATAGCTTTAAAAAGAAATGAAGGAAAAGAAAAAATTAAACTGTATGCAGAGCTATAAACTAAGTGGGCTCCCCTTTAATGCTTGTTCAACAAACTTGAATTATTTTTAAATTTCTGTGGAGTCAGGACTATACTTTTTAGCACAATATCATCCTGAGACTGTACCACACAGGTGTCCAAGTTTGTAAGGGTTATGCTTGTTTCATTCTCTCTTACCCCAGACAGTCTGTAAGTTGCATGAGAACAGAGAACATGTCCAGCTTGAGTACTGTTGCATTCCTACCAGCTAGCTAGCACTTTCCCTGCTCATAGAATGTCCAATAAATATTTTTTAATTAATAAAATAAATAAATTAGTCAATTAAATCAAAACTTTTTACTAAATATTTGCTATATGTCTGGCATTATCCTAGACATTGAGGGAAAGGGGGAGAATCAGAAGAAGTTTATGTAGCCCTTCCCTCAAGAACTATATAACCTAATTTGCAAGACAAATTGTAAACCATGATAGGCTGATTGTAGGTACAAATGGAGTTTAGAAAAAGGAGACTATGTAATGTAGACAGAAGATTCTGGAGAGGGTTTGGAACTGGGTTAAGTTTTGAATGATGACAATTTTGGAGGGAAGTCATTGCAAGTAGAAGGAAATAGCAAAGGAAAAAGCAGAGCTATGAAATTCATAATTGAGGGGGCTCCAGGAGAAGCAGAAGAGTGAGAAGATAGGCCTAGATGAAGTAGAGGTAATGGGTGAAGAATATGGTTGGGAAGCTAGCTATAGGGGATGCTTCACAGGGTGGAGCTGAACAGGACAGAGTGAGGAAAAGGACTCTATACAACTGGCAGCGAGGAGCTACTTATCCAGGGAAGGTCCTTTTCCTTCCATATTTAGAGCACCTCCTGCACAACTGGCCCCAGGACCTTTCTGATTTTCCTAGATGTAAAAAAAAACAGTTGTCTTTCTAGCTCCAAACAATTATGACACCAGTCATCACCATGAACATCCCACTAATGGAGCAAATCACATATTAAAAGCAGAGGGTGGTCTACTTTATCTGGAAGGTTTATCATTGTTTCATCTATCATCTGAAAGCTGCTCTATCACTTTCCTCTTACCATGATTTTAGGCAGATGCCAGTTAACATGAGTTTGCCCATAATGCTTAGTCAGCTTTCCAAAAAGAAAAAATTGAAAAAATTCCAAAGTCCTGGGCAGAGCACAATGATTTTCAGAAGACCACTGATAGGGAGGAATCTAAACCATTAATGAGTTGTGGGCTGGTCAGGGTTTGGGGAAGGTAAATGTATAGAAATTTAAAACAAATTAAAAAGAAACTAGAGCTACCTCTTCCCTGCTCCACTCTCTTTCAGCTTTAAACAGGCACAGTCTCACCCCTTACCCTGTTGGTCAAATACTGTTGCATGTATATGTTTTTAATTTCATCCCTCTTCATAATCTCCAGCTCCACATCACTTGGATCTGCTTTTTCAAATTCCATTAACTTTGTATTATCTAGACCGAGTGATAATGCCTTTAATGATCTACACACTGAATCTCGTGTGGTCAAATCCCCATCCTTTCCAGAAGAGAGTCTGAGAAATCCTCCGCTTTGGCCTGTAGATGCTGCCTGTTCCATTTGAGGGGTCTTTTCTCTCTTTCTTTCCATGTTCTGTTGCTTAAAAGCTAGGAGAGTTCGTTCATCATAGTGAAATCTCTTTCCAGGAACTTCTTCCGGGTGTATCTGAGGAATCTGAGGAATGGGGATGTGCTTGGATACGTGAAGAGTTGACTGAATGTTCTTCAGCTCTTGTACCAGGCACTGTATTTCCTCAATGACAGCCACTTTAAGGTCTCTAAGAGAGACAATGCACTTGTTCATATTCATTTTCTTTGTATGGGTCTGATAAAAAAGAACAGAGAAGAAGCAAAATGACAACCACCTCATAATTATGAATTGCTTCTGTCCTATGACTGGTATACCTAACAAAAATTTGAGGTAAAAATTTATTTGATCATTCTTGTTCACTACTGAATTACTCTATAGCTTTTAGGCTTTTCCCCATTTATCGTCCCAAAAGAAGGAAATAGTCTTGATGTGGCCTCTCATATCTCTCTGCTGGCTTGTAGGGCTGAGTTCTCCTGTCCTTCCCTCCCCAAACTCAGTGGAAGTCCTTCCTGAGGGCTTGTACTCAACCAAATCCCAGGGAGGGAGAGTGACTTCCTTTGGTCAGGAACAGACAAGTAACTGCCCTTTCCTGATGGAAATTCAAATCTCATTGGCTTAGACTCACTTAGTGTTGCCCAGCTAGGGCCAAATTATAATTTAGACTTTTTCATTCTGTATTTTGGCCACATTATTGCTGTTACTTCTTGTGCAGGCAAGGTTATGATCCTGAATTTCAGTATCATGTCACACCATGAGATTTCAGGGCTCTTCCTTGGTTTCCTCTCCATTTATCTAAGCTCCATGCTCTGTGTCCTTTGTCTCCAGCCACAGGTGCCATACAGGCCTATGTCTCCCTCACTGCCACCCTTCTTCCTTGTCTGTTTCCTAAATGCCCTTACCAGAGCCTATGGATCCATGCAACCCTGCTCCTGTGTGCCATTAGGCAACTAGATACTTCAAGAGCTATTAAGAGTTACTTTGCATAAATATACTTTTTAAAATAATAAAATATCAAAAGGCACTTTTCCAAGCAATCTTAACAAAACTTAAAACTGTATATTTATTATCTATGAAGCAAAAATACTGTAATAAAATAGACGTAATGCTTTATGTACTCAAGAACAAACCTTTAAAACATTAAGGTTTAAACACGAAATCCAGGACTTGGGTAAATGGGGAACCAATTCTGAAGCATTCAGAAGACTGAGAATCAGGCTTAAAAGAACAAGCCCAAACCAGTCTAATGGTTGTCAGGCCTACCTCCTAAAGGAGCCCTCTTTACACACCAACCCTTTCTATTTTTCTAAATACTGCACATACCTAAACACTGGCCATAGGGAGAAAGGATGTATAATACACTAATTCTAAAATCCTGATACTTTTCAATGATTTCTAATTAAACTATGACAACAAGAAATGACCACTTATGGACTTTGACCATTGCATTAACCCTATGAGGTAGACTAAGCCTGTCTTATTATTGCTAATTGTACTAATATCCTTTTTACAAACAATATAAACTGAGGTTGGAGATTCACACCAAATGTCACAGCTACACATGGATTCAATTCCCTCTGAAAATTATGTTGAACCGCTCCTTCACATTAAAGGCTAAAAGAACCACATCAAGATGGGTTAGTAGACATAGAAATGAGAGAACTGAGCCTAGACAAACATGAGGAACTTTTCCAGTTCTACATTTCTATGACTAGATATCCTAACGCAGAGGTCTGCAACCCCCAGGCTATGGACTGGCTTGTGGCCTGTTAGGAACCGGGCCGCACAGCAGGAATTGAGTGGCAGGCTTGCAAGCAAAGCTTTACCTGTATTTGCAGCCATTCCCCAGCACTAGTATCACTGCCTCACCTCCACTTCATATCATCAGGCATTAGATTCTCAAAAGAGCACCAGTCCCTGGTGCCAAAAAGGTTAGGGACGCTGTTCTACTGGACCAGATAGCAAAATGGGTGGTTTTAGCAGAATTCAATTAAAACTGAGGTGCCTCTCATTGTCTTACAAGCTGTGAGTAAGTACCATAGAGTCCAGGTGCCCCAGTTCCTCTTCCTTCTTGGCAGCATTTATTCTCATGTGCTCAGGTATCTTATAGTCAGGGGCTGTCTTCAGGTTGAAGTCTCCCATATACACCTGAGCCTCTTTGATGGCTTGAACATCTTTGGGATCTTCATAGTCATCAGCAGGTTTACTCTTGTATCTATAAGAAAAATAGGTAACCCAGCCCAAATATAACAATAAACTCTAATTTGTCTACTTTCCTATAGGTATGTAAACAAATGTAATTATGAAACAAAAGTGTAATTCTTAGTCTGTGATGTTACTTTTGTCTAGGTCCAAGTATTTTTTTAAAGTTGACTATTTTTAAAGAATACCAAGCAAATAGTAAGTAAATAAATAAATCCATTCACCAGACAGTACTGAAATAATCTGAATCATTCCTTGGCTTTGGTTCATTTCAAAGCAACTTACATTAACATTGTTATTTATTCCCACAATAGAAATTAACTACAGGGATAGGTGGGGTTTTTTATTCACTAGAAAGTTAATTGCATTATTTAAAACATAAGTGTTTGTCACAAAATTTGTCATAACATTTCCACAAATATTATCTAATTAAAATGATAGCATGAACATATGTGTTTGCCTTTCCCTTTCTCCTCAAATTCCAGGAAAATGGTAGTGTAGACATACTAAAGGCAATAAGTCATTAGAAAAGCTGAGAATGAAATAGAAAGCCATGAGTAAATCAGTGATAGTAATACATTTCTAGAAAATAGAAGATGAAATTATATTAATGGATAAACCAAACCAGAGGAAACTGTAGCCCAGAATACTCCAGGAGAAATCTATAAAAAGATAAAGATGGTCTTCTTGGTAGAGTTCCTAGAAGGCTCCAAGCACAGATGGGGCAAGTATGGAGCAGGAAATGGAATGCTAGACATTACTCGGCAAAATAAATTAAAAGGTTTAAAAGGAATGCCTGAACCAATTGGGTTCTTCCAACTTTCTCATCTCCATACATAAAAAGTAGTAGCAAACTTTACACCTAGACTAAAACTGAAAAACTAATCTCTACAGAACTATCTTTACAGATACTGACCTATCAGCTCGGGAAGTACTAAGGCATCTGGGATGTAATCTGGCACCCCATTGTAGGGATCTTCATTGGGAAACCCAAATCTACCTATCTAATTCTTTAAAGCGAACCCTGCTAATCAAAATGAACATGTATACACATCTTGCAGTCAGCCCTTTAAGAAAACAAACATATATAATAGTAGAAGAAATGCATGGTACCTAATGCATTAATTGATAATACTAAATTTGTAAAATAACACTA
This sequence comes from Eonycteris spelaea, assembly GCA_003508835.1. Classification (NCBI taxonomy): domain Eukaryota; kingdom Metazoa; phylum Chordata; class Mammalia; order Chiroptera; family Pteropodidae; genus Eonycteris; species Eonycteris spelaea. The sequence goes on along the minus strand of PUFA01000084.1, from coordinate 6,389,561 downwards.
AAAGGAAGGATTAATATTTTTTAAAGGAAAAGAAAAAGAGAGAGAGAGAGCAAGAGCATATACTTCTGGCCATGTTAGAGAAAGAAGGCCCATAATTATCCTCGTGCTAGAAGTAACTAGGAAACAACAAAAAATATATGAAACAACTATGTTCAAATATTGATAGGCAGCATTCCAAGCTCAGGAACAAGACAAGGATTGTTCAATATCCCCACTTCTATTCAACATAATGGAAGTCCTAGCCAGCGCAGTTAGGCAAAAAAAAAGAAATAAAAGACATCCATATTGGAAACAAAGAAGTAAAACTGTCATTATCTGCAGATGGCATATTATATAAAGACAATCTTAAAGACTAACATACTGTTAGAATTAATAAACAAACTCAGTAAAGCTGGATACAAAATCTATATACAAAAATCAGTTGTGTTCTTATAACTAATAACAAACTATCAGAAAGAGAAATTAAGAAAAATAATCCCATTTATAAATAAATCAAAAGAATAAAATACCTAGGAATAAATTTAACTTAAGGAAGTAAAAACCCCATATACTAAAAACTTTTAAGACACTGAAATTGAAGACAAGGAAATTGAAGAAGACATAAATAAATGGAAAGATAGTCTGTGCTCAGGGACTGGAAGAATTAACAATGCTAAAATGTCTATACTACCCAAAGCCATTTACAGATGGAATGCAATCCCTCTCAAAATTCCCAAGACATTTACCACAGAAATAGAAAAACAGTCCTAAAAATTGTGTGGAGCCAAAAAAGACCCTATATAGCCAAAGCAATCTTGATAAAGAAGAACAAAGTTAAAGGCATCATGCTTCCTGATTTCAAATGAATTACAAAGCTATAGTGATCAAAGCAGTATGATATTAGCATAAGAACAAACCCATAGATCAATGGAGCAGTCCAGAAATAAACCTACACATACATGGACAATTAATTTATATAAATCCAAAGATGTTATGAATATAAAATGGAAAAAGGACAGTCTCTTCAATAAAAGGTGGACAAAAATCAACTCTAAATGAATTAAAGACTTGAATATAAAACCTGAAACCATAAAACTACTATAGAAAACACCCAGGGTAAGCTTCTTGACATTGGTCTTGGTGATGATTTTTCTGATTTGACACCAAAAGCATAAGCAAGATAGGCAAAAATAAACAAGTGGGACTACATCAAACTAAAAAGCTTTTACACAGAAAAAAATGAGCAAAATGAAAAAGTAACCTACTGAATGGCAGAAAATATTTTAAAATAATATATCTAATAAGGGGCTAATATCCAAAAGATATGAAAGTCTTATAACTTAATAGCAAAAAAAAAAATCTGAGTTAAAAAAAATGGACAGAGGAAGATCTTAATAGACATTTTTCCAGTGAAGACATACAGGTGGCCAACAGCTATATCAAAAGGAGCTCAACATCACTAATCATCTGAAAAATGCAAATTAAAACCACAATGAAATTTCACCTCACACCTCTTAGAATGCTATTACCAAAAAGACAAGAAATAAATGTCAGCAAGGAGGTGGGGAAAAGGCAACTCTTGTGCATTCTTGATGAAAATGTAAATTGGTGCAGCCACTATGGAAAACAGTATGGCAGTTCCCTCAAAATTAAAAATAGAACTACCATATGGTCCAGCCACCTACTCCTGGGTATTTATCCCAAAAAAGCAAAAACACTAACTCAAAAAGATATATGCATCCCCATGTTCACTGTAGCATTACTTACAATACCCAAGATATGGAAACAACCCAAATGTCCATCAATGGATGAATGGATAAATATGTGGTATATACACACAACACACCAAAATATTATTCAGAGATAAAAAGAATGTAATCTTGCCATTTGCAGCAACATGTATGGACCTTGAGCACATTTAATACTAAGTGAAACAAAGTCAGAGGGAGAAAAAAGACAAATTCCATATGATTGCATTTACATGTGGACTATTAAGAAAAGCAGAAAAAGCTCATAGACGCAGAGAACAGATTGTTGGTTGTCAGAGGCAGAGGGAGGAGGGTGGGTGAAATGGATAAAGGTACAAACCACTAATGTAAAAAATAAGTCATGGGGCTGTAATATATAGCATGATGGCTATAATAATGTTGTATTGCATATTTGCAAATTGCTAAGAGAATACATCTGAAAAGTTCTCATCACAAGAAAAAAATCTTATAACTATGGTGATGGAGATTAACTAGACTTATCTTGGTTATCATTTACAATATATACAAATATCAAATCATTATATTGTACAACTTAAAATAATACAATATTGTATATCAATTATACCTCATATAGTTTTTTTAAAAATAAGGGAAAAAAATCAATGAATCTAAAACCTGTTTTTTTAAAAAAAAGATAACCAAAATTGACAAAACTTTAGCTAGACTCACCAAGAAAGAGAACTCAAATAAAATCAGAAATCCAAAAGGAGACATAACTGACTGTAGAAATATAAAGAATATGAGACCACTATAAACAATTATACACACAACAAATCAGACAACCTAGTAGAACCTAGTTCTTAGAAACATATAACCTACCAAGACTAAAATATGAAAAAATAGAAAATCTGAACAAACCAATTACTAGTAAGGAGAGTAAATCAGTAATCACAAGCCTTCCAACAAGCAAAAGTCCAGGACCAGATGGCTTCACTCATGAATTCTACCAAATATTTAAAACATGTCTCTCTCTTCCAAAAAAAAAAAAAATGAAACATTTCCAAATTCATTTTATAAACCAGTATTACCCAGATACCAAAACCAAACAAGAGCTCTATAAGAAAATTCAAGCAATATTTTTTAAAAGGATAATAACGCAATGATCAAAAGTGAAATTTATCCTAGGAATGATGATTTAACATTTAAAATCAATCACTGTGACCTGCAATACTAAAGAATAAAAATTTTAAATGATCACGTCAATATACATATAGAAATCATTTGATAAAATTCAGTACACAACCTCGATACAAAATAAATTTTAAAAGCTTTCAAAGTAAGAATAAAAGGGAATTTCATTAACCTGATAAACTGGTTCTAAAGTCCAGTATCACATTTGATAATAAAAGACTGAATGCTTTCTCCTTACTTGGGAATAAGACAAGGATATTAACTCTCACCATTTTTATTTGACATTGTAGTGCATATCTGAGACAGTACAATAAATCAAGAAAAAGAAAAGACAAAGAGATTGGAAAGGAAGAACCTGTCTTTACTCACATGCGACATGATTATATTCAGTAAACACTATAGAGAATCTGAAAAAAAAACTACTAGACTTAATAAGTGAGCTTAATAAAATCAAATTTAAAAATCAATTGAGAGAACTTCCACTTCCAGGAAGATGTAATAAACCGACATTTTCCTATTTTTCCTGGTAAGTAAAAATACAAACCCTAGACATTATATATAAAACAATCATATGATTCCGAAATGTGGAAAAGAGGAGGAAAACCACAGAGAACCTTGGGACCCAAAGAAGGATACGATGGTAAGCTCTCTGGGTTTTCTTTTAGCATCATATATCCAGACTTGAAGCTATAGAAAACAGCAACTAAAGAAAGGGTTACAGGAGGGGTGGGCAAGAAAAAAAGAAGTGAAAGGAATTCAGAGGTACAAATTTCCAGTTATAAAATAAATAAGTCACAGAGATGTAATGTACAGCATATATAGTCAACAATACTGTAATAACTGTACAAAGATGGATGGTTACTAAATTTGTCATGGTAATCACTTTGTAGAGTATACAGATGTTGAATCACTATGCTGTACACCTAAGACTAATATAATATTGTATCTCAATTACAATTAAAGAAGAAAACAGCAATTTGGAAACATTAATAGGTTTAGACAACAAAAGCCCCACAAAATCCTGGGTGGGGCAAAAGGGCATAAAAGTGGGTAAAGTTTCTACACATTATTTAAGCTGATAATATATTAACACCAGTATACTGTGATAAGTTGTATATACATAATGTGATACCTAAAGCAAACACTAAAAAGCTATACAAACCGATACATTCAAAAACACTATAGATTAATTATATTGGAACTTTAAAATATGCAAGCAAACCATAGGCAGCAGGAAGAAAAAAGAAGATAGAACAAAATATAAAATAGCAGATATAAGCCTTAAATATCAATAATTACATTAAGTGTAAATGGCCTAAATATACCAGTCGAAGAACCACGATTGACGAGTGGATTAAAAAAACAACCCAACTACATGCTGCCAATAAGACATTGACCTCAAATATAGCAATATAAGGAGGCTGAAGTAAATGGATGAAAAGTTATACTCTTCAAATACTGAGTGCTTTCCCCCTAATCAGGAACAAGGTGTGGATGCCAGCTCTCTTTTTTCTATTTCAACATAGCACTGGAAGTCTTAGCCAATGCAATAGGAAAAGAAAAGGAAATAACAGGCAAACAGTTGAATAAGAAGAAATAAAACCATCCCTATTTACAGATGATATGACTGTCTACACAAAAAATCCCAAGGAATCTATATTAAAAAAAAAAAACCTCTCAGAACTAATATGACAATTCAGCAAGGTCAATATATCATATAAGTACAAAAATCAATTGTATTTCCATACTAGCAATGAACACAAACACATAGATGCCAAAATTTAAAGCATAATACCACTTACAATTGACAAAAAAGTGAAATATTTATGTGTAAATTTAACAAAATACGTACAGTACTTATATTCTGAAAACAACAAAACAGGTGAAATAATCAAAGTTCTAAGTAAATGAAGTAATTTATGCCCACGGATTAGAAGTCTCAACATAATAAATATGTCAGTTCTCCCCAAGCTGATACACTGGTTTAACACAATTTCTATAATAGGTTCAGCAAATTTTTTTGGAAACATAAACAAGATTATTCTAAAATATATATGGAAAAATGAAGTAACTAGAATAGCTAAAACAATTTTGAAAAAGAATAAAATGAGAGAAATAAGTCTACCCAATTTCAAGACCTACTATATAGCTAAAGTAATCCAGACAGTGTATAATAACAAAGGCACAGACACATAAACCATTGGTTTGGAAAGTAAAACTGGAAATAACCACACAAATATACCCAGATCAGTATTGACAAAAGTGCAAAAGCAATTCAATGCAGGAAATAGAGACTTTTCAACAAATGGTGATTAGAGCAATTGGACATCTATAAGCAAAATAATAAACATAAACATAAACATAAATCCCACACCTTATTGTAAAATGAACATCAAAGAATTTCAGATTTAAATGTAAAGTGTAAAACTATAAGACTTTAGGAAAAAAAATAGAATAAAATGTTTGAGACCTAGGGATAGGCATAGGTCTTAGACTTGACACCAAAACTCAGATTTATATACGGACAAATTGACAAATTGACTTCAATGAAATTAAAAACTTTTGCCCTGCAAAGGACCTTGTTAATGGAATAAAAATACAAGCTACAGACTAGGAGAAAATATTTAAAAACAATATTTCTGACTCATAGCTGGTATGTAGAATACATGAAAAAACTCTCGAAACTCTCAAAACTCAATAGCAATCTTATTTGAACATAGGCAAAAGACATGAGGAGACATTTCACCAAAGATATACATGTGGCCAAAAAAAAATAAAAATAAAAGAGAGAGAGAGAGAGATGTGTTGGTTAAATAAAAATAATACTTCATATTAGGTTTTTTTAAGTCAACTTCAGGTGGTTAGAGACCTACAGGTGAAAGCTCAAACTATAAGATGTTAGTAAAACAAATTGTCTTAATCTCAAAAATCACTCTGAGTATATTAGTAATTTGGAATTCCTGGACCTGAAAATCTAAGGATCATAGAAGTTACACCAAGGTATCATCACTCTGAAAGATCCAGTTGATCAGACTTCAATATTTCCATCTCTGTTTCTATTTCTTTCACTTCTTTATTTAAATAAAAAATTTTATATTTCTTAACATCGTTAAAGATATTTTGAGATTCATATTAAAATGAAAGAGTTTAAGTAAAAAAACTTACAGTTCCTCCCATTCTTTTTTTCGCTGCTGAATCTTAAATTGGGCCCTTTCAGCTTTTAATATAAGTTTCCTCGTTTTCTCAATTTGATTTTCCACCATAATTTGACTTAGGGTTTTAGGCCGAAATTCCTTCCCTTTTTCTATAATTTCTTCTGGCATACTAACACTCCCACCTGTACAGAGAGTCAACATTTTTTTTCAATCTTTTTGAAACATCAGAATGAAATTCTCAAATATTGTTTTTAACCTTTCAAATTTTTAATTTTTTAATTTTTCAATTACAGTTGACATTCAATATTATTTTACATTAATTTCAGGTGTACAGCAGTGGTTAGACATTTATATAATTACAAAGTGATTCCGCTGATTAGCCTAGTAACTACCTGGCACTATACGTAGTTATTACAATGTTATTGACTGTACCCCCTATGCTATACTTTGCATACCTGTGACTGTTTTTTAACTACCAATTTGTACTTCTTAATCCTTTCATCTTTTTCACCCAGCCCCCAGCCCCTCTCTCATCTGCAATCATCATTTTATTCTCTGTATCTATGAGTTTGCTTCTGTTATTTTGCTTGTTTATTTTGTCCTTTAGATTCCACTATAAGAGACATTTATGGTATTTGTCTGACTTATTTTACTTAGCATATTACCCTCTAGGTCCATCCATATTGTTGCAAATGCTAAGATTTTGTTTTTTATGGCTGAGTAATATTCCATTATATATGTGTGTGTACCACTTCTTTATCCAATTATCTATTGATGGACACTCAGGTTGCTTCCATATCTTGGCTATCATAAATAACACTGCAGTGAACAGAGGGTGAATATATCTTTTTGAATTAGTGTTTTGAATTTCTTTGGAGAAGTACCCAGAGGTGGAATTGCTGGGTCATAAGGTAGTTCTAGTTTGAATTTTTTGAGGAACCTCCATGCTGTTTTCCATAGTGGTTGCATCAATTTGCAATGTCACCATCTCAGGGCATGAGAGTTCCCTTTTCTCCACATCATCAACACTTCTGTTTGTTGATTTATTGATGATAGCCATTCTGACAGATGTGAGGTAATATCTCATTGTGGTCTTAATTTGCATTTCTCTGATGATTAGTGACAAACATCTTTTCATATGTCTGTTGGCCATCTGTATGTCTTCTTTGGAGAAAAGTCTATTCAGGTCCACTGCCCATTTAATTAGATTGTTTGTTTTTTGGTCTTGAGTTGTATGAGTTCTTCATAAATTTTGGATATTAACCCCTTATTGGATGTATCATTGGTGAATATCTTCTCCCATTTTGTCTTTTTGTTTTGTTGGTTTCCTTTGCTGCACAAAAATTTTTTCGGTTTGATGTAGTCCCATTAGTTTATTTTTTTTATTTTGTTTCCCTTGTGCAAGGAGATACATCAGAAAAAAATATATTACTAAGAGCAATGCCAGACAGTTTACTGCATATGTTTTCTTCTATGAGTTTTACGGGGTTGAGCGTTTAAGTCTTTCGTTCATTTTGTATTTATTCTTATACATGGTGCAAGAAGGTGGTCTAGTTTCATTTTTTTGTATGTATCTGTCCAGTTTTCCCAACACCAGTTTTTGAAGAGACTGTCTTTACTCCATTGTATGTTCTTGCCTCCTTTGTCATAGATTAATTGACCAAATAGATGTGGGTTTATTTCTGGGCTCTGTGTTCTATTCTGTTGAACTATGGGTCCATTTTTATGCCAGTACCATGATGTTTTGATTGTTAAAGACTTGTAGTATCGTTTGATATCAGGTACTGTGATAACTCCAACTTTGTTCCTTTTTCTCATGATTGATATGGCTATTTGAAACTTTTTGTGGTTTCATATAGTTTTTGGAATTATTTGTTCTAGTTCTTTGAAAAATACCATTGGTATTTTGATAGGGATTGTATTGATTTTATAGATTGTTTTGCATAGTATGGACATTTTAACTATGTTAATTCTTCTTATCCATAAGCACAGTATATGCTTCCATTTATTTGTATCTTTTTCAATTTCTTTATCAGTATCATAATTTGCCAAGTACAAGTCTTTTAACTCCTTGGTTAATATTATTCTTAAGTATTTTATTTTTTAATGCAATTGTAAATGGGATGGTTTTCTTAATTTCTCTTTCTGATACTTCATTATTGGTGCATAAAATGCAACTGATTTCTGAATATTAATTTTGTATCCTGCTACTTTATTGAATTCATTTATCAGTTCTAATAGTTTTTTGGTAGAATCTTTAGAGTTGTCTATACATAGTATTATGTCATCTGCAAATAAGTTTCACGTCTTCCTTTCCAATTTAGATGACTTTTATTTCTCCTTAGTTTCTGAATGATGTGGGTAGGACTTCCAACACTATGTTGAATAAAAGTGGTAAAAGTGGGCATCCTTGTCTTATTCCTGATCTTAAGGAAAACATTTTTAGCTTTTCCTCATTGAATATGATGTCAGTTGTGGCTTTTACTATGTTGAGGTATGTTACTTCTATTCCCACACAGGAAAGTATCTGAGTGTTTTTATTATAAACGGATACGGATTTTGTCAAATGTTTTTTCTGCATCTATTGATATTATTACATGATTTTTACCCTTCATTTTGTTTATGTGGTATATCACACTGATTTGCAAATATTGAGTCGACATTGGATCCTGGGACTAAACCTCTCTTGATCATAATGGATGATCTTTTAATGTATTGTTAAATTCAATTTGCTAATGTTTGTTGAGGATTTTTGCATCTATGTTCATCAGAAATATACTGGCCTATAAGTTTTTTTTTTTTTGTAATATTTTTGCCTGATTTTGAAATCAGGGTAATGGTGACCCTGTAAAATGAGCTCGGGAGCCTTCCCTTCTCTTGATTTTTTTTTTTTTTAAATTTCTTCCTTGACCTCATCGTTAACCCATTTACTGCTTAGTAGCATGTTATTTAGTTTCCATTTGTTTGTGTTTTGTTTTTTCTTGTAAACGATTTCTAGTTTCACACCATTGTAGTTATAGAGGTTGCTTCACATGATTTCAATCTTCTTAAATTTACTGAGTCTTGTTTTGTGGCCTAACATGTGGTCTACCTTGGAAAGTGTTCCATATGCAGTTGAAAACAATGTATATTCTGCTGCTTTGTGGTAAAATGCTCTAAAATTATCAATTAAATCCATTCTGTCTAATAGGTCGTTTAAGGCTGTTTCCTTATTGATGTTGTCTGAAAGATCTATGTTAATGGGGTGTTAAAGTCCCCTTCTGAGACTATATTACTTTTGTTCTCTCCCTTTATGTTTGTATTCGTTTTTTATGTTTTGGTGCTATGTTGGGTGTTTACTAGGGTTATAGCCTCTTATTGGCTTGATCCCTTTATTGTTATAAAATATCCTTGTCTATTTTGTCTAATGTAAGTATTGCTACCCCAGCTTTTTTAAAATTTCCATCTGTATGAAATATCTTTTTTGGTCCCTTTACTTTCAGTCTATGTGTGTCTTTCAATCAGAAGTGGGTCTCTTGCAGACAGCATATGTATGGGTCTTGTTTTCTTATCCATTTAGCTACCCTATGCCTTTGATTGTAGTATTTCATACATTTGCATTTAAAGTGGTTACTGATAGGTTACATAGTTATTGCCATTTTATTGTTCATATTTATGGGTTTCCCCCCTTCTTTCTCTTAAAGAAGTCCCTTTAACATATCTTGTGATACTGGTTTGTTGTTGATAAACTCCTTTATTTTTGTTTGTTTGTTTGTTTTGTTTTCTTGGAAGCTCTTTAGCTCTCCTTCGATTTTCAATGATACCTTTGTTGGGCAAAGTAATCTTGGTTGTAGGTCCTTGCTTTTTATCACTTTAAATATTTCATGCCAATCCCTTCTGGCCTGCAAAGTTTCTGCTTTGAAATTAGCTGACAGTCTTATGGTAATTCTTTTGTAAGTAACTAATTGTCTTTCTCTTGCAGCTTTTAATATTGTCTTTAATCTTTGCCATTTTAATTAGGACATCTTGGAGTTGGCCTCTTTGGGTTTATCTCCTTTGGGACTCTTTGTGCTTCCTGAAGTTGTATGTCTATTTTCTTTGCTAGTTTAGGAAAGTTTTCAGTCATTATTTCTTCAAATAGGTTCTCAGTCCCTTGCTCTTTCTCTTCTCCTTCTGGTACCCCTACAATGCAAATGTTGATATGCTTGTTGTCCTAGAGGTCCCTTAACCCAGAGATCCCCAACCTTTTTTGGCACCAGGGACAGGTGCTCCTATGAGAATCTAATGCCTGATGATCTGAGGTGGAGCTGCGATGGTGATGCTAGTGCTAGGGAGCAGCTGCAAATATAGCTCACCACTCACCTTCTGCTGTGTGGCCCAGTTCCTAACAGGTCACAGACTGGTACCAGTCTGCGGCCCAGGGATTGAGGATCTCTGCCCTAATCTATTCTCATTTTTTTCCTGATTGGTTGTTTTCTGCTACCCTGTCTTCTAAATCACTTATTTGATCCTCTGCTACAACTAATATGCTGTTGATTCCTCTTAGTGTATTCTTCATTTCAGTTATTTTAGTCTTCACTTCTGACTGGTTCTTTTTTATGATTTCTATGTGTTTTTGTGCCTGCTGTCTCTTTGTTTAAGTTCGCACTAAGTTCCTTAAGCATCCTTAAAACCAGTGTTCTGAACTCTGTATCTGGTAGAACTCTGCTTGCCCTCATTTCACTTAGTTCTTTTTCTGGAGTTTTCTCTCATCCTTTCATTTGGGACATGCCTCTTCATCTCCTCATTCTGAGTGCCTCTCTTTGTTTGTTTCTATATATTAGGTGGATCTGCTACATCTCCCGGTCTTGGCAGGGTGGCCTTATGAAGTAGGTGCCCTATGCGACTCAGTAGCACAGTCTTCATTCTCTCTGATCACCTCAACTGGGTGCTCCAAGAGTGCCCCTTATGTGAGTTGCGTGTGTCTTTCTGTTGTAGCTGAGCATTGATTGCTGTTGGCATGTCAGTGGGTGGTATTGACCCCAGGCTAATTAATTGGCTGTGAGGATTGGCAATGACCACAGTATACAAGCTGCTGCTGGGGGACTGACCCACAGAACTAGATTTGTCCCAGCAGGCTCTGGTGCCTGCTAAGACCACCCTTTGGGTATATTGCTTATGGGGCTAATCAGGTGGTGTTCTGTTGTGATCTGAAGCTAGCCACTGGGTGTGTAGGTTCTGGGGACTCTTGGGAAGGGTTCTAGTGCAGGCCAAGGTCAGCTGCTGCCTGTGACTGGCCTAAGGCTACCTGGTAGCTGCTTGTGCTGGACATGGAGGCATGTGGGAGAAGCCACACCGTGAACTGATGCTGGCTACCACTAGTATCATGCCTGGAGCAGCTGAGTAAAAAGCCGAGGGTAGTTAAGGCCTGCTACCACCTGCCAGCTGCCTATAAGGCCCAGCCACTGAAAGAGATTCAGGCAGTATGTGAGTTGGACGAGGCAGGATCTCAGGGAGTCACCAGGATGGGGCAAGTAGTGTCTACCAGGTTAATGCAGATTCAGATTTGGTGCCAGGGCTGAGGCTGGGGCCACTCAGCAAAAGGCACAGAGCACATACGGGCTAGCTGCTGCCTTCTTGGGGCCCTCATTCCCCTGAGAGCTGACCACAAAAGACAGTAGCACAACCCAAGGCTGGCTGCCTGCCACTAAAAGAGTCTCTGGCAGTGCACAAGTTTGGTGGAGCAGTGTCCTGGGAATCACCAGGGTAGAAAGAGTGATATTCATCAGGCCAATGCAGACTTAGCCTTATAAGGGAAGGGCTCAACACAGGAAAGATGGCACCCACCCACATGGAGGTGGGGCTTAACACAAGGAAAATGGTAGCTGTCTTTCCAGCCCTCTCCTTGAAGCCACACAACTCAGTCTCTCTCTGTATGTCTCTGGCATCCCCCAGTCTGTTATCCCTCTGCTGGATAATGAGTGCCTGCAAAGGGATATGTCTGTGTGCTGGCCCTTTAAGAGGATGCCTGGGTTTTCAGCAGACTTCCATCTCCTCTGGAGGATGGAGGGAATCTCCTCTGATTTTCACAGCCAGATGTTGTAGGGGCTTCTCTTCTCAGCACCAGTGCTCTGAGGTGGGGAGTCGGTTACTCTTATCCTCTCAGTCACATGAGCAAGGTGGGTTTTCTTGAGCAGCCTGCATCAAATAGGCAAGCTGGGACAGAGCATTTGCTGGAGAAACTTGGCCTCTCATTCTCAGCTATACCAGACATTACTATCTCTCTTGATTATTTACTCCAAAGAAATAAAGGATGGGATACAAGAGATTGAACTTAAGCCACCAAAAAGGGTTCAAATATTCTGCCCACAAAGAGACAATTCAGCTTTAAAATCTTAATAAAAGACTTCTTGTCATTTAGGTTACCTTTATCTTTCTGGCTCTCCTGTTTTCCCACTCCCTCTTTATCAAACCTCTCCATTTTGCTTGGTCTTCTCTCTGACTGACTTGTCTGTTTAGCTCTGAAGTACTTAGAGGGCTTCATAAGCCTGTAGGAGGCTATCTTGTGATCACTTTGTATGGCATGAACCACAATAGCATCACTTTGCAATGAATCACGAAATCTGAAAAAAAAAAAAAGCAAATATTTGCAATAGTCACCATTTTAAGCATTTAATTACACCATTTTAATCATTCTACATGATTATTAAGTAATAAATAAGATTATAATAGACTATGCTTATAAATAATATCATTATGTCACACTGGATTCAAAATTTAACCATACATATACCAACAATAATGTGATGGAAGTGGATAGGACTTGGTTAAAGAGTAAATAAAATTTTCTTTCCAATAAAAACACTAAACAACTCATTATTAATTAGCATAATACCACTGCTTTGCTAATATGTAGAAAAATGAAAATATTTTAGGCATACTGCAGTTTAATAGTAAATGAATCATATCAAACTCCCAAAAAATGTAATCTACCTCTCTATCTATTATCTCATATATTATGCATACATATCTCATATTACATATGTTATATAGATAATAGATATATATCTCATATATCTCCGATATTTCATATTACCCTATGTGCCTCTATTAGAAAACGTTAAACTCAGGAATTCATGCTATGCTCTAGTTCACCTTTCTAATATAACCCACAGGGATCTATCTTTTAGAAGTCTTTCACCAATTAAATTGTTGCTATTTTTGACAGTGGTTCATAATTATTCCATCTTTAATTTTAGAATTTAACTTATGTATATACATAGCAATTATTCCTAGCTTGTTTGCCTTTCTATTTATCTAACTCAAGCCTTTTAACTCATTTCTCCTTTTAAAATGGCTTACTATTTATTTTTAAATTTCCCTTTTCTCTCATAGCATAGCAACTTTCTTATTTCTATAAGACTTATTCCCTTTATCTTCTTGTTCATGGAAGTTTTTTTAACTCTTAAATTTATGCCTTTCCATGAGACCCAGATAACATGAGGGAAAATGTGGATGGTTTTGATCACCTCAAAATTTAAAACTTCTACATGGTTAGAAAAATATTAACAAAGTTTAAGGCAAATGGCAGAGAAGGAGAAAGCATTTACTGTATATAACAAAAGGCAAACACTTATAGAAATAGAGACTAAAACTAAAAATAAGGGGTAAAGTAAACAAGACTCAAAGAAAAATGGACAAAGAATCTAAACAGGCAATTCTAAGAATAAGGAAAAATGAACTATAAGCATATAAAAAGAAATGCGGAACCTCACCAATAATCAAAAGAATGCAAATTATTCAACCAAGATTTGTCATATTTGGCCTATTAGACTGGTGAAGACTGGTAATAACCAGTGTTTTAATATCCAGTGTTATTCAGGGGTGCTTTATCCTCTCCCCCATTTCAGTTGGATAGCTAGGTACTTATTATTTCCTTTCTTATGTTTATTGAAGACATGAAGCTACGGAGCGAGCAGGGGCCTGGACTAATGTGGGAAAGCAGAGAGTTGAGGAAATAAGTATTTGAGGGCAAGGAGAGTGGAAAGGAAGAAATTCTACCTAAAGAAGAGGATGATTGGCAAATTGGGTCCTACAGCTTGGTCACTTGCTCCCTGCTCTATCTAGCATGTGTAGAGACACAAGGTGATGGCTGCAAGTGTGTTGGATCCTGAGAACTGGGCTTTTAGCCTCATAAATGACTGCCTGCTCCAGCAGAGCACAGAAACCACAGAATAAGCTGAAAGAAGCAGGCAGGCTGCAACAATGAGCCTCACTGAGACTAAGACTGACTTTCCTGTCTGCCTACTAGAATAGAAGCTCAGAGTCAAATTTAATTAATTTAAATAAAATAATAGCCATATTGCTCATATACCTGCATTTGTGAGTTAAGATTTACACTTGCCATATATACAGTTACAAGTATTTCATGAAAATTTATTAAAGCCAAACATAGAATACTATGTTGAGAGCGCCTCCCAAGAGAATCTTCTTACCCATTTTCATCTCTTAGTGGGTAGCAATCTAGATATAATTTGGGATTTAAATGTTCAAATATTATCCAAGAATTCAAATATTCAGGAATTTAATGCCAGGTAAAGAGTATCATAATTCACAAGGCAAGAGAACCAAAGTGAAGACTGAAGAGGGCTTCCTTCCAGCCTTCAGGTGAATCCTGATTAGCACACGCATGTGAGGGGTCTATCTGGAGCTAACATCAGAAGGAAGGAGGTAGAATCATCCCCAGACCTGCCCCCCATACACACATGTTGGAATTGCTTGTATTCCCACAAGACTCATAAGATATGAGACATAGAGTACTTAGAAGAATTTTATCTTAGTAGTGGGAAGAAATTAGCTCTAGACTAATGGTCGCCTCATTCCATCTAACATATAGTAAAAGCAAGCCTCAAAAAATCAAACTGTCTTCAAGTAACTTAACTAAATCCCAGAATAAAGATGAAGAATATTTTTTTGGATTTTTTAAAAATAAATTTATTTATTTAAAATAGTTTCAAGTAACAGTACATTAGTTAGACATCTATAAAGTTCATAAAATGATCCCCTCAATTGTTCCCTCACTTCCATGACCCTCCACTTAACCATCATATAATGCTAACTACATTCCCTATTCCATGTTCCCTGTGCCCAACTACCAACTACTAATTTGTACTTCTTTAACTCTTCACCCCATTCTCCCAGCCTCCCAACACCCTCCCCTCTGTCTGTCACCAAATTGTCCACTATATTTGTGAGACTGTTTTTGATTAGTTTGAAGATGAAGAATATTTTAAAGTATGTAAAAAGAAAAACCCCAACACCCACAATGTAAATTTCACAATGTCTGGCATCCAATCAAAATTTTTCAGTCAAAATAGCAGAAAAATATGACCCCAAAAGAAAAATATCAATAGAAATGAACCCAGAAATGATACAAATCATTTAACTAGCAGAGAAAAACATTAAAGCAGTTATTATAATGTATTTTATATGTTCAAGAAGGTAGAGAAAAGCATGAGCATATTAAGGTAAGTGAAATCTGTACTTATCATATTAGGAAGTCAATAAACAATGATTAATAATAAATTCTTAGAGATATGTTATTTAGATGTATGGTCATAACCACTAGAAGAAATATTAAAGTTAATTCTTTTCAAGATATATCATGTTTATGGATTGAAAACCTCAATATGCTTTAAATGCCTGTTATGTCTAAGTTGATCTATACATTCATTCAATGTAATTCCAATCAAAATCTTAGTATTTTTTGTCAAAACTGACAAGTTTATTCCATGCAAAGGACCTAAACAATATTGAGGATGAAGAATAGAGCCAGAGGATTTATAATATTAGATGTCAAGATAATCAAGATAATGTGATACTAGTACAAAGGCAGTCCAATGGACTAGCATGAAGATTTCAGAAACAGATCATATGTATATGGTTACCTGATTTAGGACAAAAACATCGCTACAATCTAGTGAGGAAAGGTTAGTCTTTTCAGCAAATGATATTAGGTCAATTGGATATCCAAATAGGAACAAATGACACTTGACCTCTGTTTTACACCACACACAAAAATTATTCGAGATAGGTAACAACAGAGCTTCTAGAAAAAACAGAACTATTTCATGAATTGGAAATAGATGAAGATTCCTTAAATGCAACATAAAAGCACTAACTACAAGAGTTAGTGAAAATACTGACACGTTGAAAATAATCTATAAATTTAATTTTATTGAAATTTAAAAATTCTGTTCAAAAAGACACCATAATGAGAATGAAAAGACAAGCCACAGACTAGAGAAAGATATTTTATATGCATACACACATATGTGTTTCATATATATATATACACACACACATATATACACACACGAGAAATGTATACATGTCATATATATGACAAAAGACTCATATCCAGACTATATAAATAATTCCTACAACCCAATTTTTAAAATGAACAAAAGACTTGAACAAATACCTAACAAAAAACTATACGAATAATCAATAAATATAGAAAAAGGGGATAAAAATCATCACTCATCAAGAAAATGCCAATTTAAACCACACTAAGATATACTTACAGATGGCTGAAATTTAAAGAACTGATAATACCAAGTGATGAAAAGCATGAATGTAATGTGTTGAATTGTCCCCCAAAATGATGTTGAAGTCCTAAACACCAGTACCTCAGAATATAACAAGATCTCAAAACAGGGTCTTGACAGAGATGATCAAATTGAAATAAGATCATTAGAGTAGGTCCTAACATGACTGGTGTCCTTATAAAAAGAGGAAATTTGGACACACACGAAGGGATGATTATATGGAGGGACACAGAGAGTACGCCACGTGAAGGCAGACGATTTGGAATGATGCATCTACAAGCTAAGAAACACCACGGATTGCTGGGAAACCACCAGAATCTCAGAGAGAGGCATAAGACCGAGTCAGAAAAAATCAACTTAGCCAATGGTTTGATTTTGAACTTCCAGACCTGTCTGAGGTACTGTGTTATGGAAGCCCTAGGAAACTAATTTATTGGGGATCAATTCAATTTCTCATGCAGTGATTGTCAGAGTATAAATTGGTTGAACCATTTTGGAAAACTGTTTGTTACTTATAACCCAGCACTTCCACTCTTGGTTACACAGCAAACAAAAATAAGTGCTTATGTCCACCAAAAAATATGCACAAGAACGTTCATAGCCCCATTATTCATAGTAGCCAAAAGAATATAAGAAACAACTATTTATCAACAGTTAAATGATTAAATTGCAGTATAACCATTTGATAGAATATTACAAGTCAGTGAAAAAGAATGAACTACTTATACCTACAACAACACGGATAACCTTAGGCATGATACTAAGGAGTCAGATATCAAAGAGTTCATACTGCAACATTTAATTTATATGAAGTTCACAGACAAAACTAATCTATGGTGATAAACATTAATCTTTGGAGAGTAAATTTTTAGTGGGAGGGTACATGAGGGAACTTTCTGGAGTACTATAAATGTTCTTAATTTGGTAGCAGATATATGTGTTTATTCATCTGTAAAAATTTATCAAGATGTTCAATTAAGATTTATGCATTTTACTGTGTGTAAATTACATTTCAAAAAGGCAAAGAAAAGAAATTTTCCCTGAGAAGTCAAATTGGTACATGAGAGGGATTAGACAGTTGACAGTTGTCTTTTATTATTATGGTAACATTTTAATTTTGATTTTTTAAAATATGGGCATGCTGTAGAATTAATTAGATAAAAAATAATTTGTCAAAAATGAAAAGTAAATATGTATCACATAATTTGATTTGTAAAAAACCTGTTAAACAAATTTCTCAGATTTAAACTAGGAAGGAGTGAATAAAAAGCTCAGGAAAATATCAGTAGGAGTGACAAGAGGATTCCTTGAGATTCCAGGTGTTAGTGCATATTTCAAGAAACCTTTAATTTGACCACTTTGATTAAGCCACTATAAACTATTTTATTCAAATACATGCTCTCAAACATCTTAACTTGCAAGAAATATGGATCCTACCTATTCTGTAGCTTCATTAAGCCAAGTTGATGTTTCTCTTTTTCCCAAGCTAATTCCTTTTCCACTTGTTGAATTTTACGAACTGTTTTTTTGTTAATCTCAGCACGAATTTTGGAATCGAGATCAAAATCCTGCAGATAAGTAGATTTGTTCATCAAAATGGGTACTTTTATCAATGTAATTCATCAATCTTATTTTACACATACATATTTTTTAAGTTCTATACTCAATTTTATGCAGCATAACTCTCTCCCAAATATTAAAAACTCTCTCCATTCTAGAAAGGAATAACATACTTTTGATCTTCCACAAAATATGAAAAAGTTTCTCAGAAATGAACAGTGTAAATAAAGTTATGTATTAAAAGATTTTTTTCACAGTAAAAATAATGAATGCTAGAATATTTAAAGAACATACAAAGTAAAAAAAAAAAAACTTCCCTTACAAAGTTTAAAATATATATTCCCTTTACTCCAAAGCAACTAACTACTACAAAACCACCAGGGCACAGGACAGAAGTTCATGACAGTTGATCATTAGCTGAATGTCTCTCCTTTGACTTTACTCAGGAAAGATAGAAAAGTCTTTATCATCCTCTTAATATCACCAAGTTCCAGTTCAATATCCTTCACCAAGGGGGCTTATTTCTCATAAGAATATGCCTCATGTTTCTTACCTTCACTCCCGTAAAAATGCCAGGGCCTTCCTTCACACTAAATTGGAAGTAGTAATTATTCTTTCCAGAGGTGCTTATGTTTTAAGTAATGATGTGCATAAAGTGCTTAGTCACAGAACTTGCCTCAGCTATTCTTTATTTTTAATCATGTCACCCAAATTCTGCAAATGTCAACTTTTTTCTTGGTAAAATAGCATAAACATCTTTTAAACAATATGAGTTAACTATTATGATTTCACCAAAGCATTTTTCATTTGAAAGTGCCTCTAGAATTATAGGACTGGGCAAACTGAAGATTTAGTCAGGTAGCTAAATCCAGAAATAAAGAGGTTTATCTGTATCCCAACCAAGTTGTATGACAAGTTCTATAGTAGTTTAGTTGCTACTTACATATTGACTGGCCAGATTAAGGGAAGCTTAAAGATGGCTATAAGTATTCATACCTATTGGCCAAATAGTACTTGGTTTTGAACTAGAAATAGCATATGTTAAAATTAAAATCAAATTTATTTCAGACTTACTGTTCGTTTAAACTGCATATGCTTGGGTAATTCTTCATTCATTTGTAGTAGTTTCTGAAACTCGTTCCTCAAAACTCTGAGCTGTTCTCTCTTCCCCGCCTTTATTTCCTCCACCTCTTTCATTAATTTGTCATGTTCTCTTTTCTTTCTGGCATCCTCAATACTAAAAACAGAAATTTAAAAGGATAACAGGTTAAAATACAGAAATAGCAAAGAGAAAATTAGTATTCAAATATTTGGAAATTCTTTTTGCTTGGTCATTTTGTTTGTTGGTTTGTTTTACAAAAAAGTTCAGGCTTCATAGGTATTTATTGAAAATTTCTAACCTTGTAGGCTTTGGGATCTTCATATCTTTGTGGAATTGGCTCTGTTTTCAATTCCAAACTGTAGGAAGGGGAGAATAAAAATATAGTCCTTTAAAACTACATTCTCCTTTAAGATACCTAATTAAAAAGTAAATCAAGATTTTTTTCCTGCCACAATTATTAACAATTATATGCTTGAAAAGATTTTTTTGCAAAAAATAATTAGGGACAAATATTGCAGTTACTAAGCTTGTTTGTTTCTGCTTCATTCGAAGGGGTAGAGAAAGTCTTGAAAACAATCATATGTATGCAAAATGTTAATATCCCCATATTGCTTCAAATTCAAATTATTAATATTCATGTGTTATATCAAAGATACACACAAGAATTTTCTGGACCACTTATTTTTAAAATACTGGGTATATTTTTTTAGCATATCCTTTTATATATATGCATAATTTCCCAAAACTACTCCATGTGTGTACTAGGAAGGTTTTTAAAGATATATATTCTTAAATTTTTTAGTAAGCATTTTCACTTGACCTTACCATATGAAGGCATACAGTGGGAAATGCGCAGAATAAGATAATCCCCCTTTTTAAGAAAGATGAAATCTGAAATATAAATCTCTCCTTAAAAATCAGTTTATATTAAAGCGGGTACTATGAAGAAATTACCTAGAAATTTATTCAGGTGCCATGCTGTAAAATATCTTAGGTTGACAAGGAAGAGATATATAAGCTGGTGAACTAAACAAAGATCAGTTTGCTAGCTAATAAGTTCTTCAGTAAAATTCAACTTGTTTATTCTCTCTTTTATAACAGATAGGTCTCTTTTGATGACATTCATTGAAATAAAGACTCTCTTTTAATGAAGTTGTTTTATTACAGTACTAGTCTTCATATACATGAAGTGTAACTACATATTTTTATATGATAGGTTTATGATGACTTTAGTAAAAAGAAGTCATAAATCATGACAAATGTAAGAGATAGTGATGGTTTAATACATTGTAGTTACTGGTAATCACTTAGGATAACTTAAATTGTACTTATTTTTTTTCTTTTATTGCTCAGAGCTAAGCCCTTAGCTCTCCAAATCAGTACGACTTCCAGGATCTCCTGGCTTCAGCTTTTTATAATAAGTTTGAGTTAAACAAAAGTCTTTCAACAATTCTGAAATATTTGCCAATTGTTCTCAATCCTGGCTGCACAATTAGAATCACAGGAGTGTGTTTTATAAAATACTGATGCCTGGGTCTTACCGTTGTATTTCTCTGGTGTAGGGCTCAGGCATCTGTACTTTTAAGAACTCCCTAGCTGATTCTCAAGTACAGTAAGGTAGAATCCTTGGACCTATGCAGGGCTTTAATAATAGAAAATTCAGGTCCTGCGAAAAGCTTTTTGTTTATTCAGTTCTTTCTGATTTTGCCCTCTTAAAAGCAGAATCTGCTTCAGTGACTTAAGAAATGTTGATTGCAGTCATAAATAAAAGCACACTGCTATAAAAATACAGAATGGGTTTCCAGTATGGGTTTCCATAGAGAGAGTTGGCACTAGGTTTTCTTCTTGTTTATAAACTTTTATTCTATAATTCCTCTTCCTGAGTTGGACCTCTTCAGACAGCAGTACATTCTCCAAATTTTGCTATTAATAGAAATGAAAATTTACCTGTTCATCTCTTCCCTACATTTTTGTTCTTTTGAAGTTGGTTACCTATTTAAGTCAGAAGCAATGTGTTCATAGGAATTTTAATTATGGTTTTTCTAATTCCTTATTCCTTAGGAGCAATTCCAATAGTTATTAATAATTTTACATAAAGTAACCACTTTAATAATAAAATATTCAGGTCCTGTGACAAGGCAAAGGATATAACTTGGGGATCTGAACCCTCAATCTTCATACAAAGCCAGCAATGTATTCTACCTAAGAATAAAATAATTAACTGAATCTTTAATCATGATCCACATGTAATATCCTAATACTACTATATGACAGTATTTTTACAACCCTTTTCAAAGACACAAATTATATACCTTACATATGCCCTTCAATAAATGAATGAATGAAAGCAAATATATATCTGAAAAAAAATATGCATTTTGAAAACAAACTTTGATCAATAAAAGTGATTAATACAGAAAAACTGACACAGTCTTTTAGTTTGGGGAATTCTGTACCTTTAGTAATAAGTGGAATTCAATGCCTTTAATATTTGAAAAAAGAGGCACCAGAAAGTCAAAATTATAATACTGGTAAAAAGATTAGATTACAAGGTAAATGTGTCTAAATAGTTTTCAATTTTTAAAGAATAGAAGCAATTTTAACATCACTATTTTTAAGTAAAGAGGTTTTGTTGTTATTGTTATAATTAGTTACATACCCTGGCAGGTGGCACTTTGGCTTTGATGCCTTCCCTTAACTCAAATTCAGGAAAAAGGCTGAAAACAAAAATATTACTATCTGCTCCAGCAGTCACCAAAAAACGGTCATCAAAGCTAGTAGAAATGCCTTTGATACATCCATAAGTACTGTCATGCATATTAAAGTGCCAGTAGTTCTCCAGATTTTTCAATGAAAGATCATTCTGACTTAGGATATAGACTCGAATTGCTCCATCTTGCATTCCACAAAATCATATCTTGGTTAATACTACGAAACAAAAAGACAGTGAATTGTTTTCATATTAATCTAAAAATAATGTTTAATTTTAACTTATTTTTAAAATGACTAAATTTTTAATAACAAATGTGTTGTGGATTAAATTTGCCCCCCTCAAAATTTACATGTTAAAGCCCTAATAAACTATTGGAATCCCTAGAAAACTAATACAAAATAGTAGCAGGATTAAGAAAAAAAAAAACAGTTTGAAAGTTAGAGCTATTATATTTGGTCTGCAAAAAGAATGACTCGCATACATGCTTAATTCACAATTATTAAAGGACTAATAATTCAATTCATGATTTCTCCAGATCACTGCAACCCTGAGCTTTTATTATCTGACTGTGCAGTAGAATTCTCCTAAGTAACTGAGAGTAAATCTATACAATTTAACTGTGTAATAAACAGAAATTTTGACAGAATATTTGATAGAGGGGATTGAAATAACTTTAGGATTAGCTTTAATACGATTTATTCCTTTGACTTATTTTACATGGTTTGAGTACCCCCATACTTGGACAGATCTTTAAAAATTGACAATGTTCATAATGGACTAAAATATAGGCACTAATGGGTTATGGTTCTTTAAAGCTTTCTGAAATTCTGTTCACCTGAAAGTGATAGTATGAATGGGATTATCCTCTGTATCCTCAAGAAAACGGAAATCAAAGGTTCATCTTTCTTTTCTGTGATATCACTGTTTTTGTCATATGTGGGGAACTCACAGTGATAAAGAAAACCAGCATCATAGCCACCCTGGAAAAAAGATAAATAACATAGAAGGTGATACTTGAGTATAAGCACATATGACCACATGGGAAGTTTTTGATTATTTCAAATTTTAAAACAAAAAAGAGGTATAGGAGAAAGATCACTTCTGACTACCTACTGAATTCCATTTTATTTCAAGTATTATTCTGAATAAGTAGTATTTAACAATAGAGTTTTATAAGTCAGTGTAGGGCATAAATGAGTAAATGAGAAATGGAAGTGAAGCCTCATGTCAAGTCATCTCAATGATGAAAGTGATCTAGGATTACTAGCTGTTTTCCAAAACCAAAACTAAATTTCCATGATTTATACACAGAGACTTGAGCTAATGCTACAGTTTTTCACATACAAGGTCTAACGTTCAATTTAAAAAACTAGGCATATTACCAAAGACAAGACTTGATTGATAATCAAAAGAAAAACAGATCAAAGAAACAAAATGGATTCTAAATGGATTGCATTTCAAAAAGACTCTTGCTTTCTCCTCTCTAATGCTCTCTCTGACATCTAGGTTTTGAATGCCATAGTATTTTTGGTATTTGCAATCATCCTTAACAAGCAATGCTCTCATGGCTGTCCTGTTTAGTGATGTAATTGTGTTTGACCTACAAAAGTTATATTTGCTTGGTAGACAAATAGAAAATGTCCTTAAATGAAAACACTGACAAAAACTGTTTGCCTACATCATTAATAATAGATGGCAGCCTCTGGAATGCTACCATGTTATAAAAAGGCTATATATCATCTGTTCATCTATCCACATCTTGGTTAATCATCAATAAACATTTATTGATTAAAAAAAATTGAATTCAAAATAACTCTGATTAACATATTTAAGGAATTTGAAGGCATTATAGAAAATTTTATAAGTCAACTGAAATCTATAAAAAAGTAAATGGAAAACATAAAAATTCTAGAACCAAAAATTATGGAAATTTAAAATTCAATAGATTGGTTAAAAGCAACTGGACAAAGCTAAAGATAGAGTTATAAAGCTGGGATAGAAATCAGAAAAAAAGAGACAAAAGCAGGAAAGAGAAAAAGATGAAAAATGCAAAAAAAAAAAAAAAGGCATGTAAGATACATATAGGACATAGTGATAAAGGTTAATATACGTAAAATTGGAACCCAGAAGAGGGTAAATAGTGAACCAGAAGCAATACTGTGGTAGGTAATGGCTGAGTATTTTATAAAAATGAATAAAAATATGTTAGAATTCAAGAAATGCTATGAACCACAAGCAAGATAAATGTGAAGAAATTACACTTTTTAGCACAAAACCTAACATACCTACACCAAAGAAAATATCAAAGGCTATCTTTTAGGCAGAAGATATAATTACAAAGATATAGAAAGAAACTGATATCAAGAAAAAGGATAAACCAAAATGATATCAAGAGTAAAAACAATAGTAATTGTTTTTAGTAATTGTTTTACCAATGCTTTTGGGGGACATAAATACATATATAAGAATAAAACACATGACAAGGAGGATACCTGGCATTAAAGTGCTCTAAGAAATTTTATCCTCTGGAACTAATTAAAGAATAAATTTATATCAAATTATATTAAGGATGCATATTTGGGATCACTTCTAAAAGAATTTTTAAAATGTATAACTAATAACCTAATAGAGGAGGAAACGGGGGGGGGGAACTACCTTAATCATCCAATAGAAACAGAATTGGTGTGATAAAAACAAATAATTAGTAACATGGCAGATTTAATCTTAATGTAATTGGATATAGTACTGTATTAAAATAAAAACAAAGATCACCCTACAGAATTAAAAAAGAAGCCTAATCATATGCTGCTTACAAGAGGCATACTTTGAAAATAAGGGTATCAAAGGCAAAGGAAAGAGAAGAATCATTAAACTTTGAGTTTTTTCTTAGCAAGTGGGTGGATGCTTATCTCATTTACTGAGATAGAGTAGGTTTGCATGAGACAAGTATGGTTTAAAAGTTATATTTTGGATATGTTAATTTTGAGGTGCCAAGGAGAGATGTCAACTTGGATAGATATAAAGTCTGATATTAGAGAAGTCAAGAATAGAGAAAAATTTGAGATTCACTGGCACATAATTGATATTTAAAGCCATGGGAATAGATGAAGTCACCTAGCAAGAAAGAAGGGCCCAAGACCACATCTAAGTACTTCAAATCTCAACCTTGTTCAGCAAATGAGAAGCCAGCAAAATAGGCTAAAATGAAGTGACCAGTACACTGTTGTGTCTCAGAAGCCAGGGAAAGTGTTTTAGAAGGAAGGAGGGTCAGCTCTATCAAATATTTCTGAAAGGTTAAATGAACAGAGAAGTGACCATTGAGCCTGGCAATATGGAAATCTTTGATGAAGTGAAGTGGTGGAATTAGAAGCCCAACTAGAATGGGTTAAAGACCAAACAGGAGGTAAAAGGTGAAGTCAATGACTACAAAAACCATTGAAAGTTTTCCTACAAAGGAGCAGTAGGGTGTGGGGGATGGGAGGAGGAAAAAGAGGTTAAGGGGAAAAATTTAAGTACTAGAGCATGTGTATGCGCTGATGATAAGAATTGAATAAACAGAGAGAAGTTGATGATTATATAAAACCAGGTGGCTTATTTCAGGAGCAAAATCTTTGAGAAACTGAGAGGGGATAAGGTCAAAAGGCCATCTGAAACAGTGTGTCCTTGGAAAGTTGCAGGGGACCACTAACAATTTGTAGCAATAGGCAAAGCAGATAAAACTTGTATGGATCCCTCTAGAGCATTAGATCTGATTGCTTTTAGTTTTTTCAGTATAATGTGAGATGAGGTTGTCAACAGAAAGTGAGAGAAGGTACAAAATGCTTGAGGAGGAGAAAAGATTAAAGCAATAGTTTGGAAAGTGGGAAAGTGAACATGGCTAGGCACTAGAAACAGCCTGCAGCATGAGTACTGATTTGAGATCTGTAGTCATGACTTCAATATAAGATTGGTGTTCTACAGCATCTGCTTATGTGTAGGCACAGAGTTGGCAAGTAGTTGGATCAAGCAGGGTTAGAGTCCCTGCCTCTATACCTTAACTTTATGGGCAAGTGTAGTTTAATGGTTAAGAACATGGACTCTAGACCCAGACTACCTGAGTCCAGATTTCGGTTCCACCTCTAGTATGTGACCTTGGATATGTTATTTAACCTCTCCATGCCTTGGTTTCTTCTCATGTAAAATGCAAATTAGAGCAATTATTTTATAGGGTGGTTGGGTAGATGACTTAGAATGGTAGAATAAGTAGGTTTCCATATTTAGCAAATAAAAATACAGGATGGATATTAACTAAACTTATTGTGATAATCATTTCACCATATATGTAAGTCAAATCATTATGCTGTGCACCTTAAACTTACACAATGCTGTATATCAATTATATTTCAGTAAAACTGGGGAAAAAATTTTAAACACAGGATGCTCAGTTAAATTTGAACTTCAGATGAACAACAAATAGTTTTAGTGTAAGTAGTCCCATGTAATATTTATTTTGCAAATCTTAGAGTAAGCATTAAATATGTTAAAGCATAATTTTTACATACATGTTTCAAGGAGACTAGAACTCTATTACATTATATTAAAGTTGTTTTGGTACCTCTCTCCCGCATGATTATGAGGACACTTTGAAGACAGGAACCATGTCTATTTATCCCTTTACCCCTGAACCCTTCACGAGAGTAGCCATTAATAATTGTGTCATAAAACAGAGAAGACAAAGGGTAAAGGCATTAATAAAATGAAGTTCTAAGTTACCTCCATCACTACTTTCGATTCTTCTTGTCCCTTTAGACGTTGCTATCAAAGATATATCAGGAAAAGTTGAAGAGGGAGAGGTTAACTCTCATCACTCCTTATAGCAACAGTCCTTAGCTAGCCTTGTCCTGGCCTGGCCAGAGACCTGGACCAGTTATGATTTAGTAATAATCTTTCACATGTACTTTTATGTCAATTATTACTTTTTTGGTGAATGGAATTGAAATTTGTGACAAATTTATAATGAAGGAAATCTTGCTTTACAGGAGATCAATAAAATGTTTTATAAGACCAGAATATATAATAAGAGGATGCAATTATCACATCATTGTGACAGTCCCTGGTACTTGTCTCTCCAATATCTATTTTTCTATTCTTCCTTGGTAGCCAAGTCCCAATTTTATTAGGGTGGCAACGTGGTCATCTAAAAACAGTCATCTTCCCAGACTTCCATATGGCCAAACTGCATAATTGTAGATAATATATAAGCAAGAGTCTACTGGATAGAACTGCCATTATTTTCAAAATGCTAAAATTTCTTTTCAAAATGTAAAACAGACTCGGCCAGAAAACCCCCTTAGCCCTTTGCCCTTCTACCTTTGATTCTTTTCCCTTTGACCTCCTGGAACATAAATGGTTGTCACAGATGATAACAGATATAACAAGTAGATATATAAGAGAGATATTAAGATTACATAAAAAAATGTAACTCACATTCATCAAAATTCACAACTTGAACAGTAGTTAATAAGTGAACTCTTACCATAAGAGAAAATTAAGAATGAACGAGTTTGGCATGAGTGGCGAGGCCCCAACAGCAGCCGTCCCTGTGGCAGAGGCCCGCAGCTGTGGGGACCCTCCCACCCCACCCAGCGCTGCCCCCGCCACCACCAGCACTGCTGCCGCCAGGGAGGAGGCCTCCACACCCTGCCTGCCAAGCCCACCCAGGGGGTCAGCTCTGCTGCCACCAAGCCCCGGGAAGTCCCTCCAAAGCTAGCACAGGACAAGGAAAGGGATTAACCGTTCCTGGTCTCCTCGTCCCCTCCGGCCCTTGGTGACCAGCGCCCCTCGCTACCCTGGGGTCCTCGCCTCTCCTCTTCGTCGCCCTTTCCCTGGACAGATCGGGCCAGAGCTGGAGGCCCCCTTAGACCAGGGCCCAGTGTGTGGTGTAGGAGCTGGGGCAGGCCAGAGCACATGGTTTGTCTACCGTCTGTTCCTGTTTCTGGCCATCTTGCCAGCCCGCCCCCCCGCCTGCCAGCCAGCATCGTTGGGAATCAGGGTGAAGTGGAGGCGGCACTGCTGACGGGTGAGCCAGGTGTGGGAGAGCCCAGGGCACCTTTGGGATGTTCATGGCCATCCATCATCTTGTCCCTCATTCCCCGACTGCCCCTCCTCTCAGACCGCTGCCTTTAATACAGTCTGGATTTAATAAATTCATGTGGGAGTTTAACTTAGATAATAATAAATAATAGTAATAATAATAATAACAATAATAATGACTTCAGAATATTGAATTAGGGCTGAGATAAAAATATTTATTATTACTCACCAAAGAAACCCAGAACTTCTCTGGTCCAGAGTAAATCCACAGAGGATGTGACAGGGGTGATGGAATAAAGATTTCAGGTAATGGCTCTTCCTCTTCCTCCTCCTCCTCCTCTTCCTCATGGAATTTCCTTTTCTCCATCTTCTCCCATCGCTGCTGCTAGCTGCTTCCTCCTTTCTTCCTTTTCCTTCTCCTTCATCTCTTTTAGTTTCTTTCTCTTTTCAATTTCTATTAATCTCTTTTGCAAAAAAAACATTGAGTAGATGTCAAACAACTGCAATTCAATTATTCATTTACACTATTGGGGATGACAAAGAAAGTGGAAGGAAGATAGGGTCCTAGAAAATTCACAGCTCTGATGTAACAAGTAATGTCATTTAAAATAATTATAAATTTGGGAATATATTTTTATCATTAAAAATTCTAAATCATTAGAATAACTTTACTTCTATATTACCCCAATTGATCCTGGTTTTACAGAAATTATTTTGTCATTTTTTTTTTCTTACTAAAAAGCTAATACCGTTTCCCTCAGAGCCTGTCACTGTCGGCCCATGTATTTATGTAGACTGAAATAGTCCATGAGGAAAGTTGTTTCTATTTCTAAGTAATACTGTGATTTAGGCCCTCAGCAGCTATCACTTGGCTATTGTAAAAGGTCACTAAGACTGGCATCCCTGCCTCCCATCTTTTACTTCTTCCTGTTTACCCCTCAAAACCATCTTTCTAATTTATATGATCTCGTTATATCACTCCCTTCCTCACACACTCACAATGGATCCCAGTGGTCTAAGAAATAAACTGAAACACCTTGGCTGGTATTTAAGGAACCCCTGTGTTGGTCACAGACTCTTGCCACACTCCTGCACAAACTGCATCCCTATTTCATCAGTCCATTCTTCATTTCCCCAAAACACCAAAAATCAGTCTGCATTTCCTCAGGATGTTTTTCCAGCTTTTACTGCCTTCCTCCTGATTTTCATCCTTTCAAAGTTCTTCCCAGTCTTTATGTACTAAATGTTACCTCTGTGCAGTCATTTTTGTTCTCTCATTCCTCCATCAGAACTATATATTCTTTATTCTGCATGCCTTAAAATCATTTTCTTTGCGGTGTGATTTAAATATCTATTTACCACTGCCTTTAAATAGAGGGTCTATGTCTTATTCTTCTTTGTATCTTCTTAGCACTTAACACGGATATTTTATATTCTGAGAAAGAAAAAAATATTAGAAGATAATGCTTCAAGGATATCTCATACCAGAATCTTAGATTTAACACTTGAGAAATGGAAACATTTTATATGCATGTCTTTGATTTCATAGGAAACTACAGTATGATCCCCCTCCTCTTCCTCCTTCATGCTTGGAAATGGAGCTTCAAGGATATAGCCATTCTCGCAGATAATCAGTAAAGTATTTTCAAGCTAAAAAACAAAGATTAAACATATCATTTACACTTAGGTAAATTTTTAGAAGCATAGTTCAAAAGGATTACAAACCAGGGGAAATATAATTGCTATGTATGCTAACTATTTTTGAAAGATACTTAATTCCTAACTGCAGTTATTGTGGGTAATAAGTCAATCTTATTAATTCCTATACACAATTGATACCAAGTATTACATCATTAATTTAAAAATTAAGTGTTAAAATTAGATTTATATTGTTTTCCTTATAGATGTCATACATATTTCCTGGGACAAAAATGTAGTTGTGAAACATGCTAGCTCAAATGGCAGAATATTAAAATTAGGACTGCCAAGGAAAATCTGCAGTATGTGGATAGCATATATAGTCTCAGTTCCTTTCGATGGATTATTCTCTATCTGCTTGAGTTCATTAAATGAGGATATTCCCAAAGTTTTTGTCCTCTTTCCTCTCCTCCCTATTCTCCCTCCACAAATGTGCCCTGGACAATTTTATAGCCAACTCAAGGTTTCATTACCACTCACATGTAATTCCAAATTAATCTCTCTAGGCCAGACTTCTCTCTGAGCTCCAGAATCATGTATTAAAACATGGTTGGGAAATCCCCATCTTGATACTCCATACATACCTTATTCAACATGTTTATTCATTTAGTCATTTATTCTATAGTTATTTATTATATACTTACTATGTACTCAGTATTTTGTAAAGTGCTAGAGGTAAAATTATAATAAAAGAGGTACTGTCTCTGCTTACCTCCAATGGAGAGCCCATCATGTAAGAAATCATATAAATAAATGTAAATTGTAACTGCAACAAGCATTGCAGAGGTACTGTGAGAGCAAGGAGGTTGTGCAAAGGGTGAGTTAAGGGAGGGTTTGAGGAAGCATGCTGTGTAAAGGAAATGCCATGTGCAAGCATCCTGAGGCACATTGGGCTTATAAAGAAGTTGTGGACTTCAATAGTATCACCTATGTCACAAGAACAGAGAAGAGAGATTGGGACAGAGCCTTAAGGAAACAACACTCAATGGCTGGAAAGGAATAATTACAAGATGTAGGGGGAGAGAACCAGAAGAGCATAAAAGTTAAAGAGAAATGGTATTTCAAAGAGGAAATAAAGGTCAACAGGATCAAATGATGCTAAGAGGTCCTGAAGATAAAAATAAAAATGTTAAGTGGATATCACTGGTGTCTTTAGGAGAGCTGATTTGGTGTAATAACGAGACTAGAAACTAGTAAAAAAAAAAGTGTAAAGGAGACAGTAGGATGTAAGAAAATAGAGTCTGTGGGAATAGTCAATCCCCTTGTGAAAACCAAGAAGAGAAAGATGGAGCAGTAGCTGATCAAAAAATTCATATTTTGTAAGTGGGAGAGACTTGAACATATTTAAATACTGATGAAAATGATCCAGTAAACATGTTAGGTTAAATTTCTATTAAAGAAAAAATAAATAGTGTGAAATCTTGAAAAAAGGAGAAAGTAGAAGCCAAAGGTCAATAGGCAGAAATAGTCTCAAGCAGGAAGGAAGACAGCATCTCTAATTGTAAAAGAAGAAAAGAGGAAGAGATGGGCTCAGAGATAACAGGATTTTATGTTTGGTGGTGGGAAGATGAAGGAGTTCCTACCTGAGGGCTCCTAGTTTTTCTATGAAATGGTTGATGCTGAGAATGAGAGGGCTAGTTAGAAGCTTGAAGCTTTGAGAAGTGGAGAAGTTTGTAAATGATCATTGTGGGTGAAAGATGGAGTTGATAAGAACCGTGTTATAGGATTGCTGAGCCATCCCATGGATTGTGTTAAAGCCATTTGAATCACTAAATTCTGGAGGACCTAATCTTCCCTGATATATGAGCATCTCCAGATGCCTTTGACTGATCACCATAGGCAAATATAAATCATTTGAGGTCATTTAGGGATGGATTTTTGCCAGTTGGAGATGAAGAAAAGACGAAGGACAAGGCAATAAAATAGTGTTATTGAGCCTTATTGAAATGAATAATTATGAAATTTAAGCTGGATATGCAAATAAAGACAAGAGTGGACTAATGGGTTAGAGAAAACAAATGGTGAATGAACAAGAGGTGCCTGCCATCAGAGAACAAATGGAGCAGGAGTGGCCAAATGAAAAGGGTGGAAGAGAGAGGGATTGAAGTCGGAATGTGAGATATTTGAATACTTGACATTTAAGGTCGAGTTCTTACAAATTGTTGTGGTCTGAATTGTGTCCTCCCCCACAAAATTCATAAATAGAAGTCCTAAATACAGAATGTGACTGTGTTTGGAGATAAGGCCTTTAAGCAAGTAATTATGTTAAATTAAGGTCATTGGGGTGGACTCTAATCCAGTATGACTGGTTTCCTTGTACGTGAGGACACAGTAAGAAGGTGATTGTCTGCTGAAAACCAAGGAGAGAGGCCTTAGAAGAATAAAAATCCACCAGCTCTTGATCTTGCCTAAAGAACTGTGAGAAAATAAAGTTGTTGTTTAAGCCACCCAGACTGTTGTATTTTATTATGCAAGCCCTCGCAAACTAATAAAGTAGTGGTAACTGTGCTCAGTGAGTGGCTGTGGAAATGCATGGACGAGCTGTAAAGACCACGGAAAATGGGGAGGTAAAGAAGCCTCAGAGCCTGAGAAGCTCAATCAATTATGCACATGGTATTACTGTTATTCAGAATTCACACTTTGAAGAGAAAAATAACCATATTCTCAAGATTTCAATAAAGTTGCAGAATTGTCCAGGTGATCAAAAGGTAACAGCAATATAAAGAAAAGAGAAGGTGATATAGCTGAATTAAAAGAGCATCCAAGAAGCAGTGTTTTATCTTAATTTTATGAGTTTCAAGTCAAAAAAAATAATAGATAAATATTGTCACAAATAAAATCATACTAAGATGACAAAAGCAGCATGGCAGTGTGAAAGGACCTCCATTTCTCTCCTCTTGAAGTTAAAACAAGTTGGACAGCTATAATTCAACAAAGGATTCATTACTCAACATTCAAACATATCTGAGATAGAAGAGCAGTGAAATATCTGAATATTGAGCACATTTGAACAAAAAGGGGAGACGGGACAGGAGGGAAGACAGAGATGGGAGCCACAGATGCAATCCGGCACTCATCACAGCCCCGTCAATGCAATAGCACTGAAGGGTCAGGGTGCAGCCCCCATTGGGCAAACCAGAGGGGCAGAGACAGAAATCAGGCTTAGGCGTCCAGCACACACTGAGCTTGAGCTCAGGGTAATGGGCAGAGAAGCAGAGCAAAGGGTGGCAGCATTCCACAAGCTGCCACCACCAGACAAATCTGCAGACGCAGGAACCTGCCTGGTCCCCAACCTCCTTAGCCCACCAAGAAGTAAAATGCTCACTCAGCAGATTGAGAAAAAGCATTAAAAACTTTCCAGCCTAAGTGGTCTGTATTCATTGCATCTAAGCCTACTAGAAAGAACAGAGCTTCAGATATGCAAACCTGCTTCCCTCCATCCACCCCACAGCAGAGTCTAGTAGAAGCAGTTGGATAAACTCAGACAGAGCAGCTCTACTTGTGGCTTCGGGCCACAGAAACGTGACACTGGGAACACACAGGCCAGGAGAGCCATTGCCCACCACTTCTCACTATAGTGAGTTCCCCAAGACCAAAGTAACCAAGTCATAAAGGGGAAGCCCACCTCCTCAAGGAATATGAGGCATTCTCCTCAGCTGAGGTGACATTGCCCCTCACTGATCCAGGAAGCACTAGTAGAGCAGGTAAGAAAAAATAAAATCTTGTACTTCAGTACCACCTTTTAGAAAACAAAAGAAAAACCTCCACTTGTCAACCTGCTAAATGGTGAAGAGTCAAATACTAGAAGGAGGAAGAGAAGAGAGGAGGGAGGAGGGAGAACACCATCGAATTAAAATAACAGACAGAAACACAAGGACGAAGAAACAATGGAGACACCAAGCTATCAGGAAAAATAAAATAAAATAAAATAAAATAAAATGGCTAAACAAAAACCTAATATTTCAATAGTCACTCTAAATTAATTGACTGAACTCACAATTAAAAGGCACAGAGTAGCAGATTGGATCGAAAAACAAAACCCAACTACTTGCTGCCTTCAGGAGACACATTTCAGCCGCAAGAATAAAAGCTCAAAGTGAAGGGGTGGAAAATGATACTACAAGCAAATGGCATTCAGAGAAAAGGGTGTATCATACCTATATAAGATGAAATAGATTTCAAAATAAAAAGGTAACAAGAGGTAAAGATGGACATTTTATAATGATAAAGGGACAATACATCAAGAAGACATAGTACTTAATATAAATGTGCCCAACCTGAGATCGCTAAAATATATAAAGCAATTATTAACAGAACTAAAGGGAGAAACTGACAAAAACAAAGTTATAGTAGGAGATCTAAGTACACCATCGACAACAATAGCTGGATCATCTAAATAGAAAATCCGTAAGGAAACATCAGCCTTAAATGACACAATGGACCAAATGGACATAATTGATACTTACAGAGCTTTCATCCCAGAACATCAGAATATACATTCTTCTCTAGTGCATATGAAATATTCTTAAGGATAGAGCCTATGCTGGGCACAAAACTAGCCTCAACAAATTTTAAAGGATTGAAATCATACCAAGCATATTCTCCAACCACAATCCTTTGAAATTGCAAATCAATGGCAAAAAGAAAGCTGGAAAAACCACAAATATGTGGATATTAAACAACATGTTACTAAGCAACAACTGGGTCAAAGAAGAAATAAGAGACCAAAGATACATAAAGACAAATGAGAATGACAATATAACATATAAAAATTTGGAGGATGCAGCAAAAGTGGTAATAAGGTAAGTTCTATAGCATTACAGACCTACCTCAAGAAACAAATATCTCAAATAAACTAAACATTTCACCTGAAAGAACTAAAAAAAAGAAGAACAAATGAGTCCAAAGTCAAAAAAAAATAATAAAAATTAGAGAAGAATTAAACAAAAATGAGAACAAAAAGACAAGCAGAAAATATCAATGCAAAAAGAGATGATTCTTTGAAAAGATTAATAAACTTGAAAAACCTCTGGCTGGACTCACTAAAGAAAAAAGAGAAAAGACTCAAACAAAATCAGAAATGAGAGATGTTACAACAGACACCACAGAAACAGAAAGGACTATACGAGATTACTATGAAAGGCTATATATCACCAAATTTGATAACCGAGAATAGACAAGTTCTTAGAAATATATAACATTCCTAAACCGAATCACGAAGAATTATAAAATCTAAATAGACTGAACAGTAAAGAAATTGAAACAATAATCAAAAACCTCCCTAAAAGTAAAAGTCCAGGACCGGATGGCTTCACCAGTGAATTTTACTAAACATTCAAAGATTCAATACCTGTCCTTCTGAAACTCTTCCAAAAAATGGAATCAGAGGCAATACTTTCTAATGCATTTTATGGTGCCAACATTACCCCAACACTAAAACTGGCTAAGGCAACACACCAAAAAAGAAAATATAGAACAATACCTCTAATGCATCCAGAAGCAAAAATCCTAAACAAAATACTAGCAAATTGAATACGACAGTAATATTAGAAAGATAATTCATCATGATAGGGTGGGGTTCATTCCAGGGGCACAAAGATAGTTTAGCATATGCACATCAATCAATGTGATATACCACATTAACAAAAGATAAAAATCATATGATTATGTCAGTAGATGCAGAAAAAGCATCTGACAAGATACAAGATCCATTTATAATTAAAACAATAAAATGGGTATAGAAGAAAAGTACCTCAACATAATAAAGGCCACACATGACAAACCCTCAGTTAATATATTCATGACAAAAAACTGAAAGTTTTTCCTCTAAGATAAGGAACAAGACAAGGATATCCACTCTCGTCACTGTTATTTATTCAACATAGTACTGGAACTCTTAACAGAGCGATCAGGTAAGAGAAAAAATAAAAGGCATCTAAATTGGGAATGAAGAAGTCAAACTGTCACTTTTTGCAAATGACATGATTCAATGTATAGAAATCCTAGACTCCACCAAAAAACTATTAGGAACAATAAACGAATACAGTAAAGTTGCAGAATACAAAAATCAATATACAAAGATCCATTGTATTCCTATGTACTAACAATGAAATATATATATATAAAAAAAAAGAAAGAAGACAATTCCATTTGCAATTGCAACAAAATGACTAGAATACCTAGGAATAAACATAACAAAGGATGTGAAGGACCTATACTTGAAAACTATAAGATGTTGTTGAAAGAAATTGAAGACACAAAAGAAATGGAAGATACTCTGTTTATGGATTGGAAGAACTGACATAGTTAAATGGCCATATTAACTAAAGCAATATACAGATTTGATAAAATCCTCATCAAAATCCTAGTGGCATTTTTTCAAAGAAATAGAACAAAAATTCCTCAAATTTGTATGGAAATGCAAAAGACCCCAAATAGCCAAAGCAATCTTGAGAAAAGAAAAAAAAAAGAACAAACCTGGAAGTATCAAACTCCCGACTGAAAATTATTCAACAAAGCTACGATAATCAAAACAGTATGGTATTGGCAGAAAAACAGACACACGGGCTGCCAATAGAACAGAATTGAAAGCTCAAAAAATAAACCCACATGTATATGGGCAAGTAATTTTCCACAAAGGAGCCAAAAACATACAATGGAGGAAAGAAAGCTTCTTCACTAACTGGTGCCAGGAAAATAGGAAAGGCACATGCAAAAGAATGAAACTAGACTGCTCCCTGTCTCCATACACAAAAATTAACTCAAAATGAATCAAGACTTAAATATAAGACCTGAAACAATAAAATACATAGAAGAAAATATAGGTACTAAGCTTATGGACCTTGGTCTTAGAGAGGATTTATGAACTTGACACCAAAGGTAAGGGAAGTAAAAGAAAAAATACACAATTGGGACTACATCAAACTAAAAAGCTTCTGCACAGATAAAGAAACGATCAACAAAACAAAAAGGCAACCCATGGAATGAGAGAAGATATTTGCAAACGATACTCCCAATAAGGGGGCTGAAATCCAAAATGTATAAAGAACTCATACAACTCAGCAACAACAAAAAGACAATCCTATTTAAAAAATGGCAGAAGACCTGAACAGTCACGTTCCCCAAGAAGATACACAAATGGACAACAGATCCATAAAAAGATGCTCAACTTCACTGTTACAAGGGAAACATAAATCCAAACCACCATGAGATACCTCCTCTTCACACATGTTGGAAGGGCTATCATCAACAAGACAAGAAATAACAAGTGTTGGAGCCCATGCAGAAAAAAAGAACCCTCATACACTGCTAGTGGGAATGTAAATCAGTACAGCCACTGTGGAAAACAGAATGGAGGTTCTTCAAATTTTAACAGAGCTATCTAATATGACCCCGCAATCCCTTTTTTCGATATTTACCTGAAAATTTTGAAAACATTTATTTGTAAAGGTATATGTACCTCTGTGGTCATTGCAGCATTATACACAGTAGCCAAGATATGGAAATACCTAAATGTACTTCCATGGGTGACTGGATAAAGAAGATGTGGTACATATTTACAGTGGAATACTACTCAGCCATAAAAAGGATGATATACTGCCATTTACAACACCATGGATGAATCTTGAGAGTATCAGGCTAAGTGAAATAAGTCAGACAGAAAAAGATAAGAACCATATGTAGAACATGAAACAGAAAGCAACAAATAAGCAGACAAATAAACTCATAGACTCAAACAACAGAAGGGTGGCTACCAGCCAGGGAAAGGATGAGAGAGGTAAGGGGGTCAAATAATTGGTGATGGAGGAAGACTAACTTTGGGTGGTGAGCACACAATGCAATAAACAGATAATGTATCATAGATTTGTGCACTCAAAATTTAATAATGTTTTTAACCAATGTCCTCCTAATAAACTTTCTTACCCATTTCCCATTTGCCCCAAGAATACTTGCCAGTGGCACTTGTGGCTGCATTGTTTACCCCACAATACCTCACAGATTGCAGTCCTAACCTTACTCCCAAAGTTTGCCATGAAAATATCTTGCTTTCATTATTTTCACATCACTCTAGTATATCGATAGTCTTAGGAAACAAATGACATCATTCTATTTATAGCACTCTATTTTTAGTGGTGGCATTTCCATTGACAAAATACAGTCCGCAAGCAGAATTTCGTGGTGATGGACCTGCTCGCTCTGAATACCAGTGCTGATTCGGCTGTGCACAGGGGGCACCAGGAACTTACAGGGAGGCATTGTCAGAGTGAGGGCCAAAGTGAGACTAACTCTGTACAGAAGTGTCAGTGATATCCATTGTTCCCTGTTGAGCCCTCCCCGCTCCCAGTGCACAGACACAGTGTCACCATTTCTCTGATGTCATCAAACTGGATAACAGAGGTCACTTCACCCAGAGGATTCCCTGAAACCCCACCTCTCCCAACTCAGCACCCCACCCAAGCCACATCCAGATATATCCTCAGTGAGTCAGATGCTCTTTGATGAGCAGTGCCAAGACTCACACTGGAGGTAGCTAACCTTGGTTTCTGGTGTGGCCTTGCTGAATCTTAACAGGTGGCTCCAGAGAGCAGAGGCTTGGGCTAAATTTGGCCTGCAGCTAAACACCTCTCAGGACTGTGCCACTAGACACCTACTTCACAAATCCATACTAAAAAGACCAGGGGAATTAGGAGCTTTGCTTAGTACATAGAAACAGACACGGAAAGGCAGCCAAAATGGAAGACAAAGAAACAGAAACCATATGAGAGAACAACCGGAGATCCAGATATAATGGAGTCAAGTAATCTAACAGATGCAGAGTTCAAAACACTGGTTATAAAGATACTCAATGAACTTTTGAGAAGTGTAGATAAAATCAGTGAGAACTTCAATGAAGAGATAAAAAACACAAAAATGGAAATGGAAATTATAAAAGAGGACCAGTGTGAAATGAAGAACATATTATCTGAGATGAGAAGTATATTAAATGGAATAAACAAAGTGAATAAAGGAAAGGATCAAATGCCCTATCTAGAGGATGGGAAAGCCAAGGACACTCAATCAGAATGGCAAGAGATCAGATTCCAAGACTATAAAAATAATTTAAGAAGCATATGGGACACTATTAAAGGTCCAAATATCCATCTGATTGGCATAAGTGAAGAAAATTAAGATATTGAACAGCTGTTTGAAGAAATAATGATGGAAAATTTCTCTAACCTGGTAAAGGAAATGGATGTAAAACAGAAAGCTCAGATATTCCCAAAAATCAGAGATCCAAAGAGGCCCACACCAAGACACATCATAATTAGAATGCCAAAGGCTAAATACAAAGAGAATATTGAAAGCAGCAAGAGAAAAACAGATAGTTACCTCTAAGAGAATACCCATAAGGCTGGCAGTTGATTTCGCAAAAGAAACTATGTAGGACAGAAGGGCTTAGCAAAAAATATTCAACGTGATGAAGATCCAGGATCTACAACCAATAATACTTCATCCAGCAAAGCTTTCTTTAGAGTTGAAGGACCGATAAAGAGCTTCCCAGACAAAAATAAGCTAAAGGAATTTATCAACACCAAGCCAATATTATAGGAAATGTTGGAGGGACTTCTTTAAGAAGAAAAAACATGTACCAAAAACAGGAATAAAGAATGGTAACAACTACATTCCTATCAATAAGTATTTAAAATGGAAAGAATTAAGTGCTCCAACCAAAAGATAGAGTGGTTGAAAAGATTTAAAAAAAAAAAAAAAAGAAAGAAAGAAACCTACATATGAAAAGGAAGGGACTGGCAAAAGATATTGCTTTGATGGACCTAGAAGGAATTTAAGTCAGAGAGAGAAAGATAAATACTATATGATTTAACTTATATGTGGAATCTAAGGAATAAAAGAACAGCTAATCAAAAAAAGACTCACAAATATAGTGGACAATTTTGTGATGGACAAAGGGGAGAGGGCTTTGGGGGTGCTGAGAGAATGGGTTGAAGGGTATGAATGTACAAATTAGTAGCTGATGGATGGTCACAAGGATGGGGAGCATGGCATAGAATGCAGTTAGTATTAATATGTTGACTAGGTGGAGGGTCAGGGGAGGAAGGGAGCAAGTGGGGGATCATTTTAGAAACTATATAGATGTCTAACCAATGTACTGCATATTTAAAACTAATTAAAATAAATTTTTAAAAAATTGAAAAAAAATACTTTTTCTAGAAACTATTGTATCTTATAGCCTTTTTCTTTAGGAGAGCTCAAAATAGATTAAAGAGGTTACCCCAATATTCCTGACAGCGCTTCTATGCAGTTCATCAGTATCATTATTATCATCCTGGAATCTAATACAGCACTAGTTTAGACATCCAATCACTATTCACATGACTGAATTATCCTATGATTAAACTTACAGAAATTAGAGGCTTTAAATAAGTTTGGTAATCAATACTGAATCACCAGTGGTTAGGAAAGAGGCAGTGGAAGATGAGAAAATGGAGGTGTAATGGGGACAGAAG
The DNA here is from genome assembly GCA_003508835.1 of Eonycteris spelaea. Taxonomy (NCBI): domain Eukaryota; kingdom Metazoa; phylum Chordata; class Mammalia; order Chiroptera; family Pteropodidae; genus Eonycteris; species Eonycteris spelaea. Next base: position 6,349,309 of record PUFA01000084.1, on the reverse strand, counting down.
AGAAGTAAAGAGATAAGGATGAGGATAAGTACACTCAAAACTTAGAACTGAACTTTGAATGTCAGAAGGACTAACAAACCCAAGTAAACACATTCTGACATGTGTATCTGGCTAGAGGCACCATTGTTGAAGCAAAGCCTGATATAACCCAGTGTTTTGAGAGAGAACTGTGGCCAACTAATTCGAGTATGGGAGATAGAAGGTAGAGAGTGGGATGAGGAATTCCTGAGGATACTCTATTAGCCAAGCTGAGCAGCATCCTGGTCCCTCAATGCAGGATTGGAGTGGGGCTAATAATCCACTTGCTGTTCTTTCTCTTCCAGATTATTTCATTAAGTTGAGACTTAAACATGAAGACAAATAATTACTTACATGAGAGGCTGTAGACCATACTAACTGACAAACAGGTCCCGGAGTAGTAATAAAACCAATTGGTTTATAATCCTTTTCCACGTCAAAGAAGAAGACAGTTTTATCTTTACTCTAAGAAAATGAGAAATGCCCACCAAATATATATTATGAAATCTATTCCATAGAGTAAAGAAACATTTACTAGCTACAGTTTATCCACCACACACTTATACCTATAATGGCCACATATCTCAAGTTATTCTGGGAAAGTTCTTATTTCAAATATTTACTTCATTCTCCCCCTGAGAAAACTTGACAAATCATGTATTCCAGTATGTGGTTCTGAAAAAATGATCATCATATCTGTACATAAGATTATTTCAGAAAAAAAGCATATGTTCACCTATTAATGCACTGAGAATTATCTGGTTATTCACTTCATTTATTGTAGTTCTATATAAGTATATGCCTACACTATAAAATATCGATTACACATAAAACATCTTGCATGATTCCCAGTTGAAATTTTCTATTCATTTAAAATAAATGTTAGAACTCAATTTGCAAGAATATTTTTAAATATCATGCATAGGCTACACTAAAAGAATATGACTACAAAGAAAGCAAAATATGGATATGTTCTCAGATAGGAGTATCAACAAATAAGGCATCGTTAAATAGGAAGACTACTAAGAGGCTAGGTTAACCATGAAAGTTCAATAGGAAACAAAAAGAAATCTACTACTCACCCCTGTGGCTAGAATTTCTCCATCACGTTCATAAGCTAAAGCAGTGATATGATCAGTATGGGGTTTGAAAACATATTTCAAATGAAGATCTGCGTCCAAAAATTTCTTCCGACCTGCAAAAATTGTGAGCCCTTTTGGATCATAAAGTTCAAGAATTCGAACAACCCCATCTTCGAATCCAACAATAATCTGTGCTCCAGTGTAGCTTACCTTGAACAAAAATTAAATACAAGGGATCTGAAATTAGAAGAAAGTTTTACTATAACTGATAGCTTTATTTAGACTTAATTTAACATAGACTACATATTGGTAATTTCTTGTACTACTTTCTGGTAACCTCCATCTATTCTAGGACAGATCCCATCACTGCTGACTATGAGACAGATACACTATGGCAATTCAAATGTGGGTGGAGTGTTTGTCTATCATGTGACAGGCATCTATTACCAGCAACCCAAGTGTGAGAATAGTCTCAACCTGTTTTCACAGAATTAATAGTCTAATGGGGAGGACAGACATTAATCAATCACACAAATAAGTGTGGAATTATGAACTGAAATAAGTAGTAAAAGAAATATATTCTGAGAGCAAATAACAAAGAAAGCTGATCTAGCTGACCCTCCTTAAGGAAGAGATGGTGGAGCTGACTAGAGGATGCCCAGGAATTAACAAAGAACAGGAAGGTAGGGGAAACACTCCTCAGAGAGGATATAACTTGTGCGAAGGTCATGTGGCAGGAAAGAAAGCGACTCATGAAAAAGTTATAGTTGACTAGAGCAAATTGAGTGAGGAGCAGTGCTTCCACAAGGAGCTGGAAAGGGAGATAAGCAGGCACCAGGTCACACAGTGGCTTACATGCCACATTAGGGATAGTCCTCATTCTGAGAGCAGCAGGAAGTCATCAAAAGGTTTTTAGTTGGGGTTGGGAGTAGGGAGGTCACATGATCATATCTGCTATTTCAGAAAAGTCATTCTTGCTGCCATGTAGAAAGAAGGTCTGAGATAGCCTAGATAGGATGTAAGGAAAGCTTTTGGGAAGGCTTTGAAGAAATGGCTGCTGTACTCTAGGAGAGTGATTATAGTCACTTGGTCTGAGGTGATGAAGTGGAGATGATGGATATAGACATATTTTAGCAAGAGGTATAATGGCCCTATTTGGTAATAAGTGGGCATGGGGATGAGGCAGGGAGGTGTCAAGAATGACTAAAACATTTACGGAGACAGGAAACCCTGGAAGGGAGTCAGGTATACGTGTGGTTTGTTGTTGCTAATGTTTTAGAGTGAGGGGTGGCCGGGGGTGAGCAGAAAATCATGAATTTAGTCTTGGACATGTTGAGATTGAGGTGCCCTAGAGATCTCAAAATAGAGATGACGTATAGCCTGCAACTTAGAGAAGAAGTCTGGGCAGAGATATAAACCTAGCAATGTCTGAATGTACTAAATCTTTAGTCTTAAAAGGCATTCAGGAGAAGGACAAAATCCCTATTATTCCTTAGAGCAGAATGACCATCTCTGAAGCCAGGCAATTATGAAAATCTTGGGAATAAGAAAACTACATTATATTCAATTCCAGTTGAATGTTGTTAATTCAATAAACATTTACTAAGTGTCTAATGTACCTGTAACTGGAGAGGCACTGGAGGTACAAAGAATAGTTATGGTTGTCACATGAAGAGCAAACAGGCAGATAGACAATATAGACAATAAAGATAGACAATAAAGCAAATAATCTTAGTATTTTGTGATAAGTGCTGTAAGAGAGGTGTATGCAAAGTCTTTAAAAAAAATGAATAGCAGAGGAAGGAGTAGTTAGCTCTATTTGAAGGTGGGGTCACAGAGGCCTATGCAGAAGAGATGATGTTTGACCTGAGCTGAGTTGTAAAGAATGATGCGGAGTTTTCCAGAAGGCAAGAGAGCATGGAGAAGGGGCATTTCAAATCTAGTATAATATCCATATGATCATTAATTTGATATAAGGCTAAAAAAGGAAATATTCTATGGACATCACACAACCATCTGAACAAATGATTCAATTACTTAGGCTGTATTTTAAAGACTTCAGATAAGAGTGTAAATAAATAAGGATAAAGAGTGAGCCAGGTTTGGTAGTCTGCTCTGTGCTTTCTATTTGTTCTAGCCTCATCACTGTTCCACCTCTATTTCCTGGCCTGAGTTCTCCTTCTGGTCTTCTTCCCGTTATGAAGCTCCCCTCCATTCCAGTCATCTCCATAACGATTTTGAGCCTGAAATATTTTCTCTTTGATTTCAACCCAAAACAGTAAGGATAAAACATTCCCAAAATATTCCCAAGACATTCTAAAAACATGACTACAAATTCTTTGACAAGCCAGTAGTGGCCATGAGGTAAGTGAGAAGCGAGGTGACCAAGGCTTCAATGGCTCCAGAATGGAAGGAGAAGAGGCATTCTGGATCTTGGGTCTGATAATAAAAAAAAAACAGATTCTAATAGATGTCAAAGACAAGTTAACATAGAATTAAGGTCAAGTTTAAAGGAATGCAAATAAAACTCTATAATATATGTATGATTTTTATCTGATTAGAAATTTTTTAAAAAGCATAATAGGTTAGAAATAATGCTAAACTTTGGAATTAGGAGAAGTAGAGTACTGGCTTTGCAGTTGATGCTGTGTGAATTTGCACAAGCCACTTACACTGCCAGTTCTCGTTTCTACAGAGATGGGGTTCAAGTGCCCCCCATTTTGAATCTGCTTCACCCAATGGATGGTAGAAGTGACGTTATGTGACTTCTACCATTGGGAAGGCCGGCAGCTTCTGCCTTGTTTGTTAGAACACTAGGTCTTGGAGCCCTGAGCTGCTGTGTAAGAAGTGTGTAACTGCCCTGAGGCCAGAATGCTGTGATGAAGCCCAAGCCACATGGAGGCGCCGTTAGGTAAGAACTCCTGCTAACATTCCAGCTTAGCCCAGCCTTCAACACAAGTACCAGACTTGTAATACAGAAGCCTTTAGATGATTCCTGGCCCCCACCATTCAAGTGTTCCCATTTGAGACCCCAGACACTATGAAGCAGAGATAACCCATCCCTACCGCCACCTGTCTTCCCAATCCATAAAATATATGAGCGAAATAAATTAATTGTTGTTTTATGCCACTACATTTTGAGGTAATTTATTACAGAGCAATAGATAATTAGAACAACTCCACCTCTGCCTAATTTTTTCCCACAGCTCTTATTACCTAATGTGTCACATATTTTACTTATTTTATTTATTGTCTGTCTCTGCCTTCTGTCTCTCACTAGAGTGTAAAATGTGTAAAGGCAAGTATATTTGTCTTTTTGCTCATTGCTGTGCTCCCAGAATCAGAAACAAGGCCCAGTACCTCATAGGTATGCTGGAAATAGAAATATAATGAACAAAATCAGAGTCAAAGAAATAGAGGACAGATTCACAAAGTTCTGTTGGTTGAATACTGTGTAACATGGAACTACTACTAATCTGCAGGTGGTTTATAAATAGATTTTCATTAAAACAGGACCAAAATCATAACAATAGCACAGTCATGATGATTTCTACCACATTCTAAGTGAATAAACTGACTTAAAATTTGTATTCTTCTCTAAAATCCAGAGTCAGAAAATGTCTATATTTCCAAGAAACAGCACTGCCATACTGTATCTACTAAAAGAATCTGGGGGAAGTTCATTATGGTAAACTTACCAGTCGGGGTACCCAAGCAAGAGCAGTACCTCCTTGTTTAAATTTCACCTGAGACAAAGGAGTTTTGCCAGCAAAATCATAGATTCGAACAGAACCTATAGAAAGACAGTTTTAAAAGAAACAAATGTATACATAATCCCTTTTTAATTAACTTTGGCTCACTTTACATATTGAGAATTATAATAAGAGATTTCTTAAATCACTAAATCAACTGATACTCCAATAGCCCTTCTTTAGTCAAAAATTTCTATGGATGCCTTCAATCATTGATAAACATGAATAAAACATGAAAAATAAACATGAAAAAATCATTGGTAAGTGATAAACATGAATAAAAAAGACAACTGATGATTGCCTAGTGGATCAATTTCACCTTGCCTGATCCCCATAGATTCGCCATAAGAAAGGAGATGGAAATAAAAAGAAAAGCACAAATGTGGAGAATTTTTATGAATGACTTACTGTGTCCTTAATTTAATCTCACAGTAACTACAGCTGGTACATTTTGTGCCCTCCCCCTTCCACGAATACTTGCCTCACTTGCACTAAGAGGCTTCCCTTTTGGAAAAATTTTCAAATGTTTTTAATCAAATACATAAAAAATGTGTTGAAAACAAAACAAAAAGGCCATATATATTGTCATTAGGAGTTCTTACTTACAGTCCAAGCCAGTAGTGGCCATGAGGTAAGTGAGAGGCGAGACGACCAAGGCTTCAATGGCTCCAGAATGGAAGGAGAAGAGGCATTCTGGATCTTGGGTCTGATAATAAAAAGACAGAGATTCTAATAGATGTCAAAGACAAGTTAACACAGAATTAAGGTCACGTTTAAAGGAATGCAAATAAAACTCTACATTATATGTATGATTTTTTCTGATTAGAAATTTTTTAAAAAGCATAATGGTTAGAAATAATGCTAAACTTTGGAATTAGGAGAAGTAGAGTACTGGCTTTGCAGTTGATGCTGTGTGATTTTACACAAGCCACTTAGACTGCCAGTTCTCGTTTCTTTATCAGTAAAATAAGATGACAGCAACTGCCTGTCTATTAAACAGGATAGTGATGAGATTATAAATTCAAATGGCTCATGTTTATGAAAACAGTAAAGCACTATATAATGTTAGTCACTCCTATTGCCACTTTTCTGGTAATTTTTGCTATGAGATAGGCCTTTAATGTAAAAAAATTATAACAGAAAATATGCATTCTCATGAATCAGCTATGTTAAGCAGTTTTTGATGGGAGCAATGATCAAATATGAAGATAGATAAAATATCTTTTAAGTAAGAATAACAAAGATTTTTATTATGAAAATTAGAAAAAATAAGATAAATAGGCAACTTACGATATTTGAAAAACTAAGGTCAAGTTTCCATATGGCTCCATTGGCATCCTGAAAAATTAAATGCCTAATAATATTTTGTTTTATCATTTTGAACTTATATCAAATTAAAGTAATTTCTTCCTATGATTTAAAGTAAGGGCAAACAATAATACCAAAAGCTTACTTGTATTTTAAAGTGCAATTGATGAAAGCAACTTCTGTATATCTTAGAACACAACCACACAATAAGTGAAGCAATCTTGTTATACTTATAGTTAAAAATAATAAAAATGTTCCTAATATGGTTTTTTGTGTATAAAATATAGGTTAATTAAAAACTTAGGAAGTCTTCATTCAGGCATCAATAGTAGTCTTAATAATAAAATGGACTTACAGTAATGATAACTTATTATTTTAGTGCCCTCCCCATGTATAAAATGATATTATATTATTTTCGTTTTGTGTAACCTTAAAAGAGCAAGAAAAGAAGAATGCAACTCACTTGAGCCAACCAAAAGTTATGTCCAGTTTCATTCATTTTTATCATAGAGAAGAGTTTGACATTCTTGTCTACTTGAAGTTCATTAATGGGCTCAATCTCTAGCAATCCAGACTCATCTATAGCATCAGCAGTGTCTATGGTCTCAAAATCCCAAATCTTATAAAATTAATAAGAAAATATTTTAATCATACAGCAGTTTCTGAATTTATATTTTCTAAGCCAGAAAAGAAATACAAAGCAATTCCGTTATATTTACAGAGATTTGTGACAAATACAGCTATGAATAAGAATTCTAATTTGCCCAAAGTAATCTCTATTTCAAGGTCTTTCTGCACATAGAGTGGCCATAGGAGTAAAAGGTTTGCTTGTTCAATAAGGCGTCATAATAAGCCTTGTTTTATATATATTAGTAAGCCCCTGGAAAGGGGGAAATAGACCTTCTTGCTTAACAATTCAAGCACTATCTTAATTATAAGCAGAGAAAGTATAGATGATGTCTTCATTAGAAAATGTTTCTCTTATCAATTTAAACTGTTCTATTCAATTAAGGATTGTTGTTTTTGGGATAGGAGGCCTGAATGCTACAGGAAGATGAGGGAACACACACATTTCCACCTCACATGACAGAAAGACCCAGATGGACCTTCCTCTGTGACGTGCCAAAGCCCACTCTAGATGGTTCTGCTGACACACCCTGCCATGTTGTCCTAGACTCAATAACTCGGACTCTGGGAAAGTAATTTCAGGGAGGATTGGTGTTGTCCCATAGATTAGCCTTGTGGACAAGAGGCCCAGGTCCCAGGGCCCAACTAACACCTGGTGGTTGGGATAAGTTTTTCCTAAAGGGTAAGAGGTGGAGATTTACAATGTAAAGAACTGTAGAGATGAGAGTGGACTGTGAAAAGGAAAGTAAGCTTAGAAATCAGCAATGTCGGTGAAGGGGTCCTCTGTGAAATATTTAACTTCTCTTGAGGATTTCCTCCACTGGTATTTTGACATTTTGGGGTAACATATCTTTGGAATGATTGCGAATATATTGTATTATATAATAAAGGACACAAAAGATTCTCAGAAAATGGCTAAACTCTAACAAGATTAAATTTAATTTGGCAATTGTAAAAGAAAAATTATACTTAGGTTCAAAAAGCCAATGGTAAGAGGGCAGACTGTGGGAGAGATATGGCCTAAACAGTGTATTAGATATATTAAGCTCAACTAGTGTCAGCTTAATGGGCTCATTGAGAATGACCAGGATATTAAAAAACATACAGTCCTTTTTCTGATAATACTTTTTATTTTTCTGATAATACTTCTTAAAGATTACCCAGAAAACACTACCACTTACAAAAGGCCCCAGAAGAAATACTCCAAGGGGACCACATGACAAATCAGCAGGTTCCAGATTTGCTAGCAATAGCAGGGTACACATGTAGAGGTGTGGCCATAACAAGGGAGACTTAGATGCTGAAGCACCATTCCAGCTTAGCTAACGCTATGGGCAGAAGAATGTCCACAGGTGAGGACAAGTGAGTTTACTCATGTAAGGTGCAACGAGGGAGGACTGTCCATAGGCAAACCCTCCCAGCTCGCCTTTGAGTATATTTCTGATCAGTAGCCCCAGTAAAAATAACTAAAAAAATGTTTAGTATTTTTGTTCCTAGAAAATGACCTATTCATATAAGGCATTTTGGAATGACGTCTGTGAGCACTGTTTATATTGTGCTAAATGGGCTTTCTTTTGAAACTACTATTTCAACAGCAGAATATAAATAACAAATGGTCCCCCTCAGAAATTTTCAATGCTGAGATACTATAAATTAAGTTTGACTAGAATTCAAATATTTACAAGAGAAGCATTATTTAAAATGAGTCAGCTCTAGGACTAAATGACCACTGATCTCCTTCATAAAATAAACTTTGTGAGAAATAAAAATCTGATAGAACCAATTAGATGATTCTGCAAGGCTTAGATGTGGGTGCTACTGTCTAAGTGTCAAGAAAACTTACCCTGATGCATCCATCTGACCCAACAGTGATAACTTCACCCTCATCCAGCATTATCTGGTTGATGGGGCCCTGATGACAACTTATATTTCCAGCTCGACAGAGCTCAACTTTGATGAGGCCAGCTTCCCAAACCAGCAAGTTGCCCCATTCTGACCCTGAAAGAACCTGGCAGGTGTGCAGAAAGGAAGGAATGTGCATTAAAACACAAATATGTATATCTATGCCTCAAATAGCAGGTGAGAATTATTTTTTAAAGATTATTTACTTGACTATGAAAGTAAAACATGTTAAAAACAGAGAAATAAATATAGAAATGAAAACTCACTAGCACAGAAACAACTACTAATCACATTTTTGATATATTTCCTCCTAGTGTTACACACTGTTGCCATTATTGTAACTAGGCTGCATGTCGCTAATAATTTTTCAAACATATCCATTATATTTCTTTATATATCTATTAAGGACATAATCCAAGAATGGAATCACTGGGTCAAAAATTAGAGGTATGTTTAAAATTCTTATAGATGAGATTCTACTTTGTAAGTGTGATAATATGAACTGTTATGTTTGACAAACTGTGAAACCATTATTGAACTCAGAGATTATAGCATAACAATATCAATTTCGAACAAGGATACTCATCTAGAACCACCTCCTGAATTAATCCATTTAATCCAGCACTTCCCAAAGTACATAGCAACAAAAACCAGTTCTTAGGCTGTTTAACAAGTGTTACCTAGTAGGTAATACTAATGGGGTACTGACTCTGTGCCAAGCATTGCTGGAGCACTTTGCATGCATTAAGCTATTTAATTCTAAAAACCATATAAACTTTGCATGCATTAAGTTATTTAATTCTAAAAACGATATAAAATAAAGTGCCCAACCTGCACAACCGGACACCATGTACGGTTGTGCAGGTTGGGCACTTTATTTTCCCAGAAGAGAGTTTTTCTCTTCGCACAAAGGAACCATATGGGCCAGTGGAAGCCCCTACTGTTTTCATGCCCATTTTACAAAGGAAAAAAAAAATGAAGCACAGAACAGTTACTTTCTTGCCCAAAATTACCCAGAGGAGTCAGGATTCTAAAGCAGGCACTGTGGCTCAAAAGCTCCTGTTCTGACTACCACTGCCGCAGACGGCAGATGCTAGGGTAAACAACGTCAAACAAATGTCTTTTCTCTAGGACTCTTGGACACTGGAACACAAAATTATTCATTGAGCATCAAGAAGATTTTCTCAATATGAAGGAATTAGACCAGGGAAGTCTTATTTTCATAGAGCTTCTGTTTCGACTAATGTTCCATGAAATGCCCTATGGGACACCAATCTAGTTCTTGCCAGCCTGCTCTAGAAGTCTGCATCCCCACCTCCCTCTCACTTAAAGTAACTTAGGACCCTAGTCTTTTCTACCTCTTTGTCTACCTATTTTTATCTATTCTACCTATTTTACTTATTATTAAGCTCCAGATAACTTGTAGTGGAGTCTTTATATTTGGTTTCTCCTGTCCAGTGACTAAAACTACCAAAAGTCACCAAAGCCTATAAGGCATTCCTTTCTGAAATGTCATTCATGTCTAGCTTTCCTCTTCATCCAGAGAAAAGTCTAGGCCTTTATTGCCTCTTCTTAGAATAAAGCAAAATGTTCCTTCTTAGCTCATTTCCTTGACTCCAGGTTTCCCTTTTAATTTGCTTGGCATTTCGTGGCCAAATTTATTGATAACTTCTCTTATTTACAATTCTACACTCCTGATATATACTAGTTCTGCCTGGCTGTTATACTCTTTGTACACTAGGACCAACCATACTTCTCAATCTTATTTCCTACCATGAATGCTTTATTCTAATTAGCCCTCTAAATACTTGATATTAATTTCTAATGCTAAACATTTCCTTTCATAGCTCTCTTATTTAAAAAGCTTCTTTTCTCCCCTACACCCTCACAAACTCTACTGAACCTTTTAAAGATATATCTCTTATCATGTCTTTAATGAGGGTTGTATTAGCTTTATCTTAGCTTAGTTCTTACAGTATTCGAAATTTGAAGGTGGAATGATTTACAATCATCCTATAGGTTTGGATATATTATAGGTTAGCCAGAATTCAAAGCTTATGTCCTCCTTTCTGTCATGAATTCAAATTGAGAATATCCCAGGAGGTGGAAGACTGGACCATTTGGTTCCTTAGAATAATATTTGTATGCTGGCCTTTACTTATGATTGAGATGGTCACAAATAACATTATGCAACTCATCCCAATAGGAAACCGAATACAATATTAATGGAGAACTGATTCTATAGTCAGTGTCTATAAATTTTGTAAGAGGAATAGAGGGAGTAAACTAACAATATTAAAGAAGAAACCAACAGATTTAAGTTACAGGTTTGAGTTGTTGTTGTAAAGTGGCTCGATCTTGCTGAACAATAATCTGACAAGAAAAACAAAAGCCACAAGACAGAATATAACCTTGAGCCTAGAAGTCTTCTTGAAGCATCACAGTACAGAAAACAAGGGGGAAAAACAAACATTACAGACATCGTAACTCCGTGACATACTAAAAATGACAAGTATGTCACTATGTTAATATAAGAAAATGCTTGTATACTTTATATGTGTGTATAATATTTAGTAAAAAATAACACAAAATGATAATGTACATGTGGGTTATAACAATTCATAGAAATATATTAATTCAAATCGATTATTTGAAAAGGCAAAATTAAATGTCCATTATAGTCACAGTTATAGTATCTCTTATTGCTAAGATTGACAGTGCTTTTTAGAATGTATAATGTGCTTTCATATGTGTATGTCACTTGAAAACAATTTTATTATTATAGAATAGTGGCTGTATTCACCTTCCCATCCGGGAGCTCCATATAACCTTCTATATCAGTAGTAGCTGTTTTGCCAAACCGACCTAGTGAACCCTGAAGCTTGAGACCAGTGAATGTTAGAACCATTTCCCAGAATCTGCAAAACACAAGAGTGAATGTACCTCAATGACTTTTTAAATTTTAATATGACTCAAGCATTTACATATTTCAGTCGCATATATTTCATTTAGTCATCTACCTGATTTATATGTATAAAGTATCTACTCCCTTTCAGGCAAAGTTCTGGGTAATATGAATTCAGCATTGAGCAGAATGTATTTTAGAGCTGTGCTGTCGTAAGCAGGAGCCATTAGCCGAGTTGGACTATATTAATTTAAATTAATTAACTAAAATTTTAAAACCAGAGTTTCAGTGAAGCCAGTCAGTTTCAGGTGCTCAATAGCCACATGTAGATTGGACTGCACAGAACATTTCCACCCTGGCAGAAAGTTCTACTGCATAATAATGTTAAGAGGATGTAAAAGTTTTCCCAAAAACTCCAGTTTACTTGTTGTGTAACTTTAAGTGATTTTTCTCGATCACACTGTACCTTCATTTTCTCACATGTAAAATGGGAACACTAGTAGCACCCATCTCATAAAAACCATTGAAAAACTCTTCGAGCAGTGCCTACCTAGCACATAAAAGCAATCAAATGATGTTAGCTATTACTAACACTTTCTTATTAATAGTCTAAACGAATGTACAGTCAGAATGATGAAAACCATGTAGAAAAAGAATCTGGCCTGAATATAGATAATAAAAGGTATTGACATGACAGTAATATGAAGTCAAAAGCCTAGATGACCAACATCCTTCTCTGAGACTACAGTAAGTCTCCTGATCCTTTGTTTCCATATACTATGTATTTCTTTTACAGCTCTTCACACATGAAATTGTTCAATGTTTCTCTTTCCCCAAAGATATAGTGCACAGAAAATATGCACTTTACTAAATGATGGGAAAATGTAAGAAAATGGAAATTTTTAGCCTATAGCTAGCAGAGAGTTACTTGAGCATTCCTCCAACATTGCATTTACAAACCTGTTCAATTATTCTATATTTCTAATGAATGAATAAGATGAGGTTTCATTGAAAAGAGAAATTTAGGGTAGATACAATCATCTTTCATAAAGAGACTCTGGAATCAAGTTCTGGGCAGCTTGAGGGTGGAGGTAGAAGCTTGTTAATAAATGCATGAGACAGGATGGAACAAAAATAAGGACAAAATCATTCCATCCTGGACATCAACCAGGGTATGATATAAGAAAAAAGTTATGGAATTTAGAGCCAAAGCCTTGATATCAAGAGGCAGCTCCGCTACCATTCAGTATTAAGGGATCTGTGTCAGGAATGATTCTGTGGTAATTATTTTAAAAAGAGTTCAGAAATGTCAAAATGCCTTATCCATCATACAATATTGCTATGGACAACAAATTTAATAGTGAATTTGAAAGCTCAATATAAATGTGGAAACACGATGCCAATGTTAAAAAGACATACAAACTCTTTTAGGAGGTGAAGCCTCCAGAAGGCAGCAGGCTAAATGCAAAAGTCCTTCTATCTGTGCGGTCTGCAGTAATAAATCCCCATATCAAATTAGAAGAGCTACACTACCAGCTAACTTTAAAAAGAATAATTTAAAACCTATCCTACTGTTAACATCAGCAAAAAAGGCTCCAGCTGGTCCGTCCTCTTAGACAATACCCTTAGGATAACCTACTAGCACCTGTATCAGTTAAACAACCTACTTGATGTGGCCTGATCCCGACGTAGTAAGCTGCTCATCATTGTCAGGATTGAAAGTAACCTTAAAAACCTCCTGGGAAAAAGCTTTGGTCCTCAGTATAGGCTGTTCTTCTTTCCAATTCCAGATGGTCAGTGTGTGATCAGGGTTGCCACCAATAGAGGCCAGCAATGTCCCATCGTAGTTGAAGTCCACATAAGCATAGGCCAGGTCAGTCCCATCTGAAAGGATGAACAGAAAGCAACATTTATTTCATTTTCAAAAGTGTTTTTAAAGAAAAGAAAACAGGAGTAAGAGAGAATGTGCTCCCTTGATGTTGTGAATCGATGGAAGACTTCCAAGAATCTTCTAAAGAAATAATTCTAAAATCATTCATCACCCTTGGCTTTAGAAAGCACTGCATGATATGAGGTGGGAGGGTGCATGAATCTTAATCATATTTTGCATAAGAAAAACACATTGAAATTATATTCCATTTTATGCAGTGGGGGAGGAGGCACAAAAGAATTTAACAAAAAGAAATCAATCTAAATTTAAAAATTACCACTGGAAAAAAAATCACAAAATAAAAATTGATGACTTCAGGTTTCTGGCTACACATGTAAGGAGCTCGTCCTAACAACATGACCCTATCCTAACACCAGGTTAAAAGTTGAACAGACTGAAAAATTACCTCTTCTTGGATACATAAAAGAGGACACAGGGCAAATGGCTACTCCCAAAACTGGAGAGACCTACTGGCAAATGCAAGGATATGCAACTTAGCGGAGCAGAGACTCAAGGACAGGAACAGCTGAAACCGAGGAGAAAGCCAGTACTGGGAGCAGTAAAACTTGAACTGTAACTGATGATTTGCTGAAGGGTCAGTGTGAGCAAGTCTGAGAGTTAAAAACCTCCAGGGGGACCCCCTAATAAGGTGGTCCCCATAATAAGGTGGTCCCAATAATATTGTGAGATTTACCTCCAAGAGCTTGACCAGGTTCCTATAGCAAGTATCTAGAAAAATCCGCTTGGGCTTCCATCAGGGGGAGGGGGAAAGGAGCAGTTCAGAATGTGGCAGAACACCCTGTTCTTCTTCATAAGCCCTGCCCTCAGGAAAAACTGATTAACCAGAGCCTAAACTGTGAGGTAGTATGGAAATGTAACTGACCTGAGGAAAGAAATACAGGCATATTCATTTCACTGAGCTTTGCTTAATGCACTTCACAGATGTCGTGCTTTTTACAAATTGAAAATAAGCCCTCCGCCAACAAAAAGATTACAACTCACTTTATTGCAGCGATTGAAACCAAACCCACAATATCTCCAGGGTATGCCTGTATCCAACTCCAGCCCACTCAAGCCATCCTGTCCCACCCAAAGAAAGAGAAAAATACTGAAAAACATTTTTGAAGTTCACAGTCCAGAAGCACAGGTTCAATAAAAAGTTGAGACCTAATCACAAGACTATAAAACACTTCCCCTCCTCCCACTCCTTACCTCCACATTACTAAAGTCCTATCTACAGTTCCTTTTACCCAGTACATCAGGTTTGGCTATCAAAAAAAAATTATACAGCATACCAAAAGGCAAAAAACACAATTTGAAGAAACAGAGCAAGCATCAGATCCAGACATACTAGAGATATTGGAATTATCAGATTGAGAATTTTAAACAACTATGATTAATATGCTAAGGGCTCTAATAGAGAAAGTAGAGAACATGCAAGAATTAATAGGCAATGTAAGCAGACAGATGGAAATCCTAAAATAGAACCAAAAAAAAAATGATGCTAGACACACACACACACACACAGAAATGAAGAATGTCTTTGATGGGCTCATTAGTAGACTGGACACAGCTGAAGAAAGAATTCTCTGAACTGGATGGTATCTTCACAGAAACCTCTAAAACTGAAAAGCAAAGAGAACAAAGTCTGATAAAAACAGAGCAGAATATCCAAGGCCTATGGAATAACCACAAAAGGTATAACAAATGTGTAATGGGGATACCAGAAGGAGAGGAAAGAAAGGAACAGAGACATATTTGAAAAATAACAACTAAGAATTTCATCCAAATTAACATCTGACACCAAAGCACAGATTCAGGAAGCTCAGAGAACAGTAATCAGAATAAATGCTCCCAAAACTACAGAAAATGAAAGATGATAAAAAAAATAATAATCTTGAAAGAAGACACAGGGAGAAAAAACACTTTACCCACAGAACAAAGGTAAGAATTAATCCAACTTTCCTCAGAAACCTTGCAAGCAAGAAGAGTAGAGGGAAGGGATTAAGATGTACAAATTGCCAGTTATAAAAACAGTAATGGAGATGTAAGTACAGTGTAGGGAATACGGTCGATAATATTGTAATACCTGTGTATGGTATCAGATGGGTACTAGACTTTGTAAGGTATTTAAATGTCTAACTGCTATGTTGTAGACCTGAAACTAATATAATATGGTATGCTGGGCTTCTAGTCAAAATAGCAGAGTAGGTAAATGCTGTGCTTGCCTCCTCTCACAACCACATCAAAATTACAACTCAACTACAGAATAGCCGTCATTGGAGTCCCTGAAGTCTAGCTGAACAGAAGTCCTACAACTGGGGACACACAGAAGAGGCCACCTCAAGATTAGTAGGAGGGGCAGAGATATGAAACAGGCTAGTCTCACACCCACGTGTGGCAGTTGAGAATCAGGAGAAATATCTCAGCTGCAGAGGTCCCCACTGGAAGAGCGAGGGGTCTCGGCCCCACAGCAGACTCCCCAGCCCAGAGCTCCAGTGCTAGGAAGAGAAGTCCCCATAACTTCTGGTTGTGAAAACCAGTGGAGATTGTGGCTGAGCGAGACGAAGGGCTGTGGGACTCACAGACTTCCTCTTAAAGGGCCCACTTGCAAACTTACTCAGTGACAAACTCAATCACTCTGAGCTCCAGCTCTGGGGCAGCAGCTGAAAAAGCACCAGGGACATACTGGGAGGAACTGAGTTGTCTGGCTTCAGGGCAAGGGCTAGAGAGGTGGCTTTCTCCCAGACAGAAGTGCTGGCAGAGAGCATTGTTCCTTTGTTGAGCACCCCCAGCCCAGCTTGCAGACCCAGGCAGCCGCCATATCTGAGTCTCCATCAATATAGCTAACACTGGTCGCCCCACACTGGTGATTCCCTGAGACCCCACTCCACCCAACATGCAGGCCCACCCAAGCCAATTCTAGTTGATTTTCTATACACATGACCTGTCTTGGCTCATGCTGCAGACTTTCCCAAAATTTCTCAAAGGTTCACAAAACCTAAACAGCAGCGACTGGCGTTGGTGTGCCCCGTACCTCTTGGTGAGCAGCCCCAAGCCAAGCACTAGTGGTATCCAGCCTTGGTTTGTGGCTTGGCCTCTCAAGGCACTTCCAAGCCCAGTGTGGAGAGCAACTGTCTGCAGATTGCTTGGTGGCTCATGCCAGGTGGCCTCCAGGCAGGGGGTAGGGGAGATAGTTGAAGAAGAGAGGGAATTAAGAGATACAAATTGGTAGTTACAAAATAGGCATGGGGATGTAGAGTACAGCATGGGGAATATAGTCAGTAGTATTGTAATAATTATGTATAGTGTCAGATGGGTACTGGATTTATCATGTGATCACTTCATAAGTTATATAAATGTCTAATCACTGTGTTGTACACCTGAAACTAATATAATACTGTATGTCAACTATAATTGAAAAATAAAATCTAAAATTTTTAAAATAAGTTGAAAAATATATCATATGTCAAATGTAATCAAACAATTAAAATTTTTTTCTTTTTTTTTTTTAAAGAAGAGACTGGAGTGAAATATTTAAACTGTTGAGACAAGAAAAATGCCAACCTAGAATTCTGTATCCAGTGAAATTATCCTTCAAAAGTGACAAATAAAAACTTAGATGAACATAGAGTAAATTCATTTCCAGTAGACAAGCCTTGTAAGAAATGTTAAAAGAAGTTGTTTAGAGAGAAAAAATAATAATTTAGGCAAGAAACTCATCTACACAAAGAAAGGAAGAGCATCAAAGAAGGAATAAGTGAAAGTAAAATAAAACTTTTATTTTTTAATTTTAATATAACAGATAACAGTTTGTTCAAAATAATAATAGCAACAATGTATTTGCTTATGTATATATGTAAGCTTATATATGTGAAATGAATGTAAGATTGCATATAAGTGAAATAAATGACAGCAATGACACGAGGGACTAAAGAGAGGAATTATGATTATTTTGTTATTATAAGGTATTCACACTAACTGCAGTGGTATACAATTATTTGAAAGTGGATGTGGATTAGTTATATATTACAATCTCTAGGGCAGCCATGAAAGAAAGGTAAAGAAGAATAGCATATGCTAAGAAAGGAGAGAAATTGAATCACATAAAATGCTCACAAAAGGCAGAAAAAGAGTGGAAGACAAAAATAGGAACAAAGAACAAAGACAACAAATACAAAATAGTAACAGTATTATAAATATGAATCCACTGTCTTCAGTAATCACTTTGGATGTCAGTGGTCTAAATGGACCAATTAAAAGACAGGGTTATAGCAGATCAAACCACAAGACCAAACTATATGTTAAATATAAAGACCATGTAGATTAAAAGTAAATAGATAGAGAAAAATATACCACACTAACACCAATCAAAAGAAAGTAGGAGTAGCTATATTAATTTCAGACAGATTAGACTTTAAAGGAGAAAAAATTATCAGGGATATGATGGACACTACATAATGATAAAGAGGTCAGTTCTCCAAAAAGACATAATAGTTCTTAACATGTATGCCCCTAACAACAGAGCACCAAACTTACTTGAGGCAAAAACAGATAGACAAAAACTGCAAGAAAAAATGGATGAATCTACTATTTGGAGACTTCAACACCCCTCTCTCAGAAATGGGTAGATCTAACAGGCCCGCTCTCCGACCTTCAGATCTGCCAGCGCCAACAATTGCATAAGCCGATTCCTTTAAGTAAAACCTGTTCTATCTACTACCAGTTCTGATTCTATGAAGGACCCTGACTGATACAATAATGCTACGTTTCCCAGAATGTTGTTAACCTTGCACATGGGTATTTTAAAGATTCTGCTGAACTCACCTCGAAGGATTCTATAGGGCTTCAGAGAAGGATATTCATAGATGATAATATTGGGGAGACTCCTTTTTCAGCTACTGTGAAGTAAGTTTTCTCAGGGTGAACCTACAAAAAATAAAATCTCACTAAAATAATAAAACAAAAATTTTCACACAGTCCTATTAATACAGTATTTAACAACTGTTATTTTATAATTAGTTTATTAGGGCCCACTCCAATAGAAAACTCAAAAATGGGCATCTTAGAAATGATGATGATTTAAAATGAAAACTAGAAAAATACTCATTTTAAGTTTTACTCTCATTAATAGTCATATCTAACTCAAAAAAATTTTTTAATTACCATTAGAAGAGCTAGAATAGTGATTCTCAATCTTTAGCATGCACCAGAATCACAGATTGAAAGCCCTCCCACTGGGGTTTCTGATTCAGTATATAATGGAAATTTCGAAAACTATTATTGGCCATCAAGTGATAGAAAAATAAGTGATAGCTAGATATTGCTCAGTTCTCTAAAGACGGTGCAGACCTCAGGGCTCACGATACCTTGAGATGGACCCTGACTGACTTTCCTCCACAGAGCACAAGACCATCACACTGGGGCCGTGAATATTTGCAAGAAGCTAGTACCACGGTATTACGTATTTGTATACAACTAGTTTTTGGTTTTTTCTTTTTAACGTTGTTTTTGTCTCTTTAGATGGGTTTTAAACTCTTTGAATTCACAGAGGTCATGAACCCTTCTTCATTTAAATCCCTACATGTTCTGAGTAGTGTTGGACACTGAGTTTTATATAATAAATTCTTGCTGAATTCATTAAGTGGTCTTATCACAACCTCCCTGAGGACAGAAACTTATCTTGTACACATGCTATATAGACTGATAATCAAGTAAAGAACAAACATGAGAATGTCTTTTACTCTTCCTGTTTCCATAGCCAATAAGATCTATTTGTGAACTTCAGGTATTCCTCACCTTCATTCCCATTGCCCTATTCTTGCTTCACTCCTCAGATCAAGAACCCTCAGAACCTCCTCATTCACTTTTACTTTTAATCTAAGTGCCCTATCAGGTTCCAGGTAATCTAATCAAAAGTAGGTCTACCACTCCCTGATAACTTAGACCAGTCTCTCTGCTGGAGCCACATCGGCCTTTCTGCTGGAAGCCCTCTGCCTCAGCAGGGTATTATGAAGTGGGCCCTGTACCTTCTAGTTCTGTCTGGCCTGCTCACCCTTGGCAGATATGTCTCTTCTAGAAACCCTCTTGAGCATCTCATATAGAACTGCTGCTTATGTGAGCCCCAAACCCTGTATGTTTTTTCTCCTTTCCCACAAATCATAATCTGAACAGATGCCCCTCTCAAGACACCACAGACACCTAGAAGTACCCCCTCAGTCTGTTTATTACTGGTGACAGTAGATCTAGAGGACACCTACTTTTAAAGAGCACAGAGTGGAAAAACAGCCAAAGGAAAAAGCTCAGTCATAGGCCAACTGCTTTGGAGAGGTCAGATAAAATATAGTTTGAAAGGTATTCTTCAGATCTGGCCACCAGAGGTCTATTGGTCTCCTCAGTAAAGGCAATTTTAGTGAAGTAATGGAAACAAGACAGTAGAAGCTTGGCTTTGAAGAAAAGATCAAAATTCGATGGATAAAGAGAATGCATGGTAAGAGAGGGACCTTTTAAAATGAGAACAAATTGATTTACAATGTTTTTATGCTGAGGATGGAAAGCCTAAGGAAGTGGAGGCTGAAGATACAAGAAAGAGGATGACTGATGGAGGCAGACGGCTGAGCAGGATGAAGAGGCAGCCTCCAAATTATACACAGCCCTTTCGTCATATGTTTGAAACTACTGAATGTACATCTATACTTCATCTCCAAATGTTCAATTATATACTTACATTTTATTTGGCATTTAACTCTAACTATTATTTGAATTATCATTTGTGTTATTCATATCGCTATTTTTGCAAAACAGCAAACATAGCATTCAGTGTGAAAAACCTGCATGTCTATGGAGAAGTCACTTCACTTCCGTAAGTCCCAGTTTCTTTATCTGCAAATGGGATGATAATATTACTAATATAATATTGTAATATTGCACAGGATAATGTCAGTGAATATTGTGTTTGTACCCACTGAACTGAGAGTGCCTTAGAATAAAGACTGCCGTGCATCTCAAGTGATTCCATAATACCATGTATGGGATTGATACCTACTAGGCTGGTCCACAGAACAAACAATCAAAAATAGATAGATTTTATTCTAAGTGACTAAGGACATACCCCAATAACGCCAATTCCTTTACCACTGCTACTTCGCAGGTAGAACTGTTCCTTAGTTTTCAAATTCAAAAGGATCAGCTGGTTCCCAGCTATGTACACCATTGTATTGCTGTCCAGAAGTTGCAGGTTGGCCCGCCTTGTACAGTCATAACCAAAAGAATGTCTGCGAAAAAATTGCTAAGGAAATAAAGTGGAACAGCATAACCATCCTAGAGACGGAAAAAGCAACATGAAATAAACATATTTTTAAAATCCACACTCAGGTAAAGATTCAAGGTTGAAGCAATTAAACTTTACTCTGAAACTCAAAATTTTTTATGTATTAGTAGTGTAATTTTGTTCTTATATTAGGTCAAAAATCCTCATACTATGAATTTAGTTAGCATTTTAAATTTCTTAAGAAAAAAAATCACACGGGGAAGCTTGTTAAAGTACATAAGCCCAAGCCCCTCTGCACATGAAAACAGGTCCAGCAAGGTATCAGGGTATGTGTATTTCAGGAAAAGCTTCTGGTAACTCTGACATACCACTCCATTTGAAAAAATATACTAGAAGAAAGCTAAAAGCATAACTTTTGTCAATAACTTGTTCAAAGGCAAAAAAAAAAAAAAATGCTCCCCAAAAAGAGAACTCCAAGTCACAAGAATCAGGGTGAACTGGTTTTAGTTACACCGGATATTGAAACAGAGTTAGAAGCTATAAAACAACATGTTCTATTTCCAACTAAAAAAGCAAAATTGAATCAGGAAGTACACCATCCTACCTCTGTAAGTGCACCTTTCATAAGAGGCCAGTCAACAGTGAGGGCTAGGCAATATGGTTGTAACCACTGCCCATCTGAAATCAGGCATACTAAATTGCTAGCCAAGGGCCTTAATGAAAATTGTCTCCTAACTATCCATGCCTTATAAATCTAACACTATAAAGAAATGGCGAACACTAAACCTTGTCAATCATCCCAACCCTTACATTTCTTCACAGACTCTTATGCTCCAGACCAATTATAGCTTGCTTTTGTACCCCACTTCCTCAGGGTTGTCTTCTTGAATAACTCATCTGATAAATAATGTGAATGTACTAATGCCTGAAAATGGCCACATAGTGTTTCAAGAAGGGAAAATAATGATTTTAACTTGATAGGCATGAAAAAAAGAGATGCCAGGCTGGTAGAGGAAGTAAATGGGGATAAAACATCATTTCTCTTTATATAGAACTTGATGTTGAACAAAAGCTTAGTTTAAATTAAGATCATGCATTTCTATCTCACCTTCTCTAAGGGCCAAGTTTCTTAGTATTACCTAAGACAGGGTTTGGCAAACCTTTTCTACAAGGGGCCAGGTAGTAAATAGGTTTTGTGTGCCAGATGAGCTCTATTATAACTAATTCTGCCCTTGTGTGATGGCAGCCATGTTAATAAATAAGCATGGCTGTGTTCTAACAAAACTTTATTTAGGAAAACAGGCAAGGGGCCAGATTCAGTCCACAGACTATAGTTTGCCAACTCCTGACCTAAGAAGCTGTAATCCCAAAATTATACATCTGTAACTGGAGTGGATACACCAGTGTGAGAAGATCCAGTGGTATGTTCGAATCTGGAGTCACAAAGGGCATCGAAACCAACTCCTTATAATCGTAGAAGAAGCTCTGTGATATTTTCTTCTTAACTTCCTTTTCTACCTCTTCTTCAGCTGGATGAGGGGTTCCGTATACTGAGATTCTAAAAAGTTAAAATATTTTAACTAAGAAGAGTGTCTAGTGAGTCCAAAAATTGTATTTCACAAAGACAGAAGGAATGTACCCAGCCCAAAATACCCTAGCAGTATGTACCACTACTAAACCCATACAATAGGCTGCCACCCGCCAGTAAGCATGGAGGAAGAGCCAACATACCTGTGTTCATCGGTGTGAATGCTGAGCTTGGGTCATGGTTTCAGTAGTCTCACAGGGCAACTCTCACTCAGTTCCAAGGGAGAGTTATTTTCACTAATCTGGAGCAGAGCACTCCTGAGACCATCCCACTCTCCAGAAAACAGAACAGGAGAGTTCTGTTTGTGAGCCTCAGAAATGGAGAATACAACTCCAGAGCTCTTAAACTGCTATACAGAATATATTCTATGCTTTCCCTTTTATCACCTCCGCACGGTCTCCCGATTTGTCTTTCTATGGAACAACTGTTCAATTTGGGCAACTTATTTTTAAAACAGTGACAATTACTGGTAGAAAATCAGTAATACTTACTTTCAGTGCTTCCCACATAATAATCTTGAATTGAACTTGAACTTCCTTCTAAATGTTCCACAGATGAATCATCTTCAAGATCTCCATACAATTCGTCCTCTTCAGTAAATGTTTCATTTGTGGTATCTTCTAAGATGTTATCATCTTCTTTTATAGAAGCTATTAAAATAATTTGTTTTAATAATTTCTAAATTTTGAATTAAGCATTTTCTTATTTCCAAAGTAGCTACTACTTTCAATTTATTTGTGCTCTAAACTGAATTTCAATACTCGAAATGTCCTAGAAAAATCATTTGGTTACTCATAACTTTACCCCCCAAAAAAGTTTTCCCATGTGGTTAATCTCCATTTTCACTTTATTTCCACTCTATTTCCTATCACTTTATACTTTACAAGAAAGTAAAAGATAAAGAATAAAAAGATTGATTAGTATGCTGCTATCATTTCTTCTGTTCAATTTTACCAACATTTATTAATATATAGTTGTTTCAGAAATTATAATATATGTCCTTGACTTTTCACAGTTTTCTTAGTTAATATTATAATAATACATGTCTTTTATCATTTAATAGAATAATTAGTCAATAACTCAGTAAAGACATAGATGTTCTGAACAACATTATAAAACATAACAACTTGATATTTATAAAACACTATAACTGTCAATATAAGGTACACATTCACGTACATATGGGCCATTTACCAAGGTAGATCACTTGCTGAAATATATGATAAGTTTCAATAAATTGAAAAGGATTGAAATAACACAGAATATGTGTATTCTTTGATCACAACAGAAGTATATTAAAAATAAATTATAATAAAATATCTAGAAAACCTACAAATATTCAGAAATTAAATGACACACTTAAAATAATATATAGGTCAAAGAAAATTAGAAAATACTTCAAACTAAATAATAATTATTTTAAAACATATCAAAATGTGTGAGATACAGCTAAGGCAAAGCCTAGAGAGAAATTTGTAGCTTTTACTACACATATAAGAAAAGTAGAAAAGTCCAAAATTAATGACTTAAAGTTCTACTTTAAGAAACTAGAAAAAGAAAAATAATAATAGAAATAATTTTTAAAAGAGGGCACAAATCAGTGAAATAAAAAGCCAACAAAAAATAGAGAAAATTACCAAAGCCAAAATCATATTCCATGAAAAGAACAACAAGATGCATAAACTCCTAGGTAGACCAATCAAGAAATAAAAGAGGGACAATACAAATCTTTAATATCAGGAATAAAAATAAATCCTACAGAGTTATACCAACAAATTTTTAGAATAAATGTACTAATTCTGTGAAAGAGACAAACTTACCAAACTTCCAAAAAAAAAGAAATGGACAACCCTCTATTTATTTCAAAAATTGAATTCATAGTTAAATTTTTTTCCATTAAGAAAATAATAGGCCCAGATACCTCACTAATGAATCCCACCAAATATTTAAGGAAGAAATAATACCAATTCACAAAATCTTTCTGAAAATAGAAGAAAACAAAATACTTCCCAATTAATGATATGAGATCAGCATTAATTTAGTCCTTTGATAAGAATTAGCAATTGATGCCTTAGTAACTAACAGTCCTTCACCTTGTGAGAAATGCTGGATGATTAACTAGAACATTTGTCCAGAATTTCTTAATAGGAGTCAGTTATAACAGAAACTCTTTATTGAGTAAGGCAAGAGTCCACTTTAATCTTGCAGCTTAGGTGGAAAACCAGGAGGTAGGTTCACTCCCCATGAATCCTAAAGGCTAAGAAGAAGTTGCTCAGGTATTTTACCAAAACTGAGAACAAGGCAAGGTATCCAGAAAAGGAGAAAAAAGAAAAAGCAGCTACCAGGTATGTGGCTGAATCAGGACAGAGACCTCTTTTCACAGCACCACGGTAGAGATTTCAGAGTGCCAGCAAAGTACTTCACATTTTTCATTTGTGATCCTAAAACTCATGATGTGTGAACTAATTTATGAGCTGAGCACAGGGCTAGGCTGCACTTGATAAGGCCTGCCCCAAGAGAGCTGACACAAGAAAGGAAGATGTTGAGGCAATGCTAGACAAAGGATCATTATCGTTCAACCCATCCATCCAGGAAAATGCTACAAAGGACCAGAAACCAAAAAGTAGACAATTTGGTGAAGAAAGTGGAGAAAAATGGAAATGGAAAAACAAAAGAGAAGCACACTAAAGTTTTTGAGGAGAATGATATAATCATATATTTTGGAAAGATAACTCTAGGGGTGGCATGGAGGGAGACTTGATCGAGAAGGCCCGAGTAGAAATCCTTGTTGTAAGAGTCCAAACAAGAGGAGATAAATATCTAAAGTAAAACTTGGCATGGAGTAATCATGAATTTACAAGACATGTCTTAAATTAAAAGAATGTAATGTCAATTTTGTGAATGAATTGATTTACCCAGGATCTTATCTCCTCTAGATGAATAATCAGACTTAAAAGAACTAAAAAAGTCAAGATTTGGGTGGCCCCATAATGTAGTGGTTAGCAAGTCAGCTTTACATACAGAAGGCCCTGGGTTTGCACTCCAAATAGAACCACGGACCATACCCCGGGTGTACCAGGCCCCTGGTACACCAGCCCCACCCCACCCTCAAGTGCACCAGGGATGCCAGGCCCTGGGGGTGCCAGGCTCTGGGGACACATCTTGAGCGCATGGGAGGAGACACCCCGCCTTCAGAGATCTAGTTCTTAAGGGGAGATAGCAACATCCATAGGTCAGGGGTAGAAGTGGGAGGAAGGGGAATTAAAGAGGGGGATAAAATGTCAAAATTCTACTAAGATACCTAACACCATGATTCCCAATTGGTAAGAGTGAGACACCTTTTTAAAATCCTAAGACAAAATTCTTCTCTTTCCCTTCTATTTGCAGCCTATATTATTCTCCACATGTTATCCAATTTAATCCTCAAAAAGCTCACAATTAATATTTTAATGAATGAGAAAATGGAGCCTCTATAATCTATCCAAGATCAAGCATCTCTAAGTGGTAGACCCAGGACTCAAAACCAAAGTCCAGCTCTCTTCCCCACTACACTGTATAAGAAAAGTCCATTAAAGACTATGTAGACCTCACAAGAGAGAACAAGACCAGATGTGTAGGTAGACAATTATCAACACAGAGTTGTCTGTATGGCAGAGGTTGGAGATAAAATGATTAAAGCACAGGCTCTGTTCTTCAAAAACTTAAAGTTGTGTAAAGGAGTTAGACAAGTAAACCACTTTTGCCATATAAACTTAGATATGTGCTCTTTAAAACTTATTTCACCTAAATTTAATAATAAAAAACCTAAGCACACAGTATAATCTTCACTTACCTCTTGGTGCAGACTGCGAGGACCTCAGAGATTGCCTTCTACTACTCGATCTGTCTGATTCCCTCCTATCAGTATCCTGATCATCTGGTTCTTTCATTTTGTCTTAGAGCAAAATCGAGACAGAGAAAGGGATAAAGCTGTAAAACAGAAATTACGAACAGATTTGTATCCCCTAACAGAGTCCACAAGCACCAAACACCATGTGTGTGAGTAATCATATGTTTACACAGTATCTGAGTTGACTTCACCAGCAGGAGGGTACGTCCTCCCTCAGAGACCTCTGCAGAACAGCAAAATATAGTCAGATACTCCCTTTCTCCAGGCAAACTTGTCATCGTGGTGCCCTCTGGTTTTTCAGAGGTCTGCAGTGAAATACCACCCAAGTCATCTTTTCCCTAAATGCTCCGCCATTAAAATAAACTGCCCCACCATCCTTCCTTTGGTTCATCCTCTCCTTTTCCTCTTCTCATCATCAAATTACCCCAGTGTTACTAACCAATTTCAATTTTAAAATATTGAGGGCACCTACCATGATTCTAGTCCTACATTAGGCACTGAATTACAGTATTGAATTAGAGAACTGTGGCCCCTAACTTTGTGGAGCTTGTTGTTTAGAAAGACGGATCGTAAATAAGCAATTAAATATAATGAGTGCTACAAAAAGGAAAGAAAAGGGTGCTGTTGGCCTGTATATCAAGAAGATTAAACCATGCCTGGGGGTCAATGAAGAGGTGTTTGAGACACAGGTGATGAATCGGAGTTGGCAGGGCATAGAATGGGAGGAGTATGTGAGGCAAAGGGAACTTCAGAGAGAGGGTTGTGTCTATGAAAGCAGTCTATTGACTAGAGTGGAAGAATGAAAAGAACTTTGAAGAGGAGGCAGGTAGCAGATCATAAAATTGTCTCTCTTTGCTAAGGAATTTAGAACTTATTATTTCTATGGTAATTGAAAGCTATTGGAGGGTTTTAAGGGGTGGAGTGCCACCACAGGTTTCCTCCATCCTCTCTATTGCAGCTGTTCCTGGATTTAAAAACACCTACTTGAAAAACTAAGAATTGATCTACCATATGATCCAGCAATCCCTCTACTGGGTATTTACCCCAAAGACTTGAAAATCACAATTACTTACTAATGGAATATGTATTAATGGATTATGTATACCTATTAGGCATTGTACAGCTTTTTAAAGCTTGGAATCATATTGGACACCATCACTCATATCCTGTTCCACAATAATTTTTATGCAGTATTGCTTTTTGGCAGAGCAACTACCAAAAACTCAGCTTTGTGAAACTATGACATATCAAAGGAACGTATATCTCAATCTAATGTTGAATCTGTGAACTGCCTCAAGCTAGTAGTTCACTGGTGCCTGACAGATGTTAAGCATCAGTATTTCCCTCAAACATTTAAAATGTCCTGTGGTTACTGGGTATTTACCCCAAAGACTTGAAAACTCATATCCAAAAAGATATTTGCACACCAATGTCAGCGCAGCATTATTCACAGTGGCCAGGAAGGACATGGAACCAACTGGTGTCTTACAATAGATGATTGCCTAAAGAAGCTATGGTACATATATACAATGGAATATTACTCACCGTACGAAGAGATGAAATACTGCCATTTGTGACAACATGGATGGACCTCGAGATAACCATGCTAAGCGAAATAAGCCAGACAGAACAAGTTGAAAATCACATGATATCACTTATATGTGGGATATAAATCTAAAAGCAACAAATGAACAGGACAAACAAACAGAGACTCATGGACATGGACTATAGACTAGTGGTTACCAGAGGGTAGGGGGTGGGGGAAGAGGGGAGGTAAATAGGGTAAAGGGAGTCAAATATGTGGTGACAGAAAGAAATCTAACTGTGGGAGGTGAACACACAGTGTAAACATACATATGCCTTACTGTTAAAGTATACAGCTGAAACTTATTGGATTTTGTTTACTAATATCACCATAAAAAATAATTAATTCAAAAAAAAAAACACCTACTGTATCTTCCTTCTAAGTCCTTCACTTTCCTACATTAAACAGCCCATGCTTCCTCAACATGCTTCTATGACATGGCTGGATAGAACAGTTTAACTTGGAACATATTTGTAGTTATATTCAGGTGTGAATCCCAGTTTTGCCACATAAGCAACTAATTAAGCGTTACATCAATCCCACAACTGTAAACTGAAAATAAAGGAAAAACTACTTATAGGGCTGCTATAAGAATTAATTGAACTAGTGCATTATTAGTTTTCTGAAGAAAGACTGGATGCCGAAAGCAGATATGATGTGATGGGTGGAGAGTGCGTGTGACTGCTACCTCCCTTCGTAGGGACACCAGGGTTCTCCCAGCTGTTCTCCCCCAGCAGCAGCATCATTATGCCCTCTCTTGACTTAGGGAACAAGAGTAATTATCCAAATGTTCTTCCTGCAAGCTATTATGAAGAAAACTATGTCCTAAGATGATCTGATATTATTAATTTTTATGTTTAGTACTTTGGAGTTATTTTTTCTGGATTGCCAAGATGACATTTTACCTTTTTAAAAGTGTGTGTCTGTGTGTGAGAGTGGTGTTTTTCCTTTTTCTAGTGGTTGTTCTTTCCTTCCTCCCTTCCTTTTTTCCTTCCTTTCTTCCTTCCTCTCAACTGATGCCTGCTGGGGTTGGAGGAAGTAGCAAAATCTTTTAAAATCTAAATTCTATCACCTGGTACATTTCCTGTGTCTTCCAGTTTGGATACACAGGCTAACTTTCTATGTTCATACAAGTTGCTGATTTAAAAGCCAATTAAATAATTAATCATAATAAAATTTTTACATAATGGGTGTTTCAAGGCAATGTCAGTTATTGAAGCTTGGTTGCAGCACGTAGTGGGTAAACTTTTTCATACAGCTACAAACATACTGAGTGCCATTTTCTTCCTTGCTTTCAAGGTTTTTCATAACTTAAATCAGTTCGATTTTCAAAACTCTGAGCATATTTAAATACAGATGGTGTCATGCTAGGCACTGAGAGGATACAAAAATGAGCAATACAGAGCCCCTGACTTTAAAAGTTTACCATCTAAGAAGAAATTGACAGTCTAAAATAAACTTCTCTTCTCAATCACTGATTCGAATCCATCTGCAGTTCAATAGAATTAGGATGGTCTGATGGTTGGGGCTGAAGTAATCACTACGGATAACGATTTCCTCGATGAAAATCAACATTTATTGGCAGGAAACTAAACTACTCTCTAAGTTGCCACAGTGCAGGCCCCAAATAAGTGGAGGCAAGACAGTCACTCAGATTCATCAACCAAATTGAACTGATATTGTGAAGAATTAAATGAAAACTTTCTTGTCTTCAAGTTTCAATAACACTTCAGTCTATAAGCTGGCACCGTTTTAGTTTTCTATTGCTGTCACACAAATTTAGCACTTTACAATAACACCCATTTATTATCTCACAGTTTTGTAGATCAGAAGTCCAGCACAGTTGTGACTCAGCTGGTTCTCTGCTTATAGCCTCACAAGATCAAAATCAAAGTGTTGGCAGAGCTCCCTTCATTTCTGAAGACTCTGGGAAGACTATTTCCAGGCTCATCAGGTTGCTGGCAGAATTCAGTTCCATGAGGCTGTAGGACTGAAGTCCCTGTTCTCTTGCTGGCTGTAGGCCAGGAGTTGCTCTAAAGCTTCCAGAGGCCTCCTGGTTCTGGTTTTGGCCCCTCAAAGCCAGCAATTATAGATCGAGCACATCTCACTGATTTAAATCTCCTTTTCTTTCCTGCTTCTTACCAATAAAAGCTTCATGAGATAATTTTTTGCCTTTTAGTCTTCTCTTTTCTAAATATATTTTATGTTTAATATACTGTAACTGAATGATAACTGGATATATAGTCTAATAAAAAGCCTGTAAGACCTAATAAATTTACTCATAAGTTGATCATTAGGTAAGAAACAATTATAGTAACTGAATCACTCTATAAACAAAGGAATGAACCACAACAAAAGGTAAATTGGTATCAAGACAAAAGCACCACACTTTATTCTGTGCTATCATAAGCAATATATTCCTCGTGTGGCTAATACTACCATGCAAAAGCTTTAATGTCACAAATGCAGTTAATGTCAGGTCATGTACAGTGATAAAGAAAATACTGGAACCCAAAGAATCTGAGCTAGTCAAAAATACTGAGATCCTTAGCTTTTCTGGATCATTGATGACTGAAGAATTTGTAAAAAGCAGTTGAGCAGATCAGGGCCCTGGTCTCCTGGAGATTATCAGTATGATTGGTGAGCTGGAAGGAGGTGGTTTTTGTTTGTTTTGTTTTTGTTTTTCAGAATGAAGGGACTGGGAAATTGTTTTGAAAACAATGAGGCTCTGGAGCCCCAAGGGACTGGGTTCACAGCCCAGTTAGGCCTCCTTTTATATGTAAAATGGGGATGATAAGGTTATCTGCTAGTTATTTTAAGTATTAAATGAGATCTTTTACATCTATAGCTCTCAATTCTGGCTGCACCTTTAGAGAAATCAGTTGGAAAACTTTTTTACAACATACCATTTTCAGGGTCTCAGCTTCCTGTGCAGTTCTTTTGTGCAGACGAGGATAAGAACCAGGGTTAAGGATCATGGGTTTTTATAAAGCTCCTCATAGGTACTCTAAACTAGTAGTTGTTTTTACTATAATTACTTCATATTCTCTTTTATACAACTAGAGCCCAATGTATTTATAATCATGGAATCTTTAGTTAAAAGAGATCTCATCTAGTCCAACCTCCTACCCAACATAAGTCACATATCTATAACATCGAACCCAGCACCACTGGAAAAGCAGTTTAGTGTGTTGATCAGGCTGAGATTACTGGCTAGAGTCAGACTGGCTGGGTTTAATGTCAGGCTTTCCTCTTAATTGCTGAGAGGCATTAAGCATTTAACCTCTCTGTGCCTCGGTTTTCTCATCCGTAAAGCACAGTACCTACTTCATAAGGTTGTTCTGAGATCTCAGTGCGTTAATGCAGTCAATAAAGCTTAAAGAACAGTGCCTGGCACATAGGCACTCAGTATGTAAGATGGTTGAAGGGATGAATGTTTTACTTCCTGAATAAATGAACAAATGAAGGAACATTTCAAGAGATGATCAGTTTCAATTTCAACATTTCAGGTAAGAGGGCGATCAAATTCTGTGAATGCTCAGCTCTAGTTCTTACTAAATTCATTTTATTATATTACACTAGTCTTCCTCCCTGCAACTTGGATCCATGTGGCTCCCGTTCTTCCGGGGACAGAAAGAACAAGTTTTTCTGTGTACTATTACCATTCAAATAATTATGGCGGTTCACTTTTTCCCCAAATCCTTTCTTTTCCTAACTAAAGCATCCCAATTTTTCACTTATTCCTCACTAACATGATTTCAACTCTTTTCAGCATCCTGATAGCTCTAGAAGTTAAATCCTAATGCATCCTATGTGTCTCCCAATTTGTATTTTCTTTGAAGGATCTGTACACTTTACAGAACAGACAAACTATCACTTTACTGTTGGAGACGTTGAACTCCTTTAAACAACCTGACAGTACCTTATCTTGGGGGGTGGGGTTGGCAGGCTCATCATATACTGACTCATCATAATTAGCTTGTAACCACTATTAAGCCTTATTTGTGTGTTCTTAGTCATGTCCTATCTTAAACAACTGAACTAGCTAAGTTTAGGAGTCTATTTGCA
Source organism: Eonycteris spelaea (assembly GCA_003508835.1). Classification (NCBI taxonomy): domain Eukaryota; kingdom Metazoa; phylum Chordata; class Mammalia; order Chiroptera; family Pteropodidae; genus Eonycteris; species Eonycteris spelaea. Next base: position 6,317,385 of record PUFA01000084.1, on the reverse strand, counting down.
GAACTATCTTAAATCTACTTTCACTAGATTCAGGTTCATTAGCCTTTGGCTAATTCTGTTAACTAACTCATTAAGCAGACTGTCATGTTTTGAGTCAACCCTAGGCAGTGTAAAAAGAAAATTATGGTGCAGTGATGCAGAAGGGTGTGCTGCTAGAAGAAGGTTATCTGGAAGCCAGACAAAAAGCTCCCAAGGTAACATTACTCATATTCATTCACTGGAATTCAGGGTCAGTCCTCACTCTTACAAACTTAAACACTCCACCTCAGCAGTGTTCCAGAGCTGGTCATGTTAAGATTCACCGAATTAAAAACACTCAGTTTTTACTTTACAATGTGAAATACAACTGTGGAGAGAATAATAATAGTCCATGTTCTCTGAATGTTATCCATGTGCAAAGCACAGTTCTAAAGATTCTATGCATACTGTTTCATATATTTCTCAAAATAACTCTGCTTGTTAGGTACATTTTAAGATAAGGAAGCAAAGCAGTCACTCTTTGAATTTTTCTGTCACCTAGTGCATACAATTTTGCCTTGTTGCCAAGTGCACATTAATTACACCTTTGCATTCCCCTCCCTTCTATTCCCACTGTCACCCCCCTAGTTCTGGTCTTCATTGTCTCAGTTCTACCAAACCATAGCCTCATGTTTTGTCTTTCCCTTCTCTAACCCATTCTCTACACTGCTTCTTGTATTTCTAAAATACAGCTTTGAATGTGCTGCTCTTCTTTTTAAAAGCCTTTAATGGCTCCTCATTGCCATAGAATAAGAACTCAGGATTTCTTGGCATGGCACAAAGGTCTTTCATGGTAAAGTGTAACTCATCTCCTGTCACTCTCCTCTCCCTAATTTCTCTTCAGCCCCTTTTTCTGAAAAGATTTAGTCAGTAGCCACCAGGACAACACACAATTGACTGGATACACTGAATACTTGTATGTAACAAGTATTTATAGTGCACCTACTATGTGTCATCTATATGTTCACACTTTACCTGTTCTATCCTATTTACTTGTAATAAGCTTACCATCTTCCTTTTTAGAGATGAGGAAACTGAAGTGCAGAGGGCGACTTGCCAAATGTCACACAGCTAAGTGGGGCAGGGGTGCAGGAGGGGGGCTGGTTTTCTTGACTCAGAAACCCAGGCACTTTCCCATCACACTCCCTGCTTCTGGCTTAACACGTTAAACGCCTACTCCTAATGCCTGTCCCCGCCGGATTATGAGCTCCTTGCAGGCAGGAACTATGTCACTTTGTATCCATCGTGTCCAGCTCCTCGCCTGCAAATGCAGTCACTCCACATGTTTGTTGAACCGATCCGAAGGACTAAAAAATGTGTCTTAGCAAAGCCTAAGGAATATTGGTTCAGCCTAAGAGAAGTCCAAGCGGGGTTCACTGCTCCCTGACTCGCTAACAGATTGAAGGGTGAGGTTCTAGGAACTGCCCGGGGTCCAAACTTACCTAAGGCACCAACCGCTGCCGGGCGTTTGTAGTCACAGCATCTGTCCAAGATCTCAGTTTACTGCGGTTACCACAGCGACGCCGTCCCACTTCTCGTTGAGCGGAGACGCGCGGGCCATGAGGCGCATGCGCAGTCCAGAGGAGGCGTGCCGGGAGCCCGCGGCAGTGCCACTGGGGCCTTCAGTCTTACTCGCTTTTTGGTCCTGGCTGCTTCGCTGCCCATGACTCAGGTTCACAGCCAGACAGAAAAGCCCAGCATTCCACCTTGTGTTATTTCAGTTTAAATTTTATATCCAGTTTACATAATTATAATTATCCTAAGGATGTTATTTGATAGTTAAACGGAATGACTTTTGAAAACTTTCAGATACACCTGCCCAATAACACAAAATGGCCCAAAGGAGCCCTGACCATGCACTATCATCAGCAAAGATCCTTGGTGGGGGCGGGGGGGAGGGGGCTTTTATTGTTTTATTCATTTAGTTATTTTACACTTCGCTAACTCCGTTGGCCTTTGAGAGTAAATAAGATTTTATGTTGTGAGCCCCCTGCAGGATGCTGGGCAGGCAGAGTACAACACCTAGCTAGACAGATTTCTAGCTTTAGCAGTTTGCTCTTCAAGTGCTCTGTGGTACCTCAAACTGATTTTTAAATACCTGTTATAGTTATAAAACATTTTTATTTTTATTTTTTTTAACTTTATGGGGTAACATTGGTTAATACAATTATATAATTTTCAGGTGTACATTATTATTTCACATCTACATATTCTATTGAGTGTTTACCGCCCAAAGTCGTCTCCTTCAGCTACATATATTTGAAGCCTTTATCCACTTCATCCTCCTCTTACCGTCCTGTATTTGATCCCTTTTGCCGTCTACCTCCCGCCTCCCCCACCCCCTACCTCTGATAACCACTGGTCCATTGTCCATGTTCATGAGTCTCTATTTGTCCTGTTCATTTGTTGCTTTTAGGTTTATATCCCACATATAAGTGATATCATGTGATTTAAAACTTGTTCTGTCTGGCTTATTTCACTCAGCATGATTATCTTGAGGTCCATCCATGTTGTCACAAATGGCAGTATTTCATCTCTTCTTATGGCTGAGTAATATACCATTGTGTATATGTACCACAGCTTCTTTACCCAGTCATCTATCGTAGGACACTTCGGTTGCTTCTTGGCCACTGTGAATAACACTGCTATTAACACCGGTGTGCAAATATTTTTATGGATATGATTTTTTAAGTGTTTGCGGTTAATACCCAGTAGAGGGATTGCTGGATCATATAGTAGATCAATTCTTAGTTTTTTGAGGAAACTCCATACTGTTTTTCATAGTGGCTGTACCAATTTGCAGTCCCACCAGCAAGAGTATGAGAGTTCCTTTTTCTCCACATCCTCTCCAACATTTGTTATTACTTATCCTGTTGATTATAGCTATTCTAACAGGTGTGAGATGATATCTCATGTGGTTTTGGTTTGCATTTCCCTAATAGCTAGCAATGTTGAGCATCTTTTCATATATTTGTTGGCCATTTATATGTCCTCTAGAGAGAAGTGTCAGTTCAGGTCCTCTACTTTTCGATTGGATCATTTGTTTTTTTTGATGATATTGAGTCATATGAGTTCTTTGTGTATTTTGGATATTAGGCCCTTATTGGAGGTGTTGCTTGCAAATATATTTTCCCATTTGGATGGTTGTCTCTTTTTCCTTGTTGAGGATTTTTTTGGCTGAGCAGAAGCTTTTTAGTTTCATGTTGTCCCATTCATTTATTTTTGCTTCTATGTCCTGGCCACTGTGAATAATGCTGCTATGAACATCAGTGTGCAATATCTTTTTGGATATGGGTTTTCAAGTCTTCAGTGCTATAGACAATGTTTCCCAAACTTGAGCCTGCATCAGAATTACATGAAGGCCATATTAAAACAGACACCAGGTTTCTGATCAATAGATCTGGGAAGGGCCCAAGAATTTTGATTTTTAACAAGTACCCCAGGTGATGCTGATGCTGCTGGCTGGGCTTTATACTTTGAGACCCACCGATGCAGTTGGCTCTGAAAGCTGATAAAGAGGGTTTTTAAGTAGCTTAACTGTTAACCAAAACAAACATACATCAATATGTGATTTGGGGATGATAAGTAATCTTTGTAATGATTTTTCCCAGGCTTGGCTGTACACCGGAATCATCTTAGGAGATTTTAAAAAATGCTGATGTTTGTATCCTGCCCCCAGAGATTCTAATTTAATTGGTATGGAGTGAGACTTGGGCATTAGGAATTTTTGAAGGTCCCCAAATGACTCTAAAGGCAGCCAAAGTTGAGAAGCACTGGTTTAGAAACTAGAAAAGGCTCTTTTCTCCACATCAAGTGTTCTTGGAGTTTTTTCAATCTATTTTTGGGCTTTATCAGCAAAAACAAACATGAACACGATGAGTACTTAAATGTCAGTCCCACAGGTTTCCAGTGAGCTAGTGGTAAAAGTTTTTGGCAATGCTTCTCAACTCTGGCTGCACATTAAATCACTTTGAGTGACTTCCCCCTCCCCCTCACTGTTTTACATTATGTTTATTACTTCATTTAAGTAGGGATGAACAGATGAGGCTCTCTAAGGAACCCATATATTTTTTAATTTATTTATTTAAATTAGTTTCAAGTATACAGTACATTGATTAGGCATCTATATAGTTAATAAAATGATCCCCCAATTGCTCCCTCCCTTGTTTTTTAAATTACCATGCCAAGGGCTCACCCACACCCCTTAGTCAGTGTGCCACTTTTTAAATGCTCCCAAAGTTGAAAATTGTGGCTTTGGGGGTTTAAAAAATATTGGGGGGGGGGGTGTAAAGAGCCAACCAGCTGGAGAATATTAAGGAAAATGCAATCAAAAGAATACATTCATAAACCAAGCAGATAATTGACTTTCCAGTAATATAGGGGATAATACCAAAATGGTTTATATCTCAGACAGGGACAGTTACTTATTAAATACCAAGTTTCAAAATGTGCAATACAAATAGAAGAATCTGAAGTAATGTAAATGAATACAGATGACTTCATGTAAATAAAATCAGTAATACCGAAAGAAAATAATATTATTTTTTGTCACCACAACAATGAAGAGGCTCAAATAAAAACTGCAAATGATACTTCTAGAACAGTGACTTACAACTTCAGGAGGAGGAAGGGTGTTGTCTGAGAAAGTTCTCCAAGTACAGAGCTTCATGTCCTTTCCCCACCCCACTCCCACCTCACTTAGGTTGAGAATTCCTATCACAGAGTTGAGGGCAGAGATAATTCAAAAAGTAAGTTTAAAATAGAAACCGATGTCTGAGAGACAAACAGATGCCTGAAGAAAACTTACCCTGAATGCTTAGTAGATTCTGGGCTGGGAAAATTGATAGCAAATTTTGGTATTCAATTATGTTTCAAACACTAAATACACCAACAAATCACTGTTACTGCATTTAGACATCTGAGCTACGATCATTATTTATTTGATGTGCATTACCACTATTGATGACATTTTCACATTTAAAGGCTGCATAACAATTTTACAATATATACAACCACTCTTACTTCCTGAGGCAAATATAAACAAATACCCCCATGCCTACTTTTTAAAGCTGGTCATTCTAGTTGATGGAAAAAGTAGTAGACTAACTTGCCCCAAAATAAAAAACCAAAGGAATATTAAATTTTTCTGAAAACCAAAATTTAATCACACAGAGGCTTTTTATTTCAAGTCACATGCAAAGTAACTTAGTCCTTCAGAAAGAAATAAAATAAAAATAAATAGATCAATATTTAAGATTCACTAGACTTTTTAAAAACTAAATAAAGATGATAAAATAATTTACTACTCAGAAAACCTTAAAATACCTATGAAATTATTAGAATCTAAAACTTTAATTTCTCTATAGTCAAAATTTTATTCACAAGGAGACTGTAAGTTGTTTGTTTGTTGGAACTCTATTTTAAAAGGTCAAAAATAAAATAACTGCTTTATTTCTTTGTTCTATCAGTACTAAGTCACAAGATCTTTGTAGGTTTTATCTGAAAGAAGGACATCAAATACTTGAAAGAAGGAGCAGGGACAGGAAGTGAGCTCTAGAGTATATTACTGAGAACAAACTAAAACTCAACTTCACTTATGACACATGAGTAGAAAGAGCAAACCATCCTTCTTCATTCTGTTTCTCAATCTGTTGAACAAAGATGCAAAAAAGATATAAAAAAATAATCAGAAACATAAGACCATTCAAGATTTACAATTATTTAGACCAAGCACATAGAACCAAAGTTATCCTGTGCCACTGAATGACACTGAAAATAAAATTGCTACTGGCAATATTTATTCTCTAACAGAGACACTCCAAAATAACTGAATCCTTGAGCAACAGATACCCTTATTGATTTAGGAGACCTAATTTTTTAAAAAAGGGTAAATCCAGTGCTTTATACAAATCATAGGTACAACTTTTAAAAATAACAAAAAGAATTAGTTGGGCTTATAAATTAAATTTGTTACTAAAGTCCAGAAACTAAGGGCAAATTAGATAAAATAGTTTATTTTAAAGCTTTTTTAGAATATAATTAACAGCAAGGGACAAATCTTCTAGCACTGGACAACTGGATATTTGAGCCTCCCAATTAATTTGGGCTGTAAAAACTCAATTGTTAATAAAACACTCATTATTTGGTCTAATTACTAAAGTTAATGGTAAGAATAGCAAAGAAAATTCCCCCCATATCAGACAGTTGTTAGTTCAAGTTTGCAAATATAATGTTTATGATTTTAAAGATATCCTCAAGTTTTGCTTTGACTAAACACTTAGAGGAACTATATTTTGCTGTATTACCAGCACAGAAAAATGTTTTTGGCAAAAATTGTGGATCTATTGTAAGATGCTTAGTGTCTATACATTCCTATAGCAAATCAGAATACATGAAGAATATTTATTCTTTGTGCCATAAATACTCTAATCAGTGTCACACTCAGATATGAGACACCAGGGTAAGTGACACAAAAAGTGACTGGCCCCAAGGCTCCAGCTATCCCAAGTTCCCTCCAGCCACAGCAAGGACTAAGGCAACCAATATCTCAGTATACCTACAGCCCATTCAAGGCACACCTGGGATGTCCTGCCATACTACTTGGGAAGCTCTGTCTAAAACCAGTAATTTCCAGTCTTTAACAGATGTTGAAATCCTACTGAATTTTATCTTATTCCTTAGTTATCCTAGAAAACAAAATAAGTATAAGGCTTATTTGTTTTTCTAAATAAGTTGAATTAATATTTTTCTTGTGAGAATTTTATCATCTTTAGGATAACAGGAATAATAATTAAGACTGGAAATCACTAAACATCCACCCTCACCCTCCTGCCCCTTCATACATTATATTTGATCACATACCTTTGCTCTTGGGTTAACAGGTGTGAATCGCCCACTTCCTGAGGTGGCATTTAATGGAGAACAAGAATTACTAGTAGCCCCTGAAGATCTATTTGTGAGAAATAAAAGAGAGTGAGAGAGTAATCTATCATTAGTAACCTTCAAAAATTATGTAAGATTGACAATTCTCAATACTAGCAAGAGCTTGAAAAGAAATGGCTGACTTAGGTCCAAATGAGATCAAATATTTGTAATACATTTTTACCAACCTAAGTCTTTTTATTAATTAATAGACTTTGTTTTTTTAGAGTAGTTTTAGATTTACAGAAGGATTGAGTGTAAAGTACAAAGAGTTCCAATATACTTCTTAACCTCTCCTCCTCCCCAGTTTCCTCTATTATTAGCACCTTGTATCAGTGTGGCACATTTATTATAATTGATAATATTGATACATTATTATTATTAACTAAATCCATAGTCTACATTAGAGTTCATGCATTGTGTTATACACTCTATGGGTTTTGACAAATGTATGTCATGTATCCACCATTACAGTATCACACTGTTAAGTTTTTAACATTAACATGTGCCAGGGAAAAAGGCTGGGGTAATGGAGAGAGAGTAACAAGAATTGGAGCAGCGCAGTGTAATCTGAGGCATGTAATGGAGACAGAAAGCCAGGTACATCTTTAGCGTCAGAATTCACCAACACATGACCCTAGATATCTAGGCAAATCATACAAGTAGCTCAACGAGCTTCAGTTTCATTATTGTAAAGAAGGAAAATATTACTGGTCAATTTACCCACCCTAATTTTGTAATCCATAAATCATTCTATATTTGTGCTATTAACTAACTGATTCGTTAGCCAAACCATGCTTTTCTACTTAATGAAGGCTTGTTCCTCATTTTTCTTTTTCTTCAAATTTCTCCTCTCCCATTACTTTATTTTCCCTACATGGTGAGTCTGTCCAAACCTAAGTCAGATATTATGCACTTTGTTTTTTCAGAAAGGGAATAAAAACACATACCACATTCCTGATTTTTTTTTTTTTTAAGTAACCCTACCTTCTTGTATTTATCCCACTGGTAGGAGAGACAGTACTGCATTTTGAGCTTTCTGAAGCTTCTACTCCTGGAATAGATACCTCAATTGTCCTCTTTCCTCCTTCTAAAATATAAAAATAAATATTAGCTTCATTACCTTTCATTAAAATAAAAATTTAAATTTTTAACTTGATTTCTATCTTACTGAAACTTTTACATTATTAATTTGGAGGTTCTGTCTATATTTATCATTATGGCCCACAGATAACACTTGAAGGATTTTTTAACAAATGCTGTGAGACAAGAAACTTAGTTACTAGTATCAATTCAGTAGCATGCCCATTCATAGAGAGCCAGAATCTACAGACAAGTAGTATCATGTCAGATCTGGAAGTGCAAAACAGAAATTAAGGCTAGCCCCAAAGAACTTGAAATTTTTGTCAAAAACAGCTTATCTAAAGTTTTCCCAAAAAAAGGAAAAAGAAAGAAAATTTCTGAAGTAAAACTTTAAGTCTTCTTAGTCTATTACATTATTACTGTTACTGAAGACATTAAATAGGAAGGGAAAGTTGGCTGAAGAGCTCATACGGCCAATGGCAAGTAGAATTATGTACATTTTCAATTTTCAGAAGTAGTTATCAATCAACAAATATTCACTAAGTACCTACGAATGAAAGGCTTTATGTCTATCCCAGATAGTTTCACAGAGGTTCCCATGAATCACTGCTTTAAATCAGTGATCTCCGGCTTTAGGGGATAATGAAACCCTATTTAATTTTATAACATATACCTTGGTTACCCTAGAAAACAAAAGAGTTTCTGCATGATATTACTTTTATCTTTATCAATACAGCCCACAGCGGTTCCTGTAAAACCAAGAATTTTACTTAGAAAAGAGTGGTAAGAACAGTTACAAATTTACCAATTTTTTTAGAACTTCAGACAAATCATATAACCTACATGCACATCAGTTTATTTATCAAACAGCTTTAATATCAGTTTTGTCTATTCCTAAGGTGTGTTGAGGACTAAATGAAATAACAGAAATAAAAGTATTTTTTCCTTAAAGAACTACTGAAACAGAAATGTCTCATTTAATTAAAAAATTATTCTTAAGCGTGATCTGCTATATTTTTCTTCATTGTACTGAGCAATAACTGACATTATCCCATACATTCATTTGATTATTTCTCTATTGCCTGCTCCCCAATTTGGATACTAAAGTAGTCAAGCTGAGCAAGGACTTGTCTTATTTCATGCAGTATCACCAGTCTCCAGAACATGGCAGGCACGTAGCAGATGATCATACATATTGAGTGATTTAAGTTACTCATTCTAATCAGAAGTTGCCTCTAGACTTCATGACTGAAGAACAGCAGACAAAGTTGTCATTTGAAGAAGTCTAGAATAAACATGTCCTCTTTTATTTTATTGGGAAATGCATTATCCGTCATCTCCAGTAATTTCCAAAAGAGTCTGCTTTCTCGGTCTGTAGTTTCAAAAAGGAAATAACTTCTGCGAGAAACATCTTATTGGCAGATACCTTAAAGGTAACCCACTTGGATCAGCCAGAGGACATATGAATCTTTCTGAAACACCGATGCTTAAACACTTGGAATATACCACTTCCTGATACAGAGTTTTTTCTATTCTGGGCCACTAAGAAACTCTTAGATGGGTCCACAATCAGTCTCTACCCTTTGAAGATCTTAATAATTCAAATTTTAGCTAAAGCACAACTCGAGATCACCTTTGTCTCATCAGTACCTTTTTGAATGTGAATACTATGACAACTAATTTTTCAGTTACTGTTCTATTATTTAGAATCCCCTCTAGCTTTTCAGTCCTAAATGTAACAATAGAATAGAAAGTTTAATTTACAAATAAAAATGTTTTAAATAATTTTAACAGAATAATAATTTGTCATTTGTTGCTGATGAAATTCTAAATTCTCATTTTGAAGCTATATTTTATTAGTCGCAGCATATGTTCTAAGTGAATCATATACAGTAATGAGTCTCATTTCCATGTACGGCAACTTAGAAATGCAGACACTGAAGACTACAGCACATACCATAGACAGCTTTCTAACAGGAGACTGGCCTTCTAGTCTTATCTCTATATACTGATTCTGTAACTTAGTCTGTTTCTCTCTATGTAAAATTAAAGGCACTGAATTATATGTTCTCTGAGATTTCTTTCAGCTCAATATATATATATATATATATATATATATATATATATATATATATATATATATATATATATATAATTGCAAAATCAAGAAAGTGAAAACTTTCTAGTTTTTAAACTGTCTACTTTTCAAATCATGAATTTGTGACCAACCAGTCCAAGCTCTGAGAGGTGACTGAATAGGTGATACTGGTGGAGAGGAAGGATTCAAACCAATAAGTTTCTGCTGCTCTATTAACTGCAAGAGTTTTCCACGAGCCTCCATACTCTGTCGGTTCAATTCTGCAATCCGTTCCTCCATACTACTCGGTGTTAGCGGTTGTGCTGCTGGAAAAGTCTTAAAAAAAAAAAAAAAAAAGACACAAATTCCATATTAAAAATAATCCAAAAATTTCTGACTTTTTGTAAAAATAAACTCTTCTACTAAGAGCCAACAAGTTAAGTATTCATAGCCCTTGCTATATGCAAACTTGAATAGTGGATGAAAAATTGAATTTACAAGTTGCTTAACTGAAAAATTAAGGCTTAAAGTAAAGGGATACTAATCTTTCTAATATTGGTGCCACGTAAGTCTTCCAGTCCCCCAGAGAGTGACTGTGAGACAGAGCTTTCCTGCATCTTAGTGTTTGTTGAACTGCACAAAAGATCACAAAAGGAAAGACACTATTTCTAGTGACCTGGCTTTTCAGTAACACACATATTAATGCTAGATCTGGAGTATGAATCACAATACACAAAAGAGAATCTGCTGCAGTTGAAAGAGATGCTTCTATAATTACAATCTTCATACATGCACCATGAATTATTTGGCAAAGGAACCTTATCACTCCTTCTGACCATATGTCAGCCTCCCTAGGATACGTTTGGCCTAAAGTATCTGATTCAGGACAGTTAGTAACTATAAAGGAATATAAGACGTTAAAAAAAATAGCCACTGAAGGAATATAAGTTAAATTTGAAAATTCCTTAGAGAAATATATGTGTGATTCTTAATTGTTTCATTTAGCTAAATATATTTTTTGGAAAAAAAACAATCCTTAATAGAAATCAGTAATTTGAAGCTTATGCTCATTAGTTTAAAAAGAGATAAGCAAAACGTATAATTAAAGATCACTTTATAATTCCAATTATAACAAAAAGGGCAGTAATATTAGATTGTCCTCTCAGCCTGATCTATATACTAGTTAGAAAAAGAGGCAAGCTCAATTGTTAACTCTGTTACCTTTTTTAAACCAAAGAGTTATCTGTTTCAATAATCTTCAAAATGCTACAAACATAGAAATGTTTCCAGTGACTCAAAACTAAGGCAATTCATACTTAAATACATCTGTACTAACGGCTACTGCCCATTCCTAATACTCCTTCCAGGCTCCTCTTCAGCAGTCCCTTCTGACTACTATTTCTGTTACTCGGTACCCATATTGCCCTTATTTCCCCATGAGCCAGTGCTGACAGATGTGGCCCTTATCCTCTAACCTTACTATCCACCATCGCCTAGCCTTCCTCATGGAAGCCATCAATCCATCATCAGTAAAGCCCTTATGGAAGCAATCACCCCTGGAACCTCTGATCCACGATGCTGCCAGGTCCTTCCAACTGCTAAAACCCTGTCCTGTCCCCTATCAGAACCCTGACAGGATCCACTCTGGCTTATAAAGAAGTAAAAGCAAGTCTCGCCCATCACTGGGAACATCATGAGGACGTGGGCTATAAACTTCATTCCTAGCTTAATTTTAGCTTTCCTATACATTTTACCTTTGTCCTCTTTTCCTCACCCATTTCTTATTTTTTATTTTATGCTTCCTTCTTTTATTGTATGCATGCTATAAATTGACAAATAACTTCCACTTATTTTGTAATGAGGACATGTGAAAACATAAGCCATCTAGTAGCAGTTTCAAAGATATCCAGGATCACTTCCGGAAGAAGTCTCTTAAGATGTTCCAGCAATGTACTTAAGTTCCTATATGCCCCTAGTCAATCTTTAACTGGTACTCACAGCAGTCATGTCACTTGTACAACTTGTCTCCTGTTTGTTTAACTCCCGAAGTCCATCCCCTTGCTCTCCCCCTGGCCCAATAATATTATTCAGATGTGCCTTGATAGCTGAATTCTGCAGTGTCAACTCAGCGATTCGTGCCATGATGTCCTTTCTTTGTATTAAACCTTCATTTGTCCTAAGCTGTTGTCCATCTCCCAAAACTGGGGGCCCTTCTGAGAACGTGGGGTTGTTTTTGTCTGCTGAGTGTCCGAGTGGGAATTGCACAGGGGCTGTGAGAGGCCAACGAAAGGAGCCTGGGTCTTGTTCTCCAGATCTTCTCCCATGTGAGAGACCCTCCACCTCTGAGTGAAGAGATGGCTCTCCTCACTTGAATTCTGAATATCCGTGCTCGTAGGTAAGGTCTTCTCTTCCCAATTTTGTTCCTTCTCAATTAATTCTGCTGTTGGAGGAATTTGTGGAGCAGGACGAGTTTGAACAGTCCTCCTCAATACTGGAGGTAAAATTTAAAAATAACAAATATGTATTATTATTTAGCCATAGATTGTACTACAATCATCATGGTAGTTAAAGAAGTATTTCACTATTCCTTTAGAAGGATTTGGCTTCCAAATATTTAAATTATTTTAGCAGGGAACATACTCACAATGCCACCTCTAACAATCAAGTTTGGAGACTCTGATATTCCTTAAAGCTTTATCAGTATCCTTGTGAAACACCGCCTGCCAAGTTCACATTTTAATATGTATATTAATTAACATCTGGGCATTCTGGGGGTGGGGCCAGTATAGATAATTATATTAACTGAATATGATCAGGAAAGGCATCTCTGAAGAAGTAAAAATTTTAACTGATTACATATGTGGCAAAAAGTAGAGCAAAGAACATTACAGGCAGAGAGAACAACATATGTGAAGGCACAAAAATAGGAAAAAGCAAAGAAAAGAGGCCAGGCTAGCTGCAGCACTGCAACGAGGGGAGAACTGGAAAAATATGAGATTGGAGAGGCATGCAGGGGCTATTTCTTGCCAGGGTTTTAAGCCATGGTAGGAATTTTCTAATTTAATTCAAGAACAATAAAACCTGGAGAAAGTTTAGCAATGACTCAGTTTACATTTCTTAAATGTTATAGATAGTTAAGAGGTGCAGGAATGGAAGAGACCAGAAAGCAACTTCGGTAATCCAGAGAAAAGATATGGTAGCTTTGACTAAGGTACGTGGGCTAGAAAGATGGAGAAAAGTAGATAAATTTGAGAAATATTTTGGCAATAGAACTGAAGTGATGAACTAGAAGTGGGGCGTGAAACACACGGATCCATGCACAACTGAAGTGATGGTGATGCCATTTACTGAGATAGAGAAGATTAGAACAGATTTGGGGGAAGGGAGGTTATCAAGAATTCAGTTTCAAACATGCTAAGCTTTAGGTGCCTTGTGGTTCACTCATATATCCATCTCAGCAAATGGATACATGGATCAAAACTCAAGAGAGATATCTAAAACTAACACCCAAAACTGTAAGTCACTGGAGTATAGAAAGTATTGGAAGCCATGAGAACGAGTGAGATTATCTAGAGAGAAAGAATAGAATGGGAAAAGAAACAGCATTAAGACATGAAGAACTTAACATTTAGAGTCAGCTAAAGGAGGGGAAGCGAGCAAAGCAGATGAAAGGGAGCAGCCAGAAAGATAAGAGAAATATTACAAGAATGCGGTGTCAAGGAAACAAAGAGGGAGTGGTTAACTGTATACTACTGTTAAGACCTAAAACATAAGGACAGAAAAGTGCACACTGGACTTAGTAACACAGAGGCCACCAAAACCTTTAGCAAGAGTAGTTTAGGTAGAATGACTTAATTAGGAGTAAATTGAAAGGACAGATGCCTATGGTCAAGATTATAGAGTACAATTTTATATTACCTCCTTTCACTGATAGCAAGGAAATATAAAAGTAAATAAACCCCACAACAGTAAAAATAATGGTCTGGGGAGATACATTAGCAAATTAGATATTTCAACACATTTCTAGAAGACTGAGAATAGATGGGAAGTGTGTGAAAGCATGAGATTGAGCAGAAACCACAGTCCTGAGTATGTTTCCTCTGTCCTCTCTATTGCAGCTGTTCCTGGATTTAAAAGAACCTACTCAAAAAACTAAGAATTGATCTACCATATGATCCAGCCATCCCTCTACTGGGTATTTACCCCAAAGACTTGAAAACTCATATGCAAAAAGATATTTGCACACTGATGTCAGAGCAGCATTATTCACAGCAGCCAGGACATGGAAGCAACCAAAGTGTCCTACAATAGATGATTGGCTAAAGAAGCTGTGGTACATATATACAATGGAACATTACACAGCCATAAGAAGAGATGAAATACTGCCATTTGTGACAACATGGATGGACCTCGAGATAACCATGCTAAGTGAAATAAGCTAGACAGAAAAGCTGAAAATCGCATTTCACTTATATGTGGGATATAAACTTAAAAGCAACAAATGAACAGGACAAACAAACTCATGGACATGGACTATAGATAGGAGGTTACCAGATAGGAGGGGAAAGGAGAGGTAGACAGGGTAGAGGGGATTAAAAATGTGGTGACAGAAAGAAATCTAACTATAGGGAGGTGAACACACAGTGTAAATACATACATGCCTTATTGCTAAAGTGTATAGCTGAAACATTGGATTTCATTAACCAATGGCAGCATAAAAATAATTAATTATATATGCATATCTATATATATATCTTCTTTTATAGATATATGTATCTTCTTTTATAGATATAGATAGATAGATAGATAGATAGATAGATAGATATCTTCTTTTTTAAAAAGCACATTCTTTTGTAAACAAGAGAGTAAAAGCAGTTTGAAATATAGGACAAAGATTCTGAACAACTTTAACTAATGAAGTGAACTAAGAATTCACCTTGATTTTCATTCTAAGAATGCTTTCCTTTGTATTGGTACAAGATTAACAGTAACAACAGATCAAAAAAGAAAAGGTGATTGTTTTTTGTTCTCAACTTTCAGTATCCATCTATAGATAAGACCCAGAAGACATAATTATAGTAATGGCACAATGTAAATGTCATCAAACTTGATACTGTAACAGGAAAGGCAGAGTTGACTGGTGGTGGGAGGTGGAAACACAGATGTAGAAGGAAGGGAAGGGAGCTAGTATTCTCATCTTACATAGCGGAAAGCCAAGAAATACACCCTGAAGTTAATTAAAAAGAAATAGAAAGTTTTTAAAGTCACAAAGTTGGGTTGGATGAATTAAAAATAAAAATATAATTACTCAAATAGAAAAGGGAGGTAGGTGTTAACTGAAATGAAACACTCTTATTTAATAAGGAAGAGTCTATAATAATTGTGTAAAGTTGATATTTCTAAAAGAGATGTAAAAATATTTTATATTAATTATGGAGACTACCTCCAGATAAACAGAATTCAGTTTGAGATAAAAATGATTGCCTCTTGATATAGGCCTACAGTGAGGAAGAAAGAAACTCTTGCATGTGCTTTTTTTCCTGTTAATCACATGGAAATAGGAATTAGAATCAACACTTTAACATAAAGAATAAATGAGATATAAGAAAATGAAAACAGGAGATTATATATAATATATTACCCTTTCAAGAAGTGTGACTATAAAGGAAAGTAAAAATGAATTAGTAGCTAAAGGAAAATATTCATGATGGAAATTTAAGAATATGTGGTAGCCTCTGGCTACATGTAGCTATTCATATTCAAACTTAAATTAATTAAAATTAAATAAATTTTAAAATTCAGTTCCTAATTCTCACTAGTCACATTTCAGGGGCTCAGGAGCCCCATGAGGCTAGTAGGTAGCCACCACAGTGAACGGAGCAGACATAGAACATTTTCATCATCACAGAAAGTTCTACTAAACAGAGTTATCTAGAGCATAACTGAATGTTCATAAAGTATCTTCCTTCTTTATTTACATGTTCAATTTAACTGAATAAATCTTAACATGTGAGTATTCTAAACATAATCCTAAAAAATGTGATAATAAAACTTTACCAATTCAGAATACATATTCAAAGGTAGTTCTGTCTGCACACTGTACAAGAAATGTGCCATGTCATTTTCCGTGCAGAACCCACTGAAAATACTAACAAAATGTTGTCTATAGCAACATAATTTGCTTTAATGAACATTTAGCATATTTGTAATCAGAGTAAAAATATTTATAGTAATTGTTTCTTTAAAATTTTAAGCTATTTTAGTATCACCAATTAAAAACAATTTACAGTAACTCAAGAGATCATTAGACAATAACATGCAATATTTGAAAAATTTCTTTAAGAAATGAAAGTCTAACCTGAACAGAAACCAGATTTGATATCATATTTCCTAAATCACCAGAGTTAATAATACTCTCTAGTCTTCTAACGAGGAAATACTGAATCACAAAATTATAGAGCTGGAGGGGCATTAAAAATAAAGGAAAACCGAAGTCCAGAAAAGGCAAGTATCTTAGCCCCATGCCTCCCATCTAGTCATTGGATGGGGAGACCAGGACTTTCACACTCAGCCTAGCACTGTCTCCATACACCATGCAGATCTGACACTCTACCTTTGCATTACAAATGCCAAAACAATTTTTACAATGGCAAGGATTTGTCATTCTCCTCAATCCCTGATGGCCTCTTCATGTTCTCTATTGAAAGTATACATAAAAGTACAGAAAGTCTGGCAAATTCGTATGTCTCAATAGCAAAAGTTCTTCTGTCCTCCTATACAGGAAGATAGACACTATTTTAAAGAAATAAAAATTTAGGGAAATTAGGGCTAAATAGCATTTTTCTAAAAACTTTTGAGGAGAGCTGGAGTTGTTTTTTGATTGAAGAACTCTTGAAAATGAAATGAAAGCTATAGCTCCAGAAAAATGCCCATGTGGACAAATAAATATAACTTTCCAAACAATAAAGTAGTCCATGGAACTTGTGAAAACCACCTATGAAATCTAAGAATTTCTGAGCTAAGGATTAACAATAATTATTTTTAACATTTTATTCAAAACTTGTATAATATGTGCTTCAAGAGTTACTCTAAAGCTATTTTTAATTGTCCATAGACTTTCATTATAAATTTCCCTCAACTGACTGAGCTAAAAAGTTTTGATGAGAAAGAGGTTAATCGCCAGATCTGACTTAGAGTTCTCTCCTTTCCTTGCTTAAAATTTCATTACTCTTTGGAGAATAATCTCCACTTGTTTCTTACTCTTTCCTAGGCTCCTGGACCATAGGGACAAATGGGACTCCCCTTACTCCATGTCTTAAGCTGAAGACTTTGATCTCTTGATCTGAGCTTAATGCTTACAATTTCTAAGAAATACATATATAATAAAATTCAATGTCATATTTCATCATAGGAACAACATGCACGATATGAACTACCCAATCTTCCTTCAGCTTAAAGGTTATAATATCGTTATCAATACCTGGTCTAATTCTGTTTATCAGGGAATAATGAACACAACAGTGACAACACATATCAAAAACAACTACCACATAACTTAGAAGAAGCTGCTCACCATCCTGAAGAGGAGAGAATTCTGAGTTGCTCTTCTGCCTGGGTGGTGTTAACAACACAGCCGGCTCAAATACATGTGCTGGAAAACTGTTGGCTATATTTGCACTGTCTGGGGGGTTTGGCACCTGAGACAGTTTAACAGGCAAGTCTTCCTGAGGGAATTCAAGCATGTCTTCCCCTCGGAACATCAATGGCACGGATACATCAGCATTTACAACTGGATCCTCTGAAGAAGATGAGAGGCTATTAATACTTAAAGGAACTATGGACACATTTCAGGTATTTATACTTAAATGCATCTCCATAGAGGGCAAAATCACATGGCTTCTAGAGCCTTCACTTTTTTGGCCACATCCTCATTTAGTAGTAATTCACAGACAAGACTCCTGTGGGGCCAGTGCTAGTAAGAAATAGCTGTTTTTGAGAAAAATAGGGGGCCCCTAGCCATTGAAGACCTGCCCTAGCCATTGAGTTTATCTCATGCAAGTTAAATTTTAGTAGCCACTTATTAAAATCACTCTCAACATGCATAAAACATTTTCCACACAGAGATGCTCGCCGAAGTATTACGTAGAAGTAGAAAAAAAAAAAAAATAGAAAAAAGCAAAAAAAAAAAACATGAGAAAGCCTAAATGTCTTATTCAGCCTATGGCACATGATGGCATATGAGGAGAAAAAAGGCTTTTGCAACATTGCCACAAACAAAAGTTATAAATTTCTAAAACTCATTATTTTTTTTTCTTTCCAAAACTACCTTTTTTCCTCCTAAACCTGGGGCATCATGATGGAAAGTACTGGGCATTAAACTCCCACTGGTATAGGAAGTTAGTTCTGCTGCTTCCTATCTGTGTGATTTCGCTAAGTTATCAACTCTCACTAAGCCTTAGTTTTCTCATTTAAAAAATGGGCTTAACAATAACACCTACCTTATAAGACTATTATGAGGATTAAATGAGATAATACATGTAAAACACCTAAAATGTATCTGCATAGAGCAAGTATCCAATAAATATTGGCTGTAAATAGCAATAGCAACTGTAGTAGTGTCATGCCATATATGCATAAATAGCCAATAACTCTATTTAAGTTGACATTTTGTTAGTTTGTTTACTCCATAAGTATTTTTAAATGTCAAGCTGGGATAATAAGACCCACTCACCTGGATTGTCCATAGTTCTTCTACTCATGGTTCCCCTTTCTAATGCCAGACTTTCTTTGTTATTTATCACAGGACAGCTCTTAATGGCATGTGTGAGCGATATAAGTTGCTCATCTGTTGTGACCATATACTGCTGAAGTCTAGCCTAGAGAAAGAAGAATGAAATAATATCATTGGCATTCAAACATCAAATCAGTGCCTAGGTGTGTATAACTATATCATTATTTTAAATACTCTAGAAATTTCAGACTTTCATTCAAATACTAAAACAATGCATTCGTAAGAATACATATTTATAAATATTTTTAAAGTCCCATGATAGAGGAATTGTTAAATAAATCATAGAATATTGTTAATTAATAAATACACTGCTACAACAATAAGAATTAACCTTTTTATAGGACTTTTGACTTACAAAAACTCTTTATATAGATGATATCAATTGACTCTCAAAATACCCCAAACAGCAGATACAACAGGTAGAGGAAACTCAAGAGAATATTACACAAGCATTTAATGTGATAAACATGAGCACTATAAAAATTTATGGTAATATATATAAAATAATGTTAAGGGAAAAAAATGTGGATTATGCACATAGAAATTTTTCCCAAATTTCACACTTATATAGCCCATGGTCTACCCAACATCTCCATCTAGAACTCATAGGCTTCTCAAATGTACAAAACCAAACCACTTAACATTCCGCCCCATCAATAACAACTGCACCCTTCTGACTGCCACTCCAAAACCTTGCAATCACCCTTCACGCTCTCTCACATATTCTCCTTTACCCCATATCCAACCCATAAACAAATCCTATAGGATGTCTTCAAAATATATTCAGAATTTGGTCACAACTCTTCCACTTCCACCTAGACCCAGTTGCCATGTTTCACTGAATTTTTCCAATAATTCCTATCTGTAATAAGCTGCTTCTGTGTTAACCACCCAGAGTCTAGTCCCATAATGTTCCCAAACTAGGCGAGGGCACCATAGCAGAACTCAGAGGAGTACCACAGGACATTTTATTTTTATTTTTTTATTTTATTATTATTTTTTATTAAGTTTATTGAGGTGACATTGGTTAATACAACACAATTTTCAGGTGTACATTATCATTTGACAGCTATATATTCTACTGCATGTTTACCACCCAAAGTCCAGTTTTCTTCAGCTACCATATATTTGATCCCCTTTACTCCATCCTCCCCCAACCCCTACCCTCTGGTAATCACTAGCTATAGTCCATGTCCCTGAGTCTCTGTTTGTTTGTCTGTTCATTTGCTGCTTTTAGGTTTATATCCCACATATAAGTGATATGTGATTTTCAACTTTTCGGTCTGGCTTATTTCGCTTAGCATGGTTATCTCGAGGTCCATTCATGTTGTCACAAATGGCAGTATTTCATCTCTTCTTATGGCTAAGTAATGTTCCATTGTATATATGTACCACAGCTTCTTTAGCCAATCATCTATCATAGGACACTTCGATTGCTCCTGTGTCCTGGCTACTGTGAATAATGCTGTTATGACATCGGTGTGCAAATATCTTTTCTGATATGGGTTTTCAAGTCTTTGGAGTAAATATCCAGTAACCACAGGACATTTTAAATTTTTGAGGGAAACACTGATGCTTAACTTCTGTCAGGCACCAGTGAACTACTAGCTTGAGGCAGTTCACAGATTCAACATTAGATTGAGATACAATCCTCTTGATTATATCATAGCTTCACAAAGCTGAGTTTTTAGTAGTTGCTCTGCCAAAAAGCAATACTGCATAAAAATTATTGTGGAACAGGATATGAGTGATGGTGTCCAATATGATTCCAAGCTTAAAACGCTATACAATGCCCAATAGGTATACATATTCCATTAGTAAATAACTGTTATTTAATCATTTTAAAAAGTATGACTTTTTCTATTAATTTACATGTATCATTTTTTTTTCAAACAGTATCTAAGTTGGTAAGACACAAATATTTGTTAAGTTGTTTGAACCTAACTACTTAATAAATGGAACTATTGGGTATTCCTTTTGGTCCAGGGGTGTCTTGAGACTCCAAGAGCACCATAAACTGAGAAAGAGTGGTGGTCTCTGATCTCGACACACCAGCCCAAAGTGATCCTCTTAAAACCTAAATCAAATCACATCTCTTCTCTACGCAAAACCCTTCAGTGGTCTCCCACCTCACAGCATCGCCACAAATGGACAAAGCATAACAGCCCAAGTCTTTACCGAGCCTACAAGCCCCACGTGATCTGCCTTATCTACCCATCTCCTACTGCTCTCATTTTCTAACATTCCACTCCTGCTACACTGGTCTCCTTGATTTTTTTGATCCCAACAACCACACTCCTACCTCAAGACCTTTGTATCTGCTGTTCCTCTGCTAGACTGCTCTTCCAGGCTTTCTGCATACTTGCCCCCTCACCTCCCTCGGGCTTTCATTCAAATGTTACCGCCTCTGACAGGCATTGCCTATCCCATTTACAACTTCCCATCAGAGGCACCTCCTATGCCTCTTAGCTGCTTGATTTTTCTTTATGGCACATATCACCATCACCATCTAATTTATAATATACTTCACTTTTCTTTTTTTTTTAAAGATTTATTTAGCATATAAGCTCCATAAGAGCCAAGATTTCTTTTTTGTTCAGTACTATGTTTCCTGTACCTAGAACAGTGCCAGACCAACAGTAGTTGTTCAAGAAAAATTGGCTGAACTAAATAGTACATTTTAAAACTGCCCATTTTCTCAGGAGAATTGAAAATATATGTTCACAGATATACTTATACATGAATGTTCATAGCAGTATTATTCATTCGGAATACACAAGAAGTAGAAAAATTCAAATATCTATCAAATATAGCATAAGCAAATATGGTACAGCCATATAATGGAATATTATTGGGCGATAAAAAGAAATGAAGTGCTGGTGCATGCTACGACGTGGATGAACCTTGAAAACTATGCTAAGTGAAAGAAGTCAGATACGAAAGACCACAAATTGCATGATTCTATTTATGCAAAATATTTCAATTAGGCAAATCTATAGAAACATAGATCTGTGGTTGCCAGGGGCTGCGGGAGGACAGAATGGAGAGTGACTGCTAATAAGTATGTGGTTTCTTTTGGGGGTGATAAAAATGTTCTGGAATTATATCATGGTGCTCCATGACTATACTAAAAACCACAGACCGTTCACTTTAAAAGGGTAAATTAAATAGTACGTGAACTATATATCAATTTTAAAATTACATAATTTATATCTACTGTCCATTGACACAAACACAATTTATCTATACTATTGCTTTTCTAGTAGCTTTTGGCTGATAAATAAAAGTAGTAATAACTACCATTTGAGAACAAAAAGATAAACAGAACTGCCTCTGTCCTCAACCAGCTCACAATTTTAAAGATAGGTGCACATGTATATGTAACACAATTTGGTAAATGCAATGAGAGCAACATCCAGGGAGTATCAAAAGTGCAAAAAGGAAGACTATCTAATGCAGCATGGAGACAATAAGGTTTTCTATAAGAAATACTGTATATGTAAAAAAAAAAAAAAAAAAAAAAAAAAAAAAAAAGGAGTGATTGGCCAGACAAGGGGCAAAGAAGACCTATCTAATAAATATGAAGTTACTGTAAACTTCAAATGGCATATGATTGCAGAAGGGTTCCTCCAATGGTATTCTCTACTGCCTTGAAATTAAAAGCAGCTATCATGACACTCATTTCACATTTGAATAAACTACTACAATACTGGTAGTTATCATTTAAATGTAGATTTTTGTCTTCCCCACTAATTAATAAGTTTCTTAAAGACAGTAGACTTACTCTATATAATATTTATAGTCCGGGTTTCTACTATAGTACCTCCAATATAATAAATGTTCAATAAAAACTACCACTGATGATAATAAATATAAGTAATCACATCAGCCCAAGTAAACCAAAGGCAATTAGAAGAAATCTCACACATTCTTAAAGATGTTTTATACTAAACACAGAAAGTTTGGGATCTCATCTGAGTACCTGGGTAGCAGTATTTTCCTCTCTAAGAAGCAGAATTTCAGCTGTCAGGGCATCAATGAGCTCTCGATGATCACCTAAGACTTGTTGCAGTTTCTGCCTTGTCTCTATTTCCTTACGCAGTTGGAGCTCACTCTATAAAAAAATATCAAATAAACTCCTATTAATAGCATCACATGTTGAAAACTAAAAGTTTCTACTCAAAGTTGTCAAAAATGAGAACACTTACAAAGTATATAGGGACAGTAAAGAGCACTAAATATTTTATTAAAAGGTTTGTTTCATTAAAATGTGCTACTTTATCCTCTTCTTTTCTTTAAAGAGAATGCAATAAACAGAATGCTATACAGAATTAAATAACTACAATGTTTGTAGAAGTAGAGGGAAGTAGATATACATATTGCTTGAATGCACAGACCATCTCAAGAAGGATACACTGGTATCTGGCAATGAGAGCTGTCTACAAGTAAGCAAACAGGTTAAATGGATATTCGCTGTGGAAATTGGATTTTTCATCATATACCCTTCTGTAACTTTATATCACTAATTCAAAAATGTGAATATATCACCAATTTGAAAATTAAGTCTGTTAAAATATAATTTAAAATAAATGAAAATAGATTCAAATAGCTGAGCTTTGTAAAGCAAATAATTAGCTAAAAAGTACATGCTTCTAAGCCTGTAATACTTTCAGAGAACCAAAAGTACACTCCTGGACATTTCTGCCTTAAGTGTGAAAGAATGTTAAAACTTTCTTAAGTCTGACAGTACAATAAATATTTCACTATAAAGCAATTTTAGGAAGACAATTCCAGAGAAAATGAAACATCTGAATTAGAGTAGTGAGCCCATTTTTTAATAATTAAATTTCCTCAAACATTTTTATCATATTTGTTTAAATTTAAATACATAAAAAAAGTTTAAATAGATTTTTTAAAAAGATGAACTACATAATTAACTCTAATTCCACAGCATTCTGGGGACTGATTATTATTCTCAAATGAATTAATGAAACAATTCCTGCTTGTCTTATATTATTTTCACAACAATAAAATATCTCCCACTAAGACACTAAGCAAAACCCAAGTTACCAGTCATACAGATAACACAAAGGATTTTTCCAGTCTTTGTCTACAGATTATAGGAATGCTACTCTTCAAACTAAACTAAAGTGGGAGTAGGAAGCAGAGAAAAGCAGTAGAATGAGGAAATTTAGTAGATCTATTTAATCTATAACTGCTGAACAATAATATTCAGTATTAACACAAGATGTTTTATTTATAGTAGATTTACTTTCCTAATTATATTTTTCTAAAGCTCATATTAAAATTACATCACTTACCTAAGCATGTATCAACATGCTGGATGATACATGAGTCAGCATGAAGAGAGAAATTAAGAGGATAAACCTTTATTGCAGATCATCTAAAACTGAGCTATTTTAAACAAAGCTATTCAAATTTGACCATATTTTATTCAGAGGTTGCAACCAAGTAAGCATAGAGGAAAAAAACCCCCACACATTTCCACCAGCACTCTGAAGAGGTCATTTTAATAACTTCACGCTCTTACCTCTTTAAGGTACCGAACCAGGCGACAGAGGGAGCTCACCAGCGACAGAGTAAAGCCTGTAAGACCCTGACTGCTCTGTGGTCCCTTGACCTCGCGTCCTGTCCACCGTTCATATTCTTCCATTTCATGTTCCACTTCATGTATCATCTGTTTGAGGATATCCAGGCTGGGATTATTGCTACTCGATAAGTCTGTGGAGGCTGTGCTAACTGATAACATGGTATTCTTCTGCTTGGAAGGAGAATGTAAATCCGGTTTTCTTTTCACTGATAATGACAGAAATCATTCTATTTTAAGATCAGAAAAAATTATACTATAAAACTACTAGAAAAATCTTTGACTGTCGTCCACAATTTATAAAAGGTTTTTATAGAACCTATTACCATCTTCTCACAAAAAAATCTATATAGTTTAAGCCAGGTTTATACTGATGGTTCTAAAACCATCTTTCTACAAAGTTACAAGGAATAAAAGGGGGCTTCTTATCTACCATAAAACAAATTCTTACTTAGCTGGATCCAATAGGATGAGTTTAAGGGAAAAAAAAATTTACTAAGACATTAAGATAGCTGTATCAAATTACATGTTTAATAATTTATCTTTGTAAATTAAGAAACTGAACCTTTATTTGACAGTTGTTTTTGCTTCCTTGAGTTCAGCACTTGTCCCACAACATGGTTCGAGTCTAGAGACTGGATAGATTCTTCAGGTTGCAGCCTGGTACAGACTCTCCTGACAGCATTGGTAGCATTCAGAGCAGCTAAACGGAAGAATATTTCCAAAAGAATCTCAGTGAAAGAAATGTTGAAAGCATTTCAAGTGACAAATCAATCAGTATTTTACTCAATTAGGCTAAGACAGTCAAACCTTGAATAACTCAAATTCCTTTTAAAATTACTGTGTTCAAGAAAGAACATAATAAAGCAAGCTACTACTCTGAAAAACGTAACAATGAAAAAACAAACCTTTTTGTTCCCGTGATGAAGGGGCAGGTGATGGAATTCCTGGAGGGCTTGTTATTTGTGACTGTGTTGCTATTTTCTGCTGAATATCAGTCCATAGTCTATTAATTAACTCAGAATTATCCTCCTTTAGTTGGTGGAGAAACTATAAATGATGAGACAACAAGCTACATTAGAATAAGTGTTATGATTTAAACTGTTAAACTGTTTACATGTTTGATTGGATTTGATTTGATTTTTCACAATTTATAATTAAAAACATATTTTGTTTTAGTCAGTCTTCTTAGTGTTCGAAGGAATCATTCCATCTCCCTCCCAGTTTCCCACCTATGCTGGCTCCTAAAGCAGGAACATTTTGTTCTTTCTGAAGTGTCATGCTATGGGCCCCATTTTCCTCTCCCTTTCTCTAGATAAAGTGCATGGCTTGGTCCCTTCCTGATGTCTCTCCTACTTAGGAACCTATCCTCAAAGCATGGTCTCCACTCATCACTGAAGTAAAGTGACTGGAGCAGACACTGCCCTGTGTGTTGGGAGCAAGGAGCGGAAAGAAGAGCTGCAGTGTAGGTTAGAGAGCTACGCTTTTTGCTGTAATCACTTTACCATTGATAAAGCTGATATTTTCATCTCCAGTTGTTTATTTCTCACTTGGTCTGAGACTTAAAAGAGATGGGGGGGGGGAGTGAGGGGGGCCAAAAAGCAGGATTAACCCAAATGTCCAACAGCTGATGAATGGATGAGTAAAATGCGATCGATATATTCACAAAACGAAGTATTATGAGCCATAAAAATGAATTAAGCATTACTATATCTAAGACATGGATGAATCTTGAAAACATACCAAGAGAAAGACACCTGAGACAAAAGACCACATATTGTATGATTCTATATATACGAAATGTTTAGAACAGGCAAATCTTTATAGAGAAAACAGACTAATCTAATAGATTAGATAGGGCTGAAGAGTTTGGGAAGTAATGGAGTTTGACTGTTAAAGAGTAATGCAAATATTTTAAAATTGATTGTAGATGGTACAAATCTGTGATACACTAAAAATCATTAAATATTATACTTGGAATGGGTGGACTGTATGGTATATGAACTACAAATAAAGTTGCTATTAAAAAACAAACAAACAAACCAGGAAAAGCAAAATCTCATTTAGTGGCTCCACAAACCTCAACCTAATGGAGTTGCTTTCAAGCAACCTGAGGGCAGCAAATTGAATACACTTCATAATTGCTAATAAGGCATATTTAGCAAAAGGTCTGTAATGTAGTCTATTCACAGGGGTCCAATTATCAAAACATCAGAAAGACTCCTCTGTAAGACAAGTTAGCTCTAAATCCAGACATCAGGACAAATCCTGAGAAAAGTGTTGTAATAAGATTTCTGTACCAACTGAGAAAATCCAAAGCAGTATAAACTCATATTAGTGCCTTTAATGTTTATATATTTAAGAGTCAGGTAATGTGAAAGAATAACAAGAAAAATAATACAATGCTATCTATGGTAGGCTTAAGAATTATCTCCTAAAGTTGCTCACACCCTAATCCCTGGAACCTTGAGTGTTACCCTATCTGACTAAAAAGAGATTTTGCAGATGTGTTTAGAGGGAGGCAGAGGGAGATTCTGACACACATAAGAGGAGAAGGTGATGTGAAGAGAGAGGCAGAGATTAGAGTGATGATTGGATATTCTCAGCCTGTTGTTTTAAGCCATCAAACGTGTAGCAATTTGTTACAGAAACTCTGGGAAACTAATATACCACCTTAAATTTATTTGGCAACATTCAGTTTAAAAGCTCAAAATACCTTCTGTATATTATTTTTGGAATATGAGGGGAGGAAAAGTAATTTAAAGTATTTATCTCCTTCCAAAAACAATAAACTCCCTTAAATCTGAAACTCTATTTTATTCATTTAATTTACTTAGGGTGGTGATTCAAATCCAAGCTCCTTCCATTTTCATCGATGACCATTTATCAGCACCAATTCTGTTTTACAACAACATCAATTACAACAGTATTCAAAAAATATATTTCATATACACCTTAGGAATTTCCACATCTCTAATTTACATCCCTAACATACAAACCCCACACAAGGGAAGCTGCCCATGTATAATGAAAGCAGCAGTTTTCCTTGTCATTCATTTTTTTGCCCCTTGAGATTCCCCCTCTCTCTTTTTCTTCATTTTTCCCAGGGATGTCTCTAACATCACCTTTTCTTCTCCCAACCCAAGTCTTACTTCTCTACACACAAAGACCTGCAGAAGGGGTAAAGCAGTAGCAGAGGAAAAAGTGAAGGAAAAGTGAGGGGAAAACTTGCAACCACTGCTTCCTCATTTGGAAGGCACTGACCCCCATCAATGACCCAGGGGAGGCTTTTGAGGATTGGGTTAAGGACTTGTTCATTATTGTTTATTTCTCTCTGAGAAATCTATTTCAAACCACAAGACACCTTAGAGATCATATTTTCTAGCTCTCACATTTTACAACTGAGGAAATAAAGACCCACAGATTATGTAACTAGTAAATAACCAAAGTAACTAGTAAATAACCAAAGGCTTAGTCTCCAGGTTGCAAGTCTAATGTATCTTCTAATACCACACACTCAATAGTTAACAAATAATATTTTGAGACATAAGGTATTCAAAAGTTGGAAAGTGCCTGTTCTCACAACTAACAAAATAAAACTAACCATAACCAACCAAATAAAAAACAATAATTTGACTCAAATGTGAAGGATAAAAATAATTCTGTACAAGATTAGCTATATTTAGGTTCCAAAAGGAAAAGTGCTTAAAAGATGATATATAATTCCAAGTATTCCTAAGAAAATGGTGACCAGCTAAATTTGAATCACTCTACATATCTTCTAAAATATACAGTGCAAAAAGGACAGCAAATAAAACAGCACATAACCAGCACCTTCCATATTATTGAAAGACAGTGATAGTACTAATATCAAACTATAAGTAAAAAAAAAAACACCAAATTTCAACAATGGTCTTTCTTGAGCTCCTGTCAGAAGCCTTTGCAGGGAAAACAGACAGTTCAAAATGAACTACACAGGGAAGAAGAAAGCTGAGAGCCTATTGGTGACAAAAATCACCCCCAGAAAGAAAAAGCCCATTCTAAGTAAACAATTACTTTAAAAAACAAAAACACAAAACAAAAACAAAACAAACAAACAAACAAAAAAAACGGTGGGGGTGATCACAACACTACCAAGAAGTGTGCAGGACCTAAGGTGATAGTCTTCGAAAGGCATTGCTTGTTGGGGAGAAGGGAATGAACAGGAAGGGAGAGGTGCCTTTGGGAGACTGAGTGCTGAAGAAGAAAAGAAGCAAGAAGAAAAGAAGCAGGACAAAAGAGAAGAACAGTATTGGAAGACAAAGCAACTTTCACCCACCAATGCTTTAAAAACAAAAGGCACCCATTAAATAAACTGTGCTACATGATAATTGAGAAAAAAAGCCACCCAAACTCTCAACCCTCCCTACAAAATGTACAGATTAAAACAGTCTACATTCAAAGGCAATATAACAATTTTAAATTGAAATATATAACAATATAACAATACAAAATTGAAATTGAAATCTCTCAGCTAATGAAAATCCCCCCAAAAAGCAGAAGAAAACTATAACACAATACTTTAAATAAAATTAAGTATATTTAAATAAGTGTTTGGAGCTATATACATATGTATGTATGTGTATGTGTGTGTACATATATCTTGAATCAGAAATTCCAAAACTAAGATCGGAAATGGACAAAAACTAGGATCCAGCAATCTCTCTACTGGGTATTTACCCCAAAGACTAAAAAAATCATATTCATAAAGATATTTGCACAACAATGTTCATAGCAGCATTATTCACAATAGCCAAGACATGGAAGTATCCAAAGTGTCCTACAATACATATGCATGCGGTATATATACAATGGAATATTATTCAGCTATAAGAAATGAAATACTGCCATTTGCGACAACATGGATGGGCCTCAAGATAATCAT
Organism: Eonycteris spelaea; assembly: GCA_003508835.1. Classification (NCBI taxonomy): domain Eukaryota; kingdom Metazoa; phylum Chordata; class Mammalia; order Chiroptera; family Pteropodidae; genus Eonycteris; species Eonycteris spelaea. The sequence continues at coordinate 6,287,963 of PUFA01000084.1, read as the reverse complement.
GCTAAGCGAAATAAGCCAGGTAGAAAAAGCTGAAAATCACATGATATCACTTATATGTGGGATATAAACTAAAAGCAACAAAGGAACAGGACCAATAAACAGAGACTCATGGACATGGACTATAGACTTAGTGGTTACCAGAGAGAAGGGAGAGGGGAGAGGGGAGGTAGATGGAGTAAAGGGAGTCAAATATTGGGGGATAGAAAGAGGTGAAGTGGGTAAAGGGATCAAATATAGGTAGCTGAAGGAAACTAGACTTTGGGTGGTAAACAGATGTTAAATTATGATGTACACCTGAAAATTATATAATTGTATTAACCAATGTTACTTCAATAAATTTCATTAAAAATAAATAAATAAATAATAAAAATAAAAATAAACCCAGCACATCTGAAAGTGAAAGGTTAAAAAGAAAATGAGATTAAGACTACATAAAAGGTAGCAAAGATAACTAACTGGAACAAAATTATAAACTTCCTAAATACCAAAAGAAATTTTTAAAAAACATCCAAAAGATATCACACAGAGAAGAAAAATTATAATTATAGTATAATACACATAATACTATAAAATAACAAAGTTAGTGTCGAACATGGCAACCTGTCCATAAATGTTACAAGTTATTTCACTAATTAAAAAGATTTCGAGTTGGCTAATAAGGCAAAACCCAATTCTTGTTGAATAGAAGAGACCACTTAGTGCACAATGATTCAAAAAGACTAAAATTAAAGGACGAGCAAAGATGAACTAAGTAATTAGAAACAAGAAGAGATTTCATTCCTGATATACAAAGACGAACTAAAGCCAAAAGGCATTCAGTGTGAAAGGAGACTTTCTAATGCTAAAAGCCATAATTCACAATGAAGATATACATGTACAAACAAACAAACAAACCACACAATCACCTTCATAAGGATGGAGGTATGTGACTACAAACAGAATTAAATATATTTCAATGTCAAATGCAAAAAAAAAAAAATACAATAATAGTCAGAGACTTTAAACAGTACTCTCCATATAAGAGATGATAAAAATAAGAATACAAAACAAGTAAAAAATATATAATCAATGAGATAGATCTTATGGATATACACTAGAACTGTCTACCTTGTTAATAGAGAATATACCTTCTTCTCAGGCACACACATGGAACATTCGCCAAAATTTGATCATACATTAGGTCGCAAAGAAAACATCATTAAGTTCCACAAGTAAAAATCTTACAAAGCACACTCTTAATGCAATACAATAAAACTAGAAATAACAAAACTAATAATAATAATATAATAATAATAATAATAATAATAATAAAAAATAAAAGAGGCTCTATCTGGAAACTTTTTTTAAAAACCTTTTTTAAAAACCCTAATTTTAAATTTCTCTTAATGGATATTTTTTTTAAAAAAAGGTAGTGCAGAAAAGTGATACATATTAATTGCAGAAAAGTCAGAAAACACAGATAAACAGAAATAGGAAAATAAAACTTACTGTAATCCCAACCAAACAGAAATATGAATTAATGTTCAATTGTTACTCTTCTAGAATTCTATATAATTTTTTAATTATATAGATATTATTTTTTAAAACCTGAAATTTTTGTTAATGGCATACCATAAACATCTTTTATTATCAATAAATATTGTATAACATTAGTGGCTGCATTATCATTGGCTGTACCTCAGTTTACTCAACTAATCTTCTAGATATTTGAATCACCTTCACTCTTTTCTCTTTTTTTAAAAAAAGCCACAGTGAACAATTTTAGCTAAACATGTGTATCTATCCTTAATTATTTTATTCTTTAAAGTTAATTTTTATTTCTCAGTTAACAGTTGACAAAGTGTTTTGTTATTTTAGAAATTAGGTTTCAGTTTACGTTCTTCTCTTTAAATTATCTAATTTTTAAAATAACAAAACACTAGATATCAGAATATACAATACATACAATACAGGAAAATTCATCACCTTATGTATGTTTATCAATTAAGAATAAAAAATAAAAATAAATTTATTAAATTCCCAACTCAAAATGCTAGAGGAAAAAAAGGAAAAAGAAAGGACAAAAAAGGAAATATGGATAAAAGTAAAACTTGATGGAAATCAGAAAAATAGTAGCTCTGATTAATAAATCAAAATCCTGGTTCTTTGAAAATTTAACAAAGTAGACCAACCACTAGCTAATCTAATTTTTAAAAAGTGGGGCGGACTAGAAGAAATGATGAGGGAAGATAAGCACTGAAACAGAAAACATTTTTAGACATATAAAGATTATTTGCATATCTTTATGAAAATATATTGATACACATAAGTAAAATAAATATTTCCTAAGAAAATATAATTTACTAAAATCACTTGAGTATAAATAGACAGTTTAAATATCCTGTCTCCACAAAAGAAATTATTATGGCATTTCCTTGCAAAAAAAAGTACCGGGCTCAAGTAGTTTCAGAGGGGAATTCTCTACCAATCTTCAAAGAATAGATAGTCCCAATGTTACAATTGTTCCAGTACTTAAAAATTAGAACCTTTCAGATGTTTCTTATAAAATCAAGTATAACACTGTTACTTCAACGATATTCTATATTTTAAAAATTATATACAATATCACTTATAAGTATTGATGCAAAAATACCAAATAAAATATTAACAAACAATACTCAACATGACAATATTAAAAAACATACCATGGCCAAGTGTAAATTATTTCAGGAATGCAAAGACAGTTCAGTATTAGAAAAACCATAATGTAATGTACCATATTAATAGATCTAGGCAGGAAAATCATTGATTATCTCTAAATGTTTAAAGTCTTTGACAAAATTCAGTAGTCATTCCTGATGAAAATACTCAAGAAAAAAGGAATTGATATATTACTTAGCATTGTTTAAAAAAAAAATTAAAAACCCTCAGTATTGAAGCTAGCATCTTACTTAAAGGGAAAACAGTAGAGTCATTTTTATAGATCAGAAACAACACAAGGATGTCCATTATTCCCAGTATTATTTAACACTGTTCTATAGCTACTCCAGTATACAAAAGAAAGTCAACTAGAAGTATAAGACTTAGGAACAAATAAAACTATGTCACTTGCAGATGACATGATTGAATACTTTTAAAAAAACCTACAAAACCACTGCTAAACTGATTCAGCCAAGAGTCAGTAAGGTAGCAGGATATCAAGATAATACACTGAAATCAATAGCCTTCATAAATACAAACAATAACTAATTAGAAAGTACAATGGAAGAAAAACCCAATTTAAGAGTAACAAAAAATATAAGATATTCATGATTAAACTTAAAAAGAAATGAGTAAAACCTATATGAAAAAAAAACTTCATTAAAATACTCTTCAAAAACAAAAAAGTAGACTAACAAATGGATGGAAAAACATACTTTGTTCTTGAATAATAAAACTCAACATAGTAAAGATATCAGTTCTCTTTAGTTAATTTATTAATATAACAAAAATATCAGTAAGCTTTTTTTATGAAGCTAAATAAGTTGATACTAAAGTTCACATAGAAAAATAAACATGTTAAATTATTAGGAAAACGGAATAAAAAAGGCAATGAGGACATTAAACATTATCAACTCACTCTACTTAAAACAGTATGACATTAAAGCATGACTGAAGAAGTAAGGCCAATGGAGTAGAATAGAAAGTCCAGAAATAAATCCAAGTGTATACAGTAATTTATGTACACAGGTAGCATCATCTCACGTCAGTGGATTAAGAAGCCTTTTTAACAAATAATGTTGAAGCATTCTGATACTCATTTAGGAAAAGATAAAAATTGGATCCATGCCTCATACCATATGTCAAAATAAACTCTAAGTGGGTCAGAGAACTAAATGTGAAAAATAAAACCACAGAAGTATTAGAAAAAACACAAGTGAATTCCTCTAAAACTAGTTTTAGGAAAGAATTTCAGAGTATGAGTCATGCAAAAAAGAAAAAAGAAGAAAAAAAGAAATTAAACTATATGTGTAAAATAATTTTTGCTTGATAAAAAAATGTTATAGCAAATTCAAAAGACAAATAACAAACTAGGAGAAATTATAACATCTTACACTGGTAAAAGACTAATATCTTCAATACGTAAAAAGTGCTTATAAACTAAGAAAAAAGGAACCAAAAATCCTAAAAGAAAAATGGGCAAAGACATGAACAGACAAGTCACTATAATGTCTTTTAAACATATGAAAGCATTTTTCTATTTTACTCAGAAGAGAAAGTCAAACTATATTGAGATACCATTTCTCACCTATAAAATTAGCAAATATCAAAATCTGACAACACACTCTGGTGCAGGAATTTGATGTATTGCCAGTGGTACTGAAAAATACTATAACCCTCAAAAAGCAGAATTTAGCAATTTTTAAACAAAATTACATAGCATTTACCTTAACACCAAAATCTCACTTCTAGTAATTTCTGTAAATACATATTCACAGGTTATTCCCTGTAGCAGTTTTACAATTGAAAAGCACTGGAAACAACCTAAGTGCTCATATATATATAAGAGAGTGGTCAAATAAATCTGATATATTCATACAATGTAGTATCATGGAGCTGTAAAATAAAAAAAAAGAAGAAGAAGACAGTAGAAGGGGAGGGTTAGGGAGAGGAGGAGAAGGAGAAGAAAAAGAAATCTCTGCAAACTTAAAAACTGTTTAGGGGTGATTTCTGGGACATATTTTTAGGTGATAAAAGTAAATATGGTACACTATCTCTTATGTAAGAAAGAATAGAAAATAATAAAATATGTATATATCAGCTTAAATTTTCAAAAAGAAACACAGGAAGAATAAATTAGAAATTAATGAAACTGATTACCAAAGCAGTAAGGGCAGATGAGGACTGATTAGAAGGAATAGGGACTAGGTGACACTAATCTGAAAATAGCTTATGTAGTTTTTTCAGAAGGATGGAGAGGAAAAATGAAAACTGAATACAAACAGAAAGAAATAAACTTAATTATTCGAAATCAATAGAATAACCTTTAAAACATTACAAACAATTTTAGATTGTACTAAGTAGGTTTATTTCTGTGGTGTATGGAAGCAGCAATTTCAAAACAACTTTTTATGTTTGCAGAATTGTATATGATTAAATATATTGTGTAATTTTTGGAGACATGTTTTTCAGTGTTAAAGAAGAGAGATACAAACATGATATGGGCGAAGGCTAAGAAAAACCCAGTAGTGTTAAATTGAACTCAGAGATATCGGTGTAAACTCATGATTTATAGATAAATAAACAAAGAAATAAAAATGAACATGGATATGTATATATGTATACAACTACAGGGGTGTGTGTATGTGTGCACACACACACACATGCCTGTTGAAAGGGCCTAAAAGCAATGACATGTCAGAGGGATTGAGCTTACCAAATACCTAGATCTTACTTTCTAAATACCCTTCTTCAGTAAAATAAGCAAGGCCTTCTTAAATAAATGGCTGATTCCAAGGAAGATTAGAAAAAGTATAATATAAACCTGGAACATAACATTATGCCAGAAATTAAGTGCTTAAAAAAATGATGGGGATATGTCAAAAGGACACGAGAATGACTTGAAGAAGCTCCCATTGGCCAAATCTGTAACAAATGAACATCGAAATAAATAATAGAGCAAATTATAATTCATTGTAGAAATCTGGAAGACATCACTTTAACAAAGTGATCAAAGTTTATACTACCAATAATGGGACCAATGATATCATTGCCTCCTGAGGTAATGCACTGAGAAGGACTCAGCATCACTTGAAAGGTATTCCTAACCAAAATGTAATAACCCAAGTCCAGTCACAAGGAAATATCAGACAGAGCCAAATTGGAGGACATTCTACAAAATAAATGGTCCATACTTCTTCAAAACTATAAATGTCATAAAAGACAAGGAAATGCTAAGATTAGTTTCCAGATTTAAAAAGATGAAAGAGACACCAAAACTAAATGTGATCATAATTGGTTCAAAGTGATCATAAATAATACTAAAGGGACAGCTGAAGAAATCTGAATAAGGTCTATGAATTAGATAATAGCTTTGAATCAATGTAATTTATGATTATGATCACTGTATCGTGATGGTATAAGTGAAAGATCTCGTTCTTAGGAAATACCCACTGAGATACTGAGAGATAAAGGAACATGAAGTATGCAGCTTACTCCCAAATTCTTAAAACGTATGTGTGTATTGTATGTGTGTAAATACACAGAGAAAGAAAGTGATAAAGCAAATATAGACAATGTTAACAATCAATGAATCTAGGTGAAAAGTATACAAGAACTTTTTATACTATTCTTACAACTTTTTGAAATTATATCAAAATAAGAACTTTCTTAAAATAAGGATATACTCAATTAATAAAAAAGATGATGACACAAAACATAGGAAATGGCCTTGAATTGCTCAACAGAGGCCTTGCAGGCCAGGAGAGAATGGAATGATACGTTCAAAGTGCTGAAAGAAAGAAACTTTGCAAAGAATACTTTACCCAGGAAAGCTGTCTGTTAGAAACGAAGACAAGATAAAGACTTTCCCTAATAAACAAACCTAAGAAAGTTCATCACCACTAAACTTGTCTGACAAAAAATGCTGATAGTTCAAGCTGAAATGAAAGGACACTAATTAGTAAAATGAAAATATACAACACACTGGTAAACATAAGAATATAGTCAGATTCAGACTATCTTAATACTGTAATACAGTGATATGCTAACTACTTAACTCCAGGATAAAGGTTAAATAACGAAAGTATTAAAATAGCTATAGCTGCAACACATTGTTAATGGATACTCTATAAAAAGATGTGACGTCAGAAACAAAAGGGGAGAGAGTAAAAGGATAGACTGTATGTGATCAAAGTTATCAGCAAAAATAGACTGAATAAAAATAGACACAAAGACCAATGGAACAGAATCAAGAGCAGGAAAAACCCTGACATAAACAGTCAACTAATATTTGATGAGGGAGTGAAGCCTACTCAATAGGGGAAAGATAGTTTCTTCAATAAATACTAATGAGAAAACTGTATAAACAAGTACAAAAGAATGAATTCGGACCACTCAAAAAAAATTAGCTCAAAATGGATTAAAGACTTAAACGTAAGATCTGAAATGGCAAAATTCCTAGAGGAAAACATAGGGGAAAAGACTGTGGCACTGGTCTGATGACAATTTTTTGGTTATGACACCAAAAGCATAAGCAGCAACAAAAACGAAAATAAATAAGTGGGAGTACATCAAACTACAAAGCTTCTGCGCAGCAAAAGAAACAACAAAATGAAAACGCAACTTACAGAATGGGAGAGAATATTTGTAAAACATATATCTAATAAGGGGTTAATATTCAAATATATAAATAACTCATACAACTCCAGAGGAGAAAAAATGAACAATCCAATTACAAAAACAGGCAGAGAAACTGAACAGACATTTTTCCAAAGAAGACACACAAATAGCCAACAGGTACATAAAAAGGTACTCAACGTCACTAATCATCAGGGAAATGCCAATCAAAATCACCTTGCATTGTTTAGAATAGCTATCATCAAAAAGCCAAAAGATAATAAGCACTGGCGAGGATGTGAAGAAACCTTTGCACACTGTTGGTGGAAATGTAAATTGGTGCACACATTATGGAAAACAGTAGAGCGGTTCTTCAAGAAATTAAAAATTGAACTACATATGATCCAGCAATCCCACTTCCAGGTAAATAGCCAAAGGAAATGAAAAGGACCCTGGGACCTCAAAGAGATATCTGCATTCCCATGTTGACTGCACCATTACTCACAATTGCCAAAATATAGAAACAACCTAAGTGTCAACGCATAAATGGCTAAAGAAGATGTGAGACAGAACAGATGGATGGATAGACAGATACACACAATGGAATATTATCCAGCCATGAGAAAAAAGGAAATCCTAACATGTGTATGAACCTTGAGGGCATTTTGCTGAGATAAGTGAAACCGAGAAAGACAAATACTGTATCACTTCTATGTGGAATCTAACCTTTTCCCCATTTAGAAAAAAAAAGTGCCACTCACTGCCAGTGTTAATTTTACATCACGCGTAGGAATCTACGTTTTCTAGAATTTGACATTTTCAGAGATCAAGAATTACTATATTTTGTAAATGGAAATACCACTACTAAGAACAGAATACCATATGTAGAATGACGTCATTTGTTTCCAAAGACTACTGATATAGGAGAGTGATGCAAAAACAATAATAAAAGCAAGATATTTCGTGGCAAACTTTGGGGGTAAACGCTGTAGCCGCAAGTACCGCCGATGAGTATTGGGGCAAATGGGAAATGGGTTAAAAGGCTGAACTCCCAGAAACAAAGTAGGATGATGGTTACTAAGGGCTGGGGGAGTAGGGAGAGGGGAATGAGAAGACAGTAAAAAGGTAGAGGCTTCCAATAATAAAATGAATAATTTCTGGGGGTCTAATGCACAGCATGGTGATTATAGCCAATAATATTGTATTATATACTTTAAAGTTGCTAAGTGAATAGATCTTAAATGTTCTCACCACAAAAAAAGAAATAATAATTATGCGATGTGATGGAAGTATTAGATAATGCAATGGTGATCATTTTGCATATATAAATGTATAAAATCAATAAGTTGTACACCTTAAACTTACACAATATTATATGTTAATGTATCTCAATAAAGCCAGAAGAAAAACAGCTATAAAAAAAAAGGAAAGTGTTGTAGATATCTATGCCATATATACATACCTGTCTGCATGCATGGTAGACTGAGAATTTAGAGATTTATCTAATTCATTCTCACTTTCTTCTGACTGGCTGTTAACAGTTTCTTCTTCTTCACCATCATCTAGTTCATTAAGAGCCTTTCCAACACAAAAATAAGAATAAAAACACAAGTTAGTTATATATACTCTCATCTGTTCTTTTTGCTATAACAGAACAAAGGTCCCTCTTTCTAAGGCTAATTCCTCCATGTGTTTTACAGCCCAAACCCTCTCACCTCCTTCACTCCATCAACTGCCCTTTCTCTCTCCTGTATCTTCAACTTCTCTCTCTGTTCTGGCTTCAGCTCATCCACATTTAAATGAGAGCAAATCTCTCCCATCTTATCCTGACCCTATATCCCCCTCCAACTACTACCTATCTTCTCTCTTTGCTTCTCCACGCAAACTGCTCTCTGCAAGGTCAACATCACCACACTTGTTCCTAAATCAAATGGATATTTTTCAGTCCTTGACTTCCCTTATTTCTCTGACTCATTAGATATTAATAATCACTTATTTCTTCCCTTTAAAATCTTGATACACTCTTCCTTTTGTTTCTATAATACTGTATTTCTTGGTTTTTCTTCTATTCTTCTGGCCATTCCTCCCCAACCTTTTTTTGGTTCTTCTTTATCTACCCTTCCCTTATAGCTGATGTGATTCAAGGTCTTCCCTTTGGACCTTTTCTCCTCTCATTTGACTCACTTTCTGAATGACTTTCTAATTCCAAAGCTGCAATTATGAGTCAATGCTATTAATTTCCAAATCTCTATCTCTACCTAGATCTTTCTTAAGCCCTAGACATTTCTATCCAACTGGCTAAAAGCCTAAAAGATATCCCTGGTAAAACATTCTACACATATATACTCAACATGTCTAAAAATGATCATTTCCCTAAGTCTCTCCTATCATTCTTCCAGAAACTCTGTTCCTGCCATATTACCTAGGACCATAAACAGCACCACCATCTACTCAGATGCTCAAGTCAGCAATTGGGAATTATCTTTCCTTCTCATTTGTCACATCCAATCACCACCCTGTTAATTCTGTTACTTCTACCGTTTTTTAATCTTTCAATCTATCCCTCTTCCTCTATAACTTCTTCCCTACTGCCACTACTTTCTTTGGGTCAGGTCCTCCCAACTTTTCACTAAGATTCCAACCTAAGTCTTTTAACCAGATCCTCTTGCCAGTCTTGTCCATCTTCCACACCATAGTCAATTTCATGACTGTTCCTCTTAAAATCCTTTAGTGGCTCTACTCGTACTTTCTGTTCCTTCACCCTTCATGACCTAGCTCCTCCCTCTCTAATCTCAGCTCTTGCCACTATGCAGCCCTATGATAGAGATCATGATTATCTGAAAGCTAACTTTTAAATAAGTGCCAAAATATAAATGGTTTTTTGATAGCAATATGGCTAATAGGTTGTGGCTATTTAAAATATGTATAACATTCAATTTAATTACCTTTGTAAGTAGAAAACAGTATACTTAACAAGTCTTTAATTATTCTGGATCTTGTAATTCCCTAGTATCATCCCTCTAATTTAATGATTCTCCTTTTTTCAAAGAAGATATAAATAACTAGGAAATTGCATTAAACAGGTACTGAGTCCTAATCATTCATGAGTTTTATTTTAGTGTTAAATTCTTCCTGGGCTTTTAAAAAATGTTACTATCTCAAAATTCTAAACATTTTGATTAATTAAGAGTTCCAATTAGGTTTGGATGCAACTGGTTAATGTTTTACTACTATGATTTCTCCACGTAACTGGTCAATAAATTCCAAGTTTCCTAGTACCTACCTTCTAAGCATACTAACATATTAGAAGAAAGTAACATTCAGTGAAGATCTAGTACATGGTATTATGCTAGGCTCTTTACGTAACCTATCTCAGCTGATCCTCATAACAACTATAGAAAGTATAGTCTATTTCCATGTAACAAAAAAACAAAAAACACTTTGAGCCGACTCAGATACCTTAAGAAATCAACTCAAGATCAAATACCAGTAAAGTAGCAGAATATAAACACAGATCCACTTGACTCCAAAGTGAAAGTGGAAAGACTCCCTGCTGTTTCCATACTGGCCGATGGTAGCAACCCAGATTTGAATGTCATTTCTGATGCTAAGTAGCTATGTGATTGATCTTGGACAAGTGACTTAAATTTTCTGAGCCTCAGTTTTTCCATCTGTTAAGTGGGCATAATAATAGTGCCTATTTCCTAGGTAAGCACTCATTTCCTAGGTAGCTATTATTATCAAGTCCTGTCTTATTTATTACAAACGTCACTCACAGAAAGTACAATATGCTTGAGTAAGAACAATTCTAGCAACCACAACTTGGTAATTATTGATATTTAAGTTTTTAAATTGTTTACCACAATGCCTACATCGATTTAAACTTAATTTCAGCACAAGCATTGTGGCTACAAGTAGAGCACATTACCTGAGGCTCTATGACAGATTCACTAAGAATAGCCTGGGTGACAGGGTCTTGATTTACCACGATGGGACTTTGAGAGGAATCAGGAGCCATTGTTACATTTGGAAATCCTGCAGAAGGAAAATGTCATAATGATTTTGTTTCATTTAATTAAAGTGACTTTATAAGCCCTATACACTGCCTTAGGTTTGTCTCATCACATGAAAATCTTTAATAATAGCAGCTCACATTTACATAGTACTTACTATATGACAGGCATAATTCTAAATGCTTTTATATATATTAAATGATGTTGCTCTCACAAAATCCTATTAAGTTGTTACCATTATTATTTTAGATCAGTAAGTATACTGAAACTCAGAAACCTGCAGCAACTGGCCCAGAGTCACACTGATAAGTGGCCAAGCCATGATTCAAACCTTAAACTAAAAACTAATGATTTCTTTTTAGGGATTGAGATAAAGAATGGATTCTAAACACATTAAAGTGAATAATGCTGTATATCTGAGAAGAGGTGAAGTTCATTTTAGAGAGAGGCTGAAGTTACTTTAGGTTTCAAATTAAGCTTTACTCAAATTACATATAAACACAAATACTTTAATTATATGGTAATTTAATATTAATAAACCAAAAAGTTGTATTTTAAATTATAAAATCTTGTACATTACATCAGTGGTCCCCAACCTTTTTGGCATCAGGGACCAGTGCTCCTATGAGAATGTAATGCCTGATGATCTGAGGTGGAGCTGAGGCAGTGATGTCAGCATTGAGGGGAGCAGCTACAAATATAGATGAAGCTTTACTCGCTGGCCCACCACTCACCCTCTCTGTGTAGCCCAGTTCCTAATAGGCAACAGACCAGTACCAGTCCATGGCCTGGGGGTTGAGGGCTCCTGCATTATGCCATAAAATATAATATCAATTTATTTTTCCTTAGCAGAGTAATTTGTAATTGTTAATATTCTTAGTGAAAAGCAAACAAATTATAATGAATCTATGCCTAACAACTTTTGCTATCCACTCTAGAATACCTATAATAAAAATAATATGATGCCTGAAAAAAGAATTTAAATTCTTCCAAATAACCAGCTATGAATCACGGTTAGTGAGAAAAAGAAGCTTTTGCTTTGAATTGAATACTTTACCCGTGAGCCTACGAGGAAAATCAACAAACAGATCTTTTGCTGCTGCAGTCATCAAATGATCAGATTTTTCCAATACATCTTGCATCTGGTATTGATCAGAAAGAATCTAGACATGTGTTAATAATAAATATTATTATTCAGAACACACACACACACACACACACACACACACACACACACACACGCACTTATCAAATCACAAAGGAAAAGTCCATACAAAGGCAGAGAGCATAAAAATAACCATAGGTCACACACTACCTTACTAAAATTCTTCAATGGAAATATTCTTAAGAACCAGTAGATGGGGCTATTACAATAATTAGTGGATTTCAAATGCTTGGCTGCAATCCTGAGAAATAGACTATTAAATAGTGACCCAGTACACACACACATAAATATAAAATATAACAAAATAAAAGTTTTACTTAACCTTAATATTTGAAAACCATTTTGATATTTTCTTTTTAGTTTCTACTCTACTTTTTAAAAATGATAGTTGTAATCTACTAACGATTTCACAACCCATTAACAAGTTGTGATCCACAATTTGACACACACTTATTAAAGTAATGAATCTTTGAGCCATAAACTCAGAGGTTTCAACCACTAAAATTACTGCATAATCTACTAATGAGATCACGACCCACAACTTAAAAACATGATGTAAGATAGAAGTTTGGAGGCATTAAACAAAAAATGATGCTCCTTTCTGTATTTATAAACAATTCAGGCTTTTATTCTGAAGGGATGTGAACCCAAAAAATACCATTACAGTAGTGCCTCTGACTATGGAATTTCAACCTAGAAACTTTCATAATTACAAGCAAGGACACAGGCTAAATAAAGTAAAAGCAAGTCAACTCTACCCACCACCACCAGATGGCATTCTTAAGTTAAAAGGAGTCTCAAAATTGGAAGCTTTCTAGTTTCTAACACTGACTCCAATGAATAAGTAACAAATCTAGTAACAAATGCTCTTACCAGTATTTCTCTAGACCATGTAAGCAAAATATAATATGACCTCAGTTATTGCTTTAGGACACAGAGAAAAATAACAAGAGTCACATTCTGACTTTTCCCCCTTCTGCTCCTGCTATGGCCAAGCAAGTAGACTAACTGGCAAAATTGGTGAGAATAAAGTCTTGAATTTTTCCTTCTACAAAGAGTTAAGCTTTGGAATGGTATTAGGCAAACAGTCTATTTGGAACCAGGAGACAGGGATCCTAGGCCAAGCCAAAAGATACTAAGCAAAATCTGACCTCTTTAGTTTCCTGAAGTATAAATGAAACTATAACTACCTCCCCAGCCCCACAGAGGTGTTAAAAGGATGTGTACACACTGAAAACCTGTATACCACCCTAGAGATACTTGAGAATGTTGTTACGACTTAAATTATATTATCCCATGCTCTAAATTTCTATCCCTGGTTAGCCATCTTGCAAGTAGGTACAATTAGAGCTTAGAAAAAGAGAGTAAATGGAGCATTATAATGTATCACACTAGAAAAATTGCACAAAGTGTATTTCTTAATGGCAGTTTTAAGAGTTTACTACTTTTTAAAAAGGCATTGACCTCTTATCAAAATAAAGATTGTGGAGGAATAATTTTATCATATCAAGACCTGATGTCAAGTATAATGAGATCTCCAATAAAGCCACTGCCCTGCTGCCCCTGCTAGTCTCTGCCCAGGCTCCTTGGAGCAGATGGGTTGAGTGGCCAGAGGTCACTGTATTGGCTTGGCTTTGCTCTTTATAGATTTATCACTCCTCTCTGATAAAACTCATCCTCTTGATAGGTAAACCAAGCTCTATGAGCCCATCTGTATGTATGACTTCCCCAGAGAGTCTGCAGAGCACAAAATCAAACTTATGAGTTGGTATACTTTTTAGATTGTCAAAGGATCAGTCAAGATCCCTTCAAAATCATTCTCAAAAACTTATCCTAGCACTTTTGTTCTGTGGTAATGAAAACCAGATGGAATTGGGAAATTACAAAGAGACATGAGAAGTTATTACACCTTTGGAATTTATAAAATCTCTATCACAGCCTCCCTTTCTCTGATTTGGATTAGGAAACTTATTTTATTGATTCTCATAACGAGTGCATCACATGAAGAATGAATCTAAGATTATGCTGGCCAAAGAGCTTTACTCTTAATTTATGTTAATCTTGGAGCCTAACTTCTGGGGATGGATCCTGGCAGCTCTGATTAAACCTAAGAAGATAGCCCAAGGAGGCTTCTTCCTTTGGTCACATCACATCCCTTAACAGAGACATTACAAATTTAGCAACACTGAAATAATAGATGAGCATATCTCAGTAATTCCACTTTTAAGAATTTATCCTACAAATATACATGTACTCAAAAACATATTCAAGTATATTTATTATTTATAGTGGCAAGGCTAGAAACTATCTGTTGGTGGCAGACACTGCTACTTATCAATTAAGATTCTTTCTTTCCATTTTCTCTTTAACAGCAGAATTCCAAGGTTTTAGCTAAGTACATAGCTAAGCAGGTGGGAATGGTCATGTGATACATTTTTGGTCAATGGGATATAAGCCAGTCCTGCTTCCTTCTGGCTGGGAAACAGCTGAAGGAAGCTGAAACAGTCATTCTGTACTGGAAGTCATGTAATGAAAGACATATAAAACACAGACAGAGCCCCTAGCAACTACCATTTACCTGTGAACTGTTTAG
The DNA here is from genome assembly GCA_003508835.1 of Eonycteris spelaea. Classification (NCBI taxonomy): domain Eukaryota; kingdom Metazoa; phylum Chordata; class Mammalia; order Chiroptera; family Pteropodidae; genus Eonycteris; species Eonycteris spelaea. Next base: position 6,272,896 of record PUFA01000084.1, on the reverse strand, counting down.
TGAGGGAAATAGATTTTTATTTTATTTAAACCATTCTATTTTGGGGTCTTTTGTTTTTTCCATAAGCTTAAAGTATACTTTAACACACAACCTAAATGTCCATCAATAAAGCACTAGATAAATATTTACATACTGTGGTACATCTGCATACTACCTGGCCATTAAAAAGAAAAGGTAGATTGCGAAGTACTGGCATGGAATAACCTCCAAGATACATCATTAAGTGGAAATACCTGAACCCTACTAATGGCAGAGGTTCTTAACACTGGAAACATATTTAAATTACATAGGAACTGTCTAAAAAACACCTAACTGGGCCACATCCCAGGTCTTCTAAATCAGAATATCTGAGTATAGATGTATTTGGGTCCGGATATACTTATTTTTTAAAAGAAGTTCTCACCATGAACAATTCTAACGTGTAGTCGGGGTTGAGAAACACTAGAGCCTGGGGAAATGGCACTATAGAAAGAAAGCAGAGAAATTTCACTCATCCTTTCTCACCACTCTTCTTTTAATCCATACTTCTACCACATCTATTACTTGTATAAGAAATTCAGAAGACGAGCAGGAGCAATGAGGGAGGGGAAACAAAAGAGTCACCCCAAAGAGGGCGCCTTTTTTCCTGGTCAGATGTGTGTTCATAGGCCTTTCACTGAGAATTACCATGTAACATTTAAATGTACGTGACTTATCCAAGATCACCAAAAGATACTTATCTATAAGGAACCATTCTTTCTCAATCCACTGTTCTTTTTTTAAAGCTCATGTAAACATTTATTTGGTAGATATAATTCTTCCTGATGATTTATAAGATCAAGACTTTCACATTTCACTAAGAAGCCTAATGAATTCCTCAAGACAGAATGTGATTTAAAGTTGCCGTGAAAGATCACCTAGACAGCCAAATGGCATAAGCTTCAACAGCAAACAAGAAGCAACACTAAGCATATTTCTTCACAATCATTTCAGTCCAAGAAAAAGAAGTTTTTTGCTATAGCTTTCTCTTATTTCCCATATTGTTTATTTGGACATTTCTGATTACTTGTCTGAGCACCCTACATCTGGTAAAAGATTAAGCCAAAAAAAAGTGTCTTACTAACTTGCTGGAGGAACACACAACATTTTTTGCAAAGTACTCTAACAACACTGCGTATGAACTGAGAAAAATAATTATAGCAGCTTATGTATACTCTAATGCACTAATTACGTGACAAGGACTATGCTAACCACTGTAGAAATCTCATAACAATATAATCAGGCAAGTAATGTTAGTCTCATTTTAAAGATAAGAAAATTCAGGCTGAGAGGTTATATAACTTGTTAAAGGTCACAGCTAGTAAGTTGTAGCGCAGGAATTCAAATCACGAAACTAGATTCTAAATGTCAATGCTGCATTTTTCGAAGTCCATGTGTAGATCATTGAAAAAAGATGCAGTCATTATTAGAATCTCTCCAAAATCAATCATATTTGAGGGAAAAGAGAAATTATCTCTTGTCTTTCTAATTCTAAATATAGCAGTTTAGCATTACCTCCTTCATGATAGACAATCTCCTTTTCTCAAGGTTAGAAATTTCCGGTTTCTGCTTCTTCCATTTTCTCTTCAAAGCTTTTCTTGGAGTTCCCAGTGTACTAATGACCTATTCTTCGACTTGTGTATTTCATGACGACGTATCTATACAGAAAAAAGGACTATTAAAGAATGTTTCGGGAACAAAGAAATTGCCTTTCAGATGGTAGGACCACCAAATATACTTTCATCTTTTTTTATTTTTTCTGGTTCAACATATGTATATTTGTTTATAGGCATAGCCAACATTTTCAGGCTTCTAAAGTCTCAAAAAAAGATGTAAAAAAGTATCTAGAACTACTAGACCTAGCTAAAAGACGAAATGGAAAGTATATTAATTTCTATGTCCTTTGTACTAGACTGCCCAATAAACTATTATTTTTGAAAATATATGCCAGGACTCATTTAATGGGTTGTAAAAATCAATTTGTGGGTCAAAACAATGTATTTTAAATAGAATAGAAAACAGAAAATATTTTGACACATTACACATAATAAATTGTTTTATCAAACTGTTTTATGAAACTTTTCAGTTACCTATATGTGTACATGTACCCCACACACACACATACACACACACATGCAATGACTGAGCACAATGTAAAAGGTACGAAACTCACTGAGTCATCTTTGGCAAAGACACACCCATTACATGATACTCATACACCACCACCAAGAACTAACAATGCAGTGTTTTTACAGCCTTGCGATGGCTGCAGGTATAGTGGGTCACTGGAGATGAGAAATTACAGGGAAGTGGAATTCCTGAAGCAGTAGCAGAGATATGAGCCACAGCTTAAGAGTTAAAGGAGAGGAGTTCACTGAGATGGCTAGAGAAAAAAAGCAAATACTGACTTTATATTCAAAACTATGGATATGAACAAAACCTGTACAGCATCTGATAAAATTTACCGCTGAGTTTTCACCGTGTAAATAAGAAATCAGCTCATTAAGAGACTAACAACTAAATACTATGTAAAAGAATTCCAATTAGCAAAACACAAATAAAGATGACATTTTTAAGACAACCAGGAAAATCTGAATGTGGATTGGGAATTAGGTAATGCCAAAAACTTATTACTTTTGTTAGATGTGATAATGGCATTGTGGCATTGGCATATGTAAGCAAATGTCTATACTTTCTAAAATACAACCTGAATATGTAGGCACAAAATTATGTTCTCTTGGACTTGCTTTAAAATGCTTCAGTGAAGTAAGAAAACATTATGATAAATGAAGCAATTATGTTAAGTTTTAATAACATCTTATCTGAGTAAACAGTATATGGGAGTTCTTTATAATACTGCCTGCACTTTCACATGTTTGAAATTTTTCATAATTAAAAAAGAATTAAGTCAGTCGAGCATCATTATTATTCTTAACGAACATTTAATGAGTACTTACCAGGATTAAGATTCCTAGGTCCACAAAGACACAGAAGACATGGTTCCTATCCCTCAAAAGAACTTAATCTGCCCAGGAAGACTGGGCATATACATATAAAGATCAACGATATGCTTTAGATGGCATATACTCAATGCCTTATATTGAGGTAGTAAGTATAACAACAGTTCAGAAGAGATACCAAGTGTTGGGCAGCTTCAAAAAGTAGGACTTCAAACTTACTATAAAGTTATAATAATCAGGAGAGTGTGGTACTGGCAAAAGGATAGAAATACATCAGTGAAATAGAATTAAGAGTATAAACTAAGAATAGTCTTTTTAAAAAATGGTGCTTGGAGTACTGGATATCCATTTGCAAGAGAATGAAAGAGGAACCCTACTGCACACTATACACACTATTTAACTCAAAATGGATCAAACACCTAAACATAAGAGCTAAAACTATAAAACTCTTAAAAGTAAATCTTTGTAAACCTTGTTAAATAATAGTTTCTTAGCTATGACACTAAAAGAGTAAATGACAAAAGAAAAAAATAGATAAATTGGACTCTATCAAAATTAAAAATTTTTGTACTTCAAAGGGCATTATCAAGAAAGTATAAAGACAACTAAAAGAATGGAAGAAAATATTTGCAAATCATATATCCCATAAGGAACTTGTATCCAGAATATATAAAGAACTCTTATGACAATAAAAACACAAATAATTCAATTTTAAAATGACTAAAAAATTTAAATAGACATTTCTCCAAAGAATATGCTACAACCAATAACGACTACTAAGCACACGAAAAGATGTTCAGCTGTTCAAAATCATTAGTCATTAGGGAAATGCAAACCAAAACCACAATGAGATTCCACTTTACACTCAGTAGGAGAACTAAAACCAAAAAGATGACAATAACAAGTGTTGGCAAAAGATGTGGAGAAATTGGAACTGTCATACATGCTGATGAGAATGTAAATGGTGCAGCCACTTTGGAAAACAATTTGGCAGTTCCTCAGAAAGTTAAGTAATAGAAATATCATAGGACATAGTGATTCTACTCCCAGTAATATAAATAAGAACTGAAAACATATGTTCATACAAAAACTTGTCCATAAATGTTCACAGCAGCATTATCCACATAGTCAAAAAGTAGAAACAACCCAAATGTCCAGAATAGGCATATCCATAGAAATATAAAGTAGATTAGTTGTTGCTAGGGATTTTTGGGGGGATGGGGGGCGGGCATAGGAAGTCACTGTTAATGGATTCAGAGTTTCTTTTGGGAGGGTGATGAAATGTTCTAAAATTAGAATGTGATGATGGTTGCTTAACTCTGTAAATATACTAAAAATCAATAATTTTACACTTTAAAAAGGTAGATTTTATGGTATGTTGAATTATATCACAATAAAGCTATACTACAAACTAAAAAATAAAGACTTGAACTAGGATAAGGAAGCAAAGTAAGATTTGGAGAGGTAGAGAAGAAGGTAGGGAAACTATTCCAAGTCAGAAATATAGCATGAACTGGGGCTCAAATGTGGAAATAAAGATGCCCTGGTTCAAGGAATAAATTACTACATTAACTAGACTAGTATGTTTATGTCGGGAAGGAATAGTAAATAATGCTGAAGATATCTATAGATAGGAAAAGATGATAGATGTATACAGGGCAATACGGGACCAGAGAGATTTCAACTGTAAACCAAACCTATCTAATGAAATTCTAATACATGCTAATTAATATTCTGAGGTAAAATCAGGAAGTCCAGAAGATATGTTTTTTGACTTTATACAGACTTAAGCAAGATTAAATATAACTGAACAACTTCCAAGAAGTGCCTCTGGTTTCATTTCTGAAGGTTAGAAACCAAATATCAAATAAAATATTAAATAAATCTTAACTTTTGATAATAAACTTACCAGATCTTCAGGAGTTGCCCGATGAACTGTTAAATCATTCACAGTACTCTGCAAAACAGAAGAACTTTCCTTTAAAAAAAGAAAGGTTTCTTACAAATATTAGTATTTACTGGATGTTTTAAAATAAGATTTTAAAGTTTATTTACTTTTGAAATAGGGATCCTCATACACTGCTGATGGGACTACAAATTGGTATAGCCACTATGGAAAACAGTATGGAGGTTCCTTTAAAAACTAAGAATTGATCTACGATAATCCAGCAATCCCTCTACTGGGTATTTACCCCAATGACTTGAAAACTCATATCTATAAAGATATTTGTATAGCAATGTTCACAGCAGCATTATTCACAGTAGCCAGGACATGGAAGCAACCAAAATGCCCTATGATAGATGACTGGCAAAAGAAGCCGTGGTACATATATACAATGGAATATTACTCAGCTATAAGAACAGATGAAATACTGCCATTTGTGACGACATGGATGGACCTCGAGATAATCATGCTAAGCGAAATAAGCCAGACAGAAAAAGTTGAAAATCACACATCACTTATATGTGGGATATAAACCTAAAAGCAACAAAGGAACAGGACAAACGAACAGAGGCTCGTGGACATGGACTATAGACTAGTGGTTACCAGAGGGAAGGGGTGGTGGGGGAGGTAGATGAGGTAAAGGGGGTCAAATATAGGTGGGTAGGGGAAGGGTAAAGTGGGTAAAAAGTGATCAAATATATGGTAGCTGAAGGAAACTGGACTTTGGGTGGTAACACACAATAGAATGTGTAGATATCAAATGATAATGTACACCTGAAAATTATATAATTGTATTAACCAATGTTACCTCAATAAACTTAATTTAAAAAAAAATAGATAGATAAAGTTTATTCACTTTCTTTGTGTAATTTTCTTACAGGAAAAATTCTCTTTAGACTAGGTTAAAAAAACTGTTTGAAATCAGTTTCAGTTCATTTTTTATTAAATTGATTTTCCTTTTTTTCAAAAGCCTTCTTTCATTAGTTTAAGCTTTCTATACCTTTTTTTACATGCCAGATGGCTCTCATTTAAAAGACTATATTTAATTAAGCATGCTACCCTACAAAAGAACATTTTTTTAAAGAATTAAAGAGTTTGATCATCACATTTTAGCAAGATAAAATTCCTATTTTAAATTGAAATAAAATTATTTTATATTTTTACATAATATATAATATATTTACATAATATATAAAATAAATGTATTTATTTAAATTGAAATAATTGTAAATTGTTATTCAAACTTCTTATACTTTTTTCACATTCTTCAGAAAGTTATGTCATAACTATAAATAGATATTGTTCATATGTGTGTATTGAGGTGTGAGTATGTACTAGATTTTAACGGCTGAAAATTAATTTAAAATCCTGGGATCAAAAAGTCTTTCTTTTCGTAAACCAGTATTCTCAATTTCAACATTAATATGAATAACTTTTAGATGTCTTGTAGAAAATAACAAACTATTTTTAAATCTCTTACCAAAAATAAAGACTAAATTCAACAAGCAGGCACACATTATACTATAAAAACGATGAACAAAACAGGGTAGTATATAATTCAAATGAGTATTAGATAAATTTATAATTTTCAAATTGTATTCCATGGAATAAAGCACTTCAAAGATTTCTAAAAGATAAACTGCGATCACTATAGAGACGTTCAGTTTGTGACCATGCAAACACCTTAGGCATAGAACCTAGCATAATAAAAGATGAAGTTTGTATAATTTCATAAAATGTGAAAATAGTCACTTAAGTAAAAAGGCATAAAATCAGTGTGGCATGGCTACCACAGCGCACAACTCCAGGAGGTACCTTTACTATCCTAGTCCACGTAACAGTATCCCCTTGGTATTGTGCAGTGCACCACCTATACAGCTCTAAGAGCAGCTCTGCAATTTGGCCCTTTACAAAATGACTTCAGCCATTTTGTTATACAGAGTTGGTAAAGCAGGAAATAAAAGGAGTTTTACTTCTAGAAGAAATATGGACAACTGAGTCTGGTGAAATAGCTTTTGATGTATTCAAAGATTTAACTTTTTGGCTATAGTTTATGTTTAGCTCAAGGTTTTCTATACTAAAACTTTTCATATTGATTTAGAAAAGTACAAGATCAACTATAAGATCATGAGAATTATTTTTAGTAATCATAATAGAATTCAGGTATATCAGTGATATGCTTGGATTTAGTTCTCATGAGAGAAAATATAATTTCATTAATATTACTGCCACTTAAAACTTTTTTTTTGAAATTGCCTTTAAATACAATTTTCTGAATTGCCATTTCATAAAACACCTCACTGTTTTTATCAAAACAGTATTATTCAGTTTGATCTCTCCTCTTTCATTCACCATTTCTTATAACTACTTCAAGTTCAGTCTACCTTTGAAAATCAAAGGAGATAATAAAAAGGTCATAAGTGAGAAAGGTTCTGATGCAATTTCAAAGGATGGATTTCAATTATGTTTTCAGCAATAGCAGTATATCAGAATAAATATTGAACTTCCCAAAGTAACCACTCTGAAGGGGGCAATACTTATGTTATCATGTGCATTTTTTTTTCTTTTAATCAGTTTCATTATCTTAGAATCACACCCTTATATTTTATAGCAAATCATAGACAGCAATGAAGTAATCTAAACACAGAGAAATCCCTGTCCCATTTCCAAAGGTCATCAGTTTGTCCAAAATAACTGGCTAAGACAGTCAGTCGCAACCCAAAAGATTCCAAATCTAAAAATCCTTAAGATCCAAATTAGTCCCTGACTAGTTACTCCTAAAAACAGGAAGTATAGGCGCCTAAAGTCTCCTGGTACAAACCCAAATACCAGGCTGCAAAAGATAAAAATGCCCTTAGTTAATTAACACCAGGTAGTATTCAGGGTAGAAGCCAGGGATCATGTCCCAAGTACTGGATACTTGTTTAGTATCTTAAGACAATCTTTGTACTGAAGTAACCAGCTTTTGGAGGTGAGCAATAAACAATCTATAAGGTAAGAGAGCAAGGATCACCCAATTTTCAGCCAAAAACGCCACTGATATGGTTATAGTATCACTGGTTGCTATGGGCAAATCTAAAAAAGAACCACAAAAATCTAGACCCAGTGATACAGGTTATAGTTAGAGTGGCCTTAAAGCAGTGAGTTCTCAAAGTGGAGTTGGGGGCGGGGGGTAGAGGGAGATGCTTTTAAAACACATTCCCCATCCCCTCAAGATTCCAGTCCTTCAAAAGAAGGAGAGGTTACAGCCTGGACACATGTATTCTAAAAACAACTCCACCAAAAATTCTGCTCTTTCCTCTAAGACCTAGGCTGTAACATTCCCAGAAACCCGTTCCACCCTATTACACGCTGAGCCCCACTGAGAGTGCCATGCTGACTGACGAGGGCCATTTCTCCAGAGTAATGTTACATTGCTTATCATCCCACCTAGACTTACATCCCATTCTTGCTTCACTGGTGATTTCTTCTTCTTTACTTTCAGGGCTTTCCTTCCTCCTCCCCGGGAACAGTAACGGTTCACTCTGACAAATGACATCTAGGAGTAATAATATATCAAAATTTTAAAATATAAGAAAAACTAGTAATTAAGCATCGCCAGAGAGGGAAAAAGAGATCTAGGAAAATAAATTTTAAAACATCAGGAGAAAATTTTAAGCATAATAAAAGGAATAGGCTACCAAAAGACTTGGTCCTTTCACTTCACAATTAATGGAAAATTGATACTGACAACCATGATAAAAGAGGTTTCAAAGCAATAACTTGTACATATTTGCTTAATTAAAAACTCTAGGAATGCAGAGCGCTAGGACAGTAATCATAAACTTTTTCATCAATTATATAAATTCACAATTAGTAGAAAAAATGTCAGTCACATGTTAACAGTATGAATACAAGAGGAGAAGGCCAAAAGAGAACTGGAGTTCTTTTTTAAGCATTCTACCATTTAAATCACTACCAGATATTTATGTGCCTACGTTAAATAAAGGTGGCTAAATTTTAGAGAACAAATGAGTTACAATACCATTTCTAGTCTATTTTTCATATAATACTAAATGGAAGTGATTATTAATACTAAACAAGAATTTGGAAATTGCCAACATTTGCTCAGCACTCTTAAAATAGGAATGCTAAAGACACTGGACTAAACATTACACAAAATTAGAAAAAGGCTCAGTCCCTGAACACTAGGATTTTACAAGACATATATATATATGTATGTATGTATGTGTGTGTGTGTGTGTGTGTATAGCTTTTAAAAAGCAACACATATACATGACTCCTATTCTAGAACTTCTTTATGCACACCTAATCACAGAACTTTTAAGCTGACCTCCTTACTCCAAAATTATCATAAAACAAAGACTCCAGTATTTTCTTTAAGTACTTATGTTTAAAAATCACAGTCTACTGTAATAAAGATGCCTAAATCCAAGTGTTTCTCAAGTGTGGACCCTCAATCCTCTTTGCTCTCTGTCCTATCTCACTCTTAACAAATTTACTCTTTAAACACAGTATCTAATTTCAGGGTTTACAATGCACCAAAGAAGATAAATCATATACAACTTAGAAAATAACACAAGTTTTATGATGGTGCCAGTGATGGTAGAGATGATGGTGATGATGATGACAATGGCGATGGTGATGATGGCATTAGCAAACATATACTTTTCTACAGGTACTGTTCTAAACTCTTCCTACATGTTACCCACTTTAATCCTCACAATAACCCCATGAAATATTTACTATTTATTACTCATTTTGAAGATAAGAAATCTAAGGAACAGAGAGTTAGCCAACTGTGAAGGCAGATGTCAGAGCCATAAATACTATTTAAAAAGATATGAAATGAAAAAGAAGTCCAAAACAAACAACTAGGTTTATGGTCAGTTTATATTCAACAAGAGTTCCAAGAAGCAATTCAATGGGGGAAAAAACAACCTTTTCAATAAATGGTGCTGGAACAACTGGATATCCTTTTGAATAAGAATGAGGTAGGACCCCTAACTTAAATGTAAGAGCTAAAAGTAGATAACACCTAAAAGAAAATATAAACATTAATCATCATGAACCTTGGGTTAAGCAATGGTTTCTTAGATATGACACAAGCAACCAATGAAAAATAAATTGGACTCCTTCAAAATTAAAAACTTCTGTGATTTAAAGTACATCATCAAGAAAGTAAAAAGACATCCAAAGAATGAGAGGAAATATTTGCAAATCACATATCTCATAAGGAACTTGTATCCAAAATATATAAAGAACTCTTAAAACTCGACAATAAAAACACAAATAATCTATTCTTTAAAGGGCTAAGAAATTTGAATAGACATCTCCCCCAAAAAAGAGATGCTTCAAATGGCCAATACACACATGAAAAGATGTTCAACATCATTTGTCATTAAGGAAATGCAAATCAAAACCATAATGAGATAACACCTCATACTCACTAGAATGTTTAAATAATGAAAAAGATGAAAATCACAAGCATTGGTGAGAATTTAAAGAAACTGTGATCCTCATATATTGCTAGTGGAAATGTAAAATAGTGTAGTCTCTTTGGAAAACAGTTTTGCAGTTCTTGAAAAAGTTAAACACAGAGTTACCACATGAATTCTAGTCCTAGGTAAATACCCAAGAGAATTGAAAACATATGTCCACGCAAAAACTTGTACATGAATTTACAGCAGCATTATTCTTAATAGACAAAAAATGGAAACATCTAAAATGTCCACCAACTGATGAATGGATAAATAAAATATGGTATATCTATACAATGGAATATTATTTGGCAATATAAGTAATGAAGTACTGATTTTTGCTATAACATGAATAAACTCTGAAAATATCATGCTAAGAGAAAGAACCAAATGCCAAAGGCCATATATTGTATGACTCCATTTATAAGAAATATCCAGGAAAGACAAATACATAGAGACATAAAGCAGATTAGTGATTGGCAGGGTCTGGAGGGAGGAGGGAATGGAGAGTGACTAATAATGGACATGGAATTTCTTTTTGGGGTGGTGAAAATGTTCTACAATTAGATACACTAGTCCCCACTTCTCCGAAGGGAATACATTCCAAGACCCCTAGTGGCTACCTGAAACCATGGACAGTACCGAACCCTTATACATGCTATGCTTTTCCTATACATACATACATATGATAAAGTTTAATCTATAAATCAGGCACAGTAAGAGATTAACAACTATAATAACAAAATAGAACAATTAATATACTGTAATAAAAAGTTATGTGAATGTGGTCTCTCCCCAAAATTATCTGTAATTTTCTGTTTATTATTTGCAGACTATAGTTGATCGTGGGTAATGAAACCCAGAAAGCAAAACCATGGATTAGGGGGAACTACTGTATACTAAAAACGTATGAATTGTATACTTTAGAGAGGTAAATTTTATGGTATGTAATTATATCTCAATTAAGCTGTTATAAAAAAAAAGATGAAAAATAACAATTGTTCAGAAAAAAGCTTTCTAATGCATCTCTTTAACCACTTAGATCTTTATTTACTCTGCAGAAACAGAAAAATCAAAATGTCAACAAATCTATTTGATGAATTATGCACCATTAAAATTATATGAAAGAATATTAATGACAGAAAAATACATAAAAAATGTAAAAAGGTGAATACAGAACTGTGTGTATAGTATATTCCCAATGATTTAATATACATATGTAATTAATAAGCACTTATTTGTGCTAAGAGCTTCACATTTCATCCCACAATCCTATGAAGCATGTACTTTCTTCAGAGACAATATAACAGCAGTTAAAAGAAGAGTCTGAAACCAGACAGTCTGGGTTCACATCCCAGCTTTGCCACTAAGTATAAAATGGAACTAATTAAATATATAAGGTGCTTAGAACCCTTGTCTAGCACATACTAAATTGTTTAAGGGTTAATGATGATGATGTCAGTGACAACAACTATTAACCCCCTTTCCCAAAAGAGGAAATGGGGCTTAGAGACATTAAGTATATTGCTCAAAGTCACACAAATAATAATGGACAGAGTTGGGAACTGACACTCAAAACCAAGTCTAACTGACTAAATATAATGCACTTCTAAAAAACACTGTTAATATTGACTTATCTCTGGTCAGTTCTATATTTTCTAAACTTTCTACAACAAGCCTGGGTTACACATAAAATAGTTCGTTTCAAGTTACATTACTTAAAATATACTTATTCCACCAGCCTCAGCTCTGAAAAACCAACCATGAATCTGAAGTATGCAAAAGTGGTTAAAAGGCTCATATACTTGTTTCCTTCTTTGATGAAGCTATCAATAAAACAATATCAAAAGTTTATGAAAATCAGTATTTTTTATCACAGCTATTTGTATACTAATGGTGACTTCTGAAGGTAAAAACAAAGTATCCAAACAAAAATGCTTTTCTTAAGCAAAGTGACAAGAAAATTAATACAAACAATAATTGATCAAATACATGAATACAGTCTAGAAAATCTAGGCCTGTTTGGAGACAATCTAAAATACTAACAGCTTCCTAATTGCTAAAATTATTGGTCCCTTCTTATTTCTTAGGCCTTTCCAGCTCTACAGACTCCCACTCCTGGAAGTCTCCTCTCCCTCGGTTTCCATGATACTTTCTTCTGGTTTCTCCCCTAGTCTTTTCTCCTTTGTTTGCAGTCTCTGTTGGTCCCTCCTCCATACCATCTAATCAAGGATCTTTACCCAGTTCACCCAGTGCCCCTGTATTTCCACTGGACACCCCCTCTCTTTATCCTATAATTGTTTGTTTGTTTGTTTTTAATTTTTTTATTTTTAGGCGAAGCAACTCTTGGTTGATCTCACAGAATGCAAAGACCTTGTCACCCTACAATCTCTCTCTTTTTTTTTTTTACACCTACAGCACCTGGTCTTTATGGTCGTCTCCCATCCAAGTACTAACCAGGTCCAACCCTGCTTAGCTTCCAAGACCAGATGGGATCAGGCTTGTTAAGGGTAGCATGGCCGTAGACTGTAATTGTTTTTGAGTCTACCACATGCCAGACACTAGCAGGCACTGGAGATAAAATAGTAAACAAATCTAATACGGTGCCAGTTACTCTGGCGCTCACTTTCTAGATCTTCCCACCAACGGAGAATTTACATCCTCCTTCACTGATCTCACCCACTCCCTTAAGTAAAGTATAACTGCACCGAGCACACAAACACTCTGTGAAATGAGTTCCAAATTAAGGATTCACGCCTTTCCTCAAAACATCAAAGGTTCGTTTCCAACTGCCTTTCGTATACATCCCCCAAATATCTCAAATACAGAAGTCAAAATACAGCTTATTACCTATGCCCCCCTACCTTCCAGCCTCTAGTTCTTGATATATAATTGGCTTGTTCAGTAAATGTCTGCTGAATTCAGCCGAACTTACAGAATTACCATCTTTCTAGTTGCTCCAGTTTAATTCTTCTTGTATATAGCCAGATACCAGAAAGCTATTCATTCTTTCCCTAAAATACCTCTCTCATCTGTGCCCTCCTCATCCCTACTACTCATGTTTTTGTCTGGGCTTTCATTATTTCTCCTGATCTGCCTTTCACTCATTCACTCACTCACTTCATCATTCATATTATTTCAACAAATATTTTGAAAGAACGTGCCAAGAGCAAGGTACCAGATAGAGCAAGAAAGAATAGCCCGCAGAGTGTAGAGTTTGTGGGATAACAATTCAAGAGCAATTTTAATCATAGCGTATCGTAGGAAGTGAATTCAGAGTCATGAAAATACCTAACTCACTCTACATAATTAGAAAAGGCCACTTTCTCCCCCAAATTCTCTCAAAAAATGTTTAAGCTGAGGGCTAAACTATGAATCAAAGTTAGAAGTGGGGGAAAGAATGGGCGTGGAGCAGGCATTTACAAAGTGTGTGAGCTCAGTTTGACTAACAAAGATTTGAGAAGACGAGAGGCTAGAATGAGATTATTTTTTTTTTTTTAAGCAGAAGCCAGATCATGGCCTTGTGGCCACAGCAACTTGAACTCTACCCTAAAAACCTACTGGAAGCCACTGAAGGATTTTAAGCAAGGAGAGTTATGATGGGATTTAGAAAATCCACTCTGACTAGTGGAAAACTGATCAAAGAGAAACAAGCCTCTTTCCAAACACTATCAATCCTACCCAAATAAAAAGGGCTAGAGTACGGCTCCAAAGATTTTAATAGCTCCCCCTTGCAAAAAGGATTCCAACTCAGCTGAGCATTCAGATACTCTCTTCCCGTTCTCTTTTTCCCCCCGTGTGGCCAAGCTGACCTTTCTTTCCAGTCTTTTCTCCTCTCACATCTCCCACACATCCTAACACAAATTTCTCATCCTTAATATATATTTCCATCCTTTACTCTATGCTTGGAACACCCTTTCAGACTTTCACCCCCATCTCCACGGCGTTAGCTCCCACTCACTCCTCAAAACTCATTCAAGCGGCCCCTCCTCAAAACCCTTTCCTAATCAGATATCCAATCGACTTAAATGACCCTCTCTGTCGCCGAGTGCGCTTGGTAGCCGTACTCCTACTAGACTGTAAACTCCTTGTAAACTTTATATACAGAAGTACCCGAAAGCGGTGCACTGGCTCACACTCGGGGTGCTCCTACAGGACACGCGCTAGACACAAACACACCCAGGCAACGCATCTTGACACGCAAATACACTCTGAAAACACGGAGAGTCGCAGGCGCGCTGTCTGTAGTAAAGATCCTCTACCCAGGCGCTTGCATCCCGAGGGAACAGAAAGGCGCCCCCTGTCCCCCCCGCGCTGCAGCCCAACCCTAAGGCTTGGTGGGGCTGACGGCTGCAGGACTCTGCCCGGTCTGTACAACCTGCCTTGCCGCTTCCCGACTGTTGCCTCCACCACGTCTAAAAACCTCAGGTTCCAGAACTGCTGGGCCCGCCACAGGCTATCGCAGCCCGTCGCTTCCGGGATGTTGCCTAGGTTACCGGAGCCCCGCCCCAGTCCCCTGCGTATTTCCGGGAGGCCAGTGCGCAGGCGTCCCCCAAAGTCTGGCATGGGATATGGGGCTCAAAGGTTCTTGTGTGTTTTACCTTCGTTCTGTGTACCTGCTACAGGGTTCCAGGCAAAGGGTTTTAGGGTAGGCATGTAGCATTACCAGTTTCTCGTAATTTATCTAAAGGAAAGATATTACTCTGTACACCAAGCTTCACATATCACACTTACTTGCTTTCACCTCTATTTATTTTAAAATGTTTATTACCACCTATCAATGTACCAAAGACTATGTTAGGTTCAATGGGGTCTAAAAACAGATAAGTTCCCTGTCCATAGGACGCTAACTGCATAGTAGCAAACAGCTATCAATGACATGAATGTGAAATTAAAACTGTGACAAGTGCTAAGAAGTAGGCATACTGACTAAACACTAAGCTTATAGGAATATTTGAAATGTATTTTGGAAAAGTTGAAAAGCAGGGATGTGTAAGCTACCATGGAAAGGTAGAGCACCCCTGCAGAGAGAGCCACCTATGCAAAAGTGTGTGGCAAGTGCAAGGGATGGGGAAAAGTCCAATATGTCAGGCGTTCAGAGGACTGTGGGAGCTTGGTGTAAGGGAGGCTGCCCTAAGAGGCTGGACTCAGGACAGGCATAGCTATGTAGGCAATTTTAAGGACTTTAAGGTTTCATTCAATAACAATTAATTCGCTCTAATAAGACAACTTCCTTTAGCCCCTGGTTTTCTACTATGAAGACACATCCATATATAGATCAGCATATACATATTCAACACCTAGATGCAAAAAATTAAGGAAGTTTGATGTAAATATATTAAATGGTCAATCAATACAATCATTCCCTACATACATCCCCAACTCCCTATCTCCCTCTGAGTTACTGTAACATTTGGCAAAACCATAATCCTAGCACTCCCAATATTGTACTTTCTAAGTGCCTGCACCTTTGAATCAGAAACTGGAAGAAGAAAAACACTCAATCATGCAGACTTTAAGTTCATGATCATTCGTTTTAAGTGGGCCTCTAAAGATACATAAAGACCATGTTATGGTTTCGTGCTCCATTGATTCTCCTACCGTCCTAGATGACTTTATACCTTCTCACATGCCCAAAATATCTTCCTCTATGCTGTCTCAACCAGTGACCTTGCTTTCTACTTCACTGACAACATTGAAGCAATCTAAAAAGAACTTCCATAAGTTCCCACAACTAATTCAATCATCCTATCTGCATTTTTACACAGAAACTTGCCTTTCAAAAGCTCAACAAAACCCAAACACAAGAAAAATGAAGAACATTACATCAACATATACAGTAATCCAGAAGGCAGCAGGAAAAGAAGACCAAATATGAGAAAAATTGACTTCCATTAAAGAAGTTATAGAGATAAGTCTACAGGTGCTGAGTAGGGCTGTTGAGGACAAAATACTGTGGATGACACTCATTCATATGATCACCAGGACTCAGAGCCAACTAAACATTATGTAATACACACACACGCATGCATGCACACACACACACACACACACACACAATCAAATTGTTCATAATCAGTGATAAAGAAAAAAATCTTAAAAACAGCAGAAAAGTAAAGACATTTCAGAGGAACAAATAAGGACATCATATTTCTTATTAGGAACACTGCAAACAAAAAGACAGTAGAACATCTTAAATGTATTGAAAGAAAAAAAACTATCAACCTTGAATTCTTTATCTGTCAAAAATATTTTTAAAGTGAGGATGAAATAAATGTTTCTACATATAACTGATAGAATTTATCACCAGCAGACCCTCACTATGCGAAAAATGTTAAAGTAGGTACTTCTAGAAGAAGAAAATGATATCAAATAGAAATCTGGATCTACACAATGAAGAACATTGAAATAGCTACAGGGATAAATATGTGACTATTTTTCTTATTATTTAAATCTAAAAGATAGTTGACTACTTAAACATATAATAAAAATGTATTTTGAGGTTTATAATATATGTAAAAGTAAAATGCATGGCAATAATAGCAGAAAGGCCAGAGGAGAGAAATGGAAGTATATTATTGTAAAGTTCTTATACTACCCCTGATGCATTATAATATTGCTTGAAGGTAGACTGTGATAAGTTAAAGATGTATACTATAAACCCTAAAGTCATCACTAAAATAATGAGTTATAGCTAAAAGAGATGATATCTCTTAAAAGAGATATTACAAGAGATTAAAAATAGTCTAATAATCTAAAAGTAGCCATAAAGGGAGCAAAAAGGGCAACATGACAGATGAGAAAAATAGAAAACTAACAGCAAAATGATAGATTCATATTAATTATTACATTAAACACCAAATGAAAAGGCAGAGATTGTCAGGTTGTATTTTTTAAATTGCTGCCTATAAGAAAAAAAATACATTAAATATAAAAACAGAAGTAAATTTAAAGTACAAAGATGGAAAAAGGCATGCTAACATCAGCTACAATGGCTTTATCCATATTAGATGAAGTATATTCAGAGCAGGAGGGACAATAATCTTGACCATAAAACAAGTTTCAATAAATTCAAAAAGATTCAAGTCATCATAGGTATGTTCTCTGAACACGATGTAATTAAATTAAAAATCAATAGCACAACAATTCTTGGCAAATACCTCAAAATTGGGGGAAAATAATATACTTCTAAATAGGCCATTAATCAAACTAGAATTCAAAATAGAATATATTTTGAACTCAATAAAAACAAAAAACAGCATATCAAAATTTGTGGGATGTAACCAAAAATAGTACTTCAAGAGAAACTTATAGCACTAAACACCTATATTAGAAAAAAAGGTCTCAAATCAATGACCTTCACTTCCACCTTTAGTAATTAAAGAGGAGCAAATTAATATCAAAGAAGGAGAAAATAAATAATGAAAATTAAAGCTGAATCAATAAAATAATAAACCAAAAGTTATAGAGAAAACCAATGAAATTAAAAGCTGAATCTTTAAGAAGATTAATTAAATTGATAAACCTCTAAATAAATTGATCAGGGAAAATTTACATGTAAATTACCAATATCAGAAATGATAGTTGATAGGTTCTACAGATACTAAAAGAATAATATAATATTTTGAACAACTTTATAGCAATAAATTTGACTGCATAGATAAAACAAACAAATTCCATGAAAGACAAAAATTACCAAAGTTTTCTCAAGAAAAAAAAAATGGATAACCTGAATAGCCCTATCAATAGTAAAGAAATTAACACTGCAGTAAAAAAATAATTAATAAAATTTTAACAATCTTTCTACAAACACTCCCCTCCCCTCCAAAAAAAACAAACAAAACAAACAAACAAACAAATACACACAACAAGGCCAGATGGTTTCACTAGTGAATTCTACCAAACATTTGGGGACAAAATATCACCAATTCCACACAAACACTTTCAAAAACTTTGAGGAGGGAATACTTCTCAACTTACTTATGAGGCCAGAATTACCCTGATAACTAAACCAGAGAAAGGCATTACCAGAAAAGAAAACTACAGACCAGTATCCCACATGAATATAGATAGAAAAATTCTTACCAAAATTTTAGCAAAACTCATTTAGCAAAATAATCATGTTGTGTGAAAGAAGTCAAAAAAAAAAAAGAGTACATACTGCATGAGTCTATTTATATAAGACTCTAGTAAATAAAAACTGACATAATGACAGAAAACAAACCAGTCATTGCTTGGGAATGAACAAGAAGCAAAGAGGAAGTAGGAGAGAGATTTAAAGGAGTGAGGAAGCTTTAGAGAATGATGGATATATAGGTAATGGCTTTGTGGTGTGTATATATGACACAGATGATATGTATGTTTTAAATATGTGGGGTTTGTTATGTGTCAATTATACCTCAAGAAAGCTATTTATTTAGGTCTCTCTAAATGGTCCAAAGATGAGCCAGGTATATTCCCCAAATCATAAGATGTCCGGCTTTTACTTAAGCTCGCCTCCATCTTGCCCATCCCAAAATCTAATCAGAGTATTTTTGAAGCCTTCCCTTTTTTTCACTATAATTATTTTCCACATCCTTCTTGTTTTTGAGTTTCTAAGTGATGGTGGCTCAAATGCTTCCTATAGCAAACTCTTAATAAATAGTCTCTATCTATTCTCATGTCATACATAACTATTGTTTCCATAACTACTTATATTTTCCATAGCTACTTATATTTTTATGATATTGACTTTTCTTAATATTGTAAAGATTCATCTTGAGTACTACAATGAGATGAATCATACTTTTTATATTTTTTAATTTTTAAAATGTAAAAATACCTAAACTTGGATATAAATCATATGGATCTCTGGTTGGTCATGAGAGACAAAAAAATAAGGAAGCTGTCAGTTATAACCAAATCATGACCGTTCTGGGCTGATTATTGCAGAAACTGTGAGTCAAATTCTATTGCTATACATGCTTTAGCCATTGTCTGTTTGAATATTCAGTCTCTCAGTCCCTCCTTTTGGTCATTCTCCCACTTGCAAGAATTTGATCATTCAAGAAAGGCTAGGGATGCACATCTTCACCATTTGAGATATCCAGTTGTCTCCATAATCAACTGTATTATATATGTAAGATCTTCTCAACTTTTTTTATTGTTGTATCATCATGGCAATCATCTGACAAGTAAGCAGGTACACACTAGCATTTAAGACTCTAAATAAAATAGAAAGGACCAAAATTATGGCCATTATAACAGAAACAATGACAATTAATATTCCCTATGAGATATTTCAGAACCAGGAACCCCAATTGCCCAACCCAGGCCTAGAGAACAAACCTCATAAGTCATGAGGATCAAATTTACAGAGCCAAGTAGCTTTTTACCTAAGACAATGTATAGCTTATTTTGCTGTGCATGTTTTATTAATCTAAGAAGTATTAGCAATGGTACAGATTCCACCATGTCTAGCAAACAAGAAATAAAGAGAATTGCGATTGTCTACCATTGCTCACGTCAATGACTTAAAACTGATCTGTATTCCATCTAGAGCTGAGGTGATATCATTAACAATTTCTGTCAAAGTTAATAAGTTTCTTGTAGTCTTTTCTGTTTGTGTAATTTTCACCATTGAGAAGACTGGTCTGATTGTTAGGATAAACAAAGAATCAGTAATTCCTCCAGGTAAAGTACCTGAGCAATCAAGGTGCCTCCTTTAGGAGCTTGTATCCGAGTCAGAATTTCCATTTTTGGTGGTTTATAGAATTAGAGTCTCTGTGTATAAATAAGTCTTGGAATACTATTACTAAAGTGTATGAAATGTTAATCTGAGAGTAACAAGACCATGTGTCCTGCCTGCAAAAAAAGTAGTAATCTGTAGGGGCACACGGAGATCTGTGAAAAAGATGTTGATCAAAACCTGACGAAACAAGGCTGTACGTATTTGGATTTCTATTTGTCTCTTGCAGGTAGCAAAGTATTTGGCCTATCACCCTACAAAGGTTGCTGAATTTAAATTGAGAATTGCTTGGGGTCTGATAAATAGATTGTAATAATTGTACTTTTTCTGAGAGAAGGAAAACTAGCAAAATCATAGGTTAATGTGTTTCAGTTCACTTGTTCATGTAGGTGCAAGTGGAACCACTACTGGCTATAATTCTCCATGATTTCATTTGATTAGAGTGGAATAGTCTAGAGGTTTTTATAGTGAGGATCCAACGGTAGACGGCATATCCAACAGTTAGTGAGATTGAGGGCAGAGGTGACTATTTGAGATTACCTATGAATGGTGTTGGAATGAGTATGTTTTGACCTATTACAATTAAAAGAGGGGAGAAAGAGAAAAAGGGCCATTAAGGGTAGAAAACACCAGTGGTTTACTTTAAATGAGAAGAAGAATGCTAAGAAATAAGCAAGTCAAAAACAAAACAGGAATTAGACAGGAGTCTTGGTTCAATGTATTAGATGGAAGCTGTCAGTTATCTGTGGCTATGTGTTTATTATTCCAAGTTGGATCCAAAGAAAGGCTCCTTCTAGAGGATCTCTGAGAATCCTCAACATTTTGGTCCCCTATTGGAGTAGCCTTCCAGTTGCATAGAATTCTGAGTTGTTTCTTTAGTTCTAAACACGAAACAAAGACTGACTTGCCAAAGTTTCACTAATTTGTTTCTTGTTAATAGTACCTGATAAGATTTCTTCCAATGAAGTTTAAGAGCATTTTTATCCAATGTTTCTTCCAATAGCTGAAGTTTCTTGGCTGATAATTATCAGGAGTCTATTTAAGTAGTATTATGGCAAACTGGCCTTAACTTGTTCATGATAGAACTAGGAAGAATATGTGGCTCCCTTTTTTTGCATGCAGCAGAGAAGAGTCTAATATCAGGGTAAATTTTCTAAATATTTGAGCCCTCTTTTTAAGTTCATAAAGATATAACTGATGTGTCTCTGAGGGAAAGGATCATATGGCCATATGAACTAGTCTGAGTACCTTTTGCCAAGGGAACTCAAGGATTTCTGAAAGTTTTGCTAATTTTAATTTAAGGACACCATTGATTCTTTTCACCTTTCTAGAAGTTCACGAGAGGTGAGGGCAGGACAGTTTTTGAGAAGGGGTAATGTTTTATAGTACCTTGGTCACTAGACATGAAAGTTGGCATATCCCAGGTTGGAAACACAAAATTGAACAGCTTTTTAGAGACTGAAAGTAATATTCAGCAAAGAAGATTTTCAGCAAATAAATACTTCAACCTTGAAAATAAACAAATCCCATGGTGAGTGGGAGCTAAACAAAATTCACTTGAAATTGTCCAAGGCTTTGATACCTGGCCATGACTCATCTTTTCAGTTTTTCCAGGATTATGTTCACAGGTAACAGATGACCCCGAAATAATCTCAGCTATCTTGTTAAAGTTTCTTCATCAATGTCGATTTAACATAGTAAGCAAAAGTCCTTATCATGACAAGTATTTTCATGGAATTCATAGAAATTCATAGAAATTAGTTGAATTTCATAGAAATTCAACTAATATCCACTTAAAATCATCTGGTGCCACCAGAGTGTGCCAAGGATTACCTGAGTGAAGGATACACCACGTTTTTCCACACTTCCTTTTCCAAATCAGGGGCTAAATGTGGATATTTGATAGTAGCCTCTTTGACTTAACCCAGAGATTTATCCTTTGGGAGTTAAGTATCATAACCTTGTAACATAACTATGGTTAAGGCTGCTTATTTGGCAAAATAATCTATTAGAGCATTTCTTTTCACTTACATATTATCTCTAGTGGCATGGACCTCAGTCTTTACAATAGTCATCTCACTGGGAAGCAGAAGTACATCTAAAAATTCCTTAACTTGCTGTCCACTTTTGATGGGGGATTCCTGCAGCAGCAAGAAAACCTTTTTGTTTCCAAAGCTCAGGTACTACTCCAGAGTACACCTGCCGTCTATATGTGTGTTTACTCTCTGGTCTTTGGCTAGTCGACAAGCTCTAATAAGTAGGGCAAATTCTGCCATCTGGACTGATTTTACCTCAGGCAGAGGACTATCTTTTAGAGCAGTTAGATTAGTGATTACAGATAAATTTATAGTTTCTAGTTTCCATTTTGAAGTATGATCCATCAACAAACATTAGGTCAAAATTCTCAATGTGAATCCCTAATAAAGCTGAGCAGTACAGAAAGTTCCCTAACTGAAGTAAGATAATCATGAGGTTCCCCTTCTCCCAGTAAGGGTAGGAGAGTGGCAGGGTTCAGGGATTGTGGCAATTAATAATAATGTGAGAGGAAAAGAAATTCACAAGAGGTTAATAAACTGACTGAAAGTGCTGTACGTTCTCAGTCAGTAGTCAAGTCTGTATTGCATGAGGAACCATAAGGGCAAGCAGGGAGCCTACAATGAATTCAGCAGAAGCATTGACAAGTTTTGCAGTGGCAGTATTGCCCTGGGACAAGGGGTATCAGCCTTTACTGGATCAAGGGTGAGGCTACAGTAAGTGATGGGTGTGTGATAGTTTTCATGAAGCTGGGTTAAAACCCAAAGATCTGTCCAGGAGACTCATGCACAAATAAACAAAAGAGTGTTTTTGTTATTAGGGAAGCAGGCTGTTGAAAAACTTTCTTCAGATTATATAAGGCTTGTTTAATACCTGGACTCCCAAAAGAAAGTAGTTCTCACTGAAGACTTAGCCATTTCATAAAAAGGTGTCACAATCTCAGAAAAATTTGCACCCATTGTCTGAACTATTCAGTTAGACAAAGACATCATCCTTATTGTAGTTACATCAGGAGTCCAGGATAAGTTTGAATAGTCTATAGCCTGTCATAAGAGAATGTTTTCCCCTCCTTAAATAGGTCATGACTTAAATTATAGATTACGTTTTGGCAAAATTATAATTTATCTTTTTTGAAGTCGTACGCCCCTCATGTGCTGCTAAGACTGAGAGCAAGTAAATGGAATCCTTTTTTATAGGTTTCTCTGTTCAAAGTAGAATATTGTCCATCTTATATCAGAATTGAATCACAAGAGAAATGTAGATCTTTTAGTTCTTGATAAAGGACCTAGGAAAAATAAGAGGGGGCTTCAGTGAACTCTTATGGCCTAGCTGTTCAGTACAGTATTGTCTTCTCATTTGAGGCAAAAAAGATGTTTACTGTCCTGGTATAGACACACTGCGAAAGGCAGAGCAATAATCCACAATAAGGAAGCAGGTGGTTTGGGGAAGAACTGATGACAGGATAGTATTTAGTATTAGGTACTAATGGAAAGGGAGGAATACAATTGTATCGATGTCCCTGAAATCTTGAATAAATCAATATCCTTGTCCATTTGATTTATTTACTGGCAGGACAGGAATGTTACAAGGGAAGGGTTAGTGCAGGTTATGAAAAGGCCTTTAGATATAAGACTCTTGACTATGGCTTTTCTTTGTTTTAGTGTCTGTCTTTGGGGAGGTTTGGATAACAGTTTGGAAGAATCTATCTGAAATGTAATAAACCCCACTTATTTTTCCTTTGTCAATGGGAATTTTAGCCTGTAGAGGGTCAGGTATAGTGTCAAGATCTTCATCTGGAGTATACATCGAGTACAGTAGAGAAAAAAAGGTTCATATAAAGCAGACACAACTTGATTATGATTACTGCAGACAAGTCCTCTGAAATCTCAATAAATAGTCCCTCTGTTGTGCATTTAATATTACAGTTCCATTTGCAAAGTATATCGCTCTCTAATAAATTTGTAGGGATGATATCACAGAGCAGGAAGGAATGCTTTTCAGTCAAGGATTGTAGTTAAGGACTAAGAGATAAGGAGAAATCTGTGAGTTATTTGAAATACCTACCTCTTGTGTGTTATGTTTACTCCGAAGAAGAGGTTGAGCAAAGATAGACTGGCTTAAAGGATTAGTATTGTTAGAAGGTATCTTTTTGTTTATCCCAGAATCTCCTATAGTTTCATCTTTTTATTTGTTTGCATGATCAAATTACATGTCAATTAACTTTTATTGAAATGTTTTGGGTGTGGCTTCAGGAGACTTTGACCTATTTTCTGGCCTTTTTTTGACCCTGTGGTTTTCTGTGGAGAGGGGTCAGATCCCTCTCCAGATTGGTCCAATAAGTTTTTGTCATCCAGAATTTAGCATCTGAGGTTCTGAACAACATATGTACAAATTGATATAGATCAAGTAACCCTGGGTCATATGCACCCAAATAATTCAAAATTGTTCTATGAATATTTGCTGGTCTTGCATGGGTTTAGGAAAGACTTTCGTTACACCTATTAATGTAACTCAGGTCCAAGGTTTAAATTCTACAGTTGCTTGCATTCCTGGCTCATGGGAGGGATGGATCCTTAGAGGCAACTGGCATTTGGGGTTTTTAGGAGAGTTTTGGGGGAAAGGAGGAGGTGCAGAAGGAGAGAGAGCAGAAGAGTAAAGGGGAAAAAGAAGAAGTGGCTACTGGAAAGCAACTGGAGGGCAGGAGGGGGAGGACTTACTATGGAAATGAGTCTAGGTTGTTGTTTAAGTTTGCCAAATTGCTCATTAGCTTTAACCAAAGAATCTTTTAGTGAAGTAATTTTGAACAGAATTTAATAAGAAGGCCTCTGCAAACCAATCATAAAATGCTGCCCATTGGGTCTGAGAAATCTTATCCTCTTTCTTTTTAAAGGCGCCTCTCCAATGAACAATTTTGTTCAAGTCCAGTGTTCCACACAGTGGCCATTGAATGCCCAGATTATACTTGATGAAGTTATATCATTTGAAATATAGGTGCAAGAATTAGAATTGTAATAAGTAGACATAAAAGAAGCAGGAGTTTTTCTGGAAGGAAGAGAGGAATTAGACTTAGCTGGCCCCATAAGAGCTGGCAACAGTCAGTTGAAAGGGATACTTGTTTAATTTGTGTTGAGCCCCCAACTGGTAGTAGCTGCCTCCAAAGGCAGACCCAACAATTTCCACCTCCCGGCAGGTCGAAGACTAAAGAGAATGTTCTCTGTGAATCAAAGCCAAACTCTCAGGATGAAAAATTGAGATAACCTTATCTGGTTTTATTGGTGACCCAAAGCAAAGTTTAACCTAAAGAATACCAGTCCAGTGAGTCCAGCTCAAACAAAAGGGCCTGTGCCTGTGTTCTACTCTGTGATAACACTTTTAGACATAACACAAATCAGAAGCAAAAAAGAGAACAAAAAGGAACGAAAAGGGATGGTCTAATTTCATTAAAAATGCAACAAAGGGGAACCAGTAACAAAACCTGGTTTCCAACTGAGACTAGATAGCCAAAGAACGCAAAAGCAAAGAGCAGAGTTCACACCAGTGCTAATTACCATGTCAACACATATTACAAGTGGTAGGCACAGGATGCCTGGGTGGGTATCACACTGAGCTGAAGGTTGAGGTCCATGGTGACGATAGAGCAGACACTATCTTGGTGAAACCTTTAGGAAAACTAGGGAAATAAACAAAGACTACCCAAATGAAAACAAACAGAGGGTGCGTATTCAGAGCTTGCTATAGCAAGCCTCCATTATTTGTGTTTGGCAGAGACTAAAAAGCAGGCAGGGGACTAGGAAAGCTTTGTAGTGAAAAAAAAGGAGGTTTTCAAAAATGCTCTGATTACATCTTGGTGACATGAGGAAGCTAGAGACAGGCTAACTAGGAGCAGGGCTTTTTATAGTTTAGAGAGCATATTTGGCTTTCTTTGATCTTGTAATGGAAGTAGAGGCAAAAATTGAGGAAGTTGGCAATCACTGACCGACCAAGTCCTGACTGTTCTGAACCATTTGCTTTATAGATTGTGGGTTGGCTTCCTGAAGTGGTTGCTGCAGATGTTGTGGGTCAGAGGTCTATTGTCATATATGGTCTAGCCATTGTCTGTATATTCAGTCTCTCACAGTGGAAGCTTTGTATTGTAGATATTTTTTTAATTGATAATATTTTACTCTTTAGCTGTTGAACTAACTAGGAGTCCTACAATAGTTGGTCATGTAATGTTTTAAACTGTCTAATACACTTTCAAATACATTCTTCCCCTCTTTCATCCTTATAGCAGTCTTGTGGTCCTGGGAGGTTAATTACCTAAAGTCATTCAATGGATTTGGGCTAGAATTAGGATTAGATCATAGTATAGAATGATTTGTAAGATATTACTCAAATTGCCTGGCATAGATATCATCTATACTGACTTTAAAATATTTTGAGTTCTATACAACGATAAAGGATCTATCCCAATTGTTTCTAATTTCATTGCTTAAAGGTAAGATAAAGCCTTAAAGGCTCATACCTCTCTTCAAATACCTACAAGGCTGGAAAGAAGGATTGGGTTTATTCCTATGGCTCCAGAGGGCGGGACTCACACCAATGAGTGAAAGAGAGACAAATTTCCATTAGAATGTAAAGTATCTTTCTAGTAATGAGACACTTGCCCCTAAAAGAAGGGGCCTCTCATGAAAGAGTCAGTTCTTCATCTCTCCTAGTGTTGAGTAGGACTCCATAATTCTATGACTCTAGAGAGTTCTTGAACTGGACGGGCAGGCTGACCTCAAAGGGCTTCATAAACTTCAGGTTTATGAAATTTTGTTAAGTTCTAAAAAGAGGTGTAGACATTTTAAATATAGCAGTTTAAAGTCATTCGAATTCAGGATAAAATTATGATGTTATGTTTCTTAAAAACAGTGAGCTCTATTTTAGACTTTACTACTGGACACTTCTTTGAATTAGTATTTTTGTCTTTATGCCATACATTTTCAAGAAAATTTTTTTAAAAGTGAAAAGTGTCCTAATAAAGGATTGTCTAACTCAATTTACCATCAGTGTCATTTTATGATCGTGCAATTATAAAATTTTATACCAAATGTATTGCACTTATTTTTGAAGTTTTAATAAATTGTAGGAATTCAATAAGGTTAAAAAATCCCTTTGAATGGTATGTGCTAGGATTTTAATCTGTAATCTTAACTGTTTGAACAAGATCTGTTTCTTATTTGTGGCTTCTTATTTAACATTCCTTCAGGTTGAACACAATGATATGCTTTTCTAGTTTACAAATAACTTGAAGCCGAAATAAAACAGTAAATCCTCTTCTACACTTGAATTGTGATTGTTTGATGTTTCCAAGGACTTCCAAAGGATCTTCTCTCACCCCACCCTTTATTCTGGCTCTTTAACTGTTTAAATCAAATCCCCTAATTTCTGCCAGAAGGATATTTCCTTTTAATGACTGGCTGTATCTCTCTCTTTTAAAAAAACAATACAGAATCTTTGGGATTCTCCCAGAATCTGAGAAGTCATTACAGGGTGTGAAGTAGGCAAGAGATTTAGTAGAAAGACATGCCCTCTGCATAAATCCAGTTACTGAGTCGTTTTTGACTACTTCCGGCACCAGACTTCAGGCAGTGTTCGAAACTGTCCTCTTAACCGTATCTATTTATATTTTTTAGTGACCGTACATATTTACATGCACGTATGGCGAGTGGGAGAGAAAGCGATGACGTGAGCTCTCCTTGGAGAATAGGAGGTGATAAGGAAGTAAAACAGGTGTCTCTTGACGGGGTTCTATTAGAGAAAGGCGAGAGAATAGAGAGTCAACCAGCATTCAGACCGGCAGAAGTTCCTGCAGGTAACCGACTGGAAAAGAGAACTCGTGCAGTCTCTTTGCGGACAGGCTCTGTTGCTTTCTATTCCTTCGCTTTCAGCCAGAGTGCACATTTATTTGAAACGGATTGAATTTCCTGCTCAGTGGCTGGCCAGGTTGACTCTTTAAGACCAGTGGATTTTTCTTTTTAATGTCTCCCTCCAATACCTTTTTATTCTTTCTTTTTTCTTTTTTCTTTTTCTTTTTTAAGGTTTAGGGGGAAGCAATAGGTTGAAATTCTGGCTGGGTAAGTGCAGGATTCTCAGATATGAGAACGGGAGAAGGAAACGATCTTAGAAGTCGGAGAGCAAAGCAGCGGCCCTCAGTCCCGGTACCTCTCGCCTCCCCGACCCCCAGCGGGTGCCTTCCCGTGGAGACCACCCGCGGCTGCATCAATATTTGATCAGCCCTTCTCCGGTGCGTCGCCAGCACTCGCCGGTGGGGCTTGCCAGGCATCGCCCGCGCTGCGCGGCGCGGCGCTGCGGCGCCGGGGCCGGCAGGGGGCTTTGGAAGAAGCGGCGCTGCGCTCGCCCCTCTCCAGCGCGCTCTGCCCGGCGGCGGGGCGCGGCGCCCACCATGCGAGGCTGTCCGCGGCTCGCGCTGCTCTGCGCGCTGCCTTGGCTCCTGCGGGCGGCGGCACCCGGGCACCCAGCCCAACCGCGCGGCGCCGCGACCCCCGCGATCCCGCCAGAGGCGCGGATTTCGACCGAGTCTACAGCGGGGTGGTGAACCTCAGCACCGAGAACATCTACTCCTTCAACTACACCAGCCAGCCGGGCCAGGTAAGACGCTCGCTCCCCTCTCTCGACTCCCAGGGACTTGCCAGATCCCAGAGCTCCGTCGCTGCTTTGGGTCCCTTGGGAATCGACCTCGGGAGACCGCAGGGACCAGGGGGACTCTCGGTCCCTTTCTCTTTCAAAGCAATCTCTGCCCTGCACGAGCTGCCGCATCCTTCGCATCCGCTTTCGGGGACAACTCCACTTCATTTCGCGCCTCGCGTGGCCTGGTCCTGGGCATTTCTGAGCTTTCCAAGGCTCTGGTTCCCCGCACGGTCTGCGGTCCTGGCCCCCTGCTGGGCCTTTCTCTAGGAAAATCACGATTCCTAGGGTCGCAGAGGTAAAGGACCGCGACCATGTTTCTAATCCCCTGAGAGGAAAGAACCTAATTTTATTGGGATGAGTCAGCCATACCCTTCCTTCTATTTCATAGCGCCTGGGGAAGAAGAGCTGCTCAAAATCTAAAATGGGAATGTGTGTGAATGGACGCTAGCTGTATTAAATAGTCATTTTAACCTCTGTATTAAATAGTCACTTCCTGTGTTTCTGTACCATTGTCACACATATGTGCTTCAGAGAAGCCAGAAGATCCCGACAGAAATGTTGGAACTGCAGCCATCCCCCGATCTATGGAGATGTTGATTTTAATAAGGACAGATAAGTTGTGCAAAAGTTCTAGACCTATTTCAGACAAGAATTGAGGTGAGACAAGGGGAGGAAAATGACTGTTCCAGCAACTATCCCTGTGACACATATACTCTGATTATGTAATGTAAGAAAATGCATACAGTTAGCCCTTTTTTCCTTTAATATGGTACCTCTGGGGCCGCAAAAAAGAAAAGAAAAAAATTCTCCATTGTACCTGTCTCTGGATCTTCTTTCCATGTAAATGTGTATATGTGTCCCTTACTATTCCGATTCTCTCTCCAGGGAAATTCCAGAATTGATGATTGGATACCATGATACGCCTCCCTCTCTAACTCTCACTTGAGATCAGAACTCAGAAACCTGGTAACTTCGGGTAGTATTGAGATGGAGGGACTAATGTGCCTATCACCCTCTCAGACATCTGTGTGTATTTAGCAAGTTCTCCATCTCCAGTCTGGCACTCATTCCTAAGGTGCTGTCACCATGGCAACACAGCCCTGGCCTTGTCCTGTTCCTCCACTGACCTTCAGGTCATGCACTCTAAAGTGAGCAGAAAGGCTGTGTGCAGAGCCATTTGATCATAGATGAGTGGGAGGGGGCAGCCTTTATTTCTCAAACCCCATGTAAGTGACCTCTTCCTATTCGCTGAGCAGTTCGGACCAAATGAGGTATTACACATGAGGTGTAATCAAATGATGTGCTCAAAGTAAGCCCTGACATCAGGCTTACTGTTTCTCATACTTCTGCTTAGAGATAGATTGACTGCTGTTTAACTGCCGTTGGCCTTTTTACCCTTACTATTTGGTAAGTTCCTATACTACAATACAATATGGTTTGCACTGTTTTGCAGTTGGGGTCACCTGCTTGACTTTCCTAGAAAACTAAGATATTGAGGACAAGGGCAGAGTCATGTTCATCTCTGTACCCCAGTACCTAGCACAGTGCTTGGCACATAAAAGGGTTACTAACATTTTGGGGGGAAAATGAATTAAGTGAAGAAAGATTTAAAGAATATTTAGGCTGAAGCTTAAAAGATTAACTATATACTATTTTAATAGGTTGAAAGTGTGATACCATTTCAGATAAAAAGGTTTTTTTCATGACAAAATTTTTTGAAAAACAAAAATTTTTAAAAGTTCTGAGATTATGCCCTTTCCATTTTGTCTGTATGTGTGTTAAAATCAATGGTGATAATCACACTATTTAAAATATCTTTGCATAATATAATAAAAAAGTCGGCCACCCCAACAGTCCCTAAAATTTTACTAGTCTGAGAAATACAGTTGGGGCATGGGTCTAGCAGATAATTCAAGTATTTTAATTTTTTTAGTGATAATATACAAGAATATAAACCAGATGTTCTCAAATCTTACAACTTTCTGAGACCTCTCTTTAATATGCAAATAAGACAGTGGCGCTCTCAACCCACTTACTTTAGAAATTACCCTCTCTTCCCTCTATCCAGTATTTCTGTTGATTTCTCCAGAGATGGCATTTTTCTGATTTTCCCATCCAAACTATTACTCTGTTTCTATCGATAGCCTCTTCTTTTCTTGGCCTCTTTCGCCCCAGGTTGAATACCAGCAATGTTCCTTCCAATACCATGAAAATAATACTGTTGGATGTAGCAGAATTTTACCAATGGTTTTGAATAACATAACCACAGGATAAGTGATAGATTAAATCAGAAATCTAAGCAACACTGTTATAACAATTTATTAGCTATTTTTCAACAAGGGAAATTTCAAGATGGTGGCACTATTTGGGGGCCCTGGCTTGTCACCATCTTTTTGGCTACCTGCTACCCCAAATGCTAGCCTCCCACTCTCTAAATTTGTGTTACTCTCTCACGTCGAGCAGTTTGCCTCCATTTCCAACCCCAAACTCTGCTAAATAAAAATCTATAAACCAAGAGCAGATGTATGAACCTAAGAACTTGGGCATGACTTTCTTCCTTTCACCTGAGCAAGTCTTGGTCAGGGCTCTCTTCCCTGCAAGGGTCTTTTCCCACCTACTCCTATTCAGTGCAACGAAGAATTGGTTTAGAAAAAAAAAATCTAATTTTTTGAGTTTTAATCTCTTTTCCTTTTTTCTTCAAGCCATTGTTATGTTTGCCATTATTTTTCCTTCAGCTTGGAAGAGAAAGGCTATTCTAAATTTAGACTTTGGTGGCAAGAGGAAGCTGCAGTGGGAGTCTTCCTCCCAATCTTTCCTGTCAGCCCTGCATCTCCCATACCAAACAGTGTCCCAGAGAACTATTTAGCCAAGCATGTGTCATGCTAATTAGCTGAGCTCAGCACCAGGAAAAGTCTCACATGCCTTCCTGGCAGAGGGTAATGTAAATATGAAGTTGCTATTGAAAAAAAAAAAAACCAAAAAAACTGAAAGAATAGAGTGACTGGTTTAAATAATGAAAATAACAAATGAAAGTACAGATTAGACAAGGTTCAGTTCACAGGGTGTTCTAAAACCACAGGGCTGCAACAAAGCTAGAAGGAAATCACCTTGTTGAGAAAGTCCCTGGGAATATGTTTGACTAAGACAGAGGGCACAAAAGCAGATTTATTGGAAGTGTGAATACTCTTACGGAGACAGATGGCAGCAACAATTGGATGTTTATATTTGAACTAGATGGTGATAAGGAGCCCTTAAATAAAAATCTACCCACCATGCAACAAGATGTCTTTTCTGAGGCTTTCAGTAACAAAATTCATTGTTTGGCATACATTTTTGAATTTGAAATGTTTCCCTGGAAATAATCCTTTTATTTTGTTTATTAAACTGAGGCTCTCATCTTTTAATGACATATACTTTTTCATACCCAAGGAACAATCCTTGGCTTTATTGATATCAACCAGTTGTTATATATCTATAACCAGTACACCAGCCTCTTGGATCCAGATTCAAAATGCCTATCCAGTTCTCGTGAGCAATGAAATACATATTAGGGTATTCTCATGGTAACTGCTAGCTATATGCAACCCTAGTTATGTAGAAGAATTAAAAACTTTGATGTGATAGCCTCAGTTCTCCTAGTCTAGTATGTACTCTCCCTCTGTTCTCTATTGACTGAGGCAGAGGAGTCTGGTCTGTTATCCTCTCACATCTCCTTACTGAACTGGACTGGTGCTTGTTTGTGAGGAAATCATCTCATTAGTATGTTACTTGGATGATTGATTGGTTACTGTTTCAGTCAATTCAGGCTGTTATAACAGGATACCCTAGTTTGGGTGCTTTTTAAAAACGAATATTTCTCATGACCTGGGAAGTCCAAGGTCAAAGTCAGCAGATTTGGTGTCTGGTGAGAGCCGGCCTCCTGGTTTGTAGACAGTGCTTTCTACCTGTGTCTTCACATGGCCCAGAATGCAGAGGAAGAAGCAAGCTCTCTCTTGTCTCCTCTTTGCAAGGACAATAATTTTATCATAAGTGCTCCAACCTCATAAGCTTATTACTTTCCAAAGGTCTTAACCTCCAAATACTATCATATTGGGGATTAGGCTTCAACTTATGAATTGGGGAATGGGGAGACACAAATATTTAGTCCAGAGCAGTGACCCACATTTTTTTCTGCGGCTTTGAAAATGGAACATCAATATGTTATAAGGATAGTTAGAACCTGATGTTACTGCAATTATGGGTCTGATTTTATAGGGGACACATTCTCTTCCTGCCTAGACCTGATGATCATGTGCTAAATTGTATAATGGTTTCTGTAGGTATGTGCTATCTCGTATGGTAGCCACAATCCATGTGTGACTAGGGAGCACTTGAAATGTGACTGGTCACAAAATGGGATGTACTGTAAATATAGAATACACACCAGTATGAAAAAAATAACAAAATGTATCATTAAATTTTTATTATATATTATGTACCAGATATATTAGGTTAAATTAATATATTAATAAAATTCACTTCTGTTTCTTTTACCTTTTTAATATAGCTACTAGAAAATTTAAAAACACATGTGTGGCTTAAATTATATTTTTATTTAGACAGCACTTCTCCAAGTACTACACACTTTAGAGAAGTCATACATCCCACAGATAGCTTTGTTGGAGGAAATGAGGCTTAAAAAGGTCAATAGATAAGCAGAACTTGGATAGGCGCAAAGGGCTAAATAAATAAGGCAGCTTTAAACATTTATGTGCAAATTTTTGTATGGATTTAAGTTTTCAACTCATTTGGATAGGTACCAAGGAACTTAGTTCCTGGATCATATTGTAAGAGTATGTTTAGTTTAATAAGAAACTGTCAAACTTGTCTTCCAAAGTGACTGTGTCATTTCACACTCCCACCAACAACGAATGAGAGTCTGTTTTTCCACCACATCCTCATCTGCATCTGATGCTGTCAGTGCTTTAGATTTTAGCCATCCTGATAGGTACAGAGTGATATAGTTTTAATTTGTAATTTCCCAATGGCATATACTGTTGAGTACCTTTTTATTTGCTCATTTGCCATCCACATTACCTTTTTCGGTGAGATGTATGATCAGATCTTTTGTCCGTTTTCAAATGGCATTGTTTGTTTCCTCATTGTTGAATTTTAAGAGTTCTTTATAGATTTTGGACTCTGGTCTTTTGTTAGATATAAGTTTTGCAAATATTTTCTCTTTGTCCATCCGGGGCTTGTCTTTTCATTCTTTTAGTAGTAGTTTTTCCCCCCACCCCCCCACCCCCACAGAGAAGACATTTTAAAATTTAATGAAGTACCACTTAAGTTTTTTTCTTTGATCATGCCTTTCATATTGTATCTAAAAAGCTGTCACCAAATCTAAGGTCACCTAGATTTTCTCTTGTGTTATCTTCTGGAAGTTTTATGGTTTTGAATTTTATATTTAGGTTTATGATATATAAGGGGTTAATTTTTGTGAAAGGTATAATAATGTCTCTGTCTAGAATTTTTTTCTTTGCATATAATGTCCGATTGTTCCAGTACTGTTTGTTGAAAAGGCTGCCCTATATGTTTAGTGTTACAGTATCATGTATGTGTGTACGCGTTTATAGCCTGCCTTGAACCAAAGAGGCTGAAGCAGCTTCTTGCCTGGAGCTCACTATTCTTAACATCGTTCCCAATATTCCCTTCTGTAGTCACCACCTCTAATTTCTACCATTCTCTTGTTGTTCTTTCTTATTATATACCTATGTCTCTCTACTTCTCCCTTCCTTTTGTCTTTCAAACCTTTTATGAACACTTTCAGCCCATTAAGGTTCTTCCTCTTTTGTAGTTGATCTCCTCAGGTTGTTTGAGGCTTTGCTACTGGCAAAGACATTCCTTCTTCTACATCTCAAGCGATGTTTTGTTTCTTATTTTCTGATTCAGAGCCCTGATGGGTAATCTCAAATACTAGAGAGCTGGTCTCCCAATTTTCAAAATGATGCTATAGAATTTTAATAATACCAATGGTGGAGGATAAAGAACATATGTTATTTGAGCAGTCAATATATATTTGTGTTGACTTCACGTGCCATCATCTTGTTTATTCACATCAACAAGATTTTGCTTGTTAAGTCTACTTAGCTACAGAAGTGTAACTGGGCTTACATTTGAGGTTTTTTCTGTTCTTTTTTCCCATTGCTAAAAGAAATATAAAATATCCCCTCAAAACCATAAGAAAGGGAAATGTATTTTAAACGTAAGAGCTAAA
This sequence comes from Eonycteris spelaea, assembly GCA_003508835.1. Lineage (NCBI taxonomy): Eukaryota > Metazoa > Chordata > Mammalia > Chiroptera > Pteropodidae > Eonycteris > Eonycteris spelaea. Next base: position 6,237,804 of record PUFA01000084.1, on the reverse strand, counting down.
GGGATCTTTTAAATCACCCCATCTCTTCTTACTTAACAGGAGGGAAAACTGAGAGCCAGTTAAATAAATTAACTTGTCCAAAATTATGCAACTGGCTTGAAGTAAAGGCTAGAATGTAACTCAGGTTCCTGAGGATATTTCTTCAGGATATTTCTACTAAACTACTCTCCCTCCCCCATGAGCACATCTTTTTAACAAAAATAATAATAATAATAATTTTAAAATACCAAGGTCATACTTCCACAGTCAGGTCGTTTGACCATGCAATTTAAGAGCTTCATGTCTGACTCCCTGACAATTACCGGATTTTTAAGCAGGAAGTCTTTCGTTTTTGTTTTCCCCCATGAATTGTCCAGGCACCCATTTGTCTATGTAAGTCAGGCAAGCAGAGTTGACACTAAGTAAAATTGAAATGTTGGCAGATTTTCTTCAGTGTTCCTTGGAGCCATATCCACCCACCAACCATAATCTTACTCTGGCTCCCTATGGATCAAGAAGGCCAATCTTCATCTCTTTTGTATTTTATTTTCATCAGTGCTGGGTTCCTTTTTTGTGCTAGACACAGGGCAGCTTGGAGACCCAAGCAGCTAGTCTTTATATTACTACAGTATTAACCCTGAGAACTGGTATTTCTGGATCCCCACGGAACAGCTATGAAGATAAGCCATTGCAAACAGGAATAACCGACTCTGTCCTCTATATTGAACTGCCCTTTTGTGGACAAAGTGACTCACACTATTTTAATTAACTTAACTGGAAGCATATGTTATGCTCCAAAAAAATTAACATGTAAATGTCCACAATTTTATTTTATCTCCTCCAGTATGTGCAAAAAGGGATCCTGTATTTGTCCCCCTTTTCCCCCTCACTCTATCTTCACCAGAGTGGAGGAATTATAGCTTTCTCAGAGAAAGACAGTGTTTACTTTGATAATAAAGAGGAAAAGTGGGGGAGAGGCAAACGGTGAAGTATGGTGTGCAGAGGGAGTTTGGGGAGGTCTGTGGACAGTAAGTCTCCAAGATAGCTATGGGATATGATTGAAGTAGACAGAAGGAAAGAGGATGTGGGGTCTGGCAAGACTCTTGGCTGCAAGCAACAGAAATCAACCAGCTAACATAAGCAGAAAAACAATTTATTAGAAAGATTTGAGTGGCACACAAACCTGAATTACCAGGCTCAGACTACGATTGGGAACCAAGGCAGGCTGAGCTGAGGGGAATCATGCAACATCTGGAAAACAGTAGGGAGATTCCTCAAAAAAATTAAAAATAATGTTGCCGTACAACCCAGGAATAACACTTCTGGCTATGTATCTGAAGAAAACAAAAGCAACAATTCAAAAAGATATATGCAACCCTATTTTCATTGCAGCATTATTTACAATAGCCAAGACATGGAAGCATCCTAGGCATACATCGACAGATGAATGGATAAAGAAGATCACACACCAACACACACACACACACACACACACACACACACACACACACACACAATAGAATGTTATTCGGCAATTAAAAAAAAAACGAAATCTTGCCATTTATGATGTGGATGGATCTAGAGGATATTGTGATAAGTGAAATAAATCAGACAGTGAAAGATAAATGCCATTACTATTTCATTTGTAAGTGAATGTTTAAAATAACGAAACAAATGAATATACAAAACAAAACAGAAAAAGACCCACAGATACAGAGAAAAAGTGATGTTTATCAAAAACGAGGGGAGTAGAGAAAGGGGGAAATTTTTTAAAGAAAATGAAGATAAATGTAAAATGCTTTTAGGGCTTAAAATAAAGAAAAATGTATAACAACAGCCTTGCCACAGGAATGGTTTGCTTGGGTTGTTTACCCAGGTACCACGACCTCCTGCCGTTAGCCATGGTCACCCCTGGACACTGCTGCCATGGACTCCAGTGGTGTCACCATTGCCAGTAAATTCTAAACTCTCTCTTCCTATTTGTATTATTTAATCATTATTGGAAGTACCAAGTGGGAACACCAACTACTCAAGTGTGGGTCATGTATCTGCCCCATTTGACATCCATAGGCAGCCTTGCCTCCCACAAAACTTACACAAGGGGATCGAGTTGAGGAAGCTCCTCTAACATATGCCAGGGACTTGAATCCTAGGTAGCTCCCAAGTCAACCCCCCCAAAAAAGTCCTCATGGGGTGGGCATTTGTTGAAAGATAGCTATATGGACCCAGACATAGGTGATCGGGGATCAAGGTGTGGCAGGGAGACAGCTGGACTCCTGCAGCCTTCCACCTATGCCCATTTAAAGGCCATGGGTAAGGACTAGGTTGCTGGAGAACTTTCTCACTGTGCTTTTTTTGCATCTCTCAGTTTGGTCTAGGCGGCTGCCTCCTAGAAGCTGGCTGGGATCTATGAGATAATGTCTGTAGAGAGCAGCTGGAATGGAGAAGGACCACTGTGCAGGTGACCTGCTGACTCTGAGCATTCCCTCTTTCCCCATGGCCTTCGCAAGGTGGAGCCAGATTACAACCCAGAGAGGAAAGAGGCTGGGTGCAATGTAAAAGTCAAATTGGATGGGAGTGGGCAGACTGGACTTCTAGAGATGGAGGTAAAAAAGGGCACGGTCAGCTCAGAGGCCCTCCTCCCTAAAGGGGTTTCCATTCCCATCTCTCTTCTACTCTGAACTCTCCTCACATCTAGCCCCTTCCCTCCGGGATTCTCAGTACTACCCCAGGTAGCTGATGGCACTCACAGAAGTCACAACAGATCTGCAGAAGGAAGTTATATGAGAAGTGAAATTGAACGACAGTTTCCAAATGTAGCAGAATTAATACACAGAAAGACTTTAAAATAAGCAAAGTGAATAACCTCAAAGAGCTATAAATAGAACATTGTTAAAATAAAGCAGGTTACAACTGCAAATCCTAGATTTTTTAAATAATACTGTTTACAAAAAGACCTCAGCAGGGGATTGGACATTGGCATGAACAACAGATTAAAGAAGTGGAGGATCAGGCTGAGGATCTACCTAAAGAACAGAAAAAAAAAAAAAATTAAGAAGTTGGGAGAGCAAAAGGAGAAGTATTGACATCTAATAATAGAGGTCCCACAAGAAGAAAACAACTTGAGAGAGATAAATATTTGTAGAAATAATGCTGAAGAATTCAGAACAGCCTCTTCTCTGACATTTTTTAGAATTTGTTAAAAGCTACAACCTTAACTGGACTTTCTCATATATAAAAACAGTAAATATTTGTAGTGCTATGTACTAAGTGTCAAATGCATGTTTGATTCCAAATATGTCACAGATGAATCCTCAAACAGACAAAACAAATACATGGAACAATTAGTAAATATTATGAATCATGAAGATATGATGTAATTAAATGCTAAATTGGATGGTACAGTCCATAAGTTTTATGAGTATAAAATGCTAAAATCAGGATGACTTAGCGTATTCAGGACACACCTGACTTAACATCAGTTCTTGTAAGAACTGTCTAGAACAGCATTTCCCAAAGTGTATTCTGCATAACACTTGTTCTGTAGGATAGTCTTTGTGTTGCACATAAAAGGGGTTCCGAATGTAGTGGAACCCAGTGTTTTGACTGCCCAACATCTGAACCCATTCCTCTATGTTTGAGTGACTTCTCCATTTCATGAGTCTCCACTGAAGCAGGAAGAATCACTTGCGCTTCAGAAGTAGCACCTGCTTTCTCATCCTCCCCCGTTCCCCCGAATCCCCACTTCAAGCTCAGGCATGGTCTGTGGTATCAACGCTGCCAATCACATCTGCTTTGCCCAGACTTTGACTTGGGGCCCAGTGATGCAGGGAAGCAGCTGTCCAGCAGCAACGGAGGCAACAGTAGTTTTCCAAAGATGGCCATGATGATGGGGTGGCGGTGCTTAAAACCATCCAGTGACTTTCTAGTGTTCTACGAGTAAACCCCAACCTCCCTAACATGAATTCTAGGACTACAATGGCTCTTCACGTGCCTCATGCTCCAGCCAGACTGACTTTCTCTTAATTCTTCAAATATGCCTCTAGCCTTCTCTCTTTCTTCCCTCTCCTTCTTCTCTCTCTTTTTGTCCCTCCCTTTCTCCTTCCTTATATCTACTGCACTGTTCTCCTGTTTGGACATTTCTCTTGCTCTGTCCCACATTTTTCTGGTTAATTCCTACTCATCCTTTAGGAAAATACTCCCCCTGAAAGTCTATGCCATGCACTTCCACAGGAACTTGAATGTTAATGCGACGACTGATTTACTTGGCATCTCATGTGCAAACTTTTGATCTCAGCGAGGGCAGTGGCTATGTCTACACTGCTTAGTGACACATCTCCTGTGCCAGAACAATGTCTCACACAGGAGGGGCAGTCAAATATTTATTGAATGAACAAAGTTTATTCTAAAATAGCTAGAATACAGACTGTGTACTGTTCTGCATTCCTAGCCTGCCAATTATTTTACCTCTCTTCTGTATTCTTCCATGTTTTTATTGGAATTAAAATTTTCAATATAAAATTTAGATCATAAACCCAAAGAGAAAACTTATATAAATGTATTTGTGTCTCAGCTATTGTTACCATAATGAAATTGGTAAGATGAGGTCTATAAAGCAGGCTTCTCAGGAAAGAGCTCTGAATACAAAATGCAGAGAATCTAAAAGTATAGAGAATAAATGGCTCCCAAGGGGTAAACTGCTCTTTTCAATGAGATGAATGAGCTGTTCCAGGAAAGCTAGAAGCTAAGTTGCGAAAGACAATTAATATTCTACAGGAAATGGGACTGTATAACCTTCTCCTTTGTCAGGAACAATTGGGCTTACAAGTGTGCCTCCCCACATGGAAAAGAGATAGTCAATAACTGATTGATAGGTGAATATGCAGGAGTAGACAGCTCCAAGGCCTGGGTGGAACAGCTGTGCCTGTTGTTCCTCGGTAAAAAAACACTGTCACTCACAGACTAAGGAAGTGGATAGTCTGGATGTTACTATTCCCATTCTATGATTGAGGAAAGTGAGTCCCGGAGAGTTTCAGTGATTTATCCAAGGTCACCCGGATAGTAGATGTGAGTGCCAGAAATAAAATCCAGGTCTACATATCTTTCTTCATTATGGCATAAATTTACAAAGATGATTTTCCAAGGCTGAATCAGGTAGAAGGAATATTAAACAGTCGCATCAATAACTACAGTAACTATTTTAATGCTTATCTTTAAAAAAAAAAAGAAAAGTATAACCTGTGATTGAAGCTCAGTTCCCTACAATAGTTATGGAAAGCTTGGAAGAGAACACACTGGTTAATAGGACTTTCTAACCTCTAATAAGAAAGAGATTCAAAATGGCAAGGCTGCTTAGCCTGAGGGCAGCCGTTTCCTCACAGCAGTCACAGAACAGACTCTCCCAGCAGGCCTGCCTTCACTCAGCATGAGGGTCTGGCAGGTGGGTCTACGTTAGAGATAAGCTGATAGTCAGGGAGAGGTACAAAGTCTTTCTTGGAGAATGACTTTATTGCTTAAAAATCCTATAACTCTAATGCTATGAGTTGATTTATGTCCCCCCAAATTACACGTTGAAGTCTTAACCACTGGGATCTGTGAATGTGATCGTAATTTAGAAATAAGGTCCTTGCCATTCTAATCAAGTTAAAATGACATCATTAAGGTGAGCCATAATCCAATGTGACCAAAATCCTTATAAGAAGTGGAAATTTGAACACAGACATGCACAGAGAGGAAAGCAGCATGTGAAGGCAGAGACACACAGAACAGCATGTGACCACAGAGACAGAAACGGGAGAGCTGCAGCTACAAGCCAGGGACCACCAAGGATTTATGGTCAACACCAGATGCTATTAAGAGGCAAGGAAGGATTCTACTCAGAGCCTCAGAGGGAGCATGGTCCTGCTGACACCTTAATATCAGACTTCTAGCCCCCAGAACTATGAGAGAATAAATTTCTGTTACTGTAAGCTACCCAGTTTATGGTACTTTGTTACAGCAGCCCTAGGAAATTAATACACCTGATAACACAGAATCCAGGCTAGTATGTTACTATTCAAGGTATTACTAGCTTTATCTGACCATATTTTTTTCAGGGGAGAGCAATGGATAAAGGAGTCATGTTGATGAGACTAAAGACAATGTAAATTCTGCAGCTGGCTGAATTAAAAAGAGAGGCAGCTAGTAACCAGAGTTTCTTCAGCATCCTAAAATATATAGTTTCTCTCTCTCTCTCTCTCTCTCTCTCTCTCTCTCTCTCTCTCTGTGTGTGTGTGTGTGTGTGTGTGTGTGTGTGTGTGTGTGTGTGTGTGTGTGTGTGCTTCTTATGAATATTAGGGTTCTTTATATAGTCAAGATACTAGTAGTTTGCTTTTATATATGTAGAAGTAACATCTCCTAGTCTGTGGCTTGTTTTTTCCTTTCATGTATGGAGTTTATATAGCTCCACAGTAAAACAATAGACGTTTAAAGATTTCACAGTGGAATGGTTGGAGAAACCTGTGTTCATAGTGATGTTCAGTGGAGCCAGGGTCAAAATAATGATGCAAGCATGATCTGACCGAGAATTATATGGAGACTGTGACATAAGAAACTTAGGTTGCTTTCACAATTCTTCCATAGCTGAGTATCTTTGGGGAAGTCACATCACTTCATATGTCTCGGACTCATTATCTGTAGATGGAACCTTTGGACTAAATGGTATCCCTGACCACTTCCCAGATTTAAGGTTCTCTAACACTGAGTCAAGGTCATGCACATCACTCAGGCAATGGCAGGACCTATGTGGACAAGCACAACTTCACTGATCAGCATCTGTGTTGTTTATCTGACTCCCCCACATGGGTAGCCACTTTGTCCTCCATGTGCCCAGTACCTGCTTCCACTGTTATGATACTATCATCACATAATGCTGTTGGTAGTAACACCATTTGTCTCTCTAATTAGATCATGAGCTCCTTCAGGTCAGGTTTGCCTTTAGTATCTCCCAGCACCTCCCAGAGCTCCTGACTCAGATAATGTTTGACAAATGATAGAGAGAACATGAGAGGGTAGTATGAAAGAATGGAAAGAGGGAAGGAAGGAAGGAAGGAAGGAAGGAAGGAAGGAAGGAAGGAAGGAAGGAAGGAAGGAAGGGACCAAAGAACCTAAACACCCCAAGATCATAGATTTACTAAAACAGTTTTACATTAGGAAAAGGAACCATTAGCAATACTACTGTAGCTATTTTATAAGTGGAGTCAGTTTTTCAAGATCATATAGGAAAATAATGGTGTGCTTAATAATGGAAATTAATCTCTGTTATAATCTGATGTTCCAACTAATGGAGCCTACAGTCTCATTACTTTAACAAAACCAAACTAGCTTTTGAATTAAACTCATTTCCATTCTCTCTATGCAGTAGAGCTATATTACTATAATTCTGAACTTTTCTCTACTGACATGTTTTAAAAGATTAAAAAGGAAGTCTCTAAGCTTTACAAGCTTTCATTATCGTGATCTATATAATATCAGAGATGCAAGTATTTACATAATTTTCTTTTATTATTCTTTATGCCTATAGCACCTGGTTTTCCTAGGTGGTCTCCCATCCAAGTACTAACCAGGCCCGACCCTGCTTAGCTTCTAAGATCACACATCAGGCTTGTCTAGGGTGGCATGGCCATAGACCATGGACTATGGCTCCACTGAGGTGTGAAACAGAACTTTCTGCTGTAAAGTAGACGTGCTAACTGCTACAATATGGAACCACATCCTTTAATTCTTCTCCCTTAGCTATAATACAATTCTCTCTGTCATAAACAGGGAGAAAACAAGATCTATGCATCGAAAATGTTCCATTGTCATGACAACAGGAGGAAAATCTTGGCTCTAAAGAACAGTGTGTTACAAGGTGTCAGGGTCCATTATGCATGATCAATACACTGTTCTTCATTTAGTTTTGCCTTTCCACAGCTTACTTCACTGTCCAAATGTAATCCAATTTTCTCAGTTGCACATTAGCTTCTGAAAAGGCAAAGCAAATTCTAAATGGGGCTCTTTATCCTTTCCTGAGGGTAATGCATTATCTGCTCATTTTGAAAAACTGCCCAGTGTCTTATAATCTCCTGCTTTAATATATTTTTTCAATTTATTATGCTAGTATCTCTGAGTTTGTATTATAATTAGTAAGATCATTATTAAATAATAATAAAGAGCCAGATGAAGAATTAAATTAGGGCTTGGAGACCAACAGTAGAGTAGGGTAATCATAGCAGTGATACGCCTGTTCTTCTCCCAGCGGGCCTCCTTCCTGCTAGCCCTGAGTCAGCCCTAAGAGACACCAGCTTCCAGATGTTGACAAGCTGCTGACAAATGGGGTCATCCACCAGATGATTTTTTTGAAACAGTACTTCCCAAAGTGTAGGTCCAATCCATGTGTGTATCAGGATCACCCAGTGTGCTTGTTAAAAAGTCATATTTTAAAGTTCTGTTCATGATCTACTAATCAGAAATGCTGAGGGTGGGCTTGAGGGATCCGAATGCTACAAAGCACACTAAAATTTGAGAATCACTGCCTTAGAGTAAAGTGTGGGGGGAAAAAAATGGAGGGAAATCCCTTCTGGCACTAAGTAAGAAGGGAGAGGAAGCTGAATCCTCCGTGAAGAAATAGGAAGCAAGCAAGCTAAAGATGAAGTTTGCCTAGTTCACAGCTTTCCTTAGGTTTTACTGCAGTTCTCACTAAGGTAGATTTAAGCCAGACTAAAGCGCACTTTGCAAACTTATGCTATATAATGCTGGTGTGTTTACAAACTTCAAAAGTGCACCTGCTTCTAAGCTAATTCAGAGCTAGAAATGCCAAACATGAAGTTTGCAGCTTCCTAGAAAAGCCAGGCAGGTAAGTTGACAGTTACAATACAGTGAAAAACCACTTCACACCCACCAGGGTGGTTATAATAAAGAAGACAAACAATAGCAAGTGTTGGCAAGGGTGTGGAGAAGTTGGAATTCTTATACAGTGTTGCTAATGTAAATTACCAAAATGTAAAATGATATAACTCTTTGGAAAACATTTTGACAGTTTGTCAAAAAGTTGAACATAGAGTTACCATGTTATTCAGCAATTCTACTTCTAATAATATACTCTCAAAATAACTGAAAACACGTGTTCACACAAAAACTTGTATATAAACAGCATGGTTTGTAATAGCCAAAAGGTGGAAACAACTAAAATGACCATCAACTAAAGAATAACAAATGTGGAATATTCGTACAATGGAATATTACTTATCAATAAAAACAAATGAAGTCTTGATACATGTTATAACATGGAAGAACCCTGGAAACATTATGCTAAGGGAATTAGCCAGATAAAAAGGGGCAGATATTATTGCATTTATATGAAATGTCCAGAACAGGCAAATCCATGGAGACAGAAATTATATTAGTGATTTACAGGAATTGGGAGAAACAGGGAATAAGGAGTGACTGCTAATGGGTACAGGGCTTTTTTCAGGGAATGATGAAAATACTCTAGAATTAAAAGGTGGTGATTGCTCAGGTCTGTAAATATACTAAAAACCACTGAATTATTAACAGTGAATTATGTGTGAACTATGTTTCAATTTTAAAAAGTGACAGAAGAAATATCCAAGAAAAAGGTAGTAAATTCGACCACATTTAAAAAAAAAAATGCCTTGTGATAGTCTATAGGAAAAACTCACTTCTATTTTCTTCTACTCACATCCACAACACTTCTGACACCAGAGTAGGTTTTCCACACATCAAGCAATTCTGTGACACCAGCTGAGTACCCTGCAATTCAATTCAGTCCTGACACTATCTACTAAGTGTTAGCATCAGATCTCACAGGTTAAGTTCGGGGCCACAAGACTGCCCACCCACCACTTCGGACACCAACTCCAAGTCCAGGCTGTCACCAATGCTTCTGACCAACCAGCTATAATCAGAGGTTCCCATGACGCCCTCCTCGGTTTCGATTATTGCTACAGCAGCTCACAGAAAACAGTTTATTTACTAGGTTTCTGGTTCATTAGAAAGGATATAAGTGAGGAACAGCCAAAGGAAAGAGTTGCATAGGGCGAGGTCCAGAAGGGTGCGGAGTGCGGAAGCTTCTGTCCCTGTGGAGTTTAGGTGCACCACACTTCCAGGGCATGGATATGTTCACCAACCCAGGAGTTCTCCAAAATCCCTAGTTTGGGGATTTTTATGGAGGCTTCATCACATAGGCACGATCAATCATTAGCTCAATCTCCAGTGCCCTCTACTTTCCAGAGGATAGGGATGTGGAGCTGGAAGTTTCAGCCTTCTAATTGTGGCTTGATTGGTCTTTCTGGCAACCAGCTCATATCCTGAAAATTCCCAGGAGCCCAGCCGAGTCTCCTCATTGGAGCAAAAGAGGCTCCTATCACCCAGGAAATTCCAAGGGATTGTAGAAGAACCAGGGTCAAAAATCAAGTATTAGAACAAAAGATGCTCTTAAAGCTCTCATCACTTAGGAGCATCTTTTGGGACATAACCCTTTTGAGAAACAGCAGGTAATTGGGCATGTGGGGGGTTGGCAGGCAATTAAACTAGAGAAGACAGTAATCAAGAAGAGCCTTGGGGATTCAAATCAAGGGAGAACTGATGGACTTGTTAATAAATGGTGTTGGGATAACTGAAGAGCCATATGAAAAAAACATGAAATTAAAATCATTTTTCACACCATATGCTCGTATTAATTACAAAAGTGAGGCCATAAAATACTAGAAGAAAATATAGGCCTCAGTAACTTGGAATGGTAAAACTTTCTTGGCTCTGACTCAAATTCCAGGGAAAGAATTAAGAAATTTGGCTACTTAAATCTAGTCAAGCCTCTAGCTCTAACCACCAGTTTACAGGAAATTTAGGAGATAAAAGAACCAGTTTAACAACACCACAGGGTGCAATTAGCAAAATCTAGAATGTGGGTACTTCTGCTTTGTGAGTGGTTTTCTTTAACAATTAAATGCAAAAAAAGGGGGGGGTATTTTTGGATTAAGAGACTCAAAAGACACATTAACTAAATGCAATGTGTGGAGCTTGTTTGCATTCTATTTTTAAAAAGAACTATTTAAAAGGCAGTTTTGAAACAAAATTCACACTGTGTGAATAATTGGATCATTTTAAAGAATTATTAATTTTATTAAGTGCAATAGAAATGTGTTTATGTTCAAAAGAGGCCTTCATTTTAGAGATATAGATTGAACTATTTACAGATGAAATGGTATGATCATTGGTATTCACTGTAATCCAGTAAGGGTATGTGCGGGAAATAGGAGGTATAAATGAAATTAAATGGTACATTGATTAATAATTATAAAAGTTGGATGATAAGTACATGAGGATTTTATACTATTGTTACTTTGAAGTAAATCTAAAATTTCCCAGAGCACTGATGGTCTTTTTAGCAGGAGAATGCCAAGATGAAATTGGCATCTGAGGGTCTAATAGCCCTAGAAATAAGAGACTAGATAGGGTGCTGCCAAGGAGGTTCATAGTGATATAGGATTGAACTCTGAGAGTGTCATTGGGAGTGGAGGGAAGGATCTAGAACTGGACAGTATGAAGGAGATAGAAGTAGTAGAACTTGATCTAATAAATAGTTGAGAAGCTAAAGAGATAGGAATCAGGGATTGTTGTCAGGTTTCAGGCTTGGATGAATGAATGGCTGCGTGTTGGGGCCATTCACCAAGCAAGGCAGTTCAGAAAGAAGAGCTTAAAGTTAGGAGTGAAGGGAGTGAACGATTCCGTTTCTCACTGATTGCATTTGAGGCGCAATGTGGAGCATCAGAGTTTAGAAAAGAAGTCTGCAATAGGGATAGTGTTTCGGCGATTATCAACTGCAGCATAACTTCCATGGAAACTGTGGAGTATAGGCTCAAGAAAACACTCCCTTTATGAGCATGCTTTCTTACCAAATTAATAAGTTACTATTGGGCTGTTTTAACATTAAAAGAACAAACTGGCTTAAACTGGGAGAATGATGTAAGAGAATGAAATAGTGATGTATGATATCCATTCGGTCCTATTTCCTATCAATTTCCATTTTGAACATGTGATAGATACTCACGGTCTAAGTGCAGGATTTTCTTGTTTCATTTTCTTTCCCTAATAAAGGAGTTTTCAAGAGAACACTAAGGCTTTAATACATTGGGGGTGGGGGAAATCTCATATGAAAGATAAAATCTTACTTTTTATTTTTTACTTTGTTTTTTTTTCTTTTATTTTGTTTTTTCCATGTTGCCTACAATATTATGGAAACTGAAGGAAAACATCAAAACCATCTAGATCCAGGGTCACAGTTCAATTTTCTGTCCTTAAAACAGCCAAGATAGCGTTAAATCTTTGGGTTGACATGTATATTCAGAAGGAGCCATGGAAACGCTGATATAAAAAGTTTGTGTTAGGGATTGATTTATGCCTGGGACAGGGCAAAGAGAAGAAAACTCAGCCTCTATGGCATTTGTTGCTGGGGAAGCATCGGGCCATCTGCTAGGCTCTAATAAAACATGACAATAACATTTTGGTTTGAAGCACAGAATGATTTTCCAGAGCAAAATTCAAGTTTGTCAGCAATGGAGGCTCTTGTTGGTCTTTCCTTTCTTTTTAAGATAATGGTATCTTTAGTATTTATATTCAAAGAAAAAGGGAAGGATGTTAATACCTTTCTTGTTCTGTTCTGGGCTTATTCGCAGAGTCTTGTGTTGACTGCCCAATTCAAATGCCGCAGACTGCCATTAGAAGCCTCCATAATTTCGTTTCACCCAAGACCACTTAAATCAGAATTTTGGTGGGTTAGACTCAGACATAAGTTTTTTAAAAAAAAACTTTCCCCTGGTGATTTGAATGTATGATCAAAGTCAAGTGGTTCCAATATGAGGAAGAAAAGACAGCAGGAGCATTCGGATTATCTATGGTCAGAATACATGCGGAAAAGCTGTTCGGAGCTTCAGGCGGCAGCTATGATGTGTGTCCATGTGCATGTATGTGCAGGTGTAATGCGCATGACCTCTCTCTGCCCTGGCTCACAGGTGAACGCCGTGCGGGTGTATGTGAACAGCTCCTCAGAGAACCTCGACTACCCGGTCCTCGTCGTGGTTCGCCAGCAGAAAGGGGTACTGTCCTGGCAGGTTCCTCTGCTCTTCCAAGGACTGTGAGTGGGTCTTCTCCCAAACACTTCCACTACATCGGTGCCTTTCAATTTCCTAGACCTTAATTGGTCTTTTCCCTAGGGAAAGGATAAATTTCACATTTGGAATGTTGACATTGTGCATGTTCATCGCGAACACTGGTTGTGTTGCGTACTCTGGCATGCTCAGCTCTGTTCAGTCATGTCCTCTTTGAAGTTCAGATAAGCTATTTTGCCTAGATTTGTAACACCCGGAAGAACTTGTACCATTTTAATTCTATCCAGAATTAAATAAATGTTCTATAGCTCTTGATTAGTTAGCGGGCCATCCACCGAGAACAGAGCTAGGCCCAGCAGTAGACTTAAGTGAGTAACACTTCCTCCATTGTTCAGAATGCCCACTGAGTGTGTGTTCTTTATTCATAATATTTATTGAGCATTACTAAGTGATAGGAGCTGGGGATATAACAGTGAAAACAAAACAAAACAAAACAAAGTCGTTGTTCTCATTGAGTTTATATTTTTATAGGTGAAACTATCCAAAGCACTACAGCACTATAAGAAAAAACCCAGGGGTGCATACAGACATGGACATATACCATGGTATTAAATTGTTTTTAAAAGTTAAGGAATTTGATGATTAAAATACTGACTCTGAGAGCCTCGACTTGGACTCTAGGGCTTTCTTTATGCTCCATTTAGCAAAAGCTTAAATAATGGGAAAATGGACTCACCGGTTGTTTTTCAAAGTTTCCCTTTTTTAATTTGATATTTTTCCTCCCTGAATTAGGAGGATGATTTAATGTCATGTAGATACAGCCTAAGTGAACTGGTCATCCAAAACGGTCCTCACATCCCTGTTATTATGTCCAGAACCCTACGTCCAGAGTACTGATTCTAAAATCACTATTAATAGGCCAGTCTGAAATTTAAATATAAGGCCTTGAAAACAAATTCGAGGAGAAATGAAATGCAATAGGCTTCTTACCTGCTTGTTCATTTGAGCCTCTTTCTCATTCTTGCTGTTTTTTTCCCTCCTTGGTGCTACAGATACCAGAAGAGCTACATACTAGGAAGTAAGCCGTACCTTATGCCCCTCAGAAGCAACCAATGAAACAGGACCACTGGAGCAACTGATATTTTGTAGATGTAGCATCCATGGCACCTCTGGGTGCCCAGTACAAACTGCTGGTTACCAAGATCAAGCACTTCCAGCTGCAGTAAGCAGGACTCACTGGGGCCTTCTCTGTTCTCTCTTCTCTTCCTGTGCTTGTGCATGCTCAATCTAGCTTTCTTCCTTACAGATCAGCATTCTAGAAAGAAATTTTCTACTTGGCATATTGTCTTAACCCCTTCAGATCTCTCCTGCTCACAGCTGGGCAGCAGAGCTTTAGATTTTCTGTGCAATAGGAGGCGATAGAGGACTAGTGCAGAGAAGGAGGGTGGTTGACCTTGTAGGTGTGTCTATTCTTGGGGTCTGTATGAGGGCCCCGTCCTGTCTGCAGTCCAGGTAAGAGTCACTGGTGACTGGGTACTTTTGTATTACTCACCAGTACCACTCTTCTAAATGAAGTTCTTTTTTTGTTTTAAGGAAGACCTTAAGCTTTTTTTTTTTTTTTCCTATCTTTACTGCTATTTCAGTTTTCTCCTTCCAGGTTAGGAATGTATAGAGTTAGAAAATGATAAAGTATATGGCTTTTTTTTGTGCAAAACTAATGACAGTTTCCTCCTTCTCCTTGCACTCCCATCCTTCGTAACAGAATCAGTTGGAATACACCATCTCAAATTGTTTATATTAGAGGGGGAATATAACAAATTCATTTGGCAACATTGTCCCCATTTTTCTCTCCCTGAGGTTACTCTTGTAAGACATTGTGTAAATCTATGTGTTAATTTAAACAGAAAGACTAAGGTTATTTCTTAATAAGGCCAAGAAACTTCAGGGACTTTTCCGCCCTATCCTACTCCAAGCTTGAGACTTAGGGGTCCAAATCATTTCCTCCCCTCTCAATGTTTTAAATAAAGTTTGAATGAAAATATTGTTAAATTAGGTATGTAAAAATTAGAATTTATACTCATCAAAGCATCATTAAGAGAACAAAAAGATAAGTCATAGATTAGGAGAATATATTTCCAACACACATAATGTCAAAGGGGTTCTTATGCAGAATATATAAAGAACTCCTACAAATCAATAAGAAAAAACGAACAAACTCCTGGCTGCTATCCCTATTTACCACCTACCTTTCCATGGCTCTGGCTTCTTATGGGCAAGAAACTTGTTGCCTATAAGTCTGGGCACTGCACTAGGTAGGGGCTGGCACGCAGGTGGATGCAAGTCTGTATGGCCAGACACAGGTCCAGACACAGCTTTGTGGAACAAATAGGTTTTTTGAGGCAAAAATGAGATCTCGGAAGCAGAAACTATACTTGAGAAAACAATCCTGTGACCTGGACCTATCACTAGGACTTTGGAACAGAGAAAGAAGAATCTCAGAAGGGTAATCAATGTTTATATTTACCCAAGAGGGGGTGGGAATATATTTTTTATATTTATATATGAATATTATTTATTTTATATATAAATTTATATTATACTATATATTATATAGAATATATAGTATAGAATATAGAATGTAAAATATATATTATAAATATATAAATATAATATCTTATAAATATATAAATAGACTCAAATATGCCAAGTAAAGACAAAAAATGTCAAGTGGGATTTTTAAAAATAAAAACTAAATATATGTTGCTTACAAGAGTACAATCTTAAATAAAAGAACATATATATGTTGTAAATAAAAAGACAGTAAAAGAAATACTATACTAACACTAACCAGAAGAAAGTTAGTGTAGTATACCAATATTATATGAGATACTCCTTAATGCAAAAAGCATTATTAGAGATAGACATTTTATATTTCTAAAAGAATTATTCACCAGGAAAACTTAAATTTAAACTCTAAATTTGTGTGCACCTAGTGACATTGCTTCAAAACATATAAAACAAAAATTACTGAATGAAAAGGAAAACTGGACAATTCCACATTCTTTGAAGGAGACATGTCTACAGCTGATAAAATAAGCAGACCAAAAATTTTAATCTCTGTATATACAATAATTAGATAGAATAGGCATTGGCAAGCTATGGCCTATCGGCTGGCCACTAGATTTTGTAAATAAAGTTTTATTGGGACACAGCCCTACGTATTGTCTATGGCTGTTTTCATGCTACAATGGCAAAGTAGAGTAGTTGGGGCAGAGACATTACAGCCACAAGCCTAAAATATTTACTATTTGGCCCCTCAAGAAAAGTTTGCCAATACCTGATATAAAAGAGCAGACAACGTGATTAATAAATTTGAATTAATTAACGTATTTAGAAAACCTCATCCCAAAATGATGCCTAATTTTTTCAAGTACACATGCAACATTTACCAAAATTGTCAAGCTCTAATACATATTGGTAAATTTCAAAGGACTAAAATCCTTTATATGGAATTGATATAGAAATAAACCACAAAATGATATATAGAAAACCACAAATGTTTATAAGTTAAGAATCTGCTTCTAAATAACTTATGAGTCGAAGAAATCACAATGGAAATTAGAAAATATTTTTAATAAATTATAATGAAAATATGGCATATTCAAACTTTTAGGATGCAACTAAAGCACTGCTTAAAAAATATATAGCAAGTATATATGTTTAAAAAAAAGGAAAATGCCTGAAAATTACTCTATTAAGTATCCATTTCAAAAAGTTAGAAAAAAGAACTGAAAATAAAACTCGAAGTAAAAGAAAGTAATAAAAGTACAAAAAATGAAATAGAAAACAAATTGTCAGTGGAGAAAATGAACCAAACTACAAGCCAATTATTTGAAATGACTTCTATTATTTCTATACCTTAAAAAAAAAGAGAGGCAAGCCCACTGGAAAAAAAATAGGTAAGAGACTGGAATAGACACTTCACTAAAAAAGCTATCCAACTGGTTCAAAAACACAATCTCATTAGCTATCAAAATACAAATTAAAACAATAATGAGATTTCACTATACCTACCAAATTGCAATAACTCAAAAAGACTGACAGTGCTGTTCCACTCTTAGTTACATACCTAACTCCTAGATATAACATTACACAACAGTAAAAATGAACAAACTGTTGCTGTACCTACCAACATGGAAAAAAATCTCCCTAACACAATGTTGAGCAGAAGAAAGCAGACACAAGGAATACAACCTGTTTGCTTCCATTTATATCAAGTGTAAAAACAGACAAAACTGTTCTGTCATGTTAAAAATCAGGAGAGTGGTACCTTTAGGAAGGAAAGAGGAAGTACATGGTTATGTTTGCCTGGTGAGAATTCATTCAGATGCATACTTACGACTTGTATTGTTTTCTATGTGTGTTATACTTCAGCAAAAAGGTTAAGTTTTTTAAAATTAGGATATTTAAATATAGAATATGCTACTTTTTTGCAGCTATTTTTCTGACCAGAATATTCTGTTCTATGATGAAGTGCTCCTTGAATTTTTAAAGGCAGTTTACAAAAAACCTGTAGCCAATAGAGTTGCTAACAGGAATCAAATGCTTATCTCAGTCTTCTCTACACCCCTTGACCATGTATATCCATACCGACAGATGGACAGATGGTGAACGAATGGTCAGAATGATGGAGAATTAGTCATTGCATTTTTTCCAAGACCTTCCATTAATTTTGGCATAGACAAAGGTGACGTGATAATTCAAGAACAAAGATTCATCCTCCACCTGCCCCCCCCCCCCCGCCGCCCCAAAAAAAAAGGCAGGAAAAATTCTCTGGTGGATAAGATCCTCCTAGATCAATTAAATCAGAGGGAGGTTTGAGCATTCATGTATATTTTCTTAAAGTTTCCTAAGTGATTCTAATATTAGCCCAAATTGAGAATCACTACACTGAAGCAATTTCTAAATATGGTGCTTATGTTTCATTGTTTTAATAATTAAATCTATTTATGATATTAAACAATATGAGAATTCATGGTTTCGCATTTGAAGGAGGTGGCAGCACATCAGTTGAACAGACAGCAGTTTGAACTTAAGAGAAGCCTTGCCTTTTACTGATTGGTCTCTGTGTCTTTCACCTGTCACTCTCACCTGGTGGCAGTGTACTTAAATTTAGGGCCAGTTTTCTGTGAGATTAGTTAGACCCTTTGGAGAACTGAATTCTGTGAAATCGAAGTCGTAGATCACAACTCTGTGCAAGTGTTAACGAACAATATGCACACTGCTGACACTGCAAATCATTTCCTTGCACTGTTTTCTGTTCCCACCTCTTCTACTGTAACTTGACCTCAGCAACCAGACTTTCAGAGGATTTCAAAATGCACACAGTTATTAGCGCTTTTATGAGAATAAGATAAGCCTGAGAAGAGAGGCTTTCTTCCCGCCCCAGCTCTGAATTGTCCCACACCAGTCTTGCCGGTGACCCGGAAATTCAGAGGATGATGGTAAAGGGCAGGAGTCGAGGATTGTGGTGGATCTGGGACTCTGAGTTTTGAGAGAAACACTGAAGAATTAACTCAAAATTCCTAACATTGCAGTTGCTGTTGTATGTTTTTTAGTGGCAGACTAGAAGGGTATATGAAACATATTCCAGGATTTTTTTTTCTAGAATCATAACTTTTCAGAATGGAAGGTTTTGTGGGGAACTAATCCACTCATCTTATTTTTACAGATGAGCAAACTGATACCAGAGAAGTTAAAACTCACACAGTCCAAACTCACACAACTAGGAAAGAACAAAATCGAGACAAATCCTCTTTTTCTGACTCCCAGTTCTGAGTTCTTCCTACTATAACGTGCTATTTCTACTTTCTGTTTAAAATTGTCCTCACAAATTTCATATTGCCCTCAATATGTTTTTTAAGTCCCTGAAACATTTATTTATTTAAATCCAGCTTTAAAAATCAAATTTTGCATTAAAGCATTACTCCCTGCCATCTAACTACCTCCAACCCACCTCCATACACACGTACATACACAGCTTTGCCACCGCTCATTTTTCTAAACTCCAGTGCCCTGATGTTCAGTGTTTTAGAGTGTGTTGCAGAGTGTGAAGTTGCAGACAGGGTAAAGCAGGAGGCTGTAGGAGCAGGCAGACACCTGATCATGGGGTGGAGAGGCTTAGAAAGGGTGTTAAGAAATTTAGGCAGTTGTCTAAATTGTGATAGTTGTGTAGAGAATGGATTTGAAGGAGACAAGAATAGATGCAGAGAAATTAGAACACTGATGCTATGGTCAAAATAAGTTATAAAAAGATGAACTGAAGAATCTGGAGGTAAAATTGACAAATTTGATTGGATATGAGTAGTAAGGAATATGGGAGAGTCAAGGATAACCTTCTACTTGTAGACAGTGGTACCACTAAGAGAAAATGAGAATTTTGAGGAGATAGGGAAGAGGTAGTATGTTCACTTTGGGACATGTCAAACTTGAAGTACTAGTGTCCAGCAGAGTGTTAGATATATACCAGCATGATGCTCAGGAGAGAAGTCTGGGTTACAGATAGCAGACTGAGTAGAAGTACTTCAGGAAGACTAGTCCTGAGGTGGGATTATAGGAGATAGGACTGGGCAGGCAGTACCAGATCATTTTTTTGAGATCTTGTATGCAACACGAGGGAGTTAAGACTTCATCTTTCAGATTATGGGAGTCACTAAAGGATTTTAAGCAATAGAATAACATGTACAGATATGATTTTTAGAGATGACTTTAGTTGCAATGTGGAAGATAAACTGGAGAGAGAAGAGGGTAGAGGCAAATAGGCCAATGAAAATTTATTTGAATAGAGAGAAAAATAAAAAATGATTAGAGTCTGAATATGGTATAGCAGCAACAAAGCTGTAAGGGATAAAAAGAGTCAAGTTATATATATATATATATATATATATATATATAATATATATATATATATATATATATATATATATATATAGGATAATTCCAAAATTCAACAGGTATATGTGGCAGAATAAAAACTATAGTCCTACATGAATACTTGCAAGTTTCAAACTTCCTTTAGCTTTCTATGCAGGGATCTTGAGTCTTTTTTTTTTTTTACTTTACAAAGATATTCTTTTATTTGTATATAGATAAATCCATTTAGATGATATATGAGTCTATAATAATCTCTCCACAAATTGTAAATAGAATTAAAGATATACATTCTCTACCTATTTATATAAATATTGATAATGTATATATTTTAAATTTATTTATTTAATTTTTACAGTGATATTGGTTAATGAAATCCAATGTTTCAGCTGTACATTTTAACAGTAAGGCATATATTTATACACACACATATATACACACATATATACACACACGCACATTATGTGTTCACCTCCCATAGTTAGATTTCTTTCTGTCACCACATATTTGACCCCTTTTACCCCATCTACCTCCCCTCTCCCCACTACCCTCTGGTAGCCACTATTGAGTCTTTGTTTTGAGAGAGTTTTGAGTGAGATAACTCACTTACCATGCTGTAGTAGATTTTTTGAGGAAATGGATGAGTGAAGAGACTTTTATTTATTTATTTTTACACCTGATCTTCCTAGGTGGTCTCCCATCCAAGAACTAACCAGGCCCAACCCTGCTTAGCTTCCAAGATCAGACAGGATCGGGCGTGTTCGGGTGGCATGGCCATAAAGTGAAGAGACTTTTAGACCAGTTTGCTCTGTATCATACTATGTAATCACCCTTTGTTATTTGGCGGTAGACTACAGTAATGATTTACATTACTTTACAACTTTTTTTTCTTATTGGATGATATATCAGGTAAAGACAGTGCTTCAGGTGGGATCAGGTGCATCCAGCTTACTTACAATCAGTAGGACTTGGTGGCCAATCAAGTGCGGGAAGTGATCATAAGGAAGGAGTCCAAGATGACTGACAATGATGTTCAAAGTCTAGTGAGGCTTACTGACAAAGAGACATACGTGTCAGGATCAGGGAAATGATAGCACATTCCATTGTAATCTTATGGAGTTTGAGGTGCTTGAGAGACAGTCAAGGGCAGAAGCCAATCAGGCAATTAGCCTCTGTTACTGGAACTCAGGAGATAGCCCCGGGCTGGACATGGACATTTGAGTTTCACCAACATTTTTGTGGGTTTTGTGGCAGCTGAATACATATGTGATTTTTATGTCAATTGTATAGGTAGGTAGGCAGATAAATAGATAGATAGATGATAGATAGATAGATAGATAGATAGATAGATAGATAGATAGATAGATAGATAGAATGTATGTGGCTAAGGAAAATGAGATCAAAAACAGAAGTGTGGGTAACATTCTCGTTTAAGGAATGGTCTGAGAAACAGAAACTAAGAGAAGCGAGTAGGCATAGCCAGATGTGTGGGAGAAAACTCAGGAAAATAGGTGTCACAGAGCCCAAAGGAGGAAAGAGTTTCAAGACAGAGGGAGTGATTGTCAGTGTCAAATGTCACAGACAGGTAAAGTTACTGGGATTTAGCCATTAGGAGGTGACTATTAGGGAGATGGGGGGTGGGAGGGAAGGCCTGATAGCAGTGCGGAGAGGAAAGAATGAATGAGAGATGAGAGCAGAATACTCTTTTAAGAAGCTGGTTTGTGGAGGAGAGGGAGGATGTAGAATGACACGGGAGGAGGGAAATACAGAGAAAAGGGAGGAATTTTGTTGGGGTGTTTTGTTTATTTATTTTGAAAATGGTTGAGACTACAATATATTTATAAACCAAGGGATAGAAAGGCAGATAAAATTTATAAGAGAGTTGGATTTTGTAGAAGCAAAGTCCCAGCGAAGGAAAGAAAGGTTATGATTTAGCATCTGTGTGCAAAGTTTATACTTAGACCAGAGTGATGAGGTGGAGGTTACAGAGGATGAGAGGGCTGGTGGAAGGGTTGGAGTAAGCAAAGGGAGATCATGACAGATGGCAGTAAGTAGATAAAGGGAAGTGATATTCTGAAGTCCATAGTCCAAAAAACAGGGTATAATTTCTTTTAACAAAAAAGGGGTTTTGAATGCCCATTGTGCTCTGTACTAGGGCTTACTATCATAAAATGAAATACACTGTGAATCTCAAGAGTCCTCTCACTCACCAAAAACTACTTACCCCTGCTCTCTTTCCACATTCCCTTTCTTCCCATCCCCCTTTCTTTTTCTTCTGTTTTATTACTCTCCTGCTCATATTTTTCTTCTCTCTCTCTGCCTTACCCATGAGCCTCTGTCTTCCTTTCCTTCCTGTCTTCCTTATCTGCACACTCATCTCTCCTGACTCCACCCATTCTTTTTCTCTTCCCCTCTTCTTCAAACTAGCCAAAACAAGAGAACAAGTCAGTTTTTATTTTTCTTATATTAATTGAATAAACATTTGTTTCCTGTGTTTAAAACAAATAAGGTGAAATTTTTATACTTCTTTTTCTAAAACTAAAGGTGTACATGAGTCTCACTTAGTTTTGTTCCTGTTGGTTAATGACTCTTGATAAAATAATCCTTCCCTACCTCTGTCAGGCCCATGGGGAAGGAAGCAGAACTTTTCATCTGTAACAGACATGATGTTTATTTTGCATACACTGTTGACTCTGTGAAAAGAGAGGACTTAAATGTGATCATCTTAAAGTAAATGATATGTTTTCAAAGTTGTGTGTGTGTTGTACCAGTAAGAAAAACATAATGAACAAGAAAAAAAAATGAAAACCTCAAAAAATTCATATTGATGTCCATACATTCCATGTTACACCTGGAATTCAAATGATAGAGGGGAATAAAAAAACATATTTCTGGCCAAAGAAAACTGGCTACTTCTGGAAATCTTATGCTGTCTGTTACTAGCCAAGAAAATCAGTATTCTTTTTGTTCCCCTGACCTGGCAAGGAACAGAATGAAGGCCACATGTTGCCCTGGTAACAGACGACACTCCCCACATGAAGAGGGCTCTACCTAGCCACACACAGTGCTGCGGGTCCTCACGCTGGCCATGGAATCTCAGGAGCACAAATATAACTGGGTTTGACACTGACTTTGGCTTCTTTAGGTGACCAAAGGCCACAAGTTTGTAACAGTGCCTCAGCAGAACCAGTCCTTGACACCAAAGATGATTTCTATTGAGATTGGATGTATCAAAATTGCATCTATTACTAAATTCTGAGCCCAGTCTGCCAACAACCTAAATTGTTGTTCATTACCTTTAGAAATAGTTTTTGAATTTTATGCCTTCTAAACAATACCTCCAATTATAAACTTTAGCAAAAAGCCAAAGACAGCCCTTACAAAACTATAGAGAGGACCAAAGTTATCTTTGTGTTTTTAGTCTCTTGGACTGTTTCACATATGTTCGTTCCTGACAGCACACAAATGTATGCTTCCCACAAGCTCCTCATATTCTACTTTCCTCAGTGCTGGATTATTGCTGTCTTTCACAGGAGAATGAAAGTATCTAATAAGATAATTCATAATAAATTACTAACTAGGGAGAAAATAACTTCATTATATTCATTTGGTGGTACTTGCATTTTAAAGGGGTGCCTTAAAAGGAAACGCCTAACCCAAAGAGGACAAAATCGTGGAGGGAAATTTCAACCCAGGGGCAGGCAACTAGGGAGGTACATGGGGCCGGGAATAGCATACTCCTATCCCTAGAGACCCTCCCATGGTGATTATCTATTAACCACATTTTTTTAAATGATCTTTTGCCATGGATACATCAAAATTATTTTGACAAGTTGTCTTCATTATTTACAAAGACTTCAAACCTTCTTTTTCTCTCTCTTCAGCCCACTTCTGACACCTAAAGCCTATGCTTGATTGTAAAATCTTAAGAGATTCCAAAGACAAAAGTGTCTACAAAAATAAACAAAATATTTGTATAGGTATGCCTTCATGGGCATTTAAAGACAGAAAACTGAGTCCCTCTCCAGTTTGATCATTCTTGAAACCACCAAATTCCCATGCAGTTTACTTTGTAAGTCTGAAGAGACCAGACAGTACTTCACAAATGATTAACCTTTTCTTGCATCCAGTTTAAGAGGGCTTTCTTTTAAATAAATAATTTCTGCTTGCTAACGTCTGCTTTTTTTCTCACTTTTCCCCTTTCCTCACTCCCATTTACATTTCTCAGGACAAAGGTTGCCTTTCACTTCACTGCCAGCCCCTCTCAACCTCAGGTAAGTGAAGGGGTTCAAAGTTATGGTTCTACCTGTTAGTGTTACCCAAAGAAACCGTGGTAACAGGTAGAGACAGCATGTGGTGTTGTCCTTGATCTTTCACAACTTAAGATATGTTTGTATTTTGGAATGTTATTCATGTTACTGGGATTTTGGACACAACAATTAATCTTGTCACCGGAACTGGTGTGAAATGGGAGACATGACATTTGTTTGTAGATGTTCCTTGTCTCAACTTTCAGAAAATCGTGTACCTATTACGTACCCAGCAGTATTAGGCTGTACTAGGTGCTGGGGATAGCAGGGTGAAGAAGAGAAAGATGCAACTTCTGCCCTCATGAGCCTTATAATTGGGATGGGGTGAGGGAACAGAGAGTGGAAGGCCAACACTAGACAGATACACAAATAATTAATTGGCATGGAGAGATAATAAAAATAAGATAGATTTTAATTTCTACAGTGTTGTGGGTGGAATAAATTAGTTTCTCCTGTCATAAAAAAAGAACAGGAATACTGACAAAAATTATTAGAAAAATTAGAAATTTGTGTGCTCTCCATTAAGCCATAATTATAAACAGAATAAAGACATGAAAACGGTGATTAATTCAGGCTGTTTCTCTGGTAACACTTCTAGTTAACTTCCTTTTTTTTCCACGGCTTCTGAAAGAGTTAAAATTTATACAATAGTTTAAAAACAGATTTGCTTAATGTCCTGATATTTATTGTAACTCTTCTGCAGGCTATAATACAGCTTTGGCTGTATTTTGCTTTGGATATGCTAAAACTAGGATTATCATGTTATATGGACACTATCGTGACACTATTACAACTGCCTGTGTGATGATGAATATTTAACAACTGGTTTTTAGAGAGAAAGCCTTGGTTTGTAGTGTTTGCCCATTTCTGTGGTGTAAATACCTTCACCATGGCTGATTTCATGCTGCCAGTATGATGTCATTGCACACAGAGTTGGGGAGAAATATATACAATCAGCTCCCCAAAACTGTATGAGCCCACTCCCACACATCTTTTAAGAGTTAAAGTTCTCAGTGGTGAAAGCCTCTATAGTGCATGTACACTGCCACCCAGTGACAGAAGAGGACTACAGATTCACAACCCATTTCCCTCAACATTTATTGGCCACTTAATTCATGAAATATTTGAAAGCACTAGTTGCTAGGTGCAATGGGAGGTAAATAGAAAGGGAGGAAAAAACTTGCACCCCAACACAGAACGAGCACAGTCTGATAGTCTTGTGCAGAGCTATAGTTGATATGATATACTGAATGTTGGAATGCACTTTCAGTTTGCAATGGAAAACCATGATGAGTATATATTGTGGCTTCCTTTTATTTAAAAAGAAAAAAAGTATGAAATATTAAAGCCTAAGGAGTATATATATATAAACCCCAAACTAAGGTAAAATACTTGTAACAAACTATAAAACAAAATAGAAACTCATCGATATCTATGAAAGTCTTACTTTAGTATTAACTATTCTAATTTTGGCCTGAATTTTATATCCTTTTCAACTGTAGAAAAGATTTTATATTCTATGAACTCACTCAAATTATTGCTCATTTTCAGACAACCGTCATCATCACTGTCTGCCTCTATTCTTGTAAATAGAAGCAGGTTGTAGAAACTAGGCAGGTAATCAGGACCCAAGATGGTGATCTTTGGCCTAAATTCCAGACTTTGCTTTGGACGCTTGTTATTTGCTTATTTCTGATAAAAGTAGGCTAACAAGGCAAGGGTCAAACACATTTATGTGGGGTTTCTGGTAATTTAGAGATAAATAAGTTTGATAATATTTTGGCATATAGATAAGGCTTCATAGATGTCTACTGCTTGCACAAAACCAACTCCTATATAGGTATACGTGTGGTGGGTGCTCACTATTGCTAAAAGTAACCACAGTAATGCTTTTGAATTACAAGAGTTGGTTCCCCTAAGAACCAAGGGCACCTCTTGGGAATTCCAGAGGATTCCCCTTGGAAGAGGCCTGTATCACATGAATTGAATCAAGCTCCAGGTGGGTTCTTGGGAGTCTTGCCATCTGTTAAAAGGCACGAACAGACTTCCAAACAGCAGCATTGATGACACTCCTTAATCCTGGGATTTTTTTTTTCCTTCCATCAGAAAGCTTTGGAATATTGAAAAACGTTATATTTTTATTGCTCTGGTTCTCAGAATAAGGTTAATAAAGAGGATGTTGGAATACAACATTAAGTTTTAACATGTTTTGCCTCTCATTTTAAAGTGATAGATTTATCAGAGTCCTCAAATATGTTTTGGTTGGTTTCCTCAAAATTTAATTTGACATGATATTTCATGTCAAGTTTCTCAACTAGTTACTTTATTTATAAGTATTTGGCAAAAGTGTCCTTTCTTCATTATTAGCAACGTGTTTAAAACTTAGAGTTAAAATACTTTTTGAATGGATTTACAATCTAAGTAGGTGACTAGTATAACCTTTTTCTATTGTAATTTTTTTCCGATTCTGATGATATTTGAGAAATACTTTTAAAGATATCTCAGCCTACCCAAAATGGTGAACTTATTTCAGAGGGCTAGATAGAAGCCTTGGACTTTGAATCCAAATGTTTCACTATATTCCAGTCAGGAAATAAATTCTTTAGCAAAAAGTCTAGGAGAAGGGTGGATCCAGTGCTAACTCTTGCCTATAGGAAGGTGATTAAGATTCTTGAAGAACAGGCTTATCTGCTTGTCGAAGTGGAGCTTCGTATTTCAAAATGACCACACTGAGGTAAATCTTGTTTCATATTCATCCTACATATTCCTAATTCAAATGTTGGAGGGTCTTCTTAAGTAGAAACTGAAATAAGTGTAGCAAATTTTAGTTGAGAAAGAAATACCATGGAGAATGAAGTGGCAACATTGTGTGAAATGGCTACTTGTTCACTGTATTCCAATATCTGGCACAGAGCCCTGCAGAGAGCAGTTGCTCAAAATGTGTGAAATGAATGACTGTCAGAGCTAAGTAGAGGTTTATAGGGATTTGCATCTGAACGTTGTGCCTAATATTAGAAGAAAGGGTCTTATGCATATGAAAATAGTTTGAGTTCGTGGTTTTAACAAATCATTTCTTTCTTTTTCTTATTCTCAGTATTTTCTATACAAATTTCCTGAAGATGTGGACTCAGTTATCATTAAAGTTGTTTCTGAAATGGCTTATCCATGTGCTGTTGTCTCAGTCCAGAATATCAATGTGAGTCTTAATCACTTGTCAAACTTCCAGTTGAAACACTATACTATCCCAGGATAAATGAAAGAGAAGGGTGAGGGCCATGTCTATATACCTCCTGCAAAACTGCTAAATAGTAAGAACAGTACCTTGTACACACAGTAGGCAGTCAATGGTTGGAGACTTTGATTTGGGGAGATAGAGAATACTTGATGCTTCACCAAAATAAACAAAGGGAGGAAGAGGCAGGGAGAGAGGGATGATCATGACAAAGTACAAGGAAAACAAAGTTGTGGACTACAGGAGAAAAAAATAGGAACCTATCATTTTTTTCTAAGTTTTAAAATGACAAAAATTATATGATTTCACTCGTATGGGAATAGAAAACAAAAATTAATAAAAGAAATAGCAAAACAAAATAAAACAAATACTCAATAACAGAACGGTGGTTACTAGAGTAGAAGGGGTGGGAGAGGGGTCAAATATATAATAAGGAATCTAGACTTTTGGTGATGAACACGCAAATAAGGTATACAGATATCAAATTATAATGTTGTACACCATGAAATGTATATATTATTAACCAATGTTACCTCAATAAATTTAATTTTTAAAATCTTATTGCAACATTAGGCCCTTTCTAGAGTCTCGGAGGTGTTAAAAAATGGAAAGGTGTCATAAACTTTAAGACAACTTTTCATTTCTCTTTGATATAAAGTGACTTTGACTTTAGAGGACAAAGCACCAAGTTTTAGGAGACCTTTCATGACTGTTCTGGGGAAACCTTTTAATGGTTTATGGCTCAGTAAGGAATCCCCTTTTCTGTATGTGCGGTATGACATGATATGACACTAGCGAGGCTTTCCTTTTTATCTCTCATATACATTGCAGTGCCCAGTGTATGATCTCGACCACAATGTGGAATTCGATGGTGTCTATCAGTCCATGACCAAGAAAGCTGCCATCACACTACAGGTGAGACATTGCTTTCGTGGTCACTATTGTCAATGACAATGTGCGGTTTATGATCATTTACCTACTAGAGCAGCATTCAAAAGGGATCGCCATTCGCTGTGTGCCTTGGACCTCTTTCCTTTCTGACTGGTTTTGAAACAAGGTTGCTATATCTGAAATCTAAGGTTGGGTGATGGTGGATAATGCTACTCTGCCAGGCACCCATATCCCCTGGGGAATCTTGGGAACCCTAGTGCTGTGAGACATATCTGACAGATTACTTATAGAGATAAAGGCAGAAAATGTCAATCTTCTCAATGGGGGATGCCAGTTTAGGGTAAAATTTATCTGATCCATTTAAAGCAATTAAACAGTCTAATAATAATTTGTACCAGTAATAGTAAGCAAAAGAGAACTTCGACTCTGGACAGAACGGACAGGTTCAAAGGAATACAAACCACGTAAGTGCAGCAGTTTGTCCTTTTGGTAGTTGTAATTAAATTATTATTATTTTCATGGTAATTTCACAGCAAAAATATAGTACATGTCAGTATATTTTCTAAGAAAACCTGTCCCAACGTTGAGATGGTACTTACCTGAAGTATCTGTGACTTGATCTGTTCTCTAGGGTAACATGATACTGTTTACTGAATAACAGCAAAGAATGAGAGCTTAGTTATCAGACCTAAAAATTTCTATCGGCTTTAATCTTCTAGTTCCTCAGATTTAATAGTCCAAATATCTGCTTTTGTTTTTAATTTTTATTTCTTCCTTACCATACCAACATTATGTAGTCCCAAATAAAAAAGGTCAGAAAGATAACCATAGTAGGGAACTCAGATTTTACTTCATCCAGGACACTAAATAATGAAGCCCAAAGCATATCGGTACATCTCTACTTTGAATGTGTTTGGTAATAAATTGTTACTTCTCTTTTGGGCCCATAGATTCACACTTGGGCTGTTTTCTCAGTGGACTAAACATGATACCAGAAATTTGGGGATGATAAAAAAAGACAGAGTGTAGAAATAGAATAGTCCTTAAAGATCATCTTGTCAACCATGCTTCATTCATGGAAAAGGAAACTGGAACACGAGAAACACACTTAGAGAAAGTCAAAGCCAGGACTGTAACTCGGGCCTCTGACTTGTGTCTGCCTCCCTAAATACGTATTTAACTGCTGACTATATGACTTTTGGGAAGTCCTTTATCATTAACTTTAAAATAATAAAAACAATATAGTGAATTTAAAACTACTTTAAAAAGTAAAGTTTATACATTTAAAAAACAAAAAATGAAGTTTATACATTTAAAAAACTTAATAAAGTATTATTAAACATAGGGTATCGACATATTATTTACATGGTGCCTATTACAGTTTTAAGCAATGAAGTGGGCACAAAATAGATTGTAATTAGAACAGTGAATCTGTTTAATTTCTTGGATGTAGCAATTATTTTATTGCGGCTAATCTGGAGTGGATCGTGGGTATGTGAAAGTCCTTTCTAAGAAGTTAGGAGGCAGGAGTGAACTCTACTTTTCTTCTTTTTCCTCTTTCTTTCTGCCCCCATCCCACTGCCATGGACTTTCTCCCCTCTTCTATCTTTCTTATCATAAGAATGTAAGAATATCTAAGATTGTTATGTCTTATGCAGAAGAAGGATTTTCCAGACGAGCAGTTCTTCGTGGTGTTTGTGATAAAGCCTGAAGATTATGCTTGTGGAGGATCTTTCTTCACCCAGGGTAAGAGATAGTGAGGAACATTTGACTACCTAGAAAAACCTGACAGTGGGGAATGGAAGGGAAGCCAACAGCTCACTTTAGGCCCTTCTGGCCATTTCTAGTTCCCACTAAGGGAGGGTTATCAGCAGTCACTTGGCAAGGCAGTCTGAGAGATTCTTCTTCAGAAAAAATAAAGGGAAGAAAATGATAGATCCAAAGGTAGTAGTGATACTACAAAATCTCATTTAGTGCATTTCATCTTTTCCAAATCTTCTGCTCTTTCAGATCATGTGAGGTCGGCTCTTTACTCAACAAATATTTGCTGCTACAAAATAATGATTTTATACAGTAAACCAAGGTTCATTTTCTAAGATCAGTGTGGCAGCCAGAAGTAATAGTCACTCATATTTATCAGTAGTCATCATTTACACAAGAATGTGCAAGGAAAATTAAAGTTCTTGATTCTCGTTGCCAAAATTGTACCTTGCAAAATAGTAAGAAAGCAAAGTGAGACGACTTATCTCAATGTTGTATAAGCGCTGAGGCATCATACCACTGGTTGTGGGTAACTACCTAGTTATCCAGTAACTACCTAGGGAATGGGATAGGCTGCTGATTGAACACACAGACACCCAGCAGCTGATGAGCCATATGTGATCAACACAGAGGGTGTTTACTGTTGGTTGTAACATGGTACTGAGGTGAAATTTCTGCTTGTGTATTCTTTAATCTCTTAATTACATAGCTCTAGAGTTTTGCTAATGTCTGATGTTCTTTGGTAAACTACAAGCCCTTTGATAACTATTTAAGAAAAAACAAATTCTCATTGGCCTGAAAATGCAAACCAAAAGATGAGGTACCTTTCTGTTTTTGAGGCTGTTTTCTTCAGGCGTCTGTGGCATATTGGGCCTCACGGATATCAGGGGAAGGGTCAAGCCTTCTTCATTCGAGAAGGGAGGCTGCAGTCTTGTTCTTGTCAGTTAGTGCTGCCAAAACACACTGAAGGAAAGGCCAAATCGAAAGTTTAACCGAAATGGATATTAGATGTTTGAAGGTTTGGGGTTAGATTTCCCTCAGTTCTTGCTAAAAGAAATTTCAGGAACCAGAGTTAATTTTGGACAGTTTTTGAACAACTATTCACATGAGAGGCCAAGAGCTTAGGATCTGATCCATTTTGTCTTGTTCTTTGCCAGAAAAGAGGAACCAGACCTGGAATCTACAACGAATAAAGAACCTTAAAGTGACCATCGTCCCTTCCATTAAAGGTCAGTATTGGCTCTAGACCTCGGTGGAGAGACTCCTGTGTCAGGAAGTCAGTTATATAATTCAAAACTAATAGCATCCTTCCGGAGAAACATCATGGGAAAAAACTAACGTTTACTTTAGAAATAGAATAGAAAATACCTTCCAGAAAGAAAGGGAACTCACTCATGAAGTAGTATACAGGAAGCCCCTTCCCAGCTTCCACTAGGAAGTCACCACTGTGAAAGGCAGCCTTTCGTGGATAATGTCTGGGTGACGTGCAGTGGCTTTGATGCTTTCAGTGGAGGTTCACAGGACTGAGGAACGGGTATGACGGAGATGAGCCCTTGAAGCTGTCCAGTCTCAAACATGGTCCTCTCTTCTCCTGAGGACATCCCGACTAAAGTTCTTTCTCTTCCCTCAGAATCCATTTTTGTGAAAGCCATTCTTCTCAGCTTCCTCATCTTTTTCTCCTTCTATTTGGGATGCCTGCTTATTGCGTTTGTTCATTATATCAGGTAAGTCAAGAGTTTCAAGAAACGTTAGTAATTAGAGAATTAGACTTTATAGCCATATTGACTGGATCAAATCATATCCTCAGTCACTAACTGTGTGCCCTTGGGCAACTTACTTAACCTCTCTGTGTTTTAGCTTCCTCATCTGTAAAATTAAAGAATAATGTACTTCATAGAATAGTATAATTGCAGTGTTTACAGCAGTGTTCTGCAAACAGTAAGTGCTGGTAGAGTTTATTTTAGCAAGAATAATCTTAACAGAAGTTAGGTATTAATAGCAGGAATAATAAGCTTTGATGCTACATTACCAGGTGTTTTCTAACTGTCATAGCATCAATTTTCCAGTAAAATGTCCCTTGAGAGAAAAAAAAAAAAAAAAGGAGATAATCGTGCTGTAATTTGACCAAGGAGATTTCCCTTCTCAAGAGTTTGGAGCCCCTAACAAAACAGCTACAGTTTGCCTCTCTCAGCAGGCCTGAACTCTGAGAATTCTGTGTTTGTTGTGCTCTGTGGGAAACAACTACAAAAGAATGGCAGGAGGTTTACAAAAAAAACACATGTTCTTTCTCTCTTGAAGGTGTAAAGAAAACAAAAGCCAGCATGGAGCTTTCTGACTATTGGGCAAGATCTCATCTGTAGAAAAGCCTCAGGGCTACTACAGTGAGACAGCTATCTCAGTGACGTAGGCCTACCTCTGACTCAAAGCATAACTCCCTTTTGTGACCTTAATGAAGCTTTTCAGTCAAGAAACTAAGTTCAAAAGCCCTGGGATTACCACTGGTCATAGTGGGGACAATCTGAGCACAAAACAATTGAGGAAATGAATGAATTATAAATCATTGAGAAAAACAGAGAATCATGAGTCCATATTGATGAAAGAAGGAAGGACTGACCTAAATACCTGCAGATATATGTCCAATTAATTCAACAAAGTTACTAAATCAGACACACATTAGGCAAAGAGTCATTAGCAAATATTGACAACAGAAAGGAGGACTTCGTCTATAGCAGAAGGCCAAAGGCTAATATAAATGTGGAGGAAGTGCTGGAATTGGAAAATCATCATTTTCAGTAGGTCAGGTTAAGAATCATCAGTGGATACTAAAACTAGGAGGAAAACTGGCTGAGGATCAAGATATTTATATAGCCTTAGAGTGTATCCCCACAAATTGCTTAGTAGTTATAAGGGGAAAAGTAGTGAAGAATCAGAGAAGTGACTGCTGATCAAAATTAATATGACTGAGGAAAAGATAGATATGGGTATGTGTGCCTCCAGATGTGACATTCTGAGAAAGACACAATGTTGCTTATATAGCATTCCAGCTAGAAATACTTATTTCGAACATCATCTTTAAGGAAAAATTAGACAAACTCAAAACGATGATCATTCTACTAAAACATGTAATAAAAGTTAACAAAGAAAGGCTGTGGAAGGGTTCCAGATTGAAGGAAACTAAAGAGAGATGACAACTAAAGACAGTACCTCATCTCAGACTGGATCTCTTACCAGAAGAAAATATGCTATAAAGGACATTATTGAGTCAATTGACAAAATTGTAATACAGAAAGTAGATCAAAGAAGAGTATCATATTAATGTTAAATTTGCTGAATTTGACAACTATACTATAGTTATATAAAAGAATATCTTTATTCTTTGGAAATATTTAGGAATAAAAGTTCATGATATGCAGCTTGCTTTCAAATGGTACACACACACACAGAAAAAGAGAGACAGAATGAAAACAGGGTAAAATGCTAACGATAAAGGAATCTAGGTAAAGGGTATACAGGTGTTCTATATTCTATTCTTATTCTTACAACTTCTCTGTAAAGTTGAAGTTATTTTCACATTAAAAGTTAAAAACAAAAAAACCCTATAGGAAAATTTTATATCCTAGAAACTATATACATTAATAATCAGCTCAATTTATCAGGTCATAATCACTAACTTTTAGTAAGTACCTGCTCTATGCTGATTATCGCATTTAATGCCATAAAACAATGGGTACCAGTATTATCTCCTTTCAACAGTTAAGGAAATTGAGGTATAGAAAAGTTAGCAATTTGACCAAGAATTCAGAGCCAGTAAATGAAGGGGCTGGGATTTGAACCCAGGCAGCCTGGCTCCAGTCCTCATCAAGGAGGCTACACCAAAAGCCTGGCACCCCAGCATGGATGTAATTATAAAAAGGCCCAAAGAGCTCACAATTTTGACTCAGATGAGCTCCGATGTCATGGAAAAAGAAGTTTGTCTATTCCGCCTCTCTTAGGAAGACTGTCTCTACTCCTGATGTTTCAGATTTTAGAAAACAGGATTTCATGTCTTTAGTTAGCTAGCATGATAGTCAATATACAAACAGACCAAAAATTAAGTTAATAGGTGGATATCAACCTCTGTAAAGTTGTCATTCAGCCTACTGAAGTGAGCACAGTTTTTCAAGGTTGTGGTATAAGGCTCTCTTGAAACCTCTAGCCTGCAAGATTATTTTGTTACAGTCAATGGCACAAGCAGAGATTCTTTCCAAATATAGACAAACTGAAAATAAAAATCTGGAGACGTAAGAACTATTTGGCATTTGAAATAAGGAAATAGACTGAGGAAAAATGCTAACAGAACTCTTCCTTCATTGAACTCAGCAGAAATAACAAAGTTTTCTACAAAACCAAATGAGGCCAGTCCTAGAGCATAATGCCATTTGTTCAGTGAGTCCCCTGTACCTTGTTATTAATACAGGTGGGATTTTCAACACATGCTAATAGGTTAGAATGAAAACACTGGTAAGAGAGATAGCCCCTGCCCTCAGGGTACTAAGACTCCAAAACGTCTACATGCTGTATTGGCTTGAACACATGACTAAACACCATTCCCTTCCCATCTCCTAGACCCAATTTATTCAACAAGTATTTATGAAGCCTTCACAATGAATGCGCAGACCCTGGGCCAAGTGCCACACACATATTCTCTCATTCGTTCCTCTCAACCACCCTGCCAGACATCGAGTTCAAAGATCCTGAGGGCTCGTCCTTCCCTTCCTTCTTGTATTAGTCATTATTGCCACAATAACTCTGCATACAGCATTAAATATGTAAGTTTGCTCAGAAATCTATGGGTCAGCTGGATGGTTCTGCTACTCTGTACTGGGCTCTGAGATCTCAGCTGGGTGTAGTCACAAAATGCAACCAGCTGGCGGTCATCTAGGAAATGGCTCTTGTAGACTACCCTCAGCTGCACTTGATTTCTTGTCCCCCAGCAGGCTAGCCCTGGTTTGTTGAATCTCCAAGATTTTGTTATGTGACATAAGAGTGCAAGTCTTCCTCAAGATGTAGGTTCAGAAGTGGCACAGTATCACCTCCCCCTCATTCTATA
This sequence comes from Eonycteris spelaea, assembly GCA_003508835.1. Taxonomy (NCBI): domain Eukaryota; kingdom Metazoa; phylum Chordata; class Mammalia; order Chiroptera; family Pteropodidae; genus Eonycteris; species Eonycteris spelaea. Next base: position 6,202,464 of record PUFA01000084.1, on the reverse strand, counting down.
GATCAAAACAAGTCATGAGACCAGTCTGGATTCAAGAGTTGAAGATATAGAGTCTACCTTTTGATTGAAGAATACAAGATGGAATACAAGATGAGGTAGAGCCATTTAGCAATCACTCTAGCAGAATCTCATTTACTTTTTTCTTTGCTCACTGGCGACTGCCTGCCTCCCTTTAGCTTTGTAAATCACTGAACTCCTCTAATGAAAAATTTTATCAGCTCCAAAACCTAGGGCAAATGCAAGTAAAGCCTGTTAATATAAAATCACAATCCAAACACATCATCTTTTATGAGTCCATAAAATTGCTTGCCAATTAATATCAATAAAATTGGTTCAAAAGAGGACTTCACTAAAGCTTCATTTGCCAAGCGAGGTCAGGTCAAATTGTAACTGCTCTCCTTAATAATATGCTTTGTTCATTCAACAATTATTTAGTTATCATTCCTATGTGTCAGGGCCTGTCCCAGAGGTTGAGGATACAGTGGTAAACAAGAAAATCTAGTTTTCTGCTCTAATAGAGCTTACATGGTACAGAGAAGAAACATATAAGCAAGCAAGCAAGCAATTAATAAAATAATTTCAGCTAGTGACAGGAGGAGAATAAAGACAGAGGAACGATATGATAGAGAATGGTTGGATTGGGGAAGCTACTTTAGATTTGATTTGTTCAGCAAGGAAGATATCTCAACCAATACCTGAATGGCAAGAAGGAGTCAGTGGTGTGAGGATCTGGGGAGAGAGTGGCCCACACAGAGAACAAGAGCAAATGCCCTGAGTCAGGGATGAGTTTGCTGTGTCTAGGGACAAAGAGAGGTATAAAGAGAAGTTCTTCCACCAAACACACCAGGATCAGAGTGTGCAACTTTTAGAGTCTCCATCTGGAAATGAGTAAGAGTATGTACCAAAGCACAAGCACATTTAGCCTCTAATGCTCATCCTCCCTCCACCCCAACTCCAACCTCACATCCAAAAGGGAGGCTCATTTGGAGGAAGAAGGTGATTTACATTTTAATTTTGATAAAGATTTCCAAATGGTATCCATAGTTTTTTAGATAATAGATTTACTGAGATATAATTTGAACCATAAAGTTTGCCCTCTTAAAGTATACAATTCAGTGGTTTTTTAGTATATTCACAGTTGAGCGACCATAACCATTAATTTTCATCACCTTTAAAAAGAAGCCCTGAGTTCACTAAGATTACAAAATAAAAGACCAATAACAAAAATCAATTGTATTTCTATATACTAGCAATGAACAATTCAAAAATAAATTTGAGAAAACACTTCCATTTACAATAGCATCAAAAGTAATAAAATACTTAAGAATAAATTTAATCAATTACATATAAGACTTGTACATTGAAAACTACAAAATATCCAAAAAGACATTATAGAGGACCTAAATAAATGGAAATATATCCCATGTCCATGGATTGAAAGACTTAATATTGTTAAGATGGTATAATAGACAGAATAAGGCCCCCAAAAGATGACCATGTCCTAATTCTCAGAACCTGGGAATATGTTACTTTACATGGCAAAGGAGATTTTGCTGATGTAATAAAGTTATGGCGTTATCCCGAATCATCCATGTGGGTGTAATGTGATCCCAAAGGTCCTTATAAAAAGGAGGCAAAGGGTCAAAGGCAGAAGGAGGAGATGTGATGATGAAAGCAGAGGTTGGAGGAATGCCTCTGAAGATAGAGGAAGGGGCTATGAGTCAAGGAATGCAGACCACCTCTAGAAGCTGGAAAGGGCAAGGAAATGGATATGGCCATGGAGCCTCCCAAAGGAATACAACCACATAAGATTAATTTTGAAATTCCGACATCCAGAACTGTAAGATAATAAATTTGTATTGCCTAAACCACCTAGTTTCTGATAATTTGTTATAGCAGCAGTAAAATGCAAAGCAATACTCCCCAAACCAATCTATAGATTCAACACAATCTCTATCAAAGTCCTAGCTGACTTTCTTATAGAAATTGACAAGCTGATCCTGAAATTCGTTTGAAAGTGCAAGGGACCCAGAAAAGGTAAAACAATCATGAAAAAAGGAACAAAGCTAGAAGCCTTATGCTTCCTGATATCAAAACTTAATACAAAGCTACAGTAATCAAAACTCTGCCACTAACATAAGGAAATACATATAGATCAATGGAATAGAATTGAGAGTTCAGAAATCAACTCATATTTATTGTCAGTCGATTTTTGACAAAGGTGCTTGCTAAGATAATTCAATGGGGAAAGGATCTACTTTTCAACAAATGGTGTTGAGACAACTGGGTATCCACTGAAAAAGAATGAAGTTGTACCCCTTCCTCATACCATATAAACAATTAACTCAAAATGGATCGAAGATATAAACATAAGAACAGAATTTATAAAAGCTCTGAGAAAAATATAGGTGCAAACCTTCATGACCTTGGACTAGGCAATAGTTTCTTAGATATGAAACTAAAAGCACATGTAACAAAAGAAAAAAATAGATAAACTGGACTTTATCAAAGTTAAAATTTGTGCTTTTAAAAGAAATGATCAAGAAAGTGGAAATACAACACACAAAACTAGAGAAAATGCTTTCAAATCATATACCCAGTAAGAGTCTAGTATTCACAGTAAGTATAGAATTCTTACAACCCAATGATAAAAAAAAAGTAAAAATGGACAAGGGGTTTGAATAGACATTTCTACAAAAAAGATATATTAATGGGCAATAAGCAGATGAAATGATAGGATATCTTTTCTTGAAACTATAATGAGATATCACTTCATATCTATGAGGATAACTATAATTTTAAAAATTAATAGAAAATGACAGAATTGTAAAGAAATTGGAACCTTCTATATTGCTAGTGAAAATGTAAAATAGTTCCTGCTATGAAGCTTCTGTGAGGCTGCTACAAAACCAGTTTGGAAAAAAAAGTTAGCTATAGAGTTACCTAATACCCAGCATTTCTATCCTAGCTATAGACCCAAGAGAATTTAGTATGTAGATCCACACAAAAATTTAAACACAAATGTTCATAGCAGTGTTATTCATGACAACCAAAAAATAGAAACAACCAAAATGTCCATCAATAGTAAACAAATAAATGTGGTATATCCATACAATGGAATATTATTCACCCATAAAATGACTGAAGTATTGATTTATGTACCATATATGTGAACCTTGAAAATATTATGCTAAGTGGGAAAAAAAGCCAGTCAAAAAAGACCATGTATAATATAATTCCATTTACATGAAATGTCTAGAATAGGCAAATTTATAGGGACAGAAAGTAGAGTAATGGTTGCCAGGGCCTGTGGGGAGTAGGGAACAGGAAATGACTTCTAATAGGTTTGAGGTTTCTTTAGGGTATAAAATGTTCTGGAATTAGATCTTAGTAATGGTGTGCAACTTTGTGAACGTAGTAAAACTCATTGAATTGTACACTTTAAAGGGTATGTGAATTTTATGATATGTAAATTATCTGAATATAAATGAATCTGAGAATAATTGGTGAATTTATGTATGTATGTAATGCCTAGGAGTAGAACTGCTGGATCATATGGTAACTCTGTTTAACTTTTTGAGGAACTGCCAGACTATTTCACTAAATGACTACACTATTTTACAATCCCACCAGCACTATATCAGAATTCCAGCTTCTCCACATCCAAAGGCCTATTTTTAAGAGATCCTAGCAGACACATCTGCAACAAAGTCTATGGAGAACAAATGTAAAATGCTGAGATTTTTGCTGTCTCGGGAGCATTTCTATGTACTTTTTTTTCTTCGCAGGTTTCAGAGAAAATCTATCAATGAAGGCTTTGGTTCCAATGATGGTAAGAAAAATCCCTGGTTTCGCATCAAAATGATGTCATGTATACGGTAACATCATATTTGGTACTTCTTTTGTCTCTCTGCCTTTTGTAATTTTCAGACCCTCCCTTGATCCCTATCCCCTGGAGTAGTCTAATCTGCAGGCTTTTTACAGAAAGCAGAGCTCAGTGGGAACCAATTTTTGTAGTTGATAATTACTGACATATGGAGCTCACACTAAGAACCTTTGCTTAGTTTTTGCAATTATCCACAGCCCATTTGTCAGCCATTCATCTTTTTTAAGGTTTAATCTTTTCTAGGATATAAATTATTCATACCTATCTTATCCCAAAGCTTATTTGTGAACAATATTACAAATCTATAGTGTTAACTCTAATATAGAGTTTACTTTTCCCAAATTGCAATGGAGGCTTTTTGTTCAACTATCTAGATAACTGAACTATTTGAAACTAGCAAATATAATAAAGAGTATTAATAACTTTGCAAAATTCAGAGTAATTGATTATCCATCCATTGTAATATACCCTTTCCTCCACTCAAAGGATTTGAACAAACGAATTCAATTGCCTGACCCTTTTATCAATAAAAAATATTTAATTGTCTATTTTTTAAATTAAGATATATTGATATATAACATTGTATAAATTTCAGGTGTACAACATAATGATTTGATATTTGTGTATTTTATGAAACAATCACCCCCAGTCTAATTACCATCCACTATCACACATAGGTACAAATTTTTCTTGTGATGAGAAGTTTAAGATCTCTCTTAGAAACTTTCAAATATACAATACACTATTATTAACTATAGTCACCATGTGTATATTAATTCCATCCTCAGGTCTTACTTGTTTTATAACTGGAAGTTTATACCTTTTGTAAATGTCCTCATTTATGAAAAGCTTAAATCAGCATGAGTTGCATAGCACTTATAAGCCATTGGGCATAGAGTGATCATTCGGAAAAAGAATAATGAAGTGAGACTTGATTTTTAAGTCACAAGCAGCAGATGTTTAGTTTTGTGTTTTCTACACGTAAATGAACTCATAGAATCTTAGAAAGACACAAAATGATCCCCTACCCCTCCCAGCAGGAACATTTCTCCCTGTTGCTTCTCCTCGATTCCTTTGACGTTTGTCCTCCTTAATGTCAGCATGTCTATATTTCTAGCCACCAGCCAATTTATTTTAATAACATTCAACTGCCAGTATGAAAGACTGTAAAAGGACACCTGCTCTACTGTCTTTAAAATGCTAAGTACTATTTTCCTTTTTATTCATAAAATGTTTAAATAAATTCTTCTTCTCTCTGGATATCATCTTTTTCCCTCCTGGGCCCCCAGGTTTTACTCTTATTTTAGGCCTGCTTGAACTTAGAAAGGTGGATTGGTTGGATCCCATTGGGTGCTCTGTGAATGGATGGTCTGCTATTTTAATTGTATGAATGAAGTCATTTTATTATCGTATTGATAATTAAAGGAACACCATGTTGCTATCCTGAGCAGTGAAGCATAAGTGGACAGAGCTGGGACTCGAGCCAGATGATTGTCCAAGATCAAACTGGCTCTGAAAATTAGCTAAGAGCTATAGGCATCCTTCGGATGGTAAGAAGAAATGAATACATAACCAAAAGAAAAGGAGAAATAAAAGAATAATAAAATGCAGCATTAGGATTCATGTGGCTGCAAGTAACAAGAAAATACATCTCAGACGTGCCTAAGCCATAAAGACTCCTCTCTCTGGAAGCTGTGCAGAGGGTAGGCTTCAGGATTGTCAGGTGGCTCTTGTCTTTTTCCTGCCATTGCCTTGGCTCTGCTTTGCTCCCAGTGCTGGTGGTGAGATGGACCAGGGTTATCCTGTCACCTGACAGACAATGTTCAGAGAGAAGGACTTTTTCAGAAACACCCAGCAACTTTTTCTTATTTTTTGGCCTAGAGTGGATTATATGCTTATTATTAAACCAGTTACTCCAAAAGAATAATTTACCTACATATCCATCAAGCCTACTTATAGAATTAGGGTGAGGTCATCTTTTTCTAAGACCAGGGTTTCTCAAAACCCACATTAATTGACACTGTAGGCCAGATAATTGTTTGTTAGAAGGGGCTGTCCTGTATACTGTAGGATGTTTAACTGCATCTCTGACTTTTACCTGCTTGAGTCCAGTAGTGCACTTCTTCCTTATGACAACTAAAATGTCTGCAGACACTGACAAATGTCACCTTGGGAGCAAAACGGTCCCTTGACCCCCAGTTGAGAACCACTGACTTAAATATGTGGGCTGTCAGGCACAGGTGAGGATACCTAAACAAAATTTCAGCTTAGTTAAGAAGTAGGGAATAAGGGAGGAAATAAGGAACCTTTGTAATGCAGAGAGGCTTCAGAGAAAGATGACAGGACCTCAGAAGTCTATGACCACTAGTGAGGCAAGACTTAGATGATTTAAAAGAAGAACAGAGAAGACAAGCCTGGCCCAAAAAAAACTACTTAGTGACTCTTTTAAGCATGTCAGGCAGAGCAGCAAGAAGCCGGCTTGGAGCAAAACAGGAGCAAGCGAGGGACCTTATCAGAAAGCTAACGTGAGACATTCAGGAGAGCAACCTTTGGACAGTGTGATCGGGAGACTATAAGAAGTTCAGTGGTGCTCAGAGCTACAGGAAATGCCTTGGGGTTGGTGCCTAGAAAAATACTAGGAACAGTGTCTGAAAGGGGAAAGGAATCCTGCTAGACTTAGCATGGTGTCTGCCCAAACCAAGATGGAGCTAGACATCTGAGGAAGTCAGCCTATGCTTTCACTGTAGGTATAATTGAGGTGGAGGAGATGGGTCCAGGTCCCTAAAAGCTGAAAAACTGATGCAGCTCTGTGTTAATTAGGTAATGATAGGGAGGCTGCGTTTGGAAAAACTGTTGGCTCCTTGGCATTTGTTTTTTGTTTTTTTTTGTTTTTATTTGTGTGCAATTCTTTAATTTGTCAACATTGGCTCCAATTATACTAAAAAGAGAAAGAACTTCTTCTATATTTCATTGGACACAGAAGGAGATGAGACTCTGGAACCCAAGTGAAGTGGAAATAGTGTTGGTAAAGTCAGGACTTTTCCCTGTGGTGTGAATGGATGGACACTGTATTCTTCATTCACCACTTAATAGTTAAACAGGGGCCTCTGTGGCAATCTGAGGAGTACTAGGAAAGGCTCTGTACTCTGAAATCATTTCTTCCTCTGGCTCTATCAGTGGAGAAAACCCATGTTTCCTATTATTGTTAAAGAGCCTGTACAGAAATTCATTCATCACCTGGGAAGAGAAACAAGTGAAGTGTGCCTCATAGGTCCCTGGGACCTATGAGCTGTCACCATAAACTGGGTGCAGCATAAGAGAAGGTTATTTTTTTCAAGGGAGAGAGCTTGACAAACCTGACAAGTTTGTAGACTTAAGAACCAAATGGCCCAAATCAAATCCTTTCCTGGATAGACCTATTATTGAATCAGCCTCTTAGCAAAGAACAGGGTCCAGAGGGCATAAGGCAAGCTGTGTGCTGAGCTTGGAAGAGTTTAGAAACACAGGCCATCATCAGGCCCTGGGGCAGTGGGTCTCAAACTCTTGTCTTGACTCTCTACTCTTCTTTTTCCAAAATTCCTTGACTTTTCTGGCCCATTTTTTCTTCTAGAGAAATTTTTTTATCCCTCTGCAAAGATCAGTGGGTTTTTTTCATTTTTCTCCTCAACTTTTGAAACAAACATGAAACTGAGTGGAGTATATAACCAATTGGCATAAAAAAGAAATTTCACGGCAGCTAGTTCACCTCATTTCTGACTCTCTCTTTAGCTTCCAGCCTCCCGAGCCCACAGACAAAAGGGGGCAGGACATTTACAAATATGAAGTCTCTGAAAGATCCTAACATGCTCAAAATGAAGCTTTTCCCCTCATATAGAGCATCTAACACAAAAAGCAAGCATGCAAGCATATCCTATCTATTAGTAAAGTAGACAGATGGCAAGGGGTTCATGCTCAGAGAAAAACATATCAGAACAAGTTAAATAAGCTCATTCACAACCTTATATGTTTGCTTATTTCCAGCCAGAACATCTTGGTCTGTCCTATAAGCTAATATTTTTATATTTAATTCTGCTTTCTAAATACAGTTGAGTATAAATACAGCTGCCTTCTGGGACCACTGATTATACTTGAAGTTTGAGAAAAAAATGCTTTGGTTTTTGCATTCTAAGAAGCCTTAGACATAAGAAAAATGGACAGAATACTGTTATCTCATGTTGGCTAATCTCGTATTTAAATTGTGCCTATAAACGTCTATAGAGTTCAAATATTTGTCTGTGCTGGCAATTGTATTGCTCATGAAATCTCGATTTTCTTATCCATCATAGAACCACGGGTATTGCAGTTGCTTCAGAATAAATAGGGCTAGCAACATCAAAACCTGATTATGCTCAATTATGAGCCAGAGCAGAGTGCAGAAATCAGTGATACATCAAAATCTGAACAGACCTACACAGCTGGCTCTTTCTTTTTAATAAAGCTGTCGCCTAACAAAACAGTGATTGGGGTTTTTTTGCTTGCATTGATTTTAGTTTCTTTGTGTGTTTTTTTCTCTTTTGATTACACGCACACATGCGCACACACACACACACACACACACACACACACACGACACATTGGCTCCCATGAACCATTTTGACCTCCTGCCACAACTAAATTCAAGCATTTCCCCATGCACACTTCTACTTCCCTTATCACAAGACATGGCTATTACACCAAAATACCAAAAATTGGAGGTTTTATGATTTTGATGTCATTTTTCACTTACTATTTGCAGATTTAATATTTTAAAAAATTAAATCTTAAATAATGAACAGACATTCATGGTTAAAAATAAGGAGCTTAAGCTTGAAAAGGAAAAATTGTGTAAGAGACTAAGGGAAATGTAAAAGAAAGTATCACTGGGGATGAGACCAATACAGTGGTTTCTTTGAGACTCCCTACAATGAACTAGACAGGAAAAAGACATGAGCATGACCCAATAGGGAATCATTGGCAAGCACAGCAGCCAACCTAAAAAGCAAAGGTTGTGCTTAGATACTTCTTTAAAAATATGAGTTTATGATAGTGGAGAGACAAACGAGTCTCAACTTCCTTGTCTCTTTTGAAAGTTATTCTTGAGCACTCCACGAAAGTAAAATGCTTACTCCCAGTTATTCATATTTTGAAGGGGAAATCCCTGTATTTTTTTTCAATTAAGTAGATACGTTTTAACTGAGACCAATGCAATGAGCCACTATTCATCCACTATCTTATCAATTACTTGATTTCTGAAGGCTTCCCTTTTGTCACCTTTATAATGGTGATAACCACATAGGGCTGTTGAAAAATTAAAATTCTTGTAAACAACTCAGAAGGGTAAGTTTTCAATAAACACTAGTGAGCAGTATGGCTAGTAGTAGCAGCGGGGGCAGTAATTGTAACAGTAGCATTAGTTGTAGTAGCAACACTAATGATGGCAGTAATAATATTAGCACTCGTTATAGTCGATAGTAGCAGCAGCGGAGAAACAAGCAGCAACTATATGCCATAACTATGACCAAATCTGTCCTAGGTCAAAAAGAGTCAGTCAAATTGTAGGCAACATCTTCCCATTCTACTGTTATTGTGCTCAAAAGATTTAATCTCTCATACTTAAGAGTGTGAAAATAACCTATTTCTTTGCCTTGAAGTTGGATGAAAAGAATAGATGGTTTTGATACCATGTTACATATTTATGGGTGAGCCAAAGTAAGGAAGGAAATTGAGTCTCTAAGGCCATCAGATTTATCTCTCATCATCAGGGGAAATATTTTGAACTTGGTATTTAATTATTTTTCTTCACAGAGGAAATGAATGAACATACAAAAAGTAAAACACGTGATAAAGTCTACAAAATTGCTTTGCAAAACCAAGTGTTTTTACTGCCTACCGTGGGAATGAAATCTGAAGAGCCAGAATAAGAGAGTTGACTGTGACAAACGATGAATTGTTTGAGGCTTTTGGTTCTTTTACATGTGTTATGCACTGCAGCATTAATGTAAAATATAATGAACCATATTTTCAATGAAGAGCTGGAAATATATTTAGTATGTATTTATTTAGTGAGAATATTAAAAAATATTCTCAATTATCTATCTCCACTGAAAATAAATTCCCCTGCAATAGTACAAGAGATCGACAACTTAACTCACAGACTTTTTTTGCCTGTGTTGTAATATAAGCAATCTCACCTCTCAGAAAGAAGATTTCAATAAGAAATTCCCACCAGCCCGACAATATCCCAGATCCAGGGTAAAGCACAGGAGGCAGTGGAAAAACATTCTTGCACATCTCCACATCAGTGTGGTCCCTGAAATATAGTAGCACTAAGTCAGAGTCAGAGAAACTGCCCAGATACCTGCTTATCTGTGGTTTCTGCTCTCTATTAAGCATCACCCAACTCTCAAAAACAGATAAACTCAATGGGATAGCATCTTGCCTAATAACCAATGAGAAGGTTGGGAGACATTTTTCTCCAATGCTTGTGGTAGGGTGGTTCTGGATGACACCCCCAGGCCCCAGAAGAATGACTCCTCCCCTCCCCCCATTATGAGGAGTGCTAACTTGGAAAGTTTGAGGAACATTATCTTCATCTATTTTTCTCTCACAGCCAACAACCATTTGACAACAGATACGCCTATTCTATCTCCTAAATATCCCTCAGGATAACCCATATTCCTCCACATCCTTAGTTTGTGTTGTCATCATTATTGCTCCAAGGAGTGCAGTAATTTCCTTCCTATCTAGGATTATCCTACCTATAGTGAGGTAGTGTTAACTGCTATAAGAAATAAACCTCCAAATTAGTCTTTTAATCATAGAAGTTTATTTCTGGTGTTTCTATTCAGTGGTGGCTTCCTCGGTGATTTCAGCACCTGCGCTCCTTTGTTCTTATAATTCTGCAACACTGTCAGGCAGGAATCAGCAATTTTTTTTTTTCTCTGAAGTGCCAAATAGTAAATACTTCAGGCTTTTCCAGCCATATAGTCTCTGTGACAACTGCTCAATCCTGCCAATGTAGCCAAAAGCAGCCATAGACATACCCAAATGAGAGGGACTGTTTCAGTAGAACTTTTATATTTGAATTTAATATAATTTTAATTTAATTTTTATTATATTTGAATTTAATATAATTTTTACCTGTCATGAAATATTATTCTTCTTTTAACTGTTTTCCCCAAACACTTAGAATTTTATAAACCATTCGTAATTCAAGGGCCACACAAAAAGAATGTGGCGAGCTAGATTTGCCCTGTAGGTCATAGTTTGGTGACTCCTGTATTAGAGTGAAAAGAAAATCAAATTTAAAATATTGTAGCCTGATGATTCAAACTGCTAAGAGTTGTGTTCTTTTGTTTCAGCAACTGGGCATAAAGTTTTCATCTCTTTGCTTTTCTTGTTAACAGGATCTGGAAATATGGCGGTATCACATCCCATTGCTGCCAGCACACCTGAAGGGAGCAATTATGGGGCAATAGGTATTTCCTACAATGAGTCCATTCATGGAAATGTTTCCTAATTCTCCGGAGAATTAGGAGAATTCCTAATAACTGAGAGAGTGGGCAAGGCCGTTGTTACATTAGACTGCACTGTCTTTATAAAATAAATTGGTTGGATAACCTGGAAGGTTCCTTCTAATTCTAACTTTCTCCACATTTATTATTGTTTCTTGAATCTGCTAGCCTCATGAGCAGAATTCCTTGCAGTGGTTGCCATCAACACCCAAGACCCCATGGGTTTTTTTTTCATACCCAGCCTGACTTTAGGACATGAAAGGTGTGTCAGAGTCTGATATCAGGGAGCCCAGCCACAAATGACCAGTTGTTTCATTCTCAGGTTTCAGTGGAGTAAGGGCAATCAGAAGACTAAGGCTGTGCTGCAGGTGAACATGGCTTAAGCCTAACAATCTTTCGTTCTGGCTAACTTCATAGTTGAACCTGCTCTCTGCCATCCTATCATTCACTTAGCAACCCCCAGTGTTCATTAAGTGGCCTGAAGGGAACAGAATTCCTAGCCCTGTCTCGTTAGAGCAGGAGTGCTTTGATGCTTCTACGCACTTCTATGCTTATGGGCCTACGAATGATGCACCTTAAAATGTCAGTGTAGAGAACGTGGAATCCTGTATTCCTGCCCTATTATTATATAACTTTGAGAAGCATGTGGGCTCCATGCAGGCAACTTATTTCTGGCTCTGCCATAACAGGGTATTTTGAGGTTTTTTTTTTTTTTTTTTTTTTTACCATCTGAACAGAAGAAATAAAGCAGAAGGTAGCCTCGACTCATGTGCTCATCATGCTGCACAAATTCCCATCTGCTCTGGGAAATATTCACAGGAACACAAGGCTTCTTCTCCCTGAGAATATTGTTTTTGTTACGTAATCGTAGATGTGGCATGTGGGGGATTTCTGTATACAAATACTTCATCCACAAGCCATGAAAGCTGCTGGATATGCGTGTGTTTACATGTATGTGTGGTAGGTGCCATATATAACTGTGCACATATGTATGTTTATATATTTATGTTCATATTTTAAAATATGAAAAATGAAATATAGCATATTATTTTTGCCTCTAATAATTAACAGAGCAGATGTCTGTATATTAATACGAATTCAGCCCTGGAAATGACAATATAAATATAAAATAAGAGGAGAAGAAGATTAAAAATTTGTTGAGGAGGAATTGAGAGAAAGATCATGTGTTGTGGGTAAGGAGTTAGTTTTTACCAACGCAACATTTTAGAGAATGAGTCAGCATAGATCTTTTTGCAGAGAAGAATGGGCTCCATGGGTTCTTCTTGGCTTTGGAAGGCAGATGAGTGTTCTCTGTTTCAGATGAGTCAAACTCCAGTCCTGGCAGGCAGATGTCCTCCTCCGATGGAGGGAAGCCATGCCAGTCTGACACAGACAGCTCTGTGGAGGAGAGTGACTTTGATACCATGCCAGACATTGAGAGTGATAAGAATATCATCCGGACCAAGGTACCTCTGCCTGGACATACTCTCTAAAAGGGCAGAAAGTTCAAAAGCTGAATACAACTTTAGCAATGCCTTAGTTTCCTTTATTTTCTTCCCCCTCCCTTTAAAAAGAAGTCAAATTTCTCAGAGGCTTTATTTTTTTAAATTTTATTTTATTATTAGTTTCACATACAGAGTTAGACATTTATATAGTTTATAAAACGATCCCCTTAATTGCTCTTTCGCTCCTCTAGCTCTCCACCTAGCCATTATATTACAGCTGACTGCATTTCCTATGCGTGCTCCCCATCTCCATGACCATCTATCAACTACTAATTTCTACTTCTTTCTCCCAGACTCCCAAACCCCCTCCCCTCTGGCCATCACCAGACTGTCCTCTATATTTGTGAGTCTGTTTTTGATTAGTTTGTTCTTTTTGTTCCTTAGCTTCTGCATATAAGTGAAATCATATGGTATTTATATTTCTGTCTGACTTATTTCTCTCAGCACAATAACCTCTAAGTTCACCTATGTCATTGTGAATGGTAGAATTTCATTTTTTTAATGGCTGAGTAATATTCCATTGTATATATGAACCATAACTTCTTTTTCCAATCATCTGTTGATGGACATTTAGGTTGCTTCCATATCTTGGCTATTGTAAATTGTGCTGCCTTGAGCACAGGGCACAAAGATCTTTATGAATTATTGGTTTGCTTTTCTTTGGATAAATACCCAGAAGTGCAATTGCTGGGTCAAAAGTATCCATTTTTAATTTTTTGAGAAACCTCCATACTGTTTTTTATAGTGGCTGTACTAATTTGCATTTCCACCAACAGAGTATGAGGGTTCCCTTTTCTCCACATCCTTGCCAACACTTGTTGTTCCCTCGAGGGCTTTTTAGATAAAACATAACCACACACTAAAAGCAATACCCTAATTAGCATTTTTTTTCTGGAAGAAGAAAATGAGAACATTAAAGAGAACAGTGTTAAAACACTCTTAGGGTTTGAAGTGGCTCCTGCAGACAATAAAGGAGGAAGGATCCAAACAGATGGAAGAAAAGATTCATTGAGGGGTTTACCTGGAAAGACCTTCTGGTTCTTTACATATCATCCTTCAAAAGTAAACCTTGTTTCTTTCTGGCATGTATTTGTTATATTGTGTTCATGTCCAGTAAAGGATATGAAAGTGAATTGCATGGTTTCAATTTTATAATTCAGGAACCACACAGTGGGCATCTCTGAAAACTGGGAAACCAGTTCTTGAGCTATAAGAAGTATTCAACTTCCAATAGTTTTCCCACATCAGCCAATCTTTAATATTCCAAAGGAAATACTAAGATTTTCATTAAGGTATCCTGGGAAAAGCAAATTAAAAAAAAAGTCTTGTTAAATATTGTTAATCTCTAGCAAGAGATTGAAATTGAAATTTGTAAAGCTTTCCTTTGTCTCTTATGCAAAAAATAAAGAAAGTAAGGTTATGCATTCTCTTTTTCTTTGTCCTCCCAGATGTTCCTTTACCTGTCAGATCTGTCCAGGAAGGACCGGAGAATTGTCAGTAAAAAATATAAGATTTATTTTTGGTGAGTAGATGACCAGCAGGACCATAGTTATCTTTAGTAAAATTAAAGTTTTCTTTGTATAAGTTCGTCATTGATGTCACAAGTTTCAGTGTTTAATGAGGTACAGGTATAGGTGTTTCAAGGATCCATTCCATATTTCATAAGAAGAATAAAAATAAACTACAAAAGGCAACTAGCCCTAAATGAAATAAATACAAAGAAAAAATAAGAATGTTAGTAGAACCCCGTGTGTTTAGGGAGCACACTGAATCCTCTTCTAGAAGGATAATATAATGATGACATTAGTGTAACTACCTTCCCTGAGGCACACTAAACTGGCCACTCCCTCTTTTCCTCACCAGGTCCTGCTTTTGAAGAAGCAGTGATTTCAGATACTAGGTGTCTGGAGCACCTCAGAGTAGCAGGAAAGCTATCCTAAGAGGAGATGATACCACCAGCCAATGATAAATAGACCTGTGATAGTCAAACACACAAATGCAGCCTTCCTTCAAGCTGAGAGGCTGAGCTGCTTGGCAGGCCCCCTTCCCTCCTCCCAGGAAACCCCAGGCTGACACTGTGACAGCCCTTCCCATTTTTTTCTCTAGAAGGATGCCCTTTAATTGGATACAGATATTAGAGGAAAGCAAAGAACAATGGGGGCCATATGGAATTTCATAGTGGGACCATCATTTTGGAACTACGAGGTATCTAAGAGAGTCACATCCCTTCATGTGACCAATCTCTCATTATTTAACACTCTGATCGCTTTTAATCTAACAGCATCTTTAAGAGATAGGCTCTCATTAATAATTTAGTTAAACCAGAGCAAGTATTATTTACACTTTTTTACAAATGACTGGAGAAATAGAAACCACATAATGTTTATAATTGCTTTTGCAAGTTGACTAGGGAGTCACGGGGTGGAAGCGTTTTTTGTTTTTTGTTTTTTTTTTAAATGAGCAAAGATTCCATCGTTAATTTGGAAATAACTATTTCTGGTCCTTTCTGCCTGCATAGGAACATTATCACTATTGCTGTGTTTTATGCACTACCTGTGATCCAGCTGGTCATCACCTACCAGACAGTAAGTGCTGCCCTGAACCCCAGAATCCAAGCTTCACACTGCAGGGAGAGATCTTTGTTGTGACTTACAGAGAAAGGTATAACTTGGGACAGACAGGTCCAAGAATTAATTTCTCACTTGAGTTCCAATTGGACTTCTCCATTGCTTCATCATTGACTGACCTTTAAATCTAGTTCCCAAATGTTTTATCACAGAGGGACCTGGAACCTCTTGAATTGTTCTGTCTACCAATCTGAAATTATTACCTTGCACTCATTAGTCATAGTACCTATCAATTGTGTCTATTATTTTCCATTCTGAACTTCTGAACTTTTGAACATTATGGAGTAATGAATAAATAAAGTTCCAGACCAAACCAAGGAAATCTGATGTCTAATTTAGCCTGTGCCCTCTCATTAAGGGGAAATATTTTTTTGTAAAAGTAAAAACAGCTTCACGAAAGTAATAAAATATTAAAATTTTAAAAACCTAAAATACAAACTAGAATAAAGAAAAAATAGTAGTTAAAACAGCTTGAGAATCCCCACCACTCCCTGACCCTAGGGTCCAAGTCACTGAAGTGACCTTCTCTAAGATTTATTTTGTATGAAGAAGCCCATTTAGAATGGCATGAGGCTGAAGGTATTTCTAATGCAGAGGCTTTCAAACTTTGCTATGCATTACAATCATCTGGGGAATTTTTTAAAATCCCAGTGTCTGAGCTGTACCCCATAGCAGTTAGATCAGATTCTCTGAGAGTGAAACCAGGCATCAGTATTGATCAAACTCCCAATGATTCCAAGGTACAACCACTTTGAAAGCCAAAATCTAATAATATTTAGCCAATTCCATACTTACTACATGATGAGGAAAAGGACTTATGAGGTTTGAGAGCCACAGTTTATAATCTAAATATTCTCTGAATACTTTGGGGCCCTATCAGAAGATATGGATTGTTCTATGGTCTGGGAAGGTTTCTAATGACAGAGATGGCCATAAATATGGAAAACTGAACATCCATGTTTTCATGTCGATCTGCATGGGTATCATTTCCATGCAGAGGATGGGACAGCTCCATATCCTCCTAGCATTCATCTAGAGAATAGGAAGTATCATGACAGCCCTAATAGGCAGGTTCCAATGTCAGCATCCTTTCATACTCCTTTTCTCATGAGAACAAAGGAAACTTAGTTGAACTCTACCTTGAAGCCATTTAATGGAAGACACAGAATATTTCAATTCAAAGCAAGATGGTAGCATTTAAAGGAAATGTGCCTGTGCTGTGTAAAGGTAGCAGAGAATGACTCAGCCCTGTTGAGAAGCTCTGTAAATCACTGACAGTGTATCACTGTGAGCAGTGTCTGCTTTTTGTGATTTCAGGCTGAGCTCGGAGAATGGAGAAAAACTGCATCTCCTCTTCTTGCTCTTGATTTTGCAGGTGGTACATGTCACTGGCAACCAAGACATCTGCTACTACAACTTCCTCTGTGCTCACCCCTTGGGCGTCCTGAGGTAAGTGCAGTTCTCTGGTTGCCCATGTGGTGTTTAGAGACGCCTTTCCGCATAATGTTGTGATATCCGTTTTTAAAAATACTAAAAACATCTGTGGAAAACTACCCCAGTCAAGGATAAAGAGGAATAAAATCAAGAAGTTGAGATCAGGTGTGCTTCTTTCATTCCTGCACAAGGGCTCAGGGAACATTTTTAAGAATAATCTGCTGAGAAGAGGGCAGGGATGTTTTTTAAAACATCAGGTCCTAACTGTAATGGCACTCATCCATGGGTATGAGCTGCGAGTACATTCAATCCATTAAACAACCTCATGTGAAAGATGAAAACTGAACATCCATGTTTTCATGTCTGCCTGCATGGGTATCATTTCCATGCAGAGGATGGAACAACCTCATTTTAGATGAAGACTTTAAGGTTTAGAAAGGTAAGGCCTTGCTGGAGGTCCCTCAGCTGTCAATGATGTACGAACTTGAACCTGTGCATGCTGCCTCCAAGGCCATCCTATAGCCACCAGAACATGGTACAGTGGAAAGAGCATTTGTTTGAGAGTTGGGAACCTGGCTTCTTGTGTCAGAACTGAACTAGCCTCGGTTTCCTGAATGAAAGCCAGTGGCTGTAACCTGCTGACAGTTATCCTGAAATTCATAGTCACAGAGCTGAGCACTGACACATGACATGGGTCCATCTATAGGACTTCCCTCTCACTGTGTAGCTGAAACACTTGGCCAAACTACCCTTCTTTGGAGTGGCCTTCTCAGGATTTATTCCATGCCAGTGCCATTGGGACCAGAGAGAATTGGGAAAGTGTTAGAGAAGAGAAGTGGGCATCCTGAGAGGGAACAAACACATTTCACAGGCTAAGCACTCAAAGATGAAAGGTTAAAGGTGCTCTCTGATGATTCTTCAGCCTCGAAATCTTATGAAAAGGTTAGTGGTGTAAAACATGGAATGCTGAGTTCTTTCACTAATTTGTGAATTCATTCTCTGAATCTCTTTGATTGTCTGACTCTCACGGTTTCTCTCTCGCCCCTTTAGTGCCTTCAACAACATTCTCAGTAACCTCGGCCACGTGCTCCTGGGCTTCCTCTTCCTGCTGGTAGTCTTGCGCCGGGATATTCTCCATCGAAGAGCCCTAGAAGCCAAGGATATCTTTGCCATGGTGAGAAGAGGATGGATAAATTGGAAGTGGGAGCTGAGAAGGGTTACGATTCCAAACAGGGTCCGCAAAGAAGAGGGCATCTGGCTTGATGGTGTGATGATGGACTATGATGCTTGAGGCCAGAAGCTTGGGCATCCAGATTCCATGGCTGTCACTCACTGGTATCTTTCTATTGACCATGCTGTCTCCTTTTTCAGGAGTATGGGATTCCCAAGCACTTTGGTCTCTTCTATGCTATGGGCATTGCATTGATGATGGAAGGAGTGCTCAGTGCCTGTTACCATGTCTGCCCTAATTACTCCAACTTCCAATTCGGTAATTAGAATTTATATCAACTACACAGATTTGAGTTATAGGAGTCTTGTCCTGGGATCCTCCCCAAAATGCCAAGGTTATACTTGCAAGAATTAAGTGACATTTTACATGAGCTGAATGATCTGAGGACACCTCATCAGAGGGTATGTTTTCTACATGTTGTACCATTTTTCCTCTCTGACCTCCTTTCAGACTAGAAAACTCTCAACACTGAATGATGACCTCATGGCTAGATGTGCACCTGGGCCATGGGGTCAGCATTGGGCAGCAGGTCGGATAGAACTTACCAACAAACATCTGTATAGGTCCTTCAGTATAATTTGGCCTAATTTAGCAGTCAGACTGCTTTGAGATGAAATTAATAAAAAAGCCGATTCAAATTGGATTAAATAATAACAACATTTATCAGCTTACCATCTGAAACTCCAGAGGTAGAAAGGACTTGTGGTTGGTTTATCTGGTGGCTCTGGCTCCACATCTCACATCCCTTCCTTAAGCATAGCCTGTATGTTGCTTTTATGCTCAGTCTATCAGGGAACACAGGTGGCAAATATGGCCACAGCAGGTTCTGGCTTCCTATCTCAAAACCACAATGTCTGGAAGACACAGCAAGCTGGCTTTCAACAGCCTTCATTTACGAGCAAGGACACTTCTTTTCCAAACTCCCCCAGATAATGTCCCCTCATAATAGCATAAACAGTCATGAGCCCATTCCAGAATCATTGCCGTGTGCTGGTTAGCTCAAGCTGAGATTGCTGCACCAATTGCAGTGGCAAAGGGGACGGTATTACTTCTAGACCCAGGGTCTTCAACCCCCAGGCCGCAGGCCAGTACCCATCCGTGGCCTATTAGGAACTGGGTCGCACAGTAGGAGGTGAGTGGCGGGCAAGTGAGTGAAGCTTCATCTATCTGTCTTTGCAGCTGCTCCCCAGCACTAGCATCACCACCTCAGCTCCACCTCAGATCATTAGACATTAGGTTCTTATCAGAGCACTGGTCTCTGGAGCCAAAAAGGTTGGAGACCGCTGTTTTGGACCAATGAGACCCATCCCTAGAACCAAGGGTGGAGCTAAACTTCCGGAAGCAAATTGGCAGGAAGGGTGTGCATTTCTGAATTAAAAACAGGACCAAGACATCTGAGTTAGTACCAAGATGCTGTTAGGAAGGAAGAAGGGAAGAGCGACTCTGACAGTTGGCAGCTCACACTGTCCTCCTCACTCACGTATAAGGATCTTTAAAATAGTCATTTTTATGTTTGTGCTCCAGCCTCTGCCTGTTAACTCAGAACACCACAGAAATTCTGTCACATTTTAATATTTTAAAATTAGAAAATACTTTTAGTAAAGATATTTGTAGAGAACAATATTATTCACCACTCTATAAACAAACGCCCATATTTAAAAATATTTGCCTTAAACCCACTTTTTAAGAAATAAAACATTATATAATGTTGAGGTCCTGTTTTGAACTGCTTTCCAAATTTATTCCCCTCTTTCCTTCCCAAAAAGAAATAATAATCATTTCATAATCATAATCATAGTAATCAAATGAATAATTATGGTCATTAACTATGATTAATTTGGTTTTTATCCCTTCAGTTTATTTTTATAGTTATACTACATTTGTAGAAAATTAATATTAATTTATCACTCTGTATTCTGTAACCTTTTTTCATCCAGCAATATGTTTTTAAGATTATCAGTATTGAATCAAGGACAGTTAGTTCATTTATTTTTAAGGATTGTCATATTCTGTACTAAAAATATACCATATTTGTCAATGTTTCTATTGAACAACATTTAATGTTGCCAATATTTTACTATTACAGACAGTGCTGCAATGAATATCCTTATGTATGGCTCTTGTACATGTGAAAGAGGTTCCCTCGGATACCTAGAAGTAGAATTTGGGGGTCACCTGCAATGGAAGATATGCATCTTCTTCTATTTTACCAAAAACTGACAAGTTTCTCTCTGGAGTATTAATTCCCATTCCTGCTAGCTGTGTGAGAGTTCCTGTGCCCCACATCATCACTAGCATGTGTTATTGTCAGACATTTAAATTCTTCAATTTTTAGTAACATGGGGCATTGCATCATTTTAATTGCATTTCTATAACTCGCATGCAGCTAAGCCATGTTTAATTTCTAGCTGCTTTCCACCCTTAGGCTATAGAGCTATATAAGAGCAGTAATCAATGTGGTTATATTTCAGGCTGCTGAGAAGGACCTCCTACACTCACCTAGGATTCATTTTATTATCACACTGCCCTAACTGTCCCCACTGGGCTTCTTTAGTCATTGTTGTTGGACACCAGCATTCAAACGGAAATACTTCTGCAAGTGGGGATAGTCAATTAATTATATATCATATCATCAGATACTTTCTTCCTGTGAACTAGGAACAGCCTTGGAGGGGTTCAGAAGTGGAGTATGTGGGATTTGCCTAAGCACATGCCTGGGGAGGCAGGCATGTGGAAGGTCTCCGTGCAGTCCAAGGGCAGCAAAGATGCCAAGGCCTGAAAGGAGGGGGTTTTCTGAGGCTGAAGAGAAACCTCTCTTCGCTCCTGGATCCTGATTGTCTTGGCTCCTCCTGTGTGCCCTCAGACACCTCCTTCATGTACATGATCGCTGGCCTCTGCATGCTGAAGCTGTATCAGACCCGCCACCCGGACATCAACGCCAGCGCCTACGCTGCCTATGCCTCCTTCGCCTTGGTCATCACACTCACCGTCCTCGGAGTGGTGCGTTCCTCCCCGCAGCCTTCAGCCTGGCTTTCCCCTAAGGAGGGTTTTGTGGGTTTTTTTTTTTTCTTTCATTTTTTGTTTGTTTTTTGGAGCTCAGGTGAACAGAACTGAATTAATTATAACCTTTGGTTCATGATACACTCTCATCATTGATCCATTTGTGGCACTTTATTTAGTTATCTGGCTAGTTATTTTAATAATGTAATTGACACCTGTAGAACTACCCCTGGAGAGTTTTAATATAAAGCAGGGGCTTGACTCATGAGAGGTGGCAAAAGAGATGTAAAAGATTGGAGAAACTGACTTAAACGAACAGAAACCACTTTCTAAATGTGCATGGAGAACAAGTGTTCGTTCTCTTCAGTTATTTGAAAAGCATTAGCCCCCAAGTTTAGACCCATTGCCCCTTTCTTCTTGTTGTTCAGCTGCCTCACTTGTTTCTTCCCTTTTCCATTCTCATTTGGCCAGGTGGCTAATCTTTTTCCTGCCCTGGATGCAGTAAGATCCCTGTGAGCTCAGAGAAGGAGGGAATAAAACAAAATGCATGCACTGCTCAGTTTTTGATTGCTTATGCAGGAATGAGAGACAGATGATTTTAGTGAGTTCTCTGGGAAAACCCCTGGATGAAGATAACTTCCACCTTTACTCCTAGGTGTTTGGAAAAAATGATGTGTGGTTCTGGGCCATCTTCTCTGTGATCCATATTCTGGCCTCTCTGGCCCTCAGCACCCAGATCTACTACATGGGTCGTTTCAAGATAGGTGAGTCACCTGTTACTCAATACTAAACACACAAATTAACTTACCCTAAGAAAGCATTGTCTTCACTGATCCTAAACAGAAGTGTTACTGGTCACTGTGAACACGTACTCTGAATTCTGTGTTGTGTTTATAGCATGCATTCTCTCCAAGAGCTTCCTCTCCTTTATAGGATTGCAATAAACTATAATCACTAGTTCTAGTCACCTGAAAAACTAAGCTTGCCATACCTGAAAGCTGACACATACCTCCAACTCCAAGTCCCAAATGCTTTACAACCCACCAAACTTTGAAAGTGCATTTATACAACAGTATGATCATCACACCACTAGTTCTACATAGGGGATGTTTTTTGGTTTGTAGTATATAAAAGGAGCATTTCTCTAACCATGCTAAATGGTTATCAAGAATGAATTAGATATTATTTTCAGTTTCTGGGACTGGAACTATTGGAAACCAACTTGCCATTCTCACCTTCTGAACTCCCTCTGACAATGTAAACATTACAACATTGATTGTTCTACAGAAATCAGCTTCTGACCTGCTGTTGGTCAGTCATCATACATGGGAGCAGGTTCACATCATTTCTAGAGCATTTAAATTTCACCAGTCATTTTAAAGTTCATAATGTCAGACTTAAATATTCTTTTGTATATGTCAAGGAAAATCATTATATATAAACATAGGCCACTCCTAATATTTGTAGAACCCAAGGCAAGATTTCAAATAAAAGCTCACATACCACATGTGTAAAAATTTTAAAGTTATACACAGACTGAAAAACTGTTAAACACATGGAAGGAAGGAAAGGAAAGGAAGACAGAAAGGATGACCAACAAACTAATAAATATAATATGCCTTCATCACAACCTAAAAGGTCCAGGTTCAGAATTCTCAGTTCCTCAGAACATAGCTATACGGAAGAGCTGTCCCAGGCCCACCCTTTTTTCCCCCCCGCCCCCCCCCCCCCCACCGTCTCTGTCCTGTATCTGAAGGAGCTTCACAAATATGCATATGCATACCCTTGCTCAACATCCAAATGACCACTCCCAGCCCCTAGAGATGCATACTCTAGTGGTGTCATCTGCCTCAGGAAGATGATCAGAGAAGGGAGCTAGGCAGGCTCTGAGAGCAAATTGAGGCCGCCCGGGCAGGGACTTCTAGGGTTGGGAATTCACTATGTGCTCTAGAAAGAGAAGCAGTCCCCTTGCCCTGCGGACTCCTCACTCAGTGGGGCACGAGGGCCTCTAAAATATGAGATCCTTCTTGCTCAGGATAATTCTACATAAACAGGTGGCTTGTTTAAGACTGTAAAACCAAATAAAACATTCTCTCATTTTGGCAGTTTAGGTTTCCTTTTTGGCATGGTCAGTAGATTTATCCTTGGCACTAAAAGCCAGTGTACCTCCACATCCCCCAGGGGATGCATCATTAGCTAGCTGTGTGTTCCTTTGGTTTGGTGCTCTGGTTATTTTCCATCTCCAGACTCAAAGATGAGTTAAGTCATACAAAGTCAACTTCCAAAAAAAAATAATAATTTGAATCATTGCGGCTTTGGCTCTCCCAGAGAACCAGAACAGTAGTCCCCCCTTATTCATGGGGGATATGTTCCAAGACCCCCTGTGGCTTCCTGAAACTGCAGAGAGTACTGAACCCTATATATACTGTTTTATCCTATACGTACATACCTATCACAAAGTTTAATTTATAAATTAGGGAGAGTAAGAGATTAACAACATTAACTAATAATAAAATAGAATAATCATAATAATTATTGTAATAGCAGTTATGTGAATGTGGTCAATCTCTCTCAAAATATCTTATTGTCCTGTACTCACCTTTTCACGTCAAGAAAGCTCTTTACAGCTTCGCTGTGGCACATCCAAATTGCCAGCATCACTATTTTTGCACTTTGGGGCCATTATTAAGTAAAATAAGGTTTACTTGAACACAAACACTGAGCTACCTGGACAGTCCAACTGATAACCAAGATGGCTACTAAGTGACTACTGAGTGGGGCTCATATGCAGCATGAAGACACTGAACAAAGGGATGAGTCATGTCCCAGGCCAACTCACGGGACTCGCGAGATTATGTCACGCTACTCAGAACAGCGCCCAATGTAAAACATGAACTGTTTATTTCTGAAATTTTCCATTTAATTTTTTCAAGCTCTGGTTTACCATGGGTAACTGAAACTGCATAAAGCAAAACCACAAATAAGGGGGAAATACTGTATATATAATAGTGACCATTAATACATAGCAGAGCTTTTAATATATTTTTACCACCTTTACCCCATACAATTTTGCAATACTGAATTAGTTTACCTTTAAAAAGGAGAAATCTAATGTATCATATTATGACTGCGTAATATATCTGTCCGGGTCCCAACAGGAAAAAGCTGTCACACAAAGACTGAGGAAGATTTATTCACAAAGGGACTATTCATAAGACAAGAGTGAGGTAAAGAAAAATGAAAGGGGCAGCATGGTAACCGAGGGTTAGAAGCAGAGAAGCTTTTACTATCCATAGCCCAAAAGGACAGGGAAAAAGTGGTTAGAGAGCATCACAGGGAGGAAGCCTATGACCGCTGGCTGACAGACACGGCCAGCATGAGGCCACCTCACAGGGAGGGCACCAGGCAGGTACATGCTCTGAGTTCACTCATCTTCCTCTGTCCCCCCAGTGTCCTGCTGGAGTTTCCCAGCGTCCCAATCTGTGGAGAGTAGGGAAGCCCACTGACGTCCATGCAGTGAGCCTCCCTGGGCATGGTGCAGGAAGAGAAACGTGGCAAGTAGGTCTGACAGGGCAAATAGAAGATGGCCAGTGTCTAGCTTACCTGAATATTTTCAATTTCTGGACCCAGGAGTCTTTCCCATGTGGTTATAGATTTACCAGAGTCAAATGGAAAACTCTCTATTTCATTGAGACAATGATCGCATCTAAATTTAGTCCAAAGGCAGGAAGCTGAGTCAGTGGACAGTGGTTCAGGTAACACCAACCTCTCAACCCATTTCATAAACCGCCTTTGCTTTCTCAAACCACGTTTCCTTTCATCATGGCCCTGAGGCCACACATGCAGACAGACATGGACACAGGAAAGGCAGCAGTAGGACAGAAAACTGTAGAACTACTTTGCCCAGAACTACTGTGCTACCAGAGCCCTGGAAAGGGCGCAGGGATGAGAGGGAATCGACTATAAATTATAAGTGGTGCACAAAAGGAGACAGAGAGGGGAAAAAGCCTGATTCCTTCCTTGAGGAACAGTAGACTTCTGAATGTCGAGATAGGCAGGAAAATTTCGTGTTCTGTATGATGAGCAAACGTTACTTTTATAATCAGAAAATAAAATTTAAATTTAAAATGCTAAATATCTTTTTTTTTTAAAAAAAAAAAAGGAAAATTAAAGTTATCCATTTAGAGAGAAAAACGAAATGACCAGTCGTTTATCTGTTTGGCTACCTTCTTACAGATCTTTTTTTTTCCTCATTTCTTCTCTGCTTCCCACTGATTCAGATGTGTCTGACACAGGTAATGTTCAGCCGCTTTTCACAGGGTTCTAGATTGTTTTCTGGTTGTCCTGCCAGATCTGCCCCCTAAACACTCCCTTCCAGGTTGGGCAGCTTGGTGGGAGGGGAGCAAGACAGGCTAAGAGGCCAGGATCCCTCCAACCCAGCTGCCGCACCTCTTCTGGGCTATGCGCATGAACCTCCCTCTCCACCTTCCCTTGGTGCATCTAGTCTAGTGGAAACTGGTTAAATTGACCAGGGGTAGCCTAGGGAGAAGTAGCATTCGTGACAGAGTTGAACTTTACCCTCTCGAATGCTTGCTTGTGATGTCCATGGTGTGAACAGCTCCCAAAGACAGCTCCACCCGTGACCCTGAATCATATAATAACTATAACATGCACACTTGCTATGTGTCATACTGTCTTTTTTGAAGAACTGCATTTAAAACATCTTTCCTGTCTTCTTCTCTCTATCTCTCTCAACTAAATTCCTTTAACTCAGTACAGGTTTAGGCTTTCCGAGTATGCTCAGTAGGCCCAGTACCCCTTGGTTCAATTCTTACCAACTTATAACCACATTGAGAAATACAGATTAAAACTTTTACAAGCAAAGATTTCCAATCCTCTAGAGCAAACAGATGTTTTAAGGTGAGTTTGAGGGCACTTATAACACCTCTTATAACACCTCTTCCCTTATAACACCTCTGCTCTAAGGGAAGCACAGCTAGAGTGAATTGTAAACAAAGGGAAACTTAGCTGAAGGAGACCATAGGAGGGTTGGCCAGCCACCCAAATTATCTGTGAGTGCTGGTTACTCGTGTCCATCTTGCTTGCCTTTCTGCAGTATGACCATGGACGTGGCACACCCTCCACTGAAAGCACAGATGGTGTGGGTGCCACTGTTTAAAGCTAACATTTATTGCACACTCATTCGGAGCAAAACACCGTTTTTATAAGGTGAAGACAACATCACCTTGGCCCCAAAAGCTTGAGCTACCTGGGAGTATTTTGGGTCATCTCTGATAAGCCTTCTTACCATGTGGTTGTGTCGTCAGCAGATTTGGGGATTTTCCGGCGGGCCGCTATGGTGGTCTACACGGACTGCATCCAGCAGTGCAGCCGGCCTCTGTACATGGTACGTGTGTACTCCTGTGTTCCCTCACCTTCTCCCAGAGAGCAGGGGACTAGCAGGAGGGACAGACTCAGGGAAGTCATCCAGCTGCCTAAAACCCAAAGGGCCAGGTGGCCCAGGGGAGCTGAGGTCCAGTCAGAGGGAAGAAGCATGTCGTTTATTCTTCTTGTTCATAAAAAAATAATAATAAGCTGGGACGGTGTCACTTTCATACATGAAACATTGCTAGTATATAAAAAAGAAAAACGTATATGTATAAAACTACTAAATAGTGATTGTTGCTGTGGGAAAGGATCAAGACAGGTGTCCCTATAAATGACGTCCAAAGAGGTAGGATTATTTCACTTGTGAAAGTGAAAGGGTGTGCTACTAATAATGGCACCAGGACGGCCGGCATAAACCAGGACTGTCCCGAGCAAACTGGGACACGTGGTCACTCCAATCACTTTCATTAGGCACTTAGGCTTTCTACATTATACATCGGTTTGATTTTTATACATTGTTTGCTTTTTACAATGAGTAAGAATATTTTTTTCAAGCCTGTGGTTATTGCTTAATGGATGAAATACAAGTTTTAAATTTTTTCCCATTATAGCTTTCAGTATATTATACATTTGTACACTGAGCAGAGGAATCAGGACCCTGCTCACAGTTATGTCTTGGCTCACTGGGCCGTGACCTTGGGAAAACTATGCACCTCCTCTGAGCCATTGCCTCAACCTTTACATAGAGTTGTGGTCAGAATTATTGAGGTTTTTGGGCCTGGTACACAAGAGTTCAGTAAATATCTGCTAATAGTTTATAATCAGGAGGATTTTTACATAACGGCATATGGAAACCTTTTAGCCCCCAAGAGCTTAAATAGGAACTGCAGGCACTAAAAAGTGAAGGAACAGAGGCTGGAGGGTTTTTGATGCTTTCTTTCCTCCTTTCCAGGACAGAATGGTATTGCTCATTGTGGGGAATCTGGTTAACTGGTCCTTGTAAGTAATCTTAGGAAAACACGTTTTCTCTTTATTAATGTCCATACACTGTGGTTTAGCTTTCCTTGCCTGTCATTTTTATAAAGAAATTTGAAATTAAGGAGAGCATAGGATTTTGCTTGCCCTAAAGATTTGAGAAAAAGGTGGTTGTTGTTGTTGTTGTTGTTGTTGTTGTTGTTTTCCTCTCCTGCAAAGACTGCACTAGGAATTCTCGAATATCAATAGTGGTCTCTCATAAAGAAGTGAGTTCAGTGCATTAATGCATTGAGTTCATTTGCTCAATAAGACAAACATCAGATTTGTTATAACTGTGTGGCTAGATTAGATAATGGATGGATGGATGGATGGATGGATGGATGGATGGATGGATGGATGGATGGTCGGACAGGCAGACAGGTGGACAGACGTTATTCTAGTAGTTACAAAATTGCAACATAGTTTTAATTTTTTTGTTAAACTTTCCATAAAGGTTACCCAGTAGGCGTTTCTCTCTCTCTCTCTTTGTGTATGCATGCATGTGTGTAAGTCCCTTTTCTATTTATTTCTTTCCCTCTAGATCTCATTCTTCCAACTCCATCTATGTTATTCTTCTTCCTTCCCCTGACCCCTTTATTGCCTTAGTCATTTTTCTTCAAATGGCCTCAAAATAGAACAGTACAACAGATGTATATTTTTGATAGCTGTAATTATTTTACACAACCTAGTCTCAACTCAAAAATGTGCACAAGTGAGTTTTTTTATTAATCCCTCAAAAATAAGTAAGTTCAGCTGCTTTTGTTAGTGGTTCTTAGCTGATGTGCTCCTCCAAGCTAGTGACCTCTGATAGATGGCTCTCTACTCCTGCTGCCCTTTAAAACATAAAAGGAATGAAGAAAGAGGCATATCTTCAAAGGAAGCCAGAATCTAGTCATGAGAATTTGAATATTACTTGGGCACCATATGCTTCTAGAAGGAACTCCCCATAATGTCACCCCAGGGATTGCCTTGGGTAAGAGTCATACCTGTGAAAAACCTCTTCTTTACGTGGGGACAAGTGGACATGAGCGATTCTTAGTGGTGGTCCCCTCCAGCCCTCTTCAGTACCAGCGTTTGAGAGCAGACCACACAGTCCTGGTGACTCCATAAGACAGGTTAATAATGTCTATAGTAATCTAAAAATCACAGATAGCTAGCCAAAACTTGATAATGTGTGTCAGGCCAATTATTGAGATAATTCTACATCTAATAATCTAGTCCAATGAATTTGTCTTAAACGAAAAAAAAAAGCACACTGTGTCTGAAGATATCCATGTATTCATTGCAGTGTTCTTTATAATAGTGAAAAACTGAGGGAGGGAGGGGAAACTATTTCAGCCAGGGAGGAAAGGTGATTCTTTATAGCACATCCACTTATGGGAAACGTACAATCATTAAAAATGAATATTCTGAAGGAAGGGGAATAACTTTAAAGTCACTTACAACATATTAACATAGTTTTAAAAAATTCCCCTCCTTGACAACATGGGAGTGGGAAAATGAAAAAGCCACCAAATCCCCCTTCGCGGCTGCAAAATAATTCCTCCCCATGTGCTCAGTGCCCTCTTTGGACTCATCTACCGACCCAGGGACTTTGCTTCCTACATGCTGGGCATCTTCATCTGCAACCTGCTGCTCTACTTGGCCTTTTACATCATCATGAAGGTAAGCATGGCCGCGGGGAGCCTGGGAGCCTCACCGCCTCAGGCCCTCCACAGGCAGTGCAGGCAGCGGGGCAGCCTCTGCTTCTCACCCACAGCTCCGCAGCTCCGAGAAGGTCCTCCCCATCCCATTCTTCTGCATCATCGCCACGGCTGTGGTGTGGGCCGCCGCCCTGTATTTTTTCTTCCAGAATCTCAGCAGCTGGGAGGTAAGAGGACAGTTTTCTTTTTCAAGAAGATGTTCTC
Organism: Eonycteris spelaea; assembly: GCA_003508835.1. NCBI lineage: Eukaryota > Metazoa > Chordata > Mammalia > Chiroptera > Pteropodidae > Eonycteris > Eonycteris spelaea. Next base: position 6,172,940 of record PUFA01000084.1, on the reverse strand, counting down.
TCTCCATCTTGCCTTTTGACTGTCCCACCTCTCTCTTTTCATGTGCTTGTTGCTGTTTATCTTTTTTACATTCTCTAAAACGAAAGGTTTCTCTAAATGTTTTAATATTCACACAACGAATGGCCTGTTGTCATCATTATCAAGGTACCTCTCGCAAATGTGTAAGCCCCACAGACTCTGCGAATTTGGTCTTCGTCATGTGCTCTGTTACAAGCCTGCTCCCAGAGGATGTTTAACTTGCGCACAAACCTCGATTAATGTATCTTCTTCACCTTTCTCATCGTAATCACAATCCATAAACAGATCTCCAGGTGCAGGTGTTTTTAAATCCATTTCATAGACTGGAAAGCTGAGGCCTAGGCAATTAGTGACATAGCTGAGGTACAGAACAAGGACGTGTCCACTCTCCATCTCCATCACCCCCAAAAGAGACTCCCCATTTCTCCCTAAGCCCTGGGCCCTGGGCAGGTCTGGCTTCCTGCACTTGGGGCATAATGTTTTCTAGATCGGTGTATGTTGTCACATGTGTCGGTACTTCGTGTCTTTTGATTGCTGGGTGATATTCGATTGTGTGGATACCCTACACTTTGTCTATCTATCGATTCATCTGTTGATAGACACTTAGGTTGTTTCCACCTTGGGGCTCTTATGAATGATGCTGCTGTGAACATTTGTGTACAAGTTTTTGTGTGGACACGTGTTTCCTTGGAAGCTAACTTTTTGAGCGAGGCATCTAGTAGCATTTGTGTAGTTTTCTGGATGCCCAGCCTTTTAAGCAGGTGAACTGTGGGAATGCTCACCCATGTCCTGCCTTGCCTTCCCCCAGGGAACCCCAGCCGAATCCCGGGAGAAGAACCGTGAGTGTATCCTGCTGAATTTCTTTGATGACCACGACATCTGGCACTTCCTGTCTGCCACTGCCCTTTTTTTCTCATTCTTGGTGAGTTCGTAATACTTTTTTAGTTAATTTCTTCTCTCTTTACATTCTGTACTCTCTTTGTTTTCTCTTCCTCTCCTCCTTACACCCTCTTCTGTATTCCTCTCTAATTTCCCTTTCCAAGTGGCCATTGTAGTTCAATGTACCGATCGTCTCTTTTTTTTTTCTTTTTATACTGTATCCTTGGGTTAGATACTATTTTCATTTCTCTTTACTCTTCAATATCTTAAGACACAGAGTGACCGAATTATTTTCCTTAAGCTGCACAGCATTTGGACTGAATTGGTTATCAGAACTCACATGCCCAGAATCCCCCCAGGAATCAGTTTTGGCGTCCACTAAAACTTTGATAACATTAGGTTATTCCTTCTTGTGCTATACTCACATTCCTCCTCCTCTTCCAGTCTCACTGAATATCTTAAAAATAATTTGTAAATTCCTGGAGTGGCTCAGGATAGCATCCAGGACTCTGTGGCCTTCTAACCAGTCAGTTCCCAAACTTCTCTGTAGTCTCTTGTTTTTTTACCCAAATGCCTTCCCAGAAGCCAGGCATATTACAACAGCTTAACTCCTCGCATCCGTTCGTCTTAATTTTGACTCTTCCAACTTAAAAGTCCATGGCACCTGCACTGTTAGTTGACAAATAAGGCCCTGACTAGGCATCCAGGACTCCCAACACCGCCCCCGTGAAGCAGTCTCAGTGGCCTTATTACCACAAGAGTGGAGCAGGGCTACCCCCTGGTGGCCAGTTTGGCAAGTTTAGCCAATCTGTATAAACATTTCTTTTATTTTGTATGGTAACCTTCATTAGAGAGAAAAAACAAAAGTGGATGAAATGGTTCCATGTGGAGAGGTGGAGGTAAAGGAACCTAAAAATGGAGGAAGAGGATACATCTCTTATATAGCAATGCTATGCAATAAGACTTCATTTCCTTTAGGTTTTGGACTGATTGTCCCTTCCTAAGTAATGACTTCCTGGCCACCCTATCAAAATTTTTTTGACCTCTTCCTACCCCATGCTTCCTATGTCCCCTCCATAGTTTAATTTTTATCCTTAGTACATATTACCATCTAATATACTATACTCGGCATATATTTATATCCAATGTACTATATTTTACTCATGTATTTGCTTCACGTCTGAAGCCCTCTCTCCAAGCTCCAGGAGGGTAGTTGCAAGAAGCTGTGGAAGACATGAAAACGAGGAAGGGCGTTTGTAGTTTTGGTCTGCGTGAGTCTTTGAGAGAAAGCAGGGACTTACTGTGCCTGTGACTGTGCTTTCCTTTCTCTCCCTGCCCCTCTCCTTTCAGGTTTTGTTAACCCTGGATGACGACCTGGATGTGGTTCGGAGGGACCAGATCCCTGTCTTCTGAGCCTCCAGCATTACGGAGGGGAAAGAGAAAGATCGATCGATCTTGGTGCTGTTTCATGAAAAATACAGGGACTGCCGTGAAAGGAACCACTGCCAAATGCTCCACTCACCCTCCGTGGAGTCAGCTCTGCATACGTTCACACAGGGAGGAGAGGAGAGAGGGAGATTTAAACCCACAAGAAGGGAGGTAGAAAGGAAGCCACGGCCGTGGACAGAGGCAAGCCCTGAAGAGTCGAGACACACTCATCCCCTTATGTTGCAACTCTGAGCTAGACATGGACAAATGCTGCATCAAAGTCAACTCATTATCTTGGGACCCCTCCCACCTTCACCTGGGATTGCCAGCAACGGCAGAACGATGCTTCACTCTTCCCTCCAGCTGCCTCCGTGCCCCAAAGGCCAGCAGCTCAGATTTTCCACCCAGAAATTTTAGGTGGTCCCCCTTTGCACCTCTGCAACATCTGCTGCTCTATACATCCCAAAGCACCAGCTCATTTCTCCAGGATCCAGGGATGGTGTGGTTCCTCAGAGTCTGGTAGAGAAGTGGACCCCACTGGGAGAGATGTTTTAGCAGCACCACCATCATCTCAGAAGAGTGCTGTACGTTTCCTCCAGGTTCCTGAACCCCTTAGGAGAAGAATCCAGATTGGGCCTTGTCACACACACACATCCTACTAACAGGTAACTGTCTCTGGAACCGAGGCTTGGGTGCCTGCCTACTTCTTAGTATCTTCATCTCACTGCTGTGCTGACCCTGTAACGCAGGCTTTACTTTCCTGAGAAGGCCCTGTTCATCCACAGACAGGGTCCAAGGTGGAAGGGAAAATGGGCAAACTTTTCCAGCAGCAGTTGGAGCAAGAGAAATGGCTGACAGCACTGAGACACTGGTGACATCAGAATCAAGCAAACAGGCCTCACTATCAGGACTTGGACTCCAGGAACAAATTCAACAAAAATGCTTCCTCGTGCCTCCAATTCAAACAGCTCAATTGTGTGCCCACATCACCTTTGGAAAAGAAATGTGTTTTTAAACAGGGGCACTGCACGAAGGGTCCTCCACCACTAACCAGCCCTTCATCATCACTTGCCGCACTTCAGGGCCTCCAGAATTTCTCCCTGAAGTTCTCTAGAGTAACTCTCATGGCGATCGTATTTTACTCGAACTCTAGTTGCAAAGAGCACAGGCAAGTTAGGGTCATCTTGTTTGCCCCTTAACCCCTCATTTTCTCTCCAGGAACACCAGTGGGTGTTGAAAGTTCAGCATCCCACCTTCCTTCTCACACGGTCTGGCAGCTCTGCCCCTGAGAGTCCTATTTTGGCCAGGCGCCCTTGTTACCCGGAGTATGATATAATCAGAAAATATGCATATGCATACACACGTAGACATGTTTTCCTGTGACACTGAAGTCATGTCTCACGTCTGCTCTCCTGATCATTCTTTAGGGAAAGGGATCAGCCATCCTTTCTGTTTAAAACTATTATCCTTGTCTAAAATATGTGCATAATGTTCAAAAACACATTTTAGAAGTTTGAATAGCAAACTTTCCCTGATTTTAAAAACACAAAGATGCTTTTAATGAAATATTTTGTGATTTTTTTTCCTAAAATGCCCCTTAATTTGTAAGTGGTCTTCTGTTAGCTTTTATTCTTAAAAATTGCTTGCTTTCATAGGCCTTATGAAGACCACCTAGTAAATGGTTGTGTCAGTCTAACATCTAAAACAAATTTCAAATCCGTTTAACTATGGCTGATTTGACCTAGTTCTTTTATTTTAATGCACTAGTGGTTTCAAATTCAAAAAAAAAAAAAAAAATCCACTAAGGAATGTGAACAAAGCTCATTGAAGCAGCCCTGTGGCCTAAAGTGAGTAAATTGTGTGACACATTACCTGTTCGGTAGCTTGTTTGGGAAATATGTCCATGGAAATTGGGAGGGGCCTGTAGAATAAATGGACTGAGCTGCTGTATTCTTGATCTTTTTCTGATGTCTGTCTTGTGCGTACACTGTGGTCAGTTTTGTTCTATGCAGCAGGACTAAAAACCCAGACCAAGCCTGCTCTTATAAATATCAATTTTAAAATTACTTGTTGCTCATTCTTTCTACAGTGCCAATCTTGTGGTTCGAGGACTCAAGAGAAGGTTTGGCTGCATCTGTGTGGTTGATAAGAATGTGGGACGGAGGGAGGCAACCAGTTCTTCATAACTGAACAGCGCCTCGTCCTTAGTAGTACAATGCCTGTGGGACTTTCGCCCGTGCCCAAGGAGTGTACTCTTTAAAAGAGAAGGGAAGGTAATTCTGGAAGTCGAGTTCAGCAGGAGGGTAACTGGAGCGAAACAGCCACAGTGAAGGGCTCTTGGAAGAGCAGGCACAGAAGTAATAAGAGCTGTTCAGCTAGAGCAGGACAGCTACGTGGCAGCCAAAAGGGCAAGAGTGCACATAAAAAATGACCTCTTCACACCTCTCACTAATGCTGGAGAGGCACTCCCACCTGTCCATGCTGGAAGGCTGAGGGATTAGGCCAGTTTTATTTTAGCAGCAGGAGAAGCCAGTGGAAAACCAGAGTCTCTCTGGGGGAGGGGACTTTCCATGACTGAAGGAGATCACTGAGCCAGTTCCTGGGGCAGAGAAAGTGGCAGCTGCTTCCTTTGTAGCTCCAAACGGTCACCGGAATGTTCTGTGGGGCCACAAAATGCATGTGTCAGGTGACCAAATGTTTCTCGTTCTTGGAGAGAGACTTTCTATGTCAAAGTTGGGGGAAAGGGAGAAACATAGATAAACATTCGTCATAGAAAAAAACAGTAGAGTCGGAGAAGGATTCTTGAGTCAGACTTTAGTCCAAATATGGTCACTGTGTGACATGTAGCAAGTCGCTGGAACTCTCTGATCCTCACCTACTTCCTTTACAGGACACTACATGAGGGTGGCAAAAAGTGGAGAGGTGCAGAGCACCAGGAGCAGAGCTGGCATAGAGGAGATCGTCACCCAGCACCTCTTAAATCCCACAGGGATGCAGGGCAAGAGCAGATCTCTCCACTGGGCTGGCATCTCCCTCTTCCAGTGTCTCTCCACTAAAACCAGCTATTCTGTTTCCTGTGCTCAGTTCCACAAGGGCCTGAAGGGACTGGAAGTCCGTCTCACATTCAGAGATACTGCCCAGATCTATCAAACTTTTCAGCTCCAGACCCCTCCTTGCCCCTTACGGCTACATTTCATTGCCCCTGGCCCTTAATACTCATTCAAACTCAGATGGAAAATTGCTACCACAGCTAAGGCCAAGCGGAAAATCTGGCTAGTATAATGTCCCACTTCATTACTGCCTTCTCTGTCCGGGGAGTCTCAAAGAAAACCTAGATGTCCTCTCTTTAGTAGCTGTAACTACTGTGGTTCAGGGAATGTGACCTGCAAGTATTCCCCCAACCCGCCCCACCCTCATCACCAAATGTTCTGTAGGGAAAACCTGGATGTTCAGCCTGGATGAAAAAGGGCTTCAGCTTGTGGGTGACAAAACGGTCACAGAAACAGGACGCATGGGAGGGTCACTCAGGTTTTAAAATGACTCTAACATCCCCTGGTGAAACTAAAGAAAAGATGAGTAAGATACCATTTGCTTCCACCGGAGACAGTGTAAAACCCTTGCCTACCACAATTCTGCCCTCTTAAAAGAAGTTCTTTTGTTTTGTTTTTAATGCTGTTTGGTGGAAACGAGATATACCTGTGTGGCTAAGTTTTAATAGCTCCACAACATTAAGGCGCCACTGTCAGCAAGGATAAGTGCCTGCTAAATCTTAGGCCTTAACACACATGATTTCAAATAAGCTTGACGTGAGTCACAGATCAGCCTTCATTGGCTATGAACTCCAAGGGGTGTTGGAGTTCAGTGCGATCTTGCTATTCTTATTAAAATACAAAGAAGGCTAAGTGGTTCCTATCATTCACATAGAATTACCTTTTGCTCCCCCCAAATCTTAGGGAAATGAAGCTCAACGCTCTTCTTTTCACAATTCTCCTGGAACTCTAAATTTTAAAAAATTCCTTGGCTCTCCCCTACACTCTCTTTATCGCTTTGAATTTTCTGCCACCTAAGACCTCTATTTCACTGGAGAGGAACAATAGCAAGTCACCATATTTTAACATAAAATAGCTATGAAGTCATATCAAATTTCAGTCAATTGCTACATAAAGTCTGGGTGGCCCAACACTATAGTTACGATGTATAGAGCAAAAAGTTTAAACAGTGAAAGATTTTTAAGTGAGAACAAGAGAAAACTGACATAAATCCCACAATGGTTCGCTCCTCGGCCCATAATTTCCTCTAACTCTTGACACTTCATGAACTAGGACTCCAAGTGCTTTACAGGGAAGACTATTCAAAATGATTTGAAAGCTCCCCATTTTAGGATGCTATAACATTGCCGTCAGAGAAAGAAAATTGATTTGCATTTTATGATTTTATTACATTGCTTATCTGAGTTTTTCACAAGTCTTAATATCCAGTTCTAAAGAGATCCCTTCAAGGAAGAGGACAAATCCAGGCTTGAGATCTACTGTTTCTTTCTTCATGCGAGACATCTTGTAAAGTAATCTCCTTTTTAGGGGGTCTATTTCCCTTTTATCCTCTTCTTCCTTCGCTTCTCTGTTTACTTACATAGAATCAGAAACACTGCTTCAGTCAATAATCAATCAAGAAATATTTGGGCAGGCCCTGTAAAGAGCTGGGCACAACAATGGGCAAAAGATAGACAGCTTTTTCCATCATGGGGTCTACAGTCCAAAAGGGAAGACATACATAAAACAAATAATTGTAATTTGTTAATTATAAGTGAGCAAAGAGCTCCAAGAAGAGAATGGCTTTAAAGAAACAAAAACAGTTTTATCTCCCTAATTCTTAACAATTTCAACAACCACGCCCAACTGGAGGATAAGCTTGGCACTGGATGTCTCAGCCTGCCCTTTTAGTGGGGTCTTACAATTTATTGGAAACTGTTGCCCTCAGTTCCCATCTCCAACTCCTAGAAGATTAAAGTCGGCAGAACTGATCTTTAAAACAGTCAACATTTGTCATCGGACCTTCTGCCAAAAGTTTAATATATATTACCATATTTAATCTTGAAAACAAACATCCCAACCCCTGATGAAATCAGTACTATTACTATTACCCCCATTCCCCGGATGGAGAAGCTGAAACTTGGAGAAGTCACCATTCATTAGATGAAGCAGACGGTGCCGAAACATGGATTAGCAGTCAGACGTGAGGAGTTTAGGTAACAAGACTAGAGAAAAGAAAGACCCATTGTGGTGCAATGATGACTCAACTTTTATTTGTGCATGAATCTATATATGTAAAACACAGCCTAGAATTATATAACTATTGAACATATTAACAAAAAGAGAAGGTTTTTCTCCAAAATTCAGAAAACAGACATCTGTTATAAAAACCCAAATAACAATGAAACCTACCATGCTTTAGGAAAGCCAACCAATAAAACTACGGCTTTGGATCATTTTGGGTCTCTAAAGTGAAACAGCTGGATTCATATGAAGACTATTGCTTCAATTTCTAAGCTTTGTAAAGTTAAGACCACCGTCCTTTTCATAAATTTAATGATTGCATTTGGCAAAGAGCTATAGACCCAAAGATTCATTTTAAATTAAAATATATGTTGCATAAGGTTTCAAGTTTCCACTGGGAGCCTGTTGGTTCAGAAAAAAAAAAAAAACAATGGAGAGAAAGCACAGGAATGCAGTAGGTTTTTTATTTCCTAAAAAATATTCAGAGACACACACAAAAAAAGTTGTCAAGAGTCAAAAAGCCCTCTAAAGCTACCTTGGAAACAAATCCGTGCTGGCCCAGTAGATCAAGCAGCATCTACAACTCCCATGGGTGGCTGAATCATCCTTGTTTTAGGGGCTGGGCCCACCCCGCCCCTTCTATGAGGGAGTGGTTTTATCCACCACACTGAGTCAGAGGAACTAGAGTGTACCGAAGTATAAAATTATAATTCTTCATTTGGGGTACAGTGATAATGGTGATAAATATTTCCAAATGTATCCAGAAGTAAGGCAAAAAAAGCATTGTGACTTGGTTTGAAACACTGGCATACTAACCAATTTTCTTCTATACCAAGCTGTCTCTTAGGCTCTTTAAAATATATATATATATATAATGCGAATGTGCACATTTGCAACTCAGCAGCATTTTTTTTTTAAATGAGATTTAACCTAATTGAATCATGAATTCCCGGAAAACTCCCTGAGGCAGTAAGTTCTCCACCACTACAATGTGGCTTCAGCCTCTTTCCAAACCACAGATCGGAATGTGATTAAACCATGTAAGAAAACACCAAAACCAGACCTGCACAGCACAAAACATAGTTAAAACTGGATTCCATATCTTCCCCAAAATCTGTAGCTTACTGATCATGTGAAAAATTAAGCAGCATATTGATACAGTGTTAACCAACCTACCTGGCTTTCAATTCATGTAGGCAGCAAATTAGCACTTATCTCCTTAACTTCTCACAGGAAGAATGGGTCAAAGGAGCTGTTGATGTTGACCAGCAAACTGTAATCTAGCAGAGTCCTGCAACTCCATCTCTCATGTAGGGGAGATGGAAATGAGTTGGGTCATGGAAAAGAATTGCCACTTCACAGTTAAATAACCCTTTCCAACTGTGGGAAAACACTTTCAAACCTCATTTGTCCTTCACACAACACTGTGAGGGAGACAGGACAGATAATGTACCAACAAGTAAACTAAGATGCAAAGAAGTTATGCCACTTTCCCCAAGTCACACAACTAATAACTTAGTAAAATAACTTTGACATCTAGCTGAGTCACGAAATTTACCAAGAGAAAAACATCAGTTCAGACTTCCACAGATAGTATTTTTTTCAACCTTTTTATTTAGGTATAATATATTCAGGAATGTACAATATATGCACTACTCTTAAATTTATATAGATTGGTGAATTTTTACGTGTTTGTCTGTGTAAATACACACACATACCCCAACGTAGCCGCCACCCACATCAAGATTCAAAGCGTTTCTAGTATCCTCATGCCTCTTTCAAGTTAGTCCCTGCCCAAGAGATAACCACTGCTCTGACGTCTCTCCTCATAGATGAATTTTGCCTGTTCTTGAATGTCATACTAATGGAATTACACAGGAGGTACTCTTTTTTGTCTGGCACCTTTCACGTGATGGAATGTCCGTGAGATTGATCTGCATGTATCAGTAGCTTCATTTTGTGAATATATGATATTTCATTCATCCATTCTCCTATCAATGGATGTTGGGGTTATTTCCAGTTGTCAGTTACTGTAAAGAATGTGTCTATGAATATCCTTATACATTCTTTCGGTGAACTTAATACAAACATTTTTTTTCCAAGGTACATACACAGTACACTATGGAATTGCTCAGTTACAGAGTAGATACGTCTTTAGTTTTAACGAAAACTGCCTACAATTTTCCAAAGTGGTTGTACCAATTCACTGTCCCATTATCCTTGATGAGAATTCTGATTATTCCACATTTTGCCAACACTGGCATTTGTCAGTTCTTTCAATTTTAGCCTTTCTGAGTGAGAGTGTAATAGTATCTGATTGCATTTTATTTTGCATTTCTCTGACAGTTGACGTTGAAAGGCTTTTCTTAGACTTCTTGGCCATTTATGTGAAGAATTTTTTCAAGTTTTTTGCCCATTTTTAAAATCAGCTTATGAGTCTTTTTCTTTTTGATATTATAATCTTTGGCAGTCTATGACTTGATAAAGAGAAATTCTTAATTTTAATAAACTAACCATTTTTTATTTTATGGTTATGGTCAGATGATATTACCAATGTTTTTTTTTTTTCTAGAACACTAGTTCCCAAATTTTTGGTCTCAGAACCCATTTACACTCCTAAAGATTATTGGGGATTGAGAACCCCAAAGATTTTTTTGTTTATGTAAATTATATCAATATTTACTATATTAGAAATAAAAGTGGAAAATATAAATATTAATTCATTTAAAGATAGCAATAAACAGTACATAAAACAAATAACATATAAAATTTATTTTATATTTTATTTTCCAAAACAAACAAATTATGAGAAGAGTGACAGTGTTTTATATTTTTGTAAATCTATGTAGCATCTGACTTAATAGAAGGTAGCCAGATTCTCATGTCAGTTTCTGCCTTCATTTTGCTGTAGTTTGTATTTTGCTTGACATTTATGAAGGAAACCTAGCCTTACAGAAATATGTAGCTGGAAAAGTGAGTAACCTTTCCAGATAATTGTGGCTATTCTTCTCTGATACTATATCAAAACCCAGCAAATGGTAGTTTCCTAAAGACAAGTTGCGATATAAGCTTTGAAATCATATCAGTGAATTTTTCATGTTGATAATGTTAAAATCCATTGGTCTATCTTACATTTGATGGATTTTAGTATCTCTTAAAATATTATTCTAATTTATCTTTTTACTCTAGTTGTTGCAGTAGAATTGATGAGCTGCCAGTAGCTACTATATCCTACCTACTATGAAAATACTTTTCACTTTTAGGATGGTTTTATAAAGAGACATATTATTAAAGCAAATTTTCCTCAAACATCTAACTATTGGAAAGCCAACAAAACTTTAAAGAATATAGCTGTTATAACTTGCACATTCATTTTAGAGTGATTTAATTTATGCATAGTGATTATATTTTTATTGGTTGTATACCCTTTATGGCACATTAGGGCTCCCCATGTAATCAAAATATATGATACACCTATGACCTCTGTATGAGAAGCAGTGTGCAATCGTAGAAAGAACACTAAACACTCTATAGTCAGAAAACTGAGTTTTAATCTGAAGTCCCAAGAAGCTGGAATAAGGAAAATATTGTGAGCATTAATTTCTTATAGCATGCATGGGAGTAAAAGACTCCTAAGGTCCTCATTTTACCTGTCTTAATATTAGGATATATTTTATACATTCATAAGACAAAAATTTCATGTGTAAATGAGATAAACAGCTGAGTATCTGCTATCCAATTCCAATAGAACATACCAATGTTTTCTAAAGTACCCTCCTAGATATCCCCCTCCTTCCTATGAAGTACCCACTAGCCTGAACTTTGTTTGGGTTTACCATTTCCTTAATCTACAATTTTTACACCTGTAGGCTATCCCCGAATAGTTTGATTGATGGAAATTTGAGCTTTACATAGTGTTACCCTGTACAAATTCCCCTGCAACATGTTGTCCCCCTCAAATTACGCGAAAAGTGACCAAGTTGATGTGGCTGCCACGACAGACCTAACTCTTGTCCCAAAGTTCTACGCTTCAGTTTCCTCCACTATGAGAATATAAACTGAATCATCTCCCAATACTCTTCCAGATCTGAAATTCTAATTTTATTTTTTACAATAAAGGTGTATTGTTTGATCTAACAATATAGCATTGATCATAATTGTGATTTTTTTTTTTTGAGGTTGATGCTTCGGTCAGAACACAATTGTCAGGGGAAATGTGTCATGGTATCATTTTCAGATGCTTTGGCAAAATTCAAAGATTACTTGAATGTAAGACTTTGTCATACAAGAGAAGTCATTTTAATACCAGGCTTGAAGTGGCACATGCAGTGATCAGAAAAGAGAGAATTCACAATGCAAAAATGCAAAGTTTATTTTCTTAAATAAAATACTATATTCATATCTATACAAATAATTATTACAACCATTAAAATGTTACATTTACCAATAAAAATTTCAAAACTTTAAACAAGAGCATGGTTCAGAATATTCACACCCTAATACAATGCATTTGTAAAAAGATGTCAAAATAAACAGGACCTATTCTTATTTACAGCTGTAGGACAATCCTGATCATATTATACATATCTGCTCTGGATTCCATTACAAAACAAATTAGTTCCCGTTAGGATTATAAACCAGGTGATTTACAGTAATAGGACAGTGTACAGCAGACATTGCTGGCATGAAAATAGATACAAATATTACATGATTGAAAGCACTACAGTTCGGTTTTTTCTGGTGACTGCCCTACAGTAAGCTTCTCACCCAGTGTATCTATAAATAATTTGTGAAGGTAATTATGTTCTTAGATTTTTCCACCCATTTTTACCAAAAGGAATATATATATGGCCTGCTGAAAGTGGAAGCAAATCTTTTCTTCACAGTAACACAACTGCAGCATTTCAAGCAACACTGTCTGGTCCCTTTCTTCTTGGAAGATCAACAGTTAACTCCCCTCAAAGGTTACCAATATAGTCAAGTCCAGTGCCTCAGTGACCTCACAGATGAAAATGGTTTGAAGACTTAAGGGGTGGAGGAACAGAGAGCCAGAAAAGTGAAGAGGGGTTCTAGATGGAGTTAACAGTACATTCCTATAACATAGTATGATGTGTAACTGTGCACACAACTAAGTCAAAAATCATGATCGTCTTTTTTAAAAAGGTTAAATTACAAATAGTTATCTTCTATATCTCATGAAATCTCTAGTGAAGGTTCTGCAGTCATCCAAAGTAACACCAATTTGGATATTATCCCCAATATTTTCAACCCAAGTTGGCTCATGTTTATTAACATCTGAATACACACATATGCCAAAGATTATGGTTGATAGGGTTTGCACAAATCTAGAAATAAGGGTTTTGGATGACTACCACATACAAGCTCTGAATTTAAAAGTTTTGCTTCTACCTAGAAAGATTTTTACAAGATCAGCATCAAAGATGGCTCAGAAAATGATAAGGCAACAGTGAGAAACATCAGCTGTACTTGTCTGCTAGGTGTTTGATTACTCGACATGTACCATCCCGGCTGGCCCTTTGCTAAACAGAAGAATGGGTGAGTAATATGTTCCAATTGCTGGTCTTAGGACCAGAGGCACAGTTTCAGTTAAAGTGCAGTACCAGGGTAGAGGCATGCGGGCAGAACTAGAAATTGTGTCCAAGAAGGTCCTCAATACTTCTTACTGGCATATCTGGACTGCCTCAGTTTAAACTTGATGTTCCCACAAACTCTAGCAGAAACACCCTCAGGCTCATACAGGAAGTGTAGAACAAAGGGAGAATGTGGTAAGTCTAAAAAAGGACCCTTTTCTGTCGAACTCTGTGGAAAGAGAAATGATAGCGTTCAGCCAAAAGTTATCAAGAGGAGAAACTATTTTCTGGCTTTTAACTTGAAAATAGGTATCATAAAATCCTCACTTACAGATTAACTTCACACTAGTTTATCTGGCTATGACTTTGCCCTATGGATGTACACAGCCATAGGCGATTATCTCTAGGCAAATACAGGATTTACATAGACAACAGAATTACAATTTTCAGGTTCCTAAGGATATTAACCCACAGCCATCTTCTGGTACCACTTTTGTCCATTCTCCACAACTCTGTGCGGGGGAGGGGAAACAAGTTCATAAAACAAGGAAGGACGCTTTATGGCACATTAAAAATTTTAAATTAGTTTTGAACTACTTTTGTTTCAAGAAATTCTTATCACTCCTTATAGAGCAGGAGACATAGTGGTTCCCAAAGCCAGGAATTGGGGATCACTGATTTAGGAGTTCGACTTCCTGTTACACACTAATCCAGTAGATGGTGTGCTCAATAAATGTTTCAAGGCAAAGGAGTAATAATCATGCTAAGGAAATGACCAGGTCCCTGCCATCTGTTTGACATGGAGCAGATGGAAGAAAATAAGAGCCTAGGTACCTATATATCAAAGGAAGGATAAAGCTAAGAAGATGCATATGTTTTTACCCTTTCTCAAATTTTTAAAACTTACTCCCATTAAAATGTGTTTATACATTTTTTGGAGTACAAATTTTAGGCTCTCCATGAAATGGCTAACATTAGAAGGCAAGTACATAACAAATAAATTATCTTTAAACTGTTTAAATAATTTTGCACTTAAAAAGGCTGATTTTAAAACTTGACCCTCATTGCAGTTCACCTTCATATGTGACTGGAAATTGCTGCAAAAGAACATTCCTTCCTCATTCTTCTCGCTCTACAGTTCTGGTATGTAAAATTTTATAAAGCATGATTACTCTGGAATTCTCAGTCCTTACTTAGAAAAAGGGTGCCATCTCTGGCACCCTCAAAAGGTCTTAACATAAAAATAAAACTCCTGAAAGGGTATAAAACATCCCAAAACAACCTCTATGTAACAAAAAAATAATATCAAACTTGATTTCTTCTATCAATGATTGACGTATTAAAAGTTTATACATAAGAAATCTGAAATTTTTCACCTCATTAGAAGTTATATTGTGTTTTAGAGGAATCAACCACTTTAGCAACTGATTTTATGTAATCAATAACACTGGGAGAGATGATTTAATCAGACTCTCACTTATGACTCATGTGTAAGTGTGTATTTCTAGAAAATACAAAATTATTTGTGAAGATGGTTTACATTCTATAGTCATATATTAGCAAGCCAAAAATAACATTAAAATTACTATAACTAAAACTGATTATGTTCTCTGCCATTCCTTTGCCAAAAAATTATATCGAGATGGCTAGATATTAAATAAATTTCCTCCCCCAAATCATGTAGCTCTAATTACCAAATACTTAATACTGCTGGTAAATCTCACTCATGTTTTTACATCGAATAAGATTACTATACCCTGAACACTTCTAGAATTGAGTTCTATATAAAATTATCTTATATATAATATGCACATTTCTGTATGATAATTAGAACTACATGTAAGCAGGAGCCAAATTATTTGCAGATGGTCAGCACTTTCCTTGGATGGTCAAATAAGCCTTACTTAGGGGTACAGACTCATTTGAGATCAAAGTATTATATAGTTAGAATGAAAGCTCTGAGAAATATAAATGCTATCTCTGAACAGAGCTAAGCAGAAAAATGCAATCAACGCAAAAGAGAAGCATCTGAAAGTTCCAGGGTTTGAGGCCTTTTCATTCCAGTGTTCAAATTAAGTATCTTAGCATGTTAACTTAGTTCCAATTATATCTAACACTTCTCAGTTCTTCAGAACTCACTAGCCACTGTACTGTGTGAGTGTGTGGGTGTGTGTGGGTGTGTGGGTGGTGGGGAGAGAGAGAGAGAGAGAGAGAGAGAGAGAGAGAGAGAGAGAGAGAGAGAGAGAGAGAGAGAGGGAGGGAGAGGAGGGAGGGAGGGAGGGAGGAGGAAGAGAGGAAGAGAGCAGAGAAAGGCGAGGCAGGAAAGAGTAAATGTCAAACACATTGAAAACTCTCCTTGAAACTAGCAGATTGGACCTTGCAAGTACAAAGAAAAACTTGAATGCTAAAGCTTAAAACTCAGTTAATTTTAAAAAACAAGTCATAAATCTCACATTCTTTCTCAATTAAAAGTTTTAACTATTGTGTTTATCTGTGGTCTTGTTGAAGTAACTTATTAATGAAGCTCTCCTATTCCTCCCCAGGACCATTTTGAAAGGAGGAAAATACAGAAGTGCTTCTGGTTTACTCACTTACACACTCTCTCTCTCTCTCTCATAATACACACACACACACACACACACACACACACACATATATATATGTATATATACATGTATATGTGTATGTATGTGTGTATGCATGTATATTATGTGTGTGTATATATACATAAATGTGTGTGTGTATATATAATATTTATATATATATATATATATGTATGTATGTATATGGCCCCCAAGAGGCTGCTTTAGTCGGCAGCAGGAGTAGATAGGAAAGTTTGGTAAGAACAGTTAAAGAGGCACAGATGACCCTTTTGCTGAGTCTTTAGAAGAGGTATTCGCTGGAGTTCACTGCTCTAACCCAGCCTTTGGAAGCTTTTTTTTTTTTTTTTTTTTAAGGAGAAAAAAAAATGCTGGTCCTAGGGTTCACTTTGTTAACACAGTAGACAAAACAATTTATATCATCTCTACTACTCTATCCCATTTTTGGCAGAATATAACAACAAATAGTGGGTTTGAGAAAATAAGCATATATGGTTTTCTTGTGGCTTTGTTTTCAAAATTCAGTATGTGAATATGTACATATATGTTTTTAAGTTTATTATATTCAGTGGGGATTTTTGAAACCCTTACATCAAGTTTTTCTGTACTTCGGCAGGTCTCTGGTCTCAATTTCCCATTTTCAGATGGTAAAGCCTATTTTTAAATGACCACCTTATACTTTAAAATTTATGTCTGTGTATACACACACTCACACATACACACGGACATACATAGACAATTTTTGAAGCACCATTTCACATCTACCATCAGAAAAATAATGAACAAATTCATCTTCTCATTGTAATTCTACTATGTAATTCTACTATGAAGGATAATGCAATATACAATGGTGCATTTTAAATATAAATATCAGTAAATGAAAATAAAAGAGCTTAAGACTCTGCTCAGAAATATTTAAAAAGTAAGGCTCAAACTACTGTGTGGATTCCAAACACACTATTTACTGATCAGTCTCTACCGATTAAACAAATGTAAAAGAATTTATTGAGAGATCAATAAATAGAATGGAGAGACTATGAAAACAAAACTTAACTGATGAAACAACAATCTTTAACTGAACACATGCAAAACTCCACAATACAACTGCTCTTATCCTTATAGTCTGATGCAAAACGCAGTACCAAATGGAATATCTATGTACTTTTCTTTTAAGCTTTCTATTTTTAAGGCTGTTTAAGAAAGATTTATTTTAAAGGATCTTGGCACATTAAAGAATAACATGGCTCCCTAATTTGAAGACCAGGACACAAAATTCAGGTAATTTATGAATTGCTATAATTAAGAAAGAAGCCTCTACCTAAACCAAATCTTGGGAATAAAGGCTGATTAAATAACCCACTTATTTGCTAACCGCTTGACTTTACAACTATGAACATTCATTCTATATTAATTCAACACCTGCAATGAGTAAGAAATGGTTCTAGACATTGACATCAGCAAGCATTTGGTTATATTGAACTATATGTATTTTTGGAGAGCAACTCAACTATTTCAACTTTTTATAATTTATCAACAATCAAGTTTAAAATCTAGGTTCCTTCCTAGTACTCTGCCCATGCCAAAATGCTCTCTCCCAACTTCCAGCTTATTAATATCTAGGGAACATAAGATTACAAATCAAACTTGAAAATGTTAATCTGCTTGGAAAACTTAAAAAGCACACCATGCAGCTTAAACGAAAGATAATTTTTTTTGACGACCCAGTATTCGCATCATCTCTGACATGGCTTTCCTACATTCAGAAGATAACTGGAAATTGATTATACAAGCACAAAGACATACACACACTCTCTTCATGTGCCCATATGTGTGCATGCACACATAAATACATCTGTAATCTCATCCGTTACACTTATGTTTAGTCTATCAGTATTTAAACAGCTGAACTGCAGTCATGACCTAAAATATGGCTTATGTTGTGGGCAGGTCTGTTTGAGGACTGCTTGGAAGAGTCAGAGGCAGAGGAGTTTGCTATTGTAAGCAAAGGTGACATTGCTGAGCCATCAGGAAGAGCTGTAGCTATTTCTGGAAACAGAGATGTCATATTAAAATTGGATAAGTGAGAGTTGGTCATGTGCATTGGTGGCATATCAGGGAGAAGAGGAAAGCTTGGTTGAGCAAAACCAACAGGTCTTGGAGGAGATAAAATTGATCCAAATCGGTTATTTAAACTTCCACTGTTTACTTTCTCTGTGCTAGGATTTGAGAACATTTGATTTGAAAAGTAGGGGATCGAAATATCATTGGACAGCGTAGGATGAGCAGGAGAGTATGGAGGATAAAAGGAAGGTAGAGTATTTTGGGGATCTACAGGGATGAGGGCTGGAGTTCGAGTGGCACTAGGCTGGGTAACTTGTGGAATGAAAGAAGTATTAGCATTTATTGGTGGATTCATGCCACCCTCAGGAATAAAAGGAAAACCAAAATTTTGTGATAGTGTATGCTGGTCAGGTACTGAATTATCATTAGGTACTTGTGGGCTATCAGGCATGAAACGAACAATACTTCCTCTCTTCTCTGTAGTGGGTTGTTGGCGTCCAAGAATCATACTGCCACTAGTAGACAGAGGAAGATGGGGAAGACTTGGATCAAAGACATTACTATGCCTTTGGTTTCCAGAACGATTCCTTTCAGGCTGACGGATTTTGGAACCACTGCTGTCTTGCAAGGGATGCCTTGAACGCTGGGGAACTGAAGAGTTAGTTTGACGGACGGGAGGCCCTTGATCAGTATTTCCATGAGACACAGATGGATGTGGCAAAGCTGGCCTTGCAACCCCATGCATGTTGGTTGTGACTGGAGGGTTCATGTGGCCTTTGGTCCCATGGCTGTCAGTAATCCTCATAGGATTGGACTTCTGTACAGAAACATTGGGGCTTGTGTTTCGTCCTTGAATATCTCCTGAGGAAGAAGAACTCGAAAAAGGAATGTTCAAGGTGCTGTTCCTGGTGTTAATTGCACCTAGGGACATGTCACAACTTTCCCTATTCTGATTCTCATTCTCTCTTCTGATATGGACACTTTCATGAGCCGGAGGACAATTATATTCAATTGCAGGGGATGGACCACACTGCGTGTTCCTTTGATGTTCTGAAAGTGATCTCTGGCTCCCAATGACCTGATCACCGAGGTGAGGAGCAAGTAAACTCTGCATGAAGCTTTGATGACATGTATTTTCACTGTCCCTTGGTGGGATAGCATTTCCTGTTGGGATGCTCTGAACTGGTGGATAAGCTAATCTCTTTTGGCGGTCGACTGGTGGTGGACCAGGGTTCTGACTAATTCGAAAAGCCTGGGTCTGCATACTCCTCAATGAAGATACTGGATTACCTATTTCATTATTTCTTGAAGATTGTACTTCAAAATTACTCTGGGGCTGCTGACTGGCTCCACTTGGTTTAAATGTCTGACAGTCAGAAAGGCGGATATCTGAGGCGACAGTATGGTCCACACGACCCTGCATATTATGAATGGCCAAACTCTTATTTCTGGGAACATCAAGATAACTTCTCATTTCAAGCTGATCTGAAACTCTAGAACCCTGAATCAAAATACCCATTCTCTGCTCTGAATTAGAGGATGTCTTTCCAATGAGGGCCTCAGCAGAATAACTTGAAACTCTATTTCTCTCTGGCCTGTGTGGAGTACAGGTCATGTCTGAAGGTCTCGTCACAATACTTGCTTGGGACACCATTTGCTGTTCCATGCCTCTGGATGTCAAGAGCCTCTGCATTGGATTATGTCCAGATACATGTTCAGAAGAAACCCCTGAACCTTGCTGCCTGCTTCCAACGTCCTGTTGCTGGTGCATAATATCCTGATTGAGATGGTTCTGGGGATGGTTATGGTGGTTCCGCTAGTTGAAGGGTTTTCACAACTCTTCTCTGGCTGGGAGCTTCCAAAGTGTTTTGCATCTGTTGCTGTATCTGCTGATGGTGGGGATGTGGCTGACCACTCTTGGGTCGGGACTGGTCAGTTCCATGGTGCTTTGGTTGTAAGGAAAGCTGAGAGGCCTGCGTGCCCTGAACAAGATTCCTCTTTTTCTGCATCTGAACTTCCTGTTGCAAAGTTCTCTGTTGGTGGACATTATGGGGCTGAGAGTGGACAGAGGTCTCTGCATGAGGTATGTGATGCTGCAGTTGATATAAGTGATGCCTCTCCCTTAACTGCCCTGCTTGCTGCTGCTGCTGCTGCTGCTGCTGCTGCTGCTGCTGCTGCTGCTGCTGCTGCTGCTGCTGCTGCTGCTTTAAGTAGAGATGGTTACTATGCAGGTGAGATACGCCTGAGCTGGAACATGCTGTTGCAGGGCCTGCAGATGTTGACCGGCCTGGGTTTGCTGCTGCTCAGCAACTGAAGAGCTACACTGAACTTCAGTTTGTCTCAATGCAGGGGCCAGAAAATTGTTACTAGGTGGAAATAATCGTGTAAGGCCATCTCCATGTGCTGGGTTGCTAATAGGCACAACTGAGTTTGAAGAGTTGGGAGGGATCTGGCTAACCATCATCTGAGTTTGATCAGAAATGCTATCTGGAGTCTGGCTCATCAGGGACATACCTTCAAGCCTAAGGGGGGCTGGCTGACAATGCTTTTGACGTTTAGCTGAAGACAGTAGAAGGTCATCTTGGACGGCACGCTTAGCAGAATCTTTACGGCTTTCATGACCTGGCTTTAAGAGTGGCTCTTGAATCTGTGGATTTGGTATGGTACCAGTCATAGTGTTTAGTTGTTCTTGGGAATATTCAGTCATCAGAGATGGTCCGGGAGGCTGATTGCCATAGGAAGTTGATGAAACAGTCAAATTAACCGTAGCAGGAATAGTTGTTTGCTCTGAAGTTTGAGATAAACCAGCACAGCTGACAAGAGGATGGCTGATGCTGCTCTGGTGGATAAGATTATTCACACTTAAACTGGTGATGCTTGGTGGCTGAGAAGTCGAAACCTGCAAAGAGGCATTTGATGTTTTAATTCCTGCAGAACAACTTGATTTTTCAAGGGGCCTATCCATAGTTACTTCAATTGACTCCTGAGAATTAAATTCATTTGGTGTTGCTTCCGCCTGTCCTGGCCCATTGTCTTTAGAAGTGTGTGCTTTGAAAGGCTGGTCTCCCTCTAAAGATGATGCTTCAGAAGGTTTTGAAGTAACTTCCCTTAAATCAGCCTGGGTGCCAGCTCTTCCCTTCTCCAGGTTCTCCTGGTCAAAAATAGCTCTTGCTGCAAGAGCAACTATATCAGTTTGCTCTACGAAGGTACAGCTGTCACATGTATTAGTTGTTGCATTGCTAGTGACATCCTCTCTAGTTGTTTCAGGCAGCATGGATGCAACTGAGAAACTACGGCTACTGCCAGAGCTGGTTGACATGGGAGAGTCAGTCTGTCTACTGGCGAGCAAAGAACCATGAATAACCTCCTGATCGGAGATGCAGGAAGGATGCTGTCCTGGATCTCTGTCATCACTGTTCATCAGTAATAGGTCCTGTTTGGGATGTAAATCAACACTTGAATCAACCGTTTTAGAATTTTCTGAAGAAAAGTCAGGGTGGTCCATCTGGACTGAGAGATTTCTGAGGGTCTTTTTCTTTAGCAAAACCAGAGAGCAATGCAGTTAAACCTTGCCCCTTTAAGAGACCCGTGGTTTGCATTGTATCTGATGAATCTTGCTCAACTCTGCAGGGTTCAGCAATGATTTCTACCTCAGAAACACAGTCAGTACTTACAGTGCTCATGGCAGATGATAAACCAGAAACCTGAGAAACCAAAATGTGGGCATCACTTGGTGACGGAATCAACACGTTGGCTGAAGTACAGGATTTGGCAGCATCTGGCAATGCTAAACTAGTTGGTGGCTTATCCTGAGATGCTTCTCGTTGCAAAACAGGGGCAGAATCTTTGGATTTTGCTGGGGCCACTGCAAAATGTTCACTTGTTACAGATTCTTGGGAGGATAAGCTAGACTCTTCTGCTGACTTAGATTTGGACATAGACTCAGGTATCGCTGATTCAGAATTCGGAACATCCAAAGAATGTGAACCAGAAACACTTACAGTACTCTTCGCCTGGGACATGGTGACAGATGGTAAGACAACAGGGGGGCTTTCCAGCAGTCCATCATTACATGGTGGCCCCGCTGAGCCTTCAGTGCTGGGGCAGTCTGCCCTGCCCACATCTCTGACTGGATTCAGGGAGCACACTGACTTGTTAGCTACTAAGTGTTTCTTCACACCCGGCTTCTTATTCAACCTTTTTGACTTCACATTAAGCAAACCAGCTACAGTGTTCACCGAAGGAGTAGTCACTAGATTATAAATACTGGGTAGTGTGGCTGAATTATCTGTTGTCACGGGAGATGCTACAGTTGCTGTTAATGAAACACAGTTTGCTGGGGTGGTTTGACCATTTGCAGCAGTTTGAGGATTGGCAGGCTGGCTAACAGACAATTGTACACAGCTTTGCCCAGCCATCTGTGATATGCTTTGATTGAGGCTGGCCAAGGCGCCAAATGTATTCAGGGCAACATTGGTATTTGGATCTTCGCTGGTGGTGGGTTGAATAATTTGCATAGGGGTTTGGTTTGTAGTTCCTGATGAAGACATCACAGGCTGCAAAGCAAAGAGCTGTCCATTTAAAGAAATGGTTTGAGGCTGTTGTTGGTTTGACACGGTAACAGAAAAAGTCTGTGTTGAGTTAGATGTTGATAAAGATGAAGGTCTTGGTAATATGTGGACAAGATGCTTTCCTCCAAAAGTCTGTGGGGTTGAAACATTTTGCATTGAATTAGACCCTATTATAGCACTGGCTCCATTGACAGGGAGTCGAATAGAACCAGGAGGTGGAGCTGAGAGGAGCGGCAAAGGATTCTGATTAGCTGCCTGTATGATTACTATCTGCTGACCTATGGTTTGGTTGGGAACCTCTGCCCTCATCACTGTTGGGCATGGGGTGGTGCTGGTTGGCTGAAGAATGATAACGTTTTGATTAGCTGGAGCTGCATTAACAGCTGATCCGACTGGCTGAGCCATCTGAATCACTTGCATTGCTGAATTCAACGGAAGGATATTTTTTGGAGGCTGAGATTTAACTTGTGGCTGGGCAATTAGTGGCTGCATAGGTAAAGATGGACAAGAAGGCAAGGTTACAACTACTTGCTCAACAGGCTGCCCATCTACTGGAAAGGAATTATTCAAGTTGATGCCTGTAGCCACGTGTCTACTGCGGCTGGTTGTGGTGGGGCTAGTCCCAGATTCATTTAACACTGGAGTCGGAGCAGAAGACGGTGTCTGGCTTAAGGGCTGAATAGTGTTTCCCGCCAGTTGCAAAGTAGTCCACGTTGTCTGTGTGTTTCCAGCTGAGGAAATTCGGGTAAGGCTATTAATGTTTTTCAATTCTGAAGCACTAACAGCTGAAGAAGGCAAAGAACAAGAAAGAGTCCAACTATTATCCAAAGGGTTTGCAGAAAGACTGCCCACAGGAGTGGTGCTCTTCCCTGCTCCAGGGGCAGATGGGGCGACCACTGTGGTAACACTCGTCGAGTCTGCACCCTTGCTTATGCTCACCGGACAAGAATCACCTGCAGATCTGGGAGGCTGGGAGCAGACTGTGGTGGTAACTGAAACAACAAAGGTGGTTTGAAAATCACTTGTGAAATCTTGTATGCTCAGGCAGGGCTTGCCTCCATAGTTCACTTTAGTGGCAGTTGCTGAAGAGCTGGAGGGAATGCTTGTGGCACAAGGGACAGTTTTGTTCAACAATTTTGGGCTCTCTTGCCCATTCTTATTTTCAGAAGAATTTTGATCATTTAGACTTGTATGCAAGGAACGATGTTGGGGAGGTTCAGGCCCAACAGAAACGGCAATCAGTGAGCCACTGGTGGCACCAACCACACTTGATTCACTTTCAAGGTGGAAAGCTCAAGAATATTTTGAGCAGAAATGGTAGCAGGAAGACAAAGAGGAACAGGCTGGTTGGCAGCCAATGCAGAAACTGTGGTCTGATGCCATGGCTTGTTTTCAGAAGGGTAAACTCCAGAAATAGACACAGGAGTCACAAGATTGCAAGTCCTCTGTACTGGCACCACATTGGCAGTTTGCTTTTGTAAATTATGACCAACATTAAAGGTTATCCCCTGAACAGCTGTTCCCTGGCTGTTTCCACCAGGCTGACTCCCATTGGAATAAACAATAATATTTTTCTGAACTTGGTCACTGGGAATAACAACAGAGACCTTTGAGCTTTTAAGATTTCCCTTCCAGTGGATTGTAGGGTCATCATATAAGCATATGTCATTTGCTTTCAGTAATTCAATGTATCGGCCATTTTCTTTTTGAATTTCTTCCAGTTGTTTACGTAGCTTTTTAATTTCTTCAGCTACAATGTTAAAAATAAAAATGAAACAATTACATGTAAATGTCAGTATTTACAATAACTTAAGAAAGAACTGTGTACTAAAAATCCTGAATTCTAATTCTAATGTTCTAAATACCTCAGTTGAGAATCATCATCTCTTTTCTAATACAAGTTCTCTCTTCTTGTTAGAATGATATCTCAAACTGCTATCCCATACTTTTAAAAGTATATATCTTTAAAGGACAACAACTCAGAGGTAAAAAATTATTCATAATGTAGAAATCTCAAAATCCCCAATTCAAAAATTCCCAACAGGACAGCTACAAAGGTGAAACAAGGAACAACGTATTGGCATCATGGTGACAAATTAGGAAAATAACATTGAAAATCAATACAACAGTATTTAAATGCTATAACAGCTAACATTACTTATGGTGGTAATAGCTAATCTCTTTTATAAATGGCTTTGAACTGGTTTCCACTTTACCCTTTGAAACAATGGAGACCAAGTAGGACATGTAGGAAACAAAGCAGCAGAGCACAGAGGAAAGCATCAACAATGGAACCGGCATTTTCCTTGGACGAGCCAATGTACATATGCTACTGAGTAATGAAGATGTCCATCACACCCCTACTCCTTTCTAAGGAAGGCAGTCTCACCAGTGGATCCTACTATGGGGCAGCTTTGGGGGCTGTTATTTATGCTCTGTGACCCCATATACCACTACCTGCCTTGCCATAGTGATAGGTACTCTACCCACTCCCTCTGCCCAAGGAAGCCAATCCAGGCCAATTTCCCATGAAGTAGCCTGAAATGAAAAGCTCTGTTCTGACAAGCATGAGATGAAAACTAGCAGATTATTTATCTCTTTTACTCCTCATAACCATGGGAAGCACCTACTGTCATCGCCATTTTCAGATGTGAGAAACAGACTCAGAGCAGTCATATAACTTGTCTAAAGTCAACCAGATAGATGCTATGATTATCCTCTTTGTAAGACAGGGAAACTGAGACTTGGAGAAGTTAGGTAACTGGTCAAAGGTACTGAGCGAGTAAGCAAAATTGAGACACAAACCCAAATGGCCCTGACTCTCAAGGCCACTGCTCTGACCACTATTCTAGACTGTCATATGGATGGCAAAGAAAGGCTGATGACACAGATGACAATATAGTCACACTTAAGCTGCCTCAAGTGCTACCCCAACCCTGGCCTGGCTATTCAGCTTTTCCTGAGCCCCATGCAAATTGTATTTTTTCGGTAGTTTTCCTTTTCCTTAAAGTAACTTGACTGCCTTAGCATCTGGACTGTGAAACCAAAGAAGCCCTCACTAGAAAAATCTACACATCATTAGAGCCTAACGGTCTCTTTTGGGGAGTGCCTCAAAATGGTTACCAAACATATATTATGTATCTAACTACCTAAAAGCATCATAAAACAGGGCCTGGATCATAAAAGATAGCTGATCTAGGTGAGGGATTAAGTTGTCATCTAACTAAAAGTAAATAAGAATTCTGAAGGCTAACCTCCTGGATATGCTTTCCAATAACCTTCCAGCTTCTTACAATAAATACATCCCTGTATCGCCCCCCAGCTCTACAAATTCTGCCTTTGTTTCTCTCCTTTTAATGTGACCTTCTGCATTGTCACAGACAATTCTCTCTGTGCTCTTGTCAGAGCCATAAATAAAGGATAATTCGAAGTGGCCTACCACTCTGAGCTTTATATTTGCCAGTGATATTTTTCTTTTTGGCTGTTATAAGGTAACATTTTTCCAGTTCAAGTGGAAAAAGATAACTCAGTTGATAGCATTAAGAAAACTCACCTCTATCTAAAAATCAAATACCATTAAATGTTAGGCAGTCTGACGCACACATTATATATAATATAAATAATTATGAACTAAATGTTTTGGGTTTCTGAGTAAATTCAGTTAAGTGTTGTTTTTAAGTTACACTGAGGATTCTCCCCTACATCCTTTTATGGGATTCCCTGAGCTGGAAGATCCAACTGCAATAAAGGTGATCCAGTATTATTTGTATCATGAGTTAAGTAAACATGAAATACATAGTAGAGTCCAAAATTAAAATTATGCATGCCTGCATGATTAGAGTTGCTCACAGAAGGGGAAAAAGAGGTAAACTAAAATGAATTTATTTGTAACACTATTCTCCCAGACCCACCGAATGTATAGTCTTAATAATGTTTGGGGCAGGAAAAAAGCCTTCTGTATCCTAATATAAGTTGCACAGTGACACAAAGGCCTGAACAGTGAAAAAACAACAAAAAGAATCTTAAAATCTTTACCTTGTTCATTGTTTCCTCCATTAAGCAAGAGTTCATCATTTTGCCTTTTCAATTCTGTTATATATTTAAAGGCTTGGTCCAAGATCATATTCTTGCTCTGCCAAAGAAAATTAACCATTTAAAAGTTTCGCTGAAGAGTAAGAAATTGCCAGAAGAAACTTGAAGCTTTGGTTTTATCACATATATATAATATGTATCTTTAAAATTTTTTAAAGCCACCATATTCAAAAACTTCTGTTCATCTAAGTATTTACTGAGCATCTACTATATGCCAGGCTCTGTCCTAAGTACTAGGGATGTAACAAACAAAACAGAAAAAAGCTCCTGATTTGAGGAATTTTATTTATCTATATGTATAAAATCAAATGGTGATGTGCTATGAAGAAAAATAAAGCAGAGTAAAGACGGGCCAGATAGATGGCAGAGGTTACTCTGTGCTACAGACTGAATGTTTGTGTTCCCCTACAATTCATGCAGAAACCCTAATCCCTGGTGTGATGGTATTTGGAGGTGGGGCCTTTGGAAAATAATTAGGTCATGAGTGTAGATCCCTCAAAAATGAGATCAGTGCCTTTAGAAGAAAAGACAGGAGATGTGATCACTCCCTCGCTGTCATGTGAGGATATAATTAGAAGAGAACCCACACCAGGAACCAAACTGGCTGGCACCTTGATCTTGTATTCCTGGACTCCATAACTGTGAGAAATAAATTTCAGTTGTTTAAGTCACCCAGTCTATATTATTTTTCTTATGACAGCCCAAATGACTAAGACACTATGCTATAGGGAGGTTGAGGAAGTCCTCTCTGTAAGGTGACATTTGAACACAGACCTGAAAGAAGTCCAAGAACGTATACCCTGTGGGTATCTGGAGGAAGAGGATTCAGGTAGCAAGACTGACAAGAGCCAAGGCTCTCAGGCAGGGTAGCGTTTGGTGTACTGGAGAAACAGTAAGGAGGTGAGTGGGACCAGAGTGAAGTATATAGTAGAAGAGTAGGGGGAGAAAAGGCCAATGAGGACCTTCAAAACCATGTAAAAATTTTAGATTTGATGTTATTCTTTACTCTGTCAACTACAACTACAAACTATTCCACATAACAAGTTGAGAAAATAATGTCACTTGATTGTGTTTTGGTGTCATGGTCCCAGTATAGTCCATTCCTAAACTTTTCAAAAAGATTGCATTTTATGTCAACATGTTCCTTTATTATTTATTCTTAATGAACAATTTTTAAAAACTGAAAACATAATGTGTATATATGGCAAATATATATAAATAACATAAAGGGATATAAAATGAAAAGTAACATTCCTTTTCACTTTAACTCTCCAGATCCTTTTCCAGAGGAAACTGCTGTAAAGTTAATTGTGTATCCTTCCAGAAACATTCTATGCCCATTTTTGTGTGTATATATACATATATAATATATTATATATATATATATATATGTATATACACACACACACACACGTGTGTGTGTGTATGTGTGTGTGTGTGTATTTAAAGCCGATGCAAGCATACTATAAACAGTATGTTACGTTAGTTTTTTAATTTAAAAATATATCTTGGAAATACTTCCATGTAGCATTTAAATATCTATATCCATTGTCACACTTTCTAAAGGCTGTACTTATTACCAGTCTGAGTCCCAAAAGAGACCCAATATAAGCAAGGAAATACTTTAGAAAGATAAAATTGATATTGTCTTTTTAAAAAGCAAAAGTAGAGACAGAGGCAGAACCTGATGATACCCACCGACAGCCTGTCTACAGCAGATGGGAGTAGGGAAGTGCAGCAATAGTGAAGAAAATCTACTCTGCCTCTGGGAGCCAAACACTGACTTATATTGCATACTCTAGGTCACAAAGGAAGTAAAATGATTACAGTTTCCTTTCAGAGAAACTTGCAGGAAAGAAAGCAAAGAGCAGGCAAATAAGAGATTACTAGGAAAACAGCAATATTTACTGAGTAGCTACCATACATTGAGATATGAAGGAAGAAAAACAGTCAGAAGCCAGTGCTTACCCTTAAGTTTGAAATTGTGTTAAAGAAACAGAAAGCACATTTTTAAAAAGACTAAAAAACACATTTACACAAGACTAAGTACCACCCGTAGGGGAGAAAAAAACAAAACAAAACTGAAGTTTAAGATCTTAGCTGAAAGAGATAATGCCGAGAAGCCAGCAAACCGATCTGGCCTTCCAAAAGCCAGGTCAGGACTGGGAAGTTCAGAATTGGGAAGCTCCAGCTCCCACGGAAGGTGGGGTGAGGTATGGGGTTAAAACTGAGGGGACTGTTGGAAAGACTCTTCTTGTGCAGTAATAAGAACCAACCCCCACACATACATTCTAAGCAGTTGGATGACTTCCCTTTTCTGCCCTGACCACAGGAGACAAGTTTATTTTCTGTGAAATGTGAACCAGAGAATTTCAGCCTCAGGGATACCTGGCACAGAAGTGAACAAGATGAGGCTCCCGAGTGAAAACAGGGGGGTAAAGTAAAACTCTGCCTCCTAAAGCATGAGATTCTTCAGTTCCCAGAATAATGGCAACTAGCCTCAGACTCCTCTTCCAACCATTCCTACTGCTAGGTAGAGGGATAAAGAATCCTGCTCTGAAAAATAAAAATAAAAAAATTAATAGCTACCCCTAAAACTAAACAAAACAAAAAAACTACATATACTGATATTTTTGAGTTTCACAACAACAGCACTTCACTATCTACTCATTCAACAGTTAAGGTCACCAACAGACAAGCCTAGTCAATCAGCTTTTAATACCTTATTCTCAAAAATGAAAAAATAACCAAGCATCACTAAACATGTAAGGAAAGTGAAAAACAGACATCAAGCCAGGGGCGGTGCGAGTGGGAGGGGTAGGAGGGGGAGGGTGTAGATCAGAAGAAACAAAACCAAGACAACACAGAATAGAGGGGAAAAAAAATTAAAAACTCTATATAACATTTTCAGAGATGGATAAGATGATATTATATCCATGAAACAAATATGTAACATGAAAAGAAACTAAAAGAATAAGACAAAAAACTCTTGGCAATTAAGAATATGAGAGCTAAAATTAAAAACAGAAGACCTAGAAGAGACCAAACAATTGAGATTGAATAAAAAAGGGTAGAGGGTTCCAGAAGTAAAGTCTCAAAGGGAAAATGTAAATTATATGGTACATTTGCCCATGTAGAAACTGTACTAAGAGACTATTGGAAGTGTGGAAAAAATTAAAGATAGGTATATAGAAAATCAAGCAAATGAAAAACAATGAGGCAATTATTAACTCCAAAAAATGAAAATCACATATGAAATGAAACATAGTATAGTACTCTTTAGATCAACCATAAACATTTTCACAGTCATAACAACAGAAAAACTGAATATTAATTTAACCAAAAGTTGTGGTAGAATTATATTGTGAGGATTAGACAGGAGGAAATCAAGGGAAAAACATAATAGAAAGTCAACAGATAATATGTAAAATGGAAAATAAGGGTCTAGTAATATCACCACATTATTTAGAAATATAAAGGTAAATACTAGAAGAAAACAATTGAGAATGATTGCTTGAGCTATATTAGAACTGGGAAGCAGTAGACAAGACACTGTTTTAAGCTTTTCTGTGCTATTTGCTATATGTATATATTAATTTTGTATGTTAATTAAAATTAATTTTAAAAGCCTAATACAAATTCTGATAACCCTTTACAATGGAATACTATATAAACATTAAAAAAGAAAGAAAGAGATCACATTTGAAAAAGCTTATTGTGTACCATTGAGTAAAAATGACAAAGCAGATCATGAAACTATACAGATATACCCATAAAGCAACGCCTGGAGAGATGTGTTAATAACATTTTTAATAGTGGTTATAATTTCAGAGTTGTGTGTCAATTTATTTTTAAACTTTTATGCCTTCTATATTGTTTCCATTTTTATTGTTTTGTTTTGTTCTGTTTTCAATGAGCACTCTTTACCCTCATTATCAGAAGAAACAAAAAGCTATCTTCATTAGGGAAAACTGTCATCTTTAATACACTAAGATCTAAGTACTAGTGAAGGTTGATAGGGCATGGAGAATAAAATAAAGAAGAAACCCTTAGAAGATCCTAGGTAAGAATTTAAGATAGTAAAGGACATAGTTGGCAGAAAATAAAAGAAATACTTGGTGACACTGGCACATATATAATGTAATCATGGGACCAAGTAATTCAAGATTTTAAAGATCTAGAAATTATATGGTCCATTGATCATGTAGAAAACTGTACTAAAAGACTTGTTAGAAGTATAGGAAGAACTAAATATGGGCATATATAAAATTAAGCAAATGAAAAACAAGGAGGCAATCATCAACTCCAAAAAACTGTTAATGATGAGGAACAAAAATAATCATTCTGAACATGGAAACAACAGGGAATTATCTGTTCACAAGTTATGAATGAAAATAGGACTAGACTTCTTACCTGCTTCAGCGCAGGGGAACATGGGATCAACTCTCCTATTCTGTTAATCCCAGCATTGATTTTCTTCTTCCTATGTCTCTCCACTAGATAGAGAAAAAAAAAATCCATTTATCAAACCTTGTAGTACTACAGCCAAACTGCCTCATTCTCCCTGGGTAAAGAAATTTTAGGTAAAAATAAAACAAACAAACAAACAAAACAAAACAAAACAAAAACACTAAGATCTTATCAAATAGTATCTACTAAAGAATAACTGTAAAATAATTTCTAAGGATGTCATATTTCAAATCTAGTGTTATAGAAAGTAATATAAGCAATACTTTTATTAGCAATTTAATGAATGATCTATAATAACTAAATTCAATTATAAACAGAAATTGCTAATAATATATTACTATTAAGCCATTATCATATTTCAAGTAGCTACTAGAGATTTTAATGATAACTAAATTTCAAGAACCCACTAATGAGTTAAATTACTAAAAAGCTGCTTCTTTACAGCAGATGGGCAAATGAGACCTTTCTAGACATATTAACGTACCTTAAAACACCCTTTAGGAAGACCAGAGGACATTTTTGGAACCATGTTATGACTTAAAATAGACAAGAAAAAGCACTGGGTTTTTTTTGTTTTGTTTTGTTTTGTTTTTCCCTGTGGGGTCTGGGCTGTTCACTTTGGCTACATAGATTTTTTCCCATCCAAGAAACTGGGAAACTGACAACTTCTCAGTTAACTGAGAATGTTCCAGGCTTGCATGCTACAACTTTAAAAATTGTATGGAAAGTGTGAGAAAATACAAGAGATGAGCTAAATAATTTCTGTAAGACACCATTGGTAGAAACATTAGTTTTGTCTATTTTCTCTTAGAAAGTTTTCTAAAATTTTCCTAACAAAGAATTCCAGTCCTTCTAAAGGAATGATCTTTCAGATTGTAGCATAGGTAAATCTTGCTTTGCAAAATATATACTTTTTGCTTCAGAATCTAGCAGTAAGCACGTCCTTTTCAATGACATCTAATTACTCTCTCTTAGTCAATTACTATCAAGACATATTTATGGCATCATGTGACAGATGATTCTAATAAAAAGATTGAGTTTACATAGCCAAAAAAGATTAAATTTAACTCGCATGGCCAAAAAAAGCAAAGCGATAAAGTACAGCTCACCTTTCTTCTGCATTCTCTAACAATAGTATTTGTTGTTATCTAAAAACAGATTTTTTAATGTGTGGAAGTAAAAACAAAACAAAACATTAAGACACTTTATCCACAGTGATAAAGGGGTATTCAAAGGGAGGAAACTCCCTTCTGGGGAACAGCAATATCCTACCAGTGTTCAACACATCTCTCCACAGATAAAATTTTCCCCAGAGTCCTTTCCTTAGGGAAAGAAAGATATCATTTATAGAGTAATTGAAATTAACTTCTAATTTTTTTTTTTTAGATCTGACTGTAGATAATCCTTAAATTATCTAAATAGACAAAAAATCAGAAAATAAGCAAGCTCTCTTCATAAGACTCAGGGGTGTTTTTTCAATTAAAAACAATAAAGGAATACTTTCCTAAAACATAATGAATAATGATTCCATGCTTATAACATAAAAACTTAGAATCAACCGCAGTATAATTTTATTTTGAATGCAAAAAGGTTAACAACTAAAATTTAAATTGTTGTTTCTACCTGCATTGTGTGTCTCCCGGTTTTTCTTTCTGAAAAAAGAAAAAATGTAGATAAAAGGAACATGAAAATAATGGAAAAATATTTTCACTACCTTATATTTTGAGACATAAAAATAAATTTTATGAATTCATATTTGTTGCATCAAATAATCTGAAGAAAATGTTCTTAATATATATTATGGTATGAAAACTTAACTGCAGGTACATCAATATAAATTTTAAAACCCACAATTTCTGAAAGTAACTACAATTCTCTATTCCTAAATACCCAGAAGTCATTCGTTGGGAAGTAACTCAATCACTGAAAACTAACTATTTAAAAAATGTAACTAAGGAGCTAGTCTACTCTCAAAGTGATGTGTCAAGTAGGTGACTTCTGATGTTTGCCCTGGCACTCAGTCCAAGGTGGGAGTGTGTAAAGGAGACAAGCAAGAGTAGGGAGGAAACTTGAAATCCCCAAGGAAATGTGGCAGCCGCTAAACAGCCATGCACTGACAAGAGGCATTTGAGCTATCTTTTGTATTTATGTACCTTAGGTTATCCAAATTCTTAAATTTTCTTAAAAGCTAATCTACTGAAAACACTGATTTTCCCTTTAGTGTACAGTTAATCAATATATTATCATTCTCTAATAGCTATTTGGCAAGGAAAGAAACAGCAATTTTAATATTAATGGAAGCATTGGCCATGCAATTCTAAGCAGAAACATTGGCCAAAATGCTAGAAATCCAGAAGAAGGGTTATACAAGAACCAGAAATAATATTATACCGATATATATATTGGCATTAATGGTTTCTAACGTCACTAAATGTCCATTCAAACCGACTTCAGCTAAGTGAACTTACTGTATGCAAGGAAAAATTTCAGGAGAAACTAGCTGTCATTTTAGTTGTTACACTGCTGGTAGACTATGAAGGACAGGTAAATTTTAACTATGTACCCCCTTCCATAAACCTATTTCTATTTATCCACAAATAGTTTTGAAGAACGATGGTTTGCTAGGCATCCAAGTGAAAGTTCCCAAATGACTACCTATTTAACAAAGTAGGCCTAATTCTTCTTATCTTCTGAAACTATATTATTTTTGGACTGTTGCTACATACCTGTGCTGCTTTTTTGTAGGAGTCTCATTCTCTGTCATTTCTGGCATGGTTACAAAGATAGGAACCTACAAGACATGGAAAGACACACCAGAAAATTTAAAGTCATTATAGTATCTTAGAGAAACTGATTATTAGCAATTTGGTTTGAATACCAAAATGCTAAAAAAAAAAGCAACATCATGAAAAAGCACTGGATTAGGTGTTATGGATAGAAAAAGGTATAAGAAAACAGGACACAAACTATCACAACCAGCAGATTAAGAACATGGTGAATGTCAAATGTGAGATGTAGCCAGAAAGTGCTGAAGAAGACTGGAGTACAGAAAAATCATTATGGCTTGGGAATCAAGAAAAATTTAAAGGGAGTATCAATTTGAGGAAGACCTGGAAAGACAGGTAAAACAGACTTGAGTTGGAAGAGTATGTTTTTGTTCATGATACTGTTTATTCATGATGCGAAATTTAAACTAGAACAATGGTCCCCATTACTGAACACAGGGTAAACAAAAGTGACAGACAAGCAGACAAACATGTAACATTCCAAACACAGAAGCAAGCAATCATTCATTAATTCACTTATTTGCTAGGCTTCTTTCATTTCAAACTGTTAGAAGTCTTATGTTATCATTTGGGAGTCATTAAAATCTGAGTATGAGTATAAAAGTTCTATTTATATTTTAAAAATCATGATACTAAAGAATATATGTACTATAAGGAAATATAAACATATGCCCAAAATGTCTGAAAGCAAATACATTAAAATATTTATCATAGTTCTACAGGGCCAGCAATGTTGGAGCTGATTTCTTTCTCATCTGTGATTTTCAAATATTTCATAATTAAAACTTTAATGCTTTTAAATCCCAGAAACTGACAACCTTTCAAAAGAGGTCTGTCAAGTTGGGCTACCTGTTCCAGTATACTAGAGGACATGCAAATGTGGTTTCCCATTTTCTCTCTGAGAAAGAAAGAAGGCAACAAGTATGGAATTGGAAGTCGGCATGATTTTAAAATCTGGTTCTCCCATTTCCTAGCTGTGGTCTTGGGCAAGTTATATATTTTCTTGGAACTACAGATGTTTCATCTACAAAACGGATCATAATCACTGTATGTAGATCATTGGGTTGTTTCAAGAAGGAAATGAAAGAATGCAGGGAGGGCACAACACAATGCCTAGCAGTAAGAATAATTCAGTAAATGTTAGCTATGAATAGTAATGAGGTATTTCAGGTAAAGGCTTTAACCTGGGAAAGAGGGTGAAGGTCCTGGGAAATAAGTAGAAGTGAATGCAGACAGAGTCATGACAGAGCACTGACTCAAGCAGCCTGAGGAGAAACGTGTGCCCAAGACCCATTTCCAGTAGCTTATTCCACCTTCTCCCTAACATTTGTGAGGGCATACCCACCTAAAAGCAACATGCTCACATTAGATAACCATGTAATGATAATGTGGGACAGGTAAGTAAATAAGTCCCTGTCACCTTTCTCACCTAAGGGCTTGCAGAATTTCTTCACTTTTGATTCCTGGCTTCCAACACCTCCCGTTTCTGATCCAAATTTATCATCTTCTGCCAGAAGATGGTCTATAAGTTATGTTTTCTTCTTACTACACAAGAGAAAAATCAATGTTTATAGTGGCATGTAAAACAAGAATTGATAACCTATGGCATGCAGGCAGATTTTCAGCGGCACATAGGATGATCCCGAATTCCCAGCCCCTCACTTGCAAAATAATGAATGTAGCTGCTTTCAAAAGTCACTTTCCAATAGCTTATCCAAAAAGATGGTAGTACTGCAACCACTGGATGACTGGTCCCCAGGAGGTGATTCTCTCCTTTCTCTTATGCATGTCCACTGTCCTTTAAGTTCTGGTTCTCCACCTAGCTCTTATACTAGGATCTGTCCATGTGCTGATAAGGGTGAAATACATGGTGATGGAAGATATGACTTTGGGTGGTAAACACACAATGCAATATACATATGACATATTATTGAACTGTACACTTAAAACCTACATAATTTTATTTACTAATGTCACCCCCATAAGTGTAATTTAAAAAAAAAAAATCTGTCTTTAATTCTAAAATTATCTTTCACTGACTCTCCTACTCCCCCTTCTCTCATGAGAGTAACTG
Source organism: Eonycteris spelaea (assembly GCA_003508835.1). NCBI lineage: Eukaryota > Metazoa > Chordata > Mammalia > Chiroptera > Pteropodidae > Eonycteris > Eonycteris spelaea. The sequence continues at coordinate 6,137,097 of PUFA01000084.1, read as the reverse complement.
AAAAGTTACGCAAGGACTTTCCACTAAGGCAATGACGTTAGGAGACAGCCTGCAGATATGTGTATTACACGAACTCTGCAAACCTAAATTAAGTTTAGGCCTTAATAAAGAATTAAAAGCATTTATTTGAGCAAAACAAGCTGAATGGAGAGACGGATTCAAGTAGCAATCTAAATTGTGCTCCACTGAGAAAAGGGGGAGGCTGCCTATCACAAGGAAAGTTACCACCCAGGTTCCCAATTAAGTCCATTTTATTTAAGTGCGGTACTCAGTTCTGGTTGGATGGGGTAGAAAGAGGAAACCAGGATTTCCCTGCAGTGGTTGGCTCAGACAGCATAAACGAGCAGGGCATAGTGCAGGAAGCCTGAGTTCAGTCTGAGGTTTTTCCCTGTAAACAAAGTACTTGATGAGATCCTGTCAGCAAGTGGCTGCTAGACTCTTATTATCATAAAATTTGGGCTCTTGGTCAATCATTATGAGTCTATCTCAGCAGATAAATCCCTTCTCTGGGTTCACATCAAATGAATCTCTTCTTGGCATCCACTCTTTAAAAATGTAGATTTGGGGACTTCATCCCATACAAATAAAAAGCACTGGGAATCTGTATTTTCAACAAGGTCTCTGGGTGATTTCTCTTTTTCTTCTGCTCCTCCTCCTCCATTGTTTTTGTTTTATTTTTTAACAAAAAAGTTTGAGAAACTTAGCTCTACATTAGGGCAATTTTCCTAAATATTCCTGATAAGAATTATCAGAATAATACAAATAAATTCTTGGCCCATCCCAGACCCCTTGAACCAGTTTATAAGGAAGGAATTCCAATTTCGAAAGGAAAAATGCCCAGGGTGATTCTTATACAGAAAATTTAGAAACAGAAGGCAAGTGGCTTTAATTGGAGAAATTTCAGGCATCTGATTATTTGGGATATGGCATGACAGTTGACAACATAATTTTACCTATAAATCAGTAAGGTCAGATTTGCCTCATACCCATGAGTCAATGTTTGGTCATTATTATCAAGTTCTAGTTGCTCCCCAGTAGCACTTTTGAAAATCTGCAGATTCATATTATAATTAAGATACATAAGAGTTCTAATTTTCTAAATATCTAAAATTTAAAGTAAATGACACTGTGGTGAAAGCCAGGCGTTCGACTGAAAAAAGAATACAACTGCAAATCAAAAACATCCAGTTTACTAAATGTCACTATAAACATCCATCTCAAACCACATTTTAACCAATTCAATTACATCTAATTCCGTGCAAAATGATTTCCACGTCCAATTCTTTCTGATATCAAAATTCCATTCCTGACATTAAAAAGAACATTTACTGGAATAAGGGACTACATAATTTTGTCATAAATTCTTGTCCACTTATTAACTAATCTAAGGAAGTGGCACTTTTAGTACAATATTTATTTAACTATATACAAATATGTCCTTTAAAATATTTAAAGGGCTATGGACAAAAAAGGGGCTCTGTTATAAATCTAACCAAAAGTGACCTCACAGGGTGATCTGATCACAAATTCCTAACTGGGCAGGTCATGGTGGGCAGCTATTTCCTAAGTCTATAAAAGATTTACTTTTGCCTTAAGCAAGCCCTGTCCATTGTTCTTGTGATTCTAAGTTAAAACACCTGTGAAACACCAGAAGTAATCCTCTTTTCCAGAGACCTAGAAGAGTAACGACCCTTGAAGGAACACATAATCTTGTTAACTATACTATAATCCAATCAGAGATTTCCTTGCCTTTCCCTCTCCCACCTTCACATAATTTTCCTATGTTCCCTCCTTCCGATTCCAAATGTATAAAAGAAACTGCAAAACTGTCATTCTCCAGAGCATTTGAGATCTTGCTTCCTGGCAGGGTGTCAGTTCTGTTCAAATAAGCTCATAAAAATTCTCTACAGGTGTGGATGTTCTTATGTTGACAGTGCCATGAATTTTTAAAGAAAAACTTCTAAATGTTACATTAGTAATATATGAATTATTATTTTTCATGGTAAGAAAGGATTATTTCTGAAATTAGTCAAATCCAAGGTTCTCAAAGGGCGGGCTTCAGATCATTTACATTAACATCACATCTTTTAAAATTTTTTCCCCTTGAGGTAAAGCTTACACATAATAAAATGCATAAATCTAAAGTCTACCATTCAATGAGTTCTGACAAATGTACACACCTGTGTAATCCAACTCCTATCAAAGTACATCATTAGAGAAAGTTTTCATGTGACTTCCTCATCAATTCCTTCCCCTCCTCCCACAGAGGCAACCAATGTTCTCATTTATTTCACCATAGAACTTTATAATGTAGTAACTGAAAATTCTATTGTGTCAATGTTTTACTCAGCTTGCCATTTTTGAAATTCATCCAACAGTGCTTTTTACTACTATGAATATATATTGTGTGAGTTTAAAACAGTTTCTTTATTCATTTTTCTGTTGAACACCTAGACTGTTTCCTTGTTTGGGTTATTATGAATAAAGCTACTATCCATGAATGTTCTTATATGTCTTTTTGAGGATATAGTCTTTCATTTCTCTTGGGTAAATATCTAGGAGTAGAATTGCTTGTCACATACCCTACAGTTCCAATCTAGGTTCTACAGTTCTGATTAAGCCAAGAGAAATGAAAGACTATATCCAAACAAGACTTACATAACATTTATCACACTTTCCCTAGAGTGAAAGTACCATTTGCACTCCCATCCTCAGTGCAGATTAACTATAAAAAGATTTCTAAGAATGTTATAGTTCAAATCTAGTGTTATGGAAATTGATATAGCAATATTTTTATTAGCACTTTGAAGAATGGGATCTATGATAACTAAATTCAAATTATATATCTGCTTTATTTCAGTGTATAATTTCAAATTTCTATTTAGTTACCAGTCATCCCCAATTTCCCAAATACAAGGAAAAGGTGAAGTCACTAAAAATAAGTACAGCATTTATTTAGGAGAAAACTCAGTCTAACTGTTCAGTGGCAAGTTCTGTTTTCTTCCCACCAAAAAGCAAATTAATAGCAAAGGTTAATTTAAACGGTGTCTTTAAATACAATGCAAAACCTAATTCTTATCATAGAATTTTCAAGTTAAATTAAAATGTCTGAATTGAAATATTTTATGGCACATTACTTAAACATTATTTGTCAATGTTTTGAGGAATATCTTGTTTTTGCTGTTGTTTAATGCATTCCTATGTATTTTACAATTATTTAAAATGTTTTATGGAATGGCAACATAGATATGCAGTTTTTAAATGTGTTCTATTTCTTTATATGAACTCTCTTAGTAAATCCTTAGTCCTCTCCAATCAAAATGACTTGCCACACTGAACTAGAATATAATCCAAAGAAATTATAGCACAACTAATCTTAAATCCCTGGTCTGGGTCACAGCCATTATATTACTAGTCTATTTTACCTCTACTTATTTTGATCACCTTGCTTTAATAGTTTTTCCTTACAATAAAAGTAATATATACCTAGAAAACAAAGGCATGGAGAGAAAATTAAAACTACTCTCAATCACAATACAAGAATCCCAAGAATCAGCATTAACACTTTTTGGATTTCCTTGTGGATTTTTTTCTACACGCACCTCATTTTTTATAAATGCTAGACCACAAGCAAGGTTGTATTCTTTTTATTAAAGGTGAGTATTTCTCCATGTCATTAAATATTCAAAATCATGATTATAGCATTTATGTTTAATATCACATATATATCATCTATCATCTTATTTAGTGCTTTAGGCACCTATGCTCTCTGTATTTTGCTATAGGAGCTACTGTTCACATTTATCTTCTCCAGCATTGTCAGTTAATAATCCTCTACCCGGAATGTCTATTACCTGATCCAACTGTTTCAATCACTAAATCTTGACCCAACAGCACTATAGCACAGGGATAGCAGAGGGTGCTTTTAACACCCAAAGTAATCCTTCTTCTTCGTCTGTGGTTTCAGTAGCAGCTTTCCATCTCAGTGGGAACTTGAGTCACTGTTTATGAGTGTGCTATATTGTTTTCTGTTTTGTGTAACTGCTATCAGAAGTTCTCATCTCTTTTACCATCAAAGAAATCTTACATCCTTTAACAATGTCTGTTGGCTCCTTCCTGTCAATATGTCACCATCATGTTCAGCACAACAGTATTGGAGGTTCATAATGCCAACCATGGGATACTATGACATATATAAGAATATGAGATCATGAAATCCTGCCACTAGAGATTTCACTATGAAGTTGAGTCTAACTATATCTCAAGAGAAAAAAAAAAAATAAGCCAAAAGTATAATTTTCTGAATACAGTTTAATTTTTATTTTTAAACTATACAAGTAACTTTATTTTTGAGATATAATTGACACATAACATTATATTAGTTTCAGGTATACAACATGATTTGATATTTGTACATATCGTGAAATGATCACAATAAATCTAGTTAACACCCATCACCACATATAGTTACAACTTTTTCTAATGAGAACTTTTAATATCTACATCTACACTCTTAACTTAGAAACTTTCAAATACACAGTACAATATTATTTTAAAAATATATTTTTTGCAGAATATACAGAAATATATAAAGTTAAATGGAAAAGTTACTTGGCTCTCCAACTATACTCCTCAGGAATAGCAACTGTAAATAGTTCAGCATTTTTTAGACCTTTACCTTGCTCTTGTCGAGGCAAACTATAAATACTTCTGGCTCAGAAATTATATTCCTGCCTTAATTCAAAGGGAACTCCATGCTTTAAAGCTTTTTTTTAAATCAATTGCAAAAGTAATCCCTGCTCTTTGTAAAAATTTTCAACAGCTCAGATATATATGAAGTACCAGTGTTTCTCCGCTTTTAACAATCCAATGGTATCACTTTCAGACATTTCCCTGTGTATGCCCAAGTAATTACTTACGTCCAGATTCGCAACTGTTACACTGAGAGGAGGACACGTAAAATGCAAATAGTATCAGTTCAAATCTCTTCTGTGGGGTGATCCTACCTACTCCACAGATAAAATTTAGGGCACATCCCATGACTTCACTGGTCATTTATATAAAAATTCACTAGTCATTTCTAGTCACAAAACAATCCATTGGGAATATCTCAATACATTTGAGATATTGCCTCTGTAAGGAAGGCCTGAGGCAGAATGCCCACACCAGCTCCATCCTGACATATTCTGGACAAATATCTGGTCCACAAAAATACATACTCTATAATGCAGCAACTCCTAGAAATTTACCCCACAGTATATTCATGTATATGCACAAAGACATTTATTCGAGGATATTCAAAAGACAAAGAAAGGCTCATTACGAGGAGACTGATGAAATATGTCACCATGTTATGTTGAACCATCTGAAATTGTCCATATTTGATCTTTTCTGCCTCTAGAAACTGCAATTTCGGATGCTTCACTCTAATAGCTCTACCCACACAATAGTTATATTGTGTTCTGTATCCCCAAAATTCCTATGTTGAAGTCCTAACTCCCAGTACTTTGGGCTGTGGCTATATTTGAAGACAGGTCTTTAAAGATGTAATTAATTTAAAATGGAGTCATTAGAGTGGGGCCTGATCTAGTGACTGACATCCTCATAAGAAAAGGAGATTAGACCACACAGACACAGGGGTGACCACTGGAAGATACAGTAAGAAGGTAATCACCTACAAGCCAAGGACAGAAGCCTCAGAAGAAACCAAACCTGCAAACACCTTGATATTGGACTTCTAATCACCTGAACTGTAAAAAAAAAAAAAAATTTGTTGCTGTTCTTTAAGTCACAGTATTTTGTTATGACAGCCCTAGCAAAAATATATGGGGTGGGGGAGGGCGTGCGCGCGCGTGCGCGCACACACACACACACACACACACACACGAATGCGCAGACTTCCTCTGGAAGGATTGCCTCTGAGGAGAAATGGGGGGCAGGTTGCCAGGAAGACTTACTATACATCCTCATATACAATTTTAATTTTTCACCACATGCATGCCTTTTCTCTTCCAATATACGCATTAATTTTTCAGTCTTTCTAATAAATCCATTTAAGACTATAATATTTATGCAAGGTACAACTTTGTCCACAGCCTATAGATTTTTATACATAATATTTTCAAGACATTAATGTTTAAATAGTATGTAATCTTGGTTAAATTTTTAATTATTTTTAAAATACTATACTGAAAGATAAAAAAGTAAATATTACCCCTAAGCACATTTCTTTCATTTGAGATAGAAAATTTAAGACCCTACTACCACTTATTCATTCCACCCCTTTAAAGTTGGAAACCAATTTGATATTAGTTTTCTTGATCTTTCTACAGAGTTTTCTATCTATCTATGCACTTTCACATGCACATAAATTTTTTTAGAAAATGATATTATACTATATATATCATTGAAACATGCTTTATTTTTACTTAGAAATATGTTCTCCTGGGGGGAGGGGGAGGCTGTAATCTTTTATATATTTATTAGTCCAAAGGCAATAAAATAATAATATCTTATTATTGCTTAACTTGTACCTCCTTGAGACTGAATCCCCTTTCACATTATGAATCATTTTTTCAATAATTTGCTTTTCATTATCTTGACTTTTTTTCTTCCTTGTAATTTCAGCTCTTATATCCTCTTCAACCTGTTGAAAAAACTTGTGAAATAAGTTATGTATTTGCTTCCCCTTTTGTTAATTTCATGTGTGAACTGTTTCCTTACAATATGATTAGCAATAAATACTTTTTAGAATTTGAGATTTTCTTGTAGCCCTCATATATTTTAAGTGTTAGATTAGTATTTAAGAAGAGTATATATTATGAGCTCCTTAGGTATAAAGTTTTATTAAATATTTTTAAAATTAAATGTTTATTGTCTAGAATTAAACTTTGCCTGATAACAAATTAATATGCATTTTCTTTCATTCAACATTTACCTGCAGTGTATATACTTGTATTTTAACTTTTCTGTATTATTTTGTTTTTATATGTCTGTAGTAATACAAATCCGGAGATTTGTTTCTACAGTTTAAGAACTTAAAAAAAAAAAATGAGAACTTATTACATCATATTTATTGTAATTATTGTTACACTGGTCATGTTCTCTGTTCCCTCTCCCATCATGAATGTGCATGCCGATTACGAGTCCTGGCTATGAAGAGTATCACACATGGATGGAGGTGAGCAGCTAGCTGGGTATCTTCTCAAGGAAGAAGCTCCATATTCATAATGCAACTAGAAGTTCTATAAAGTATAACCCTGATTCTCTCTCTGGCCCTAAAGCCCATGATGGAGATAGCCCCAACTTATTAAATATGTTTTAACCACTTACCATGTGAGTAAATGCTGTAATTAAGCTATTCTAAATCGTCCTGGAACAGCTGTTTTGCAGTCTACTAATTAAATACCTTTTGACCACTGCTATGGTCTGAATGTTTGTGTCCTCCAAAATTCATGTGTTGAAACCCTAATCTCCAAGGCGATGGTATTAGGAGGTAGGGCCTTTGGGAGATGACTAGGTCATGAGGGCAGAGCCCTCATGAATGAGATTAGTGTCCTTAAAAAGAGGGCTTAGAGAGCTTGCTTGCCCCTTCCACCATGAAGAAGTTGGCATTCTGCAAACCCAGAAGACCTTCACCAGCATCCAACATGCTGGCAACCTGATTTGGACTTCCAGCCTTCAGAACTATGAGAAATAAGTTTCTGTTGTTTATAAGCCAACCAGTCTGTGGTATTTTGCTATAGCAACTGAAAAGAACTAAGACAACAACCTCAATCCATTCTACCTTTCAAAGTCTGAGCTTTGGGGTTTTCCAGAAGTATGTTAGGAAAACTCACTTTTCTAGTGTTTCTCCTTTATGCCTGTATTGTGTTACAGATTTCTCCACACTGTAAGGTTTTGTCATCAACTGACTCCATGTGCATTGCATTTTTCATAAGTTCCTCAATGTTTTTGATCTTTAGATGACACCCTTTCCAGCTTTTCAGCACTAATAAAGGTGTATCCTTATTTTCATACTTTATTTTTTGTTAACTAGATTCTTCCTCATTACACAAATCACACATACTTATATTAAACAGATCATAATGAAGATTTAAATTGTAAAAAAAAAAAAAAAAAAAAAAAGGTAGTCTTCCCCACCAATTTTCTGCCTCAAATTTGCTGTCAACACTACTCAAGTAATTACTACTATGTTACTATTTTTCCCTTTTCACACTCTTATTCTTTGGAAGTATTAAGTATAGCTCACACTAAAAGAAAGGAATTCATTTCCACCTATTACAGAAAAGAGTATCTAAACATATTTTTTTAGAATTCTTAAAGATTTGTCTCTCCTCTCCATTTATTTATTTAATCATTTCTATCGGTATGGACTTATGAATATTTATTTTATTCTTTGGGTCAAATCTAATGCAATAGTTAGTTTATTGTTTAATTTGTTCAAGCTTTGGCCACTGGGCACTCTTTCGGGTTGGCTCCTGTGTCCTTTACATGTGTCTTCCTCACCTCTCTCCCACCTGTTTTTTAGGACTTTCTTACTTTTTGGCCCTATAAGATGCTCCAGGCTTATCTTGTAATATATAACCTATTGTTTCTGTTTCTCTGGAGAAGGCTAATACAGTAGGTAATAAGGATGAAAGAATAAATAACTTCGGTAGGGTACAGGAATTTTTTTAAAGTTCCTAAAGTGAATCTGAGGCATAGCCGCTATAATCACTCATACAGATACTTTCAAGCCCCCACATATCCTTCATTTTACATTAATGAATGAATGGTATAGTAGAATGGGAACAGCCTTTAGTATCAGACCTAGGATTAAATCTCAAAGCTGACATTTACTAGTTATTTGTTTCAAATATGTACTCCTTGAAGTCTTGGCATCTTCACATTTAAAACTGGGAGATTATCACCAACCCCTCAGACGACAAGCAAACAGATCAAGCAAAGTGCCTTTTTTCTATTTCCCCTTAATTCACTAGAGAGATGGAGATCATGTGGCACGAGTTTCATGACTGGATCCTACATTTATCTTAACAGACCTCTGTCTAAACATCTATCCTTTCAACCCACCAGAAATTCTGAAGCTGACCTTGCCATCTGTGGAGAGGGACTCTATACTTGATTCTCCTCTTCGGCACTTTTTTCTCCCTTAATGATTTCTCTTTTGCTTCCAAAATATAGTTTCCTCATAGTAAACAAGAATTTGCCAACTCTACTATCATTCTGTTTCTCTGCTACTATTTCTGTGAAGCATCTCACCTTTGTTTCATTGGCCAGTTCCTCCTAAATCCTTGGTAGTAAGCTTTCTGAGTGTTCCTGCAGACCGAAACTGCTTTCTTAGAGGTCAGGCCTATTTTTCACCAAATTGAAGGTCTTTCTCTATCTTCCTCCTTCTTTCTGCAGGATTTGAGGCTGCTGAACTCTCCCTTTTTAAAAAATTCTCTCTCCCAGGTTGTCTTTCTCTTCTCCAATTATGCCTCACCTTTCTCTACCATGAATCTTAGTCAAAGAGACTTTCAAAGCTCAATGTGTTTTTCTATTAGCTTTCTCCCTACAATGTTTCAAATTGTTTCTATGAAAAAGTCATTATTTTTTTTTATAATAAAGCTACCTTTGAACACTGATCTTGCTCCAAATCTTTGGTTAGGCAAGACTCTCAGAACATTTCATTTCAAAACCAAGTAACAAGTCTGTTTACAACACATTAACCTACCTTGCCTCTTAAGAGACCTAACTTCCAATTTCTCCATTTTATCAATAACATTAAAACTTTAATCTGGCGCTAAACTCGAAAATAATCTTCAAACCTTCTCATCAAATCCTATCAATTTTTTTCACAATCTTTTTCTCCCCTACGTATTACTACCACCTTAGATTAGGCCTCGTTTTATACATGTCTGGCTCTTACTACTCTTTTTCTGCTCCCAGTCTTGTCCTTATTCTTCAGTGGTTTTATACACCAATGTCTCAGTAATCTTTCCAATTCACTGTATTCTAACACGTACCCCTCCTGCTGCAGAATGCACCATACTGTTTTCCAACATCTACTGCATCAAATTCAAACTCTTGGTCCTAGCTTTCATGACTCTACCACTATCCTCTTCACTGGCCAATCTCACTCATCCACTTCTACCTAGTACAACACACATAGGAACAGGGTTATATAGCTAATCATGTCATCTAATCTTCTCTCCTCCCAATTCAATCCAGTTCTTCCCTGTGCCCCTTATGAACTAATGGTATTTTTTGCTAAATCTATGCTATTTTCTCACTGAAATGGCCTTTCCACTTTGCTTATCTAAATCCTATTTACTCTTTAAAGTCCAGACAGGTCTATCTTTCTCTATAAAGACTTCCCTAATGGTTCTAGCTAACACTAACTATACCCTCTACCTTTGTTCTGACCTTTATCACGCCACTTCTTAGTAATCTTGTTATAAAATATATTCTTTCTCTAATATATTAATCTCTCCTCTATTAATGCTTTCCCATTAAAATATGTCTTCATTTTTTTTCTATTTAAGAGGCAATAATGATTTTTTTCTTTCTTTTTTTTTTTTTTTTTTGCTCACCTTGACACAGCTTCTAGGTGTTTCTATTCTTTCTCCCTCCAGACCATCAGGCTCTTTGAAAGAGTAATTAATACTCACTGTCCTTTCTTTCTCACTTTCCATTCACTCTTCATCTCATTCTTACCTGCTTTTATTCCTAAAACTGCTTACGTCAATCTCACCCAAAAATCTCCACATTGCCAAATCCAACGAACTCTGTAGGAAATATCTTGTTTTTGGCCTTCTGGCAAAAACACCTCGTCTTTCCTTTGGAGAGCTTCTCTGCCTCATTTCCGGGGTCTGATAGTAATACAAAACACGGTCTCACCTCTAGGGTAGGCACAAGGCTGACCAAAAAGACTCTGTGGACAAGAAGAAATGGCTGAGCCTGAGTTAGCTTCATGGACTCGGGTGATTCTAGAGCTGCTGCGCGCTGGCCTTTCCAAGTCTTCATTATTTTATTTTCCTTCCCTTCTGTGAGCTTACACAGTATCTATCCATAAATACCCCTTTTCTGCTTAAGTTAGCCAAAGGCAATTTCTGTTGCTTGTAACCAAAGAGAAACTGGTCCTGCAAGTGAAGTAGAGATAGAAGTGGTACATCTCATGGTTACACTACAAATTTCTTCTCCTTGTCCCCTTCACCATGAGTTCTGCTATTTAAGAAATTCAGGAAGCTAAGGGAAGAATGCTTTTGCCAGGGGACCCAATAATGGCTTCATTAATTGGAAGGAAAGGCTATCTGGGGCTCCTCATGCAACCAGACAACAGACGAAGAGGAAGTTTCAAGGAGCATAGATGGGAACTGGAAGGATCTTCTGTACTAACACTTGCAGAGAAGTTAGCTGTAGACTACTGCTGTCCTATAGAGGAAAGATCTGCAAAAGCTCAAACCTCTCAGAATAAAAGTTTGCAAAACATATGTGTCTGTTTCCAGAGTTCAGGTTCTTTAACGTAAAACTTTCTCCTGATATTCTATTTGCAGCTCCTGAATCAAGAAACCCCCTCTCTCATTTCCATGGCTTTGTACCTGTTGCTTTGTCTGGAATACTCATATTAACTTTCTACCTGGAAACTCCTAATTATCCTCTTTGAAACTTTCTGATCCCTAGAGGTTAGTCCCAAATATCCTGACATAATACTCTACAATGTCTTAACATGAAATATATTCTATATGCATATTGGTTTTTCCCATTAGACAATAAGCTTCCAAATGGTAGAAACCACATCTTTCATATTTGTATCCTCAACAATTAGTACTAAATATGAGAGTAATAAATGGTCTTTCTTAATTTTCTGTGGTATTAACCACTGCATCATAGCCTTTGGGTATTTATGTTTAAATTAGCATCAAATAAATACTGTGTTCAGTTCTTTAATTATTGGATATGGTGTTCCGTGATCCTCCCAATAGGTCTAAAAACTTCTTAAGAGCTATTTACTAGTTTTGTATTCTCTTTAGCACCTAAGAGTATTGGGCACATGGTAAGCACTCGATAAATACTTGATGAACTGAATTTAAAGAGTATTAGCACATTAATAGGAGCAACTTATCATGCCCTACTGATTTAATTAAAAGATCTGGCCTTGTGGAGTGCAATTGTACCCATATGGAAAATTTAATGAGAAAAAGAAAAAATTATCCAATTGGACAGTTACAGCTTTTCTTTAGTGAGAGTTCCACAAATATTTTATGGATATCAAGACTCAACCTCTAAAGCTCAGGGTAAAGGATTCAAGCAAGGTACATATCCCTATGTATATTGCAAGGAAGATTACACTTTTAAGGAGTCTGTCACAACCTTAATTACTTAAATTCTACTAACCCTTAACAAACCCATATTAGGAATATAAGACATAAGAATATTTAATAGCAAAGTCAATTAATGCCAAATCGACCTATCTTAAACAAGTATATGGTTATCTTTGCATAATACAGTAACTGTCGTTTACTCACAACAAACATGTAAGTGACAAGAGCTGTGTTAGGTCACAGGAATAGAAAAATGAAGAGAACACAGTTCCTATATTGATGGGGTTCTAGCTCTGCTATGCTACAATGGTATTTAAGAATATAATGTGAATCGTACTTCCTGGAGTTGCTCAACATGGATGTTCTGGGGGTAGCAGTCTAGTGGAGAAAGTAGATAAAAACACTTATGGTAATGTAATCAGTGTTAACACAAGCTGTTATGGAGTCACATTAGAGAAATAAGTCAATCTATTGAAGAACCCAGACAAAAATATGGAAGAAATTGACGTCCATACATGAATTCAATGCAAGTTAAGGTGTGAGCAATCTACCAAGACAAACATCTGAGACAGATGTTTCAAACCTGAAACTATGGTTGTGAGCAGAGTCGCTAGAGTTCCAAAGCAAACTAATTCAACCCAAAGCAAACCATTTTAGGAGAACTCAAAAATGAAATACTTCTTGCCATTAAGTTTGAGAATAATAAAACAAACACAAAAGAAGTTAAACCGCCATGGTAGAAGCAAAAAAGGAGTCTTCTAACAATAGGTGGCACCAAAGTTCAAAGGAAGCCAATCACAAAAAGTGAGGACCATCAGGAACAGTCATAGAGTCAAAACTATTGGTGGGGAAAAGGAGCACAGGGAGGGGCGTTAGTATGCTGAGAAAGACCAATGTCATTAACGGAAGCAAGAATCTGAATTGCATACTTGTGGGGACTACGAAGCAATCTGAAGTCTCATGTTGGGAAGCAGTGGGGGGAAAGTTGGACACATAAGTGAAGGCCTTAATTTAGAAGAGCCTGGAACACAAGCCTAGCAGATTGGACATTGTTTTGGACTCATAATAGTTCTCAACCCTGAATACTAAAAAGAAATACGTATACACCTATAGCTGAGACTCACCCCATACCAAAACTAAGAGAATCTCGGGGAGGCTTGGTCTAAGCATTAAAATGTAAAAGCACACAAGGTGATTCTAATGTATAGTCCTGATTGAAAACCACTTGGCTAAGGAACAGGAAAGTAAAGCTTGACAGATATAGTTGAGATCCAAGCTTGGTTTCAGTCTCTGTTTATAAGCAATTATCTGGTGAAGCTTATCTTCTAACGTGAGTTAAACATTCTCAGTTTTAATCTTTTCCCTTGTTGACAATGCTAAGCTCTGAAAACAGGAAAATAACGATCGATTTCTCTTACATGACTGTTTCAAGGACTGCATATTCTGCAGCTTTTTAATTTTATTTCCATGATGTCTCACAACTAACTTAGAAAATAATTACTTCAACCTATGCTGTCCTTAGGTCCCTGAAATAAAGTGCTTTTATATTAAGGAATGTTCTAGGCTGCATCTACGTCTGAAATTTATAAAATTTATCAGACTAAAGCAAAATATGATATTAAATATTCATTCTTATAGTACCTGGAGACATTATACTGTACTGTTACTGGTTTCAGAAGTGCAATGATTACAAAGTATTTTGCTTATTTTGCAACAAATACTTTCACAGTACTTTACAAATAAAGGGAAACAACAAATGTATCCCCTATAGCAAGTCTGTAAAAGTCATCAAGGTGATTAGAGAATATGACACTCGGTTGATCCTTCAAAAAGCAGGTCTCTCCCATCTTCCACCCCACCACCGGCCCTGCTCGCTTTCTTTTATTCTTTTTTCTTTTTTTTTTTTTTTTTAAGAAAAAGCATAGGTACGCATATGTCTCAGGTTCCATGTTACCGAAGCGTTTATTCAAGAAATCTGTACTTTGTTTATAGATAAGCAAATGTCTTCATGAAAACTTAAGCTACAACTGTCTTGTTTTGTATGGTACTAAGTCACTGTATCTACTTAATGGTAAAAATGGTCTAAGAACGTAAGTAGGAAGCCTATAGCTGGAATTCCACACACATAGGTTTATGCAGTCTCTCATTTCCATATGAAGTTAATGAAGTCAAAAGACCATACTCCAGCGTAACCATAGAGGGTAAGTAGAGAAGGGGCAATGAGTATAAGAGAACCCGATAATCCAAATATTAAACATGAATAAGAGTCCAGAAATATTTCCTCGAAATATGGAACTAGATTCCAAGAGTTCGCTTCTACCGCTCCTGTTCAGAAAGGAAAAGAAAGGCTTCTAAATAGGTAACGCAGCCTAACTCTCAACATAGGGGTGAGAGTTAAAAAGCAAGTCACGTGAGTCTGACCAGTGGGTTCGAAGGAAATTCAGAGGGCAAGGAAAGAGAGGATGGAGACAGGAAAAGGTGAAGGAGGTGGGCAAAGACCATCCGGTGTGAACCTGGATGCCCAGCTCTTTATGCACCCAGGGCAACGTGGACCCTCTCTCGCCCCGCGCACATCTGGGGGCCGTGGCGCAGCGCGAGCCCCCGACGGGCCTGGCACCAGGGGGCGCGGGGAGCTCGCAGGTCGGAGAGCAGAGGGGTGCACGTACCGCCCGCGCTAGCACCCCACCAGGCTCCACAGGCAAGGGTCCCCACGAAGGAGACACACTTTGCGCAGCCCCCGCCTCCCGGAGCGGGTAGGGGATGGGTGGAGCAGAGCCCGGAGCCGCCCCCCGGAGCCGCCCCCGCAGCCCCGGCCCCCGCCCCCCGCTCCGGCTGTCAGCGGCCCCCTCCCGCAGTCACTCACCCGCGGGTTGCACGGTCTTGGCCGCGGCGGCGGCAGCGGCGACCCCCGCCTGGGTCATGATCCCAGACGGGTACGGCACGGGTGTCCGACTGCCCAGGCGAATCTCTCCCCCTGCGGCAGGCGCCTGCTCCTCTGGGGCTGGGGAGCGCGGGCCCAGGCCCTCCTCTCCCCCGCCCCCGCCGCCTCTTCTTGCGGCCACCGCCGCCGCTGCGAGCCCGAGCCCTCAAGGCCGGAGACCCGGCGGCAGCGCGGCCTCAACTTTCCCAGCCCCCTCCCCCCGCCCCTCCCCGTCCCTCCCCACCCCTCCCGCGGCCGCCGCTCAGCAAGCGAACAGTCCTACCCTGGGTGTGCCGCGCTCCCGCCCCTGCCACTCAGCCCACCAACCCAGCCCCGGAGAGGCTGCCGCGATAGCCAATCAAAACGCAGGACGCCGTTGTGCTAGGCTGGAGGGCGGGAGCAGATGGAGGGAAAACGGAAGACTGAACGGGCCTCGGGCGGCCCAATGAAGAGGGCCGGGGGGCGGAGGTGTGCAAGTTAGGTTGAAGGAACAGGAAATATTCTTAAAGGTAGAATGATGGGCAGGAAAGAAAGCCAGTAGGTGAATGGGAAAGAGGTGGGCCTGATTCCTTAAAGGGGACGCCTTGAGAACCTAGAAACGGAGGTGTTTTAAGAAACTTCTTTGTATCCTGTTCTGTTACGCTTTCCACGTATTCCTGTAGGAGTTTATAAGTGCAAAAACTGAAAAAGGAGAGGGTACTAGAGGGCTCTAAGAATTAGCGTGCTCCTCAAAGCCTACAGAGCCGGAAGGCGGGATGATGCCTCTGTAAGAGGAGGTAGGGAAAAAAGAGAATCCCGACGTCCTCGACTGCCCTTTCACTGGAAGATCGTTGCCTACCTAATGCTGCTCGAATTTGTAGGCTGTCATCTTTCATTTGCAATAAAAAAAAAAAAAAAACATGGATTCCTGCGAACTGGAGATGACCCTGCTCAGAAGTGTCCTGGGGCCTCGCATCTGGGGGGAAGAGAATATGTGGCATTGGGAGAATGGGAGTTGGAACTTCAAACTTGGGTTCCTAGAGACCTAGATATAGGAGGTACAGAGCCGCGGGTGATGGAATAGAGACCCGAGGCTCCCCTAACTCCAAGATGGGTTTGGGGCTGGAGAACTGTGATCACAACTCCCATTTCCTGGTTTTGCTTCATATTTCATAACCCCTCCCCTCCTGAAACAGGTGTCTTCCACCTATTGGTGGTCAAAGATTTCCAAACGCTTCCACAAGCGGGTTCGGAAATGTCCCAGATCTTAGATGTCCGTGGGCTTAGTTAGACCAGGTAACTTCCAGAAGGTGCACACAGGGCATGGCATAAGGGAAGTTACCTGACTCTGTACAAACGAAGCCGAACTTGTATTGAAATAAGTGTAAAGTTAAACAGTAACCGCATCTTATGCTTCTACAACAGTTTTAAAGCTATGATGAAACAGAAGGCCTTGCCTTCAAAGTTGCTTATAAATTATGGCACTATAAACAGTCTGGAAATTTTCTTTAGCATCTCGGCATATGAAGCTCTAATAGCCTCTGAATGAACTTAGCACACCCAAATCAAAACTGCAGATGAGTAAGACCCTAGGATTCACAGCCTAATAATAATCTAATAGCACCTCCATGAAATCATGTAGTATTTAGTATGTCCAGCTGCAGGAAATAATTCCTATTGCGATCAGAATATAAGGTACCCTGTTTTAGAAACTGTTCTGGTTAATAAATATTATATCTAGGGTTATGTCAGACTTTCTAAACGACTACCATGCATGGAGTCTAAAGTAAAATAAATATCTTTGATACTTCAGAAAACGGGATTTAAGAGTTTCTTTGGAGCACTATTAAGAATACAGATCAATACTTTTCTGGTACAATTTAGAAGTGTTTGATAAAAAGTCCGAATGTTAGCTTTTTAAATTTAATCCTCATTCGTGACTGAGGCCCAAATCCCATTTGTGGGTCTTTTCATTGGCTTTGCCCATTCAACATTGGTTTACTGCACTAGACATGAGAGGATGACATCAAGTAATCTCATCAATCCAATTTTCGGGCTAGCTGGTGCGTGCTTCCTGAGCCTATGCTGATGATAAAGTATGGTGGCCAACCAAAACTGGTCTCCCTGCCTCCAGGGCAAGTCCATTTTTCACACAAGTCGGAGTAAATCTGATTTTCACCCACATACTTGAGGACTCTTCAATGGCTCTAAAAGACTAGTTGCATAATTTAGGAGCCTCTTGCTTGCATCCCCAGTTTCATTTCGTGACATCTCTCATTTTCCTTCTTAGTGGGTAAAAGACAAGGGGAAAGTACTTCTGACAGCCAGGGTAGGGGCGGGCAGTCCGGGGGGCGGCTCCCGGCGGCGGCTCGGCTCCACCCACTCCCTCGCTGCTATGGGAGGCGAGAGCTGCGCAAAGTGTGCCTCCTCGGTGGGGACCCTGAGTGCAGAGCCTGTTGGGGTGCGAACGCTGGTTATGCGTGCACCTCTTTCTCTCCAACTTGCGGGCTCCCGGCTCGCCCTGGTGCTAGGCCCGTCCGGGGCTCGCGCTGCCCTTCGGCCCCTGGATGAGCGCGGGGCGAAAGAGGCTGCAAGCTTGCGTTTTCTTTTTAGCTTTTAGCTTAGAAGTGAATGGCAGTGATACAAGCTAATAGTCAACGTTTGAAATCTTCCGTATTTCCCGTAGAAACTCCCCTAGTTGTTTTCCAAAATGATTGTAATTTATTTTTCAACAGCAATAATGTCGATTCCAGATACTCCAGGTCATCGCCAAACCTTGTCAAGTCTTTTGAATTCTAGCCCTTAGAGTGAGCGTAAAGTGGACTCTCGTGATTTTAATTTTCATTCCTCTAATTAGTAGTGGTGTTGAGCATATCTTCCGTTGCTTATTGGCCGGTTGCATAGTTCCTTTGGTAAAGTGTCCTAATCTTGAGCCCATTTTTAAGTCAAGATACTTGTCTTGATGAATCGTAGAAGTTCTTATATGTTCTAAATAGGAGGTCTTTCTCACATAAATGTTGTGTAAATATTTCCACCCAGTCTGTGTCTTGAAAAAAAAAAACAAAATAGCTTTATTGAGGTATAACAAACAGAACATATTTAAAATAAACAACATGATAAGTTTCGGCATATGTATGCAAATGTGAAACCATACCTACTATCAAAAAATGAACATAACCATCTTGCCCTCATATTTCCTCATACAACTTGCTAATTCCTTCCTCTTGCCTTCATCCTATTCTCCAGGTAATCACTAATCTGCTGTCATGGCACGTTCATTTTCATTTTCTAGAATTTTATATAAATAGAATCCTTCGATATATATCGTACTTTTTAAAAACCTATCTTCTTCCATCTGGCATACTTTTTTTATTTTGAAATTCATCCGCTTTGTTGTGTGTATTAATAATTAATTATCTTTTGTTGCTATTTAGCATTCCGTTGCATGGATCTATCATGTGTATTCACATTGGTGGACAATGGGATTGTTTGCAGTTTTGCACTATTCAAATAAAGATGCCAGAAATCTGTGTACAAATCTTTGGTCATTTGTTTTCATTTTCCTTTGGTAACACCTGGGTAAATATCCAGTGAATGGATGATTCATATGGTACCTGTAACTTTTTTTTTTAACTGCTAAACTGTTTTTCCGAAGTTGTATAATTTTATATTCCCACCAGTGAATATGAGAATTTGAATTGCACCATATCTTTTCTAACACTTAATATGGTCATTCTTTTAAAATTTTAGTCATTCTAATAGGTTTATAGTGGTATTTCATTGTGACTTTAATTTGCATTTCTTAATGACTAATGGTATTGAGCACCTTTTCGGATACGATAGCCCATTTTTATTGGACTCTAAGTCTTGAGAGTTATTTATATGTTCCGGATACATATCTTTGTCAAATATATGATGTGCGATATATTCTCCCAGTTTCTGGGTTGTCTTTCCATTTTCTTAACATGTTTTCAAATAGCAGTTCTTAATTTTAAGTCCAAATTATCAATTGTTTCCTTTATGGATCATGCTTATGGTGTCATAGCTAAGAAATCTTTGACTAACAGAAAGTCACACAGATTTTTTTTTGCTATTTTCTTCTAGAAGTTTTATATTTTATTTTAGATCCATAGTACCTTTTGAATTAATTGTTGTATGTTGTAGAAGTATGGATTGAAGTGTTTATTTTTACATTGAGAAATATTTTTTTCCAGCACCAATTATAAAGACCATCCTTCACCATTGAGTTGTCCTTGTACCTTGAACAAAAATAAATTAACCATATATATTTACAGTTGTATTTTTGAACTCTATTTTGTTCCATTGACCTATGTCAGTCACACCAATACCACACAATTATGATCATTACAGCTTTGTAAGTCTTGAAGTATAAGAATTGTAGTGTAAGTATTCCAATTTTCTTGTTCTTTTAAAAAATTGTTTTAACTATTCTAGGTCGACATTTCCAAATAAATTTAAGCTTGTCATGTTAAAAAAAAAAAAAAGCCTGCTAAAACCTTTTACTGGTACCTATAATTCAATTTGGAGAAGTTACGACTTAATATTGAGTCTTTGGGTTCATGAATATGTTATCTTTCTCTTTTTATTTGAATCTTTTAAAATCTCTCAGGAGTGTTTGATAGCTCTCTGTATACAGGTCTTACATATATTTTTAAAAATTATTCCTAAATAGCTCATATGTTTATGATAGTATAAATGTTATTTTTTAAATTTCAATTTATAATTTACGTTGCTGGAAATGCAGTTAATATCTGTATCTGTCTACAGTCATGCCACCCTGAACAACCCCAATCCCGTCTGATCTCAGAAGCTAAGCAGGGTCTGCCCTGGTTAGTACTAGATGGGAGACCACCTAGAAAGACCAAGTGCTGTAGGCAAAAAATAATAATTTTTAAATAAGGGATTGTAAGCTGACAAGGTCCTTGCAATCTGTGAGGTCAATCAAGGGTTGCCTCATCTAAAAAAAAAAAAAGATATCTATATCCTATGACCTTTTTATATTCACTTATTAGTTCTAGTAGCATTTTTTTTTTTAGTTATCTTAGCATTTTCTATTTCATTGTGTCATCTGTGAAATAAAGACCATTTTCTTTATTTCTCACCAATCAGCAGGGTTGTTATTTCTTTTTCTTCTTACTAGACAGGGAAGGGCTTTCAATGCAATATTGTGTAGATATGGAAAGATCAGTCATCCTTGCCTTCTTCCTGATCTTAGAAACAAAGCATCCAGTTTTTCACTATTAAGTATGATGGTAGCTGTAGGCTTTTTATAGATACCCTTTCTGAGTTAACTTCCTTTTTATTCCTTGTCATTCAAAGTTTTATAATGAATGTTGAAATATGAATTTTGTGAAATACTTTTTTCTGCATCTTTTGAGATAATCACATTTTTTTCTTTTTAAATTTGTAAATATGATAAATTATACAAACTGATTTTCAGTTGTTAACTTTTCAAACCTGGAACTAATCCTATTTGATTATTATATACCCTTTTAATAAATTGCTAGATTGATTTGCTAAAATTTTCTTAGGGATTTTCCTATCCTCATGAGAGATATTGATTGGTCTATAGTTTTCTTGTAATGTTTTTGTCTCATTTTGGTATCAATATAATGCTATTCTCATAAAATGAGTTAGGCAATAGTCTTTCCTTTACTGTTTTCTTGAAGAGTGTAGATTTGGCATTATTTCTTTCTTAAATATTTGACAGAATTCACAAAAGAAGCCATTTGGGCCACTCTTGTGAATATTTTTTCATGGGAAAGCTTTTATCTACAAATTCAATATCTTTTACATATTTAAATCTACTCGAGTTACCTATTCTTTTTCTTTTCTTTCAATATTTGATTTTTTGGGGGGGGGGAATACCAGTTTTATTGAGATAAAATTCACATACCATTGTGAAAAGTTGACATAAGTGGAGCCGTTTTTATTGGAGCAGCCATTCCAGAGGCTCTGCAGATTTTGCTCCCTGAAGCTTTGGAATGTTGAACTGGGCAAAATAACCTTCGGACTAAGCCAAGTTGACATTACCTTACAAACAACTGTTAGCAAAGTGAATAGGAAAGCAGACATCCTGACCACAAAGGCTAATGATTACGGACTCCCTTTCTGAAGATAGAATCAGTAACCAGCCACATATAGCTAATATATAGCTAAAGAGTAACTCGGCTCAGTAACATCAATAGAAATTTCTTCTATTCATGCAATTATTCCATTCTTTTTCTAAAAAAATAATAATCCTCACCCTCACCCTATAATGAGAACAGTAACTGAATTTCTGTCTAAATTTGTGTTATTTGAATTGCAATTCTTCCTGATCCTTCACCCCAACCTGAGCTGCCCCTCCCCACCTCCCACCATGCTCATTGCCTCTCATTTTAGTTTTTGATTCTTAGGTTAAGAGTATACAATTTTCCTATTATGGCAAATAACATTGTGTTGTGTGGATATGAAACATTTTGTTTATTCATTAGTTAATGGACATTTGGGCTGTATTGACACTTTGGTTACTATGAATAACACTGCTACGAACACTCAAGTACAAGTCCCCCCCCCCCCGCCCCGCTACCCCCATGTACAAGTTTTTGTGTGGACATATGTTTTCATTTTTCTTAACTATATACCTGGGTGGGCATTGCTGAGTCTATGGTGACCTTATGATGCTTAACCTTTTGCAGAACTGCCAGATTCTATTTCTTCTTGAGTAACCTGAGTGCTTTGTCTTTCAAAAATTTGTTTGTTGTCTAAGTTGTAGAATTATTGAATAAAGTTTTTGAGATATCTATTATCCTTTTATTGTAAGTTTTGTAGTGATGTCTTCTTTCATTAGTGATATTGGTTATTTGTGTCTGTGCGTGTGCGTGCTTTTTGTTTTTGTTTTTTGGTATGGCTGGACAGGAGGTGTATCACTTATTCTTTCAAAGAAGTAGCTTTTTGTTTTATTTATTTTTCTATTGTCTTCAATTTTGGGTTTTGCTCTTTATTATTTTCTTCCTTCAGTTTAGGTTTAACCAGCTCTTTTATCTCTAGTTTAGGTGGAAGCTTAGTTCCTTGATTCAAGAGCTTTTCTCATATATACATTTAATGCTATAAATTATCCTTTGAGCACTTCAGTTTAATCCCACAGCTTTGAAACACTGTTTTCATATTCCTTCTGTTCAATTTTTTTCTTAATATTCTCTTGTGATTTCTTCTTAGACACAGGAATTATCTGGCAACATGTTGTTTAATTTTAAATATTTGGGGGATTTTCCAGATAGTTATTAATTTCTTGATGAGTTCTGGTGTGTTTAAATAACATGATTTGCATGGCGTCAGTCCTCTTAAATTTTCTTGCAACTTATGCCCCAGGATATGGTTCACTTTCGTGAATAATCATGGTGCACTTGAAAAGAATGTGTATTCTTATATTGGGTAAAATATTTTATACATGTTAATTAGGTCAAGTTAGCTGAAAATGTCATTCACATCTTCTATAACCTTACCTATTTTCTATGTACTTGTCTTACTATTTCCCAAGAATTTGAAATCTCCAATTGAGAATTTGTCTATTTCTCCTGTTAGTTTTTGCTTCATGTATTTAGAAACTGTTCCTAGGTTCATGTAAATTTAAGATGCATTCTCTTGGTCAATTGACCCTTTCATCATAAATATCCCTCTTTATACCTGAAAGTATATTTTGTTCCAAAATCTACTTTGGTATTAATTTAACCATTCTGGCTTTCTCTTAACTAGAGTTTATACGGTATATCTTTTTCATCTTTTTCTTTTAACCTACTGATTCACCTATATTTAATGTGAGTTTCTTATAGATAGATAGCACGTTTTTTTGTTTTTTAATATCCAGTATGAAAAATCTCTACCTTTTAATTGATGTTTAGACTACCTTCAGTGTTATGATCAATATGGTTGGATTTAAATTTTCTATCTTCCTATTTTTGTACAATTTTATTTCTTGCCTTCTTCCACTTTAATCATATTTTAATGCTGAGTAACATTGAGGTATCATAATTTAAGCTTCCCCTTATTATCCAGCGTTTTGGTTGCTTCCAGTTAATTTATTGTGAACAATACTGTACAGGTCACTTCAAACTTGGTTTATATTAGCAAGATTTACTTCTCTAAAACAAAGCGAAGAGTGGTTATAGCTTAGGTGCTGGAGTCACCCAACATGCACACCAAGCTCAGCCCTTTAATTAGTTGTGACCTTGAAAAAGTTATCCTTTTTATTTTTTAATCTTCTTTAAGCCCACTTCTGAAACTGTTAGAGCTAATTAAAGTTCCTATGACAAAAAACTGCTGTGCGAATTAAGTGAGATAACTTGTATAGAGCATCTACCACAGTGCCTGATACATGGGAAAGTTTCAGGAAGTGTTTTAATGAATCAATCTAGTGCAAGGCAGCAGGATTAGGACAGGCAGGATGCAAATATTTTCAAATTCTCATTAGGCAAAAATAAAGCCAGTTTTATAAATTGTCTAGTTATTAAAATTCCTTTTTCCATTAACTGAATTTCTTTTGTGAATTAAATCCTTCATTATGAAAAGACTCAATGTTTTTCCTAGGTATGACTTCTTTAAAACTTTGTCTTAATGCAAAGTTTTGTAGCCCTTTTTAATACATTCGTTAAATCTGACCATTTAAAAAAACTTTTTGATTTTTATTGTAACTTTCCTGGAGGATCTCTTTTTTACTAAATCACTCTCTCCTTGTGATCAGTGTGTAAACAGGTTAGTTTCCCATTTATAGCTGGTGAGTGCTGACAAAATGCTCTTGATAACTTGTGTCTAACTTTTATTAAATTTGGTTCAATATTGAAATGTTGCTGATATCTTGGCTTTTTCAGTTCTAGTTTTATGGTAATTATCTCCCTCCTTTTTTTTAATTCTTAGGTGTGAAAAGAACAATCTTAAAAACAATCATTTTGTACTATGAATTTAAATCACAAAATGATTTAAATTTCTCAAAAAATTCTGTAAAATTATGCCTCCCACTCCAAGAGAGTATCTCATGGCAATTGAAATAATGTAATGTCTGTTCCCTACCAGACTGTTAAGGATCACCAGGCCGGGGCCAGAGCCATCTTTTTTACTGCTGTACTGCCAGTGCCTGACCCATTGTGGGTATACTCAACCAAATATCACATAAGGCAATGTATTAAGCCCTACAAACAGCACTTTTTTAAGGACAATAATTCAGGAATAATGCTCCAAATTTGTCCCAGGTTACCTATTAGCTGAATTTTGGGAGTGGACACTAGATAATTTTATGTTGGGAGAGGGAAGCTAGTTAAGTATGGGGTAGTTGTGTAGGTAGTTGCAAGAGTTACCAGTTTTAACCACAATCAAGGTATAAGGAAACTGCACAGGTAAGTGTAAACAAAAATTATAGATGTTTATACATAAAATAAATGAACTGAATCAAGTGCTTAATAGGTGGTCATTCCTAGTGTCAGACACCTGGGGAAGAAGTTCGTATAAGGGATCAGAAACCAAAGTGAAGAAAAGACCTAGGGAGGTGGATTCTGATGTAAAACATAAAATGGTGTGGAAGGTCACTCCACATCTGGCTGATAGTACGATGACCTCCAGCTAAAATGCCGGTTGAGCTAGTCTTTTCTAAATTGTAGCTTCCTCAAGGAAGTTTAGGGTGGAATTCAAGGAACAAGCATTATCTCTACAATGTAAGTTAGATGGTTTCTGTAGCAAAAATTCTGAATTTACATGTTCTAAACTCCCTTTCATGCTTGTAGTCTTAGCTCTTCTATGAGTATTAGGCTTTTTTTGTTTAATACTCAAGTGTTAACAGAAAGCAAGTTCCTTCCAAAGTTAAGTTAAAGTCAAGATCCTTGGAGGCTCTGGTTGTTTTAGGCCTTTACTTAGACATAAATTTTATATTAAGTTAATCAGAATTTTACTTCCTTTTCAAGAAACCATGATTATCTGCCTAACTCACTGACATATCCCTAGAGCATAGAACAATAGGTGCTCAATAAACTTGTAGAAACAATTTACAACTTTTACCTCAGCTAAAGGCAAATAACTCACATAGGAAGATGATAAGAACAGTCATAAAATTGCTTTGAGGGTGCTATAAGAAAGCCCTCATTTTACTTGATTTGACTGTTATTAATTATATAATCAGATTTTACCTCATAAGCAGTTATACATGTGGTACCTGACAGTTTTATTATATTTTAGTAGAGTGCTAGTGACAAATAGGATTGTTCGAATCTTTATAGAGAACTTTTGATGTTGTCAATATGGTTCCTAAAAGATAAAACTAAGCAAAAGAGTTACAGAAGTTTCATGAAGGAAACAAATGAAAAAAACCTTATAGTCAGATATCCTGTGAAGCTGAAGCTATGATTTATACTTATTAGATGCTTTATAAATGCAGATGTCTTAAGTTTTTGAGGACAGTGGGTAAAACGGCTGATATTCAGCTATGTGGCAAATCAGTTTTAGTAAATCAGAAATAGCTAATTCAAAGCTCACAAGCTCCAATATATTCCCTCCCAATAATATATCTTGCCAGTTGTTTATCTTTATCATGATTATAAAACAAGTCATAATTCTTTGAGATTTAAATTCTGGGCTAAGTAGTGAGTGCTTCCTACTAACTTTATGCTCCCAACTATTTGAGGCTATGATTCTAAACAAGTTCTACCTAAGAAACTAAGTATTTTAGAGAATTAGAAAGGTTGAGAATTTCTGCCCCAGTAACAGATTATTTTGACTTCACTTTCCTGAATGTTGTACCAAGATAACTACACCTAAATAAAATCTGACTCAGGCCCTTTTTTCCATATGACTGTTATTTGGCTGTATCATAAACTAGGCCTTAATTCCTGTTGTAGAGCCTTAGGAGGGAAGTCCAATTCAGGACCCTTTGCCATGATTTATTCCCTGAAAAATTCTCATAGGCACACTACTCCAACTCACTGTAGTATCCAATTTCCAGGAATGTTCAAATCACCCAGCTACAAAAGCACCTATTTGGGAGGCAGATTGGTTTACCCCGCCCAACCAAAAACCTAACCATAAGAGCAGGAATTTTTGGAACCAATTTTGGAACGATTTCTCTTACATTGGGAAAAAGGATAAAGCGTAATACATCCTAGGTCTCATTTATGAAACTAAGCCCTTTAGAGAGTAAAAACACCACCTTTCCAACTACCAGCCTTGGTTGTCAACAAAGCCCAATGTTTTTTCCAAACATTAACATGGAGCCAGGTCCACTGACCCCCATCTCCCAGGATTTATATATCCTTGTGTATTCCCCTCTTACACTGTACCACACTATACAGTGGTTGGTCTGTGACCAGTGGGTACAGTGGAATTGGTATGTCACTTCTGAAGATTTCCCAACTCACTCAACTAGTAAACTCCTTCCTCACTAACAACAAAAAATTGAATATGTTACTTTGTAGTCAATGCACACCACTGAGATCAAAGCCTAAAGTGTCAGATGCTTTTAATAATTACATTCACAATATAGCAGCAGTAAAAAGCTCCTTGGATTTATTTTTTCTCTCATGAGGACTGAACTAAAGATATTGGAAAGTGTTTCTGATCAAGTTCCAAAAAGTTTAAATTAGGAGGCTATGATTACACTTAACCTACTTTACTTTTAACTTAGTTCTTAATGATATGTAAAAGTATTTTGAAAATAAAACCGGGCAACAGCAAACAATGACTACATATAGCTGCTGATCTCAGAATTCAATGCAATGCAGGTTTTTGAGATTTACCACACTTCACAGATTACTACCAGAACATCACATGTTTATTTCAGATGTAACAGCAATGTTAAAATCAACAAGTTTAATTCTTAACTGCACCAAGTAAACTTAGCCATTTAAGTATTTTTAAAGTTATTCCCTCCAAAAAAATGAGGGAGCTTTTCTTTTCCACCCCACATATCACGGTTTCCCAATAGTTCTGTTTTTGGAGGACTTTCAATTGATGAGTAAACTGCTTTGGGGATACTTCAGAATTTCTTTCCCCAAATAAAAACTAATCTGGACAAATTATATATTGCATAGATTTCTTTGCAGATTCTTTCCTTTAGAACCTAAATGCAATTACCAGAGTATAATTTTTACCTATTCACTCCACAGTAAAACCATCTGTCTTGAAAAATACGGATACGTCCTATGATCTTCCAGTTAATAGAATTGTTTTACCCCAATGATAATTTTTATCCTATTTCAAAATAACCAACTCAACATAGGACATTATTTCAGTCTTTACTGACTCACAGGCATATGAACTAGTGCCCAGCTTCTACCTCTTCTAAATCCTCAAGTGGATGGAATTATTTAATACAAGTTTGATATAGGACAACTGACCATTTACAAACATTTATAATTTAGGTTAAAGTCACTGACTAGTGTGGAAAAAGAAACACTATAATGATAGGGAGCCTACACACTCAATTCAAAATTTAATATTTTTTCCTCCTTAAATAACATGTACTTAATTGTCATGAGGCAGCTATTCGGTTTTTCAATAACCACATTTAGGGATACATTCATAGGACTGATTAGATAGTCCAGGTGAAATGGTTATAGAAATAGAGGCAGTGTCATCTCAGAAAACTCATTTACATATCAAAATCTATTTTGATATCTGGAAGTTTACAAAAAGACTGAATTCTTCAAACTAATTATGCCTTCTGTAACTCAAGCACTCTTCTCTTGGCAAGAGCAAGCTGAAGGTAATCCATGAAGGTAAAGGTGCTTAATGCTAAACTTCTAAGCTTAGATTTAGACTGCTGAAGAAACTAGTACCCAAGAAACCAGCATGGTCTTTCTAAATTTTTACTATCTTAAGATTAAAACCCTATAAACTAATTCATGAACTATCTTCCTTTTTTTGTATTATTCTTGGCACTCGATTAAGACTTCTTTTGTACTTTATACTTTCACATTCTCAAATAAGAACTTAAGATTATAAAATGTGCATAAACATTGCGTAAAAATAATTTTGTCATTTAACATATTTGGAGAGATGAAACTTTTATACCAGAATTTACATAAGAGGATAAATATTATAAATCAACCTTCCTCTTAAAGTCAAACATTAGAATCTTCGAGCTCTGTGCATTGTTTTAAAGTCTAATGAGAACACTTATTGGATCACCAATAATAGCAATCTAGAAATTTTAAATATTGGTGATGGGACTATGGAGGAAAACAATAAAATTTCAGATGTCTCCTGTCTTACAAAGAGTTATCAACCCGTCAAAGCTATTCCTTATGTGCCAGAAAAAATGATCTGGCATTAACCAGTCCTGTCAGTAGGGGAGGTCACAGTGACATTTGTATTATTAACACTTCTAGACTTTTACTTTTCCAAGAACAGAAGCAATATGTTTAACAATTTTCCCTCCCCAAATTCTTAAACTCAATATCATAGGCACAGAATGTAAGCAAATCTGGGATGTTCTCCACCAGATAAGCAATAGCACAGCTACGTTATTCTCAAAAATACTGTCTAGATATTCTTTCCTATAATCAAATGCTCAGTGGCTTCACTTTTAACAGACTGCATTAGCTGACATTAAATGCATTTATTGCGCCACAAGTCCATCTAAGCTTCCTTTCAGGTATATTTTAGTATGTCCAAAAGACAACACCTGCTTCAGGTTTCTTTAGGGGTATTGACCTATAAGGGCAAAAACTCCATTTTTAAAGTTAGACTAACTACTGTGGAATTACTGAAGAAAAAAATCAGGAGAAAAAAAAAGTAAGTCACAACAAACCTCTTTAGGTCAGTTAAAGGCCATATCTCTAGCTGGGATATTAAAAAAAATTAATCTCACCAGCCCACACTCTAAAAGTTAATGCCACTAATAACAATCGACAGCAGGAAAAAGAAACCTGCTAACAACCAGCCCACTTATTAGCAAAAAGCAGTTTAACTCAAATACTGAGACCAAAGTCTAAGACTACCTACCCAAACTGTCCCACCCACCCTCAGTCACCAGCAAGGAAGGAGAAATAACTGCTTTAAAAAAAAAAAAAAAAAAAAAAGGTTAGTATTTCTTATAAGGATAACAATGGTCCAACTCCTGAGACAGTACTCAGAAGGACAAAAGATGGAGTGAAGGCAATGTCAGGGATTAGTATCCCACAAACAGTCTTAAAAAAACCCAAAGTACCACAAGCACATTAAACTTGTCTACAATTAGCGAACAAGAATATTGCTACTGCTGCTTTTTGTCTTTTGTAGGCTCTGCCCTTCAATGTGAAAGCAGGACATTTAAAAAAAAACTTAAAAAAAAAATGAAATTGACACCCAAGTTTTGGGGACCATACATCTTAACTGTGAAATTAAGCTGATCTATACCTTCTTCCTACAATGAAACCACCTCACAAAAATAAAAGAACTAAAACAATCCAAACATGATTAATTTTAAAAGTCCTTGAAAGTATTAAAACTTTTAGAGAAAAGGGAAGGGAAGGAGGAAAAACAAGAACATGGATGGAGGAAAGCTTTAAAAGAAAGGGGGAAAAAAATCAATGGGCCTCTCTTTTATTTGGCGACAAGCAAGTGCAAGAAAGTTCATTTGTAATCTGTTCAGTTGTCTGTCTTGTGCACATCCGTGTTCTGGCCAGAAGGGACTTTGAGGTTTTTCTGCAGCACATGAGCATCTGCCGGCTCTATCCTCTTATAGTAGTTCTTCTTTGTCTCAATAATCTCAAAGCCAAACTTTCTGTAGAAGTCAATTGCCGACTCATTGCTGATCTGGACATGCCTATGATAGAAAAGTGTATCAAAGTAAACAAGAATAAAATTTCATCAGCTTTTATGTGTTCTCCATATAAATTCAAATTGGTTGGAGCTGGAATACTGCAGACATTAGTTAGATTCTCTGTACAATTACTAGTAATCAATAAAGGTTAGGTATTCATTTCAGAAAAACTTTTGATGACAGATTCATACTTTTAACCTATATCTTACATTTGCAAGACATCTGGCTGAGATGAGGAGACTCAAGGAATAGTGTTTACTCTTATATAATCAGCAAAAGGCAAAGTTCCTTGGCTACTGTAACATTTTTTATTGCAAGGAGAGAAAAGATTCCTGTAATTAAAAATGGATAAATAACTATTGGGATGATTCAAAGACCATATTAATACATGCAGAAAAAAATGATTAAAAAAATTAAAAATCAGGGTCTCAAATGCCTGAATATATCCTTTCTGACTGTACAAAAACATGGTATATTTTCAATGGAATATTACTTAGCCATAAGAAGAGATGAAATACTGCCATTTGCAACAACATGGATAGACCTCGAGATAATCATGCTAAGTTAAATAAGCCACACAGAAAAAGTTGAAAAATCACATGATATCACTTATATGTGGGATATAAACCTAAAAGCAACATATGAACAGGACAAACAGCGATTCATGGACATGGAAATAGACTAGTGGTTACCAAAGGGGAGAGGGGAGGAGGGAGGTTGACAGGATAAAGGGGGTCAAACATGTGGTGACAGAAAGAAATCTAACTATGAGAGGTGAACACACAGTGTAAATATACATGTGCCTTACTGTTAAAGTGTACAGCTGAAACTGGACTTATTGGATTTCGTTAACTAATGTCCCCATAAATTTAAAAAAAAAAATTTAATGGATTGTTTGAAAAGAAATAATTTGAGCTTTTTCAATTACTCCACAAAATACAATTATATAACTTAATGTATCCTGCTGTCAAAGTGAAAATGAGAATCTTAATACTGTATAATAAACAATCCATAGTTGTGATGTTATTCTTGGTTCTTAATCTGAGCTCTCTCAAGCTGTAAGTACAGTATCAGTCAGTTATTCTCTGATTTTGATTTTTAAACTCTACTACTAATGAGCACATCACTGAGAGACTTGAACAAATTGCAGAGGGCAAACAGATGGCATGAAAAAAGAAAAACAGTAATATTAATGGATTAATTCTTAAATTTAAGAACTGAGTTTTAATCTTGGTTTTATCCTCATGACTCCTGCCCCAAGAGAATAAAGCAAAACAAGAATGTTTTATCTCAAGTTCCTTATCTTTTTAAAAACAATAAAACAACATAACTACTACCTTCCATGGTGTTTCCAAATGACAATAAGTGACCAGAATTCAAAATTTCTAGTAAAAATGTCTACTGCCAATTTATTAAACTCTTTATTAAATAACAATAGCATCATTTTACTTACAGATAGATGTTGTCAAAAGTGCCATCTTTTTCACAGATGTTTAAGACATGATTTAACATTTTAGTTCCTATTAACAAAACAAATAAATCTCATAAAAATCAATCTTTACACATCCAGCTGAGTCCTAATAAAATTTATGACGTAAACACTAGACATCCTGATTTTCCAAAATTATGTTCTCTCAACACTACCTACTATGTTTAGAATTGCTATCAGAAAAGCAATCTTTAGCCCTTTCAGGTAGAAGGAAAACAGAAAAAGCAAGAGACATAAGCAACAAATCTATATAGGGCTTCCAAATGAATTATTTTAATAAACAATTACTTTTCACCTCATATAATTCATTAACCATTTCCCAGTATTCCTAAAAGAAATGGATGACTTACTGGGTCAGGAACAATAACAATGTGCTTATGCTTCTTTGAAGAAATAAGAAAACACAAATAATTTACCTATTCCTAGCCTTCGGTACGGTGCCAGACATCCTAGTGTCATGATGTACAGTCTCTTCTGATTCTGTGAATGATCCACCCTACAGCATACCGCACCTACTGCAATATCATTGAAATAGGCTGCCATGGAAAACATAAAGATATAAAGTTCGACAGAATAACACATTTTACTGAATCATTTTCACCCTATAAGAACTAAACTGTTGCTATCAACATTAAATGTTATCAGTTATTCTGAATATCAATAGCATCAAAAACCTCCTATGCCTTTTTTAGGCATTTAAGCCTCTTCTAAATCCTCTAAAGTAAAGCCAAATATGTGAAACACAGAGGCAAACATTAAATAAAAGATACTTAGCATTTCCTTTAAAATTCAAATATTTTATGTTGATTTCTCTGAGATTTTTCTCAGAACCTGGATCACTCCCATTTTTTCACTTGTAAAATAAGAAGATTAAATTGGTTAACTCTTTCAGCTCTAATAGGAAAAACTAGGGGTCAAGAACATGAATTAAGAAATAAAGGGAGGAAAAAACCATATTATACCAAGTTTTGCTAGCTCGCCAACCTCCAGCACATCCTTGTAGAACTTGTCATTGTAGCTGACTGGAAAGATGACCTGGTTTAATCTCTTCAGCTGTTTAATATTGTGTGGTGTCACATCTCCCAGCTCGATCCGGCTACTGGAACAAACCAAAATGTACTCAATAAAATATAATTAGCTACACTTGTTGAGACTAACATATTAAGACTAACAAAGTCTTTTTTACATGATAAATTCAACCCTTTTCCAGTGACATTATACTCCTATGAAGATGACCATTCATAAACAGATTCTGCCAACCATTCCATCCAGATTCGACTCTTGTAACTTTATACACTTGTATACTTTTATAAACAAATACAATAAATGATTACAAAAAAGGCAGATAATATGCTATATAAATGCCAAATTTTTCCCTGTAGTTTACAGTTCCAAAAACCTTTAAGACATCTATTACTGACCAAAAAGACTGATGATACTTAATATTGGTAAGGTGGTAGCGAATAGGATTCTGATACTATGCTGCCTGGAATGTCAATAGATTAAAATATCTCTTGAGGACTATGTACCAAAAAGCCTAAAAAGTACATCTCCCTTGTCCAAGTAATCCTACTCTAGAAAATTACGCACATTCTATTGGAGCCAGTAACCATCAATAAAGTCACATGGGATGGTAGCCAGAGTCTAGATTCCTGGACCCCACCGCATAACTTCAGAAGCAGAATCTCTGAAAATGGAAGAAGGGAATCCATATTTCAAAAACAAACAACCCTACAAAATATCCCAGTTTGAAAACTACTTACCAAAAATGCAACAGCAGCTTTTCTAAGAAAACAAATACAAAACATTGGTCCCAAGGGAAAAGGGATTAAAGCTAAAGTCTCCGATTTATAGTAACAAGATTGTCTTGCCTATACAGCTGTCAACAAGAGTTTTTCCAGCTCAATTTTACTACTGTAAGTTAAAGGCTGATCAAATGCGACTGACAAACCTGAGCAGCATCTACAATTTTTTCTCCTTCTACTAGCACTATCATCAGTAAAGTTGCTTATATACATTATTTGCCTTCTTAAAAATCTTGGCAGTGGGTGATTTAAAAAATCAAAATAAGAATGAGTTTAAAAATAAGACAATCTGATGCCAACCAAGCAAATAGAAGATGATGTAGGTCCTACTCATTCATTGCTAGTTCTAGAACAGAATGGCACTGGTCAATAGCAGGGAAATACAAACAATACACCATAATTAGTCATTCTCAAAAGGGCACAACATGGGTTTTGAAAACTGTTGGAGAAATGACTAAACAAGAATGTTAATCATCACTCTTTTACAATGGCAAAAGAAAAAAAGAAAAAGTTGTGTGCACACCAATAGTGGACTGGTTAAAATAAAGCACGATACAAATTATATTAGCATAGAAAGATGGTGCTGACATATTGTTCTGTAGAGTGGAAAGTATATTCCAACTATATATGCATATGAAAACTATGAGCAACTTTTGTTAACACATACAAAAAATGTTTGAAAGTGCATTCCATAAGATACGGTCAAAACTGTAGGAAATTTAAAAAACAGTATTTTCTAAATGTTAAAATTTAGATAATCAGAAAACAACAGAATGTATTACAATTCTTTAAACAAACAAAAAAACCTGATTACAGACCATTTGCTTATTTGAAACATTAGCCTTCCTGCCTCAGTTATTTTATTTTTATGTTGTTTTTTATTTAATTGTGACCAACCATCCTTGCATATCTTGTATGTCTTAAAATCTGAGATTTTAAGACACAAAAATCTTATTAAAAAAGATTTTTTGTTATATTTTCCAATTTCTATGAGTAAATATAGTTTTCTCCAAGTAACTGGCAACTAAAATGGATTACCTTCATGAGATTCATGTCCTCCTTAACTAGGTTACATCTCATTCACAGAACTCCCTTTTTATTAAATCACACCCTAACTTTCTCATCTTTATGGCCAAGAAAATGACATTTCACCCCAAACCTTGTTGATTAAAATCTACTGGGTTCACTTACCCAACAGCTACCACTCACAGGATTTTTATTTGCAGACACTGTTATGCTGTAAAATACAGGATTCCTTAAAATACAGAACTCACATCTTACCTAAAATGTCTTTTTTTTTAAAGAATTCCTCCCATTTAGTTAACACATCCGTCACCTCACATATTTATTTTTAATCTTTTGACGAGTACACTTAAGTTCTACTCTTAGCAAATTTCACTTAGAGTTAAGTTAACCATAGTCACCATGTTATACATTAGAGCCTCAGACCCTATATATCTTATAGCTTAAAATTTGTACTCCTTCATCAACTACTCCCTATTTCTACAACCCTAGCAACCACTCGTCTACTCTATTTCTGAGTTTGACTTTTTTTTCTTCAAATTCCACATAAAAGTGATACCATGCAGTATTTGTCTTTTTCTGTCCAGCTTATTTAACTTAGCATAATGTTACTCTTCTTTTAGTACAGTACCACAAAGTGAGGGGAGTAATTCTTTTAACTATAATATAGTTTATTTTGATTATATTTAGAGCATTCCACTTAAAATTACTCCTTGTACTTAAAAGTGATTGAAAAATTACTTTATAAAGTCTAACAATAAACAACATTAAAAAATACTTAACACAGGAAGTCAGGCTTGTAAATTATAAGTTAAAGAACATGAATTAAAAAAAAAATTTAAGAATGATTTTTAGGTAATCACTAGGCTTCAAGTATAATTTTTAAAAGGATAATAACCAGTATTTTTTGACTTTACATAGAAGAAAAGGTGGTTAGAGTGCAGTATGCTAGATTGAATCTAATAAAAGTTAATTACTAATAAAGTTTCCATTAGGCTGGTGGGCAGACCAAGTCTAAATATAGAACACCATATTGAATCATTAGGGATTAAGCAGCTTCATCTTTCCCTAATTAAAAAAAAAAAAAGTCTCATTAAAAAAAGTCTATCATCATAGAAATGACTTAGGAAATGAAAAGAACCTATAAGAATATCCCCAGAAATAAGTCTGATGTATATAGTATTTCAATAGTTTTCTATGGACAAATATATTTTACAACAGAATTGGGATACTATGAATATCGTGTAGTAGCTGTTTTAAGCAATTAATCGAATTTCATTATTAATAGACTGTCAGAATATACTACAAATAGAATTTTAAAATGTCTATTAAATGTAACTGTCAGCAAAATTCAACTTCAAATACAATTTAACTCTCATGAATATGATATGTCTGGTTGAAACAGAATACTTCTGTAATCCTGATCACTTAGCTCTAAATTATTTTAAGATGGACATTCTAAATATATCAGAGTAATATCAACAACTTGTAAATATAATTTAGCAAAGAATGTGTGTAGTACCAAAGGCACAGAGAGCTATGAAGAAATGTCAAGAAAATGAGAACATTACTTGACTATAAACAATAAGAAAGCTTTTATTTAAGGTTAAAAGAATTTATAAATTAAGTTAAAAATTTCAGTCTCCATTAGAAAATTAAATAGTTTTAAAGAATTCTATTTATGAAGCTAAAATTTTCTACAATTCTTATTAACATCAAAGTTGTTTCAATATTTGAACATCCCTGAACTAATACCTGAAATGCAAAGTTTACACCTAGTAGAAAATATACACAAAATACAATGTATAAGTAATAGCATATGCATACTAAGTATAAAATAATACTAGAATGTAGGTGATCCTGGGAAAGGTTGTTAAGGATAACTAGGAGTTTGTTCTGTGGGACAGCAAGAAATGCATTCTAAGGAGAAGGTAGAACTTGAACAAAATAGCAATGATGTACTCCCAAAACTAAAGGCAATGTAATATGGTTAAACAAAATGTGCTCTGAGTGAATGTGGAAGCTGGGGCTGAAGAGGAAAGACAATTTTCTGAAGGCCTTACACATCAACACTTGGTTGTTTTCTCTATTTACACTTATCTTGGTGACCTCAATCTCATAGCCTTATGGCTTTAATGCTGCCAAGTTCCAAATCTGTCTCTAGCCTAGAGGTCACTCCTAAATTCTAAAGCATCTCTAGTAAACACCTCAAGTTAAACATATCCAAAACTAGATTTCTGACCTTTCCTCTGAAGTGTTTCACCTGCAGCTTTCCCTCTCTCACCTGATGGCCTCTCCATCCTTGGCTGCAGTTTACTCTTACCCTCTTTAAGTCTGGTCAAATGATACCTCAAGAAAGAATTCTCTGACACACCTGTTTTTCTTTCCTTGTAGTTTTCCTGACAGGCTTTCTTATGTTGGCCTCAAAGAAAGTTTGTAAGTGTTCCTTCTTGCTCTTTATTGTCAATGTTTGCTTCATGTATTTTCAAGTAATAAGAGCATACATATTTGGGATTGTTGAGTTGGTGAATCCTTTTGAAATGTCTTTTTGCTGTAATAGTCCTTGTCTCAAAGCCTACTTTGTTCATTAATACAGAAATACCACTTTCTTCTAATCAATGTTGCACAATGTATATTTTGCTATCCTTTTACCTTTTAAACTTTGTGTCCTTATATTTAAAGTGCGTCTTTTGTAAATAGCATATATTTAAGTCTTGTTCTTTTAATCTGACAATTGGAATATTTAGACTGTTCAAGATTTAGTCTATTCAAGTACGTCAGCAATTTGTATACTGTTAGCTGTTCCTTTATCTTCCAGCCATTATGGGGAGATCAATTTTCTTACTTGGTTAAAACAATTTTTAAAGTTTAAATAAAATTAAATTCACTATTTTGGTGTATAGTTCTGAGTCTCGACAAAGATATATTACCATGTAGCCACCACAATTACAAAGAAACAGAATGCTTCTATCATTCCAAAAATCTACCTCATGACTCTTTGTAGTTCAACTCTACCATCACTCCCAGGCAACCAGTTTTGTTCTCCAGTTTTGCCTTTTCAAGAATGTCACATAAATGGAACCACAAAACACACAGCCGTTTGCTTGGCTTCTTTCATTCAGTATGTCTTTGGAATTCACCTCGCTGTTATATCAACAGTTCATTCTGTTATTGCTGAGCAGTACTCCATAATATGGATGTCATAGTTTACCCCTTTGTTGAAGGACATTTGGGTTGTTTCCAGTTTTTGAAGCTTAGGAGGAAAGTTGCTTCAAATATTTCTCTACAGGTTCTTGTGTGAACATACATTTTCATTTCTCTTGAGTAAATACCTGAGGAGAGGGAATGCTGAGTCATGTGTTAAGAATATGATAGTTCCGGTTGTTCTGCATCTAAACCAGTATTTGGCAGTGTTGACTTTTAAAATGTATGCTCTTCTAATAGGTGAGTTGTGACATTTCATTGTGCTTTTAAATTGCATGTCCCTAAATAACACAATTTTGAGCATCTTTTTAGGAACTTCTTTGCCATCTATATACCTGGTAAAGGAACTGTTGAAATCTTTTGCCTGTTTTAAAAAACTGGGTTTTCTTACTGAGTTTGAAGTGTTTTATGGATACATGTCCTTTGTAAGCTATATATGCTGCAAATGATTTCTCCATCTGTGGCATTTTTTATTTTTATTTTTTAGGCGAGACAACCCTTGGTTAACTTCACAGATTGCAAGGACCTTGTCATCTTACAATCCCTTATTATCATTTTTTTAAAATTTTTATGTCTACCTGGTCTTCCTAGGTGGTCCCGTATCCAAATACTAACCAGGCCCAACCCTGCTTAGCTTCTGAGATCAAACAGGATCAGGCTTGTTCAGGGTGGCATGGCTGTAGATTACATTTTTCATTTTCTTAATAGTGTTCTTCACAGAGCAGAAATTTGTCTGCCTTCATCTTCATGTGATCTTCTGTTTGAGTACTATCCTCTTCTTATAATGAGACTAGTCATTAAGAGTTAGGGCTCACCCCAATTGAGTATGACTTCGTCTTAATTATACCTGCAAAGACCCTATTCCCAAAGATCACATATGGGGGTTCTGGGTAGACATAAATTTTGGGGGAATACTATTTAAAATCACTATATCTACTAACACCTCACCTCACTTTTAGCCCATTTTGGACTCTTTATCTTGAAAATTAAGGTAATGTATTTGTGTTGTTTTAAGCCACTAAGTTTGTAGTGATGTGTTATAGTAGTAATGGAAAACTAACACATGCTAAACTGTTTTTGAAAGCATCTGCACCACTTACATCCCCACCAGTAACATATTAAGGTTCCAGTTTCTGCACATCCTTGGCAACACTTTTCTTATTGCCTTTCTGTTTATAGCCATTCTAGTGGTGTGAAGTCATAATTTTACTGAATTTTCATTTCTCTAGTGACAAACAATGCTAAGAATCTTTCTGTATGGTTATTAGCCACTTGTACATTTTATTTGGTGAAATATCTATTTAAATATTTTGTCCATGGTCTAAACCTGGGAGTAAACCTAGAATTTTCACATTAATTCATAAAAAAAGAATTCCCATTTTAAAAATTGGACTGCTTATCTTATTGATTTTTAAGAGTTCTTTATATATTCTGGATATTAGTCATTTATCATTTATATATAATTTTAACGATTGTGGCTTGCCTTTTCATTTTCTTAACTGTGTACCATACTGACATAAACTGTTATTAATCAGGAAAACTGGGGACTCTCTGTACCATCTTCACAAAGGTAAATCTAAAACTAATGTAAAACTAAATTTAAAACTATTCTAAGGTAAATTTGTTTTTAAAAAAGGAGGAGGAATTGTCAGGTTAAGAGACCATGAGACATTTCAGCCTACAGCAGTTTGTGGACCCTTTTGGATTCTAATTTGAACAAACATGTTTTAAAAAGACATTTATACACTGCTTCCTGCTCATTGCTGCCTCTGAGAGCTCCCTGGAATCTTTACACCCAACCCTGCCAGCATGTCGCAGGCCAATTTTGACAAAGCTGCTGATGAGGTTAAGCGCCTCAAGACCAAGCCAACAGAATATGAGATGTTGTTCATCTACAGCCACTACAAACAAGCAACTATGGGTGACATCAATACAGAATGGCCTGGGATGCTGGACTTCAAAGGCAAGGCCAAGTGGGATGCTGGAATGAGCTAAAAGGGACTTCCAAAGAAGATGCCATGAAAGCTTACATCAACCAAGTAGAAGAACTAAAGAAAAAATTTGGAATATAGGGACTGGATTAGGCTGCTAGCCACGCATTTCATATAAACTGGTATCATGCCTTGTTTTTCTAATATCGCGGATGAAGTGAAGTAATGAAAATAACCAGTTAACCCTCTTCCTCAGCGTTGTACAGCTCAAACAGATTAGGGACTGAAATGGTTACAGACCTTGCTGACTAGTTTTTATCTGTAGATCAATTAAAAGTACATTTGTTACTTAAAAAAAAAAAGACATTTATAAAACGAGAAAAACCAAAGAGACTAGGTATCAGATCATAAGATATTAGGTAAAACAGTATTGTACTTAAAAAAGTCCTTCTATGTTAATGAGTCAAAAAAAGTATCTACAAAATGAGATAATACATACCTCAGAGATATTGTTTTCAGTTCCAGACCACCGTAATAAAGCAAATATTGCAATAAAGTGAGTCAATTTTTTTTGGTTTCCCAGTGCATATACAAATTGTTTACTTGTAGTCTATCAAGTGTGCAACAACATTGTGTCTTTAAGTATATATTTTAATTTAAAAACACTTTTACTATTAAAAAATCCTAACCATCATCTGAGCCTTCAGCAAGCTAAGTCAAAATCTTTTTGCTGGTGGAAGATCTTTATCTTCTTCCAATATTTAAGGCTGGTTCATCTTTACTGACAATCTGTTGTATATAGTGTAGCCACCTTCATTAATTATCTTAGCTAGATCTTCTGGAAAATATGCTGCTTCACCTTACACTTCCATGTTATGGCTTCTTTCCTGAGGCCTGTCTGCTAGCTTTAAACTTTCCTTCCGCAGCTTCCTCATCTTTCTCTGCCCTAATACAATTGGAAGATGGTTAGAGCCTTGCTCTAGGTTAGGCTTTGGCTTAAGTGAATATCATAGCTTATTTGATTTTCTATCTAGACCACTAAAAGTTTCTCCATATCATCAATAAGGCTGCCTTACTTTCTTATCATTCATGTGTTCACTGGAGTAGCACTTTTAATTTCCTTCTAGAACTTTTCCTTTGCATTTACAACATGGCTAACTGTTTAGTGCAAGAGGCTTAGCTTTTGTCCTATCTTGGCTTTAGATATGCCTTCTTCACTAAGTTTAATAATTTCTAACTTTTTATTTAGAGTAAAAGGCATATGACTCTTCCTTCCACTTAAACACTTAGGAGTCACTGTAGGGCTATTAACTGTACTAGTTTCAATATTGTTGTGTCTCAAGAAACAGGGAAGCCTGAGAAGAGGAAGAGAGGTAGGAGACTGATCAGTTCGTGAAGCAGTTAGAACACACATTAGAAGTTCTCTGTCTTATATGGGCATGGTTCACGGCATCCCAAAAAACACAATAGTAACATCAAGATCACTAATCAGTAATCAAAGTTCACTGATCACCATAACAAATAATAATGAAAAAAGTTTGAAATACTGCAAGAATTACCAAAATGTGACACAGATATGAAGTCAGCAAATGCTGTTGGAAAAAATGGTGCTGATGGACTTGCTCAACACAAGGTTGCCATAAGCCTTCAATTTCTAAAGACGCATTATCTGCAAACAACAATAAAACAAGGTATGTCTGTGTGTCAAGGATTTCCTTTGAAATACTCCAGCAAAAAGGGAAAACAGAAACATACAGGTCAGGCAAAGATGAAATAACATGGAGCTGTACTTACTGGAATTGGATGCATGAGGGTTCATTGAACTATTTTCTTTACTTTTGTATGTGTTTGAAAATTTCCACAACAAAGCATAAAACAAATCTTACTCATTATATAAGGCATTATAAGCTACAGTATTTTGTAGTTAACTTTTATAGCAACTTGGCCTAGGAAAGAACAAAGACGCTATTTCTAATACTAAAACTCATGGCAGAAAGCACTTGATGCCTCATTTACAATTTACTATTTGAAAGAACAAATAAAAGCAGACACAAACTCCAAACACTGAAGAAATGACAACTTCTCAATTTCCAGCTGTTCCAAGCCCTCGGTTTGTAGAAGAGAAGGTGAATGAGAGCTGGATGAGAATGAGCCTTCTATTCTGGTACAGACCTCCCCTTCTAAATTCAGCTGTCTCAGGACAGACTGGTCACAGTCTTTGCCATGTCCTTTTTTTTTTTCCCCCATTAAAACTACTATCGGTTTTTCTGTAAGAATGATGATTTAAAAATTATACAATGTAGTTTAAATGCCTCCTATTATCATTGGAAGCATGTTTGTGTTAAGTAGATGAAGAGTAGAGGGACTGCACCTAGACTTTTTACATTAGTTTAACTCATGAAGTAAGAATTCCCTTTTGTAACACATCACTTTTTGAGAGTTGTTTCCCGCAATATTAAAAAATGCATAATGTACATCCAAGAATGTTCATAGAGAGAAGAACATCTAAAAACAGATTTATAATTTTAGGTACAGTACAGGAACCCACAAACATATCTGAGAAACAATTTTCAAGAGCAGGAAAAAAATGTGGAGGAGTGTTGCAAAATCCAAGATTGGATTCCAAACCCAGGTATACAATGGAATCACCTTCCCAGTTAAAAATTCAGATTCCCACATTGTACCTTGGAATCTTCACTTTTGTAATTAAGCTTAATATGTTAACCATACAAATTAACACCCACCTAAACTAATACACTTCACACTGCAATTGTATAAATTTCTAAATGAGAGAGAAATAGAGGCTAAAGATGGGCACTGAGAAATGGAATAGGTTATTGGAAAAAAATATGCTATATGATTAGAGTGGATTTCACATAAATGTTAATCATTTCCCCTGTGCAAGCAGTACAGTATGCTACACTATAGCTTTGATGTGTGTGGCATATGTAGTATGGAGCCATGTCCCAAGCTCAAACCGGCCTGACTCAAAACCTGAATTGTTAATCACTGCACTATTTACTTACTTCAGAAAATATTTCAATATAATTTAACAATGTAGACTATCATAATTTATGAATTTAAGACCTCTACTTTGTAGCTAAACCCTAAAATCCTGGCCTAAAAGTTAAATCAGCCATGTGACCACATCTATTTCACTCAACAGTTTTTTAAAAAAATTAAGTTGGTTGCTAAAATTTAAATCTTCAGATTTTACAAAAAGCTTATATTTCTCTTGTTTTGCTCATTTAACCATATCTGCTTCGTTCCAGCTTCCGGATACTAGAGTTTATAAGCCTAACTATAATAATTGAAGATAGTAGACACTAAATTATTCTCTGAGTTGAAGCAAATTGATGAGACATTTTTTTTTTTCATATTAAAAACAAGTCCTGATGCATTTTCATACTCAAGCTTTTAGACTAAGGATCCAAAACAGACTGATACAGTAAAAGTGCCCACAGAAATGTACCAAGTCCTTAGATCTGGAAAACAGCTACTTGCCTCCTATTTTATAGAGTCCATTAGCCATCTGTGTCAGCACCACAAGATTAGTCTGTTACTCAGTCAAATATATCATCTTTGAGATTGGAAGATGGCAGTAGGAAACGTTTACCTTTGGCTTATAAAAGCAGTGTGAGAAAATAAGATAATGCATGTTAAGTATTTAGCACAGCAATATCAGATAAATACTTGAAATGTTTTTAGCTATTAAAGGTAATGTCAATTATGCCCATAAATGTAAAAACAAAATTTAGTGGCAATATACTGCAAGACCACAAGATGGAGATATAACTACACAAAAGTAGATCTTTCTCTACAAACTCTGCCTTAAGTCGTACAGCAAAAAGAAAAAAATGAAGTACAGAGAAAGCTTAAAGCCTAACCATTTATACTTTAGATAAGTATCAAGTGTACCTTGGCATAAATTTTAATTGCTTAGTCACTTCTTGTGCAGAGTGTTTAATCTGCTTATATCTATAAATTTCCATTTTGGTGCAAGATCAGCCACACCATAAGACTTCCCTAAATGAATCATCTTTACTTCTTAGGCCCTTAATGTGACTGATGGGTACTCTCTGATCTCATCTAGATTTTATAGCAGTTTCTCAATCTTTGTACTACTGATATTTTGGGCTGGATAATTCTTTGTTGTGAAGGGCTTTCCAGAACATTGTAGATGTTTCGCACCATCTCTAGCCTCTACCCAGTAGATGCTAGTACCCATGCCACCCCATCGTGACAAGCAAAAATGTCTCCAGACACTACCAGTTTTCTGAGGTGGGCAGGAGGTGTGCTCCTGGTTGAGAGTCAGTGTTTCAGAGGGTTAGCAGGTATCAAAAAAGTATGGGTGGTGGATCAGCTCTCTATGCTGTGTGACTGCAAGTATCAGATGTATAAAACTTTTAGCAATCATTTGGTTGGGTCCTAGAAGTGCTAAACATACACATGGGACAATCGACTCAAGGTTATAACCTAAAAATAATAAAATTATTCTTTGAAAAAATTTTCATGACAACCCATAGTTCTATTAGGAGAGTTCCTTCCCAGCTCTGGTTTTTCCCTTACTACCACCTAAATTTTGATGTTTTTACTTCCAAATCTCTGAA
This sequence comes from Eonycteris spelaea, assembly GCA_003508835.1. Lineage (NCBI taxonomy): Eukaryota > Metazoa > Chordata > Mammalia > Chiroptera > Pteropodidae > Eonycteris > Eonycteris spelaea. Next base: position 6,093,046 of record PUFA01000084.1, on the reverse strand, counting down.
TCTAAGCACATATTTATTTCCACCATTTTCAAATGGTTATCTCTATAGGAATCTCAAATTCAAAACATCGAAAACTGAATTCATCCGCTACAGGAAATGGGAACATCTCATTTCTATCTTTATAAATAGTCCCTTTCATTCATCCAATACAAAAATTTAGTTTTAGATGTATTCTAATGTCTTACTTCAATCTGTTAATTCTGCTTCCAAATATCTTCATAACCTGTTCCTGTAGCTTTTCAGCAGTATGGTTTAGGCCATTTCAGTCCAAAATCTATAGCCTAATGAAGGAGAATAAGATCAGAGCCAAGGGAAGCCAACACAATGGAGTCAGAATCATCTTTCTAAAATATAAATCTGATCAATTCTCTGCTTAAAAAATTTCAATAGCTACAAATGACTTACCAAATGAAATTCAAATAGCACTGCATATAACGCCCTGATCACTTAGCTGTGGCCACTAAGCTAGCCTTACTTCCCTCTCCCATTGTTTTTTGGCCATATAAAACTGCTCGAAGATCTCAGAACCCATCAAACTCTGTTTTCCTCTTGGCTCACCTCTGTATGGTTTTTTTTTTTTAAATTAGAATATATATACTATACCTACAGATACATTAGTAGACAACAGATACCATCTTAATGCAATTTTGAGTTTTAAATGAGATTTATTGCCTGGCAGTACAGTAGGTACTTAACAGGATATGTATTAGGTAGCTATATAAAAAATAAAGGTGCCATGAAGGGGAAGAGAGAACAATTCAAATGATTCCAAAGTTCTGTTTCTTGGTATCACAGATAGTTTGAGTTGACAGAGACCAGGGATGGCAAACATGTGGCATATATGCCACAGTAGTCATGGTAGATATTAATAATCAACAATATTACTTTTATTTTGCAGTCTGAGAACTCATCAAAGCTATCAACAGATTACATACTGATAAGATAGGTTCTCTATCAACAGACTAGAACTCGAAAATAAATTAGAATACTTGGTTGTTCTTGTTCAGGATAACATTATTCTCTTTAAAGATAAAGAAGCCAAGGCCTGGGTCAAGAAACTTATTGATCCTACTGCTAACTATCATTAGTAGCACACTGAACTATAAAAAAGTGGTTGCTTTTAGTTCAATTATTTTTCCATATAGTAAGTTTCCTTTATGAAAATAAATGATGCTATAAATAATAAACTATAAGGATGAGGGGGAAAAATATACCTTAGGTTTCTGAAAAGAGAAATGTTTAAAATGCTCCTAAGTACAAAATATTTTCCTTGCTTACAAGCTCCACCTGTAAAATTTTTTTTCAAATGATCTGAGTCCTAAACTGACACCATTCTGACAATATCTTTGCTTTGTAATTTGAAGTAAAAATGCAATCGATATTCAAATTAAAAACTGGTTAAGTTATACAAGTAACAGGTAAGTCACAGTTTTTTTTAAAAGGCTGTAAAAAAAAAAAACCATTTATTGCCTAATCAGCAAAGTAAAACTAGCATTAAGACTGTATGTGAATATGTCCTCAAAACCAACCTATGAAGAAACTAGTTATTTCTATCATTTTACAAATGCTCGATTTATGCCACTTATCCCAAAGATAATTTATACCGCCCATGGCTGAAATGGCAGCCACAATGTCTTCCTCCATTTCCTTAAGGTTTTTCCAAGTGGTCCTACCCTTCTCCATCAGCTCTTGGAGAAGGGCACTCTCATACACTGCTGGTAGTATAAATTACTATCTTTCTGGAGTCAACTTGGCAGCAAATATCAGAGCTTTAAAAATGCCAGTACCTTCAGATCCAAAAAAAAAATCACTTCTAGGAATTATGCAAAAGAAATAATTTAGGATGTGTCGGTAGTTTCACAAATAAGCATTCACTACAGCACTATCGAGGACTGAGAGGTGAGAAGCCTCTGGACTTGGAAGAGTTTTTTTTTTCTCTCTTAACAATAGTTTCAGCAATGACAGAGGCAACATACAGATTGCACTAGATCAAGAAAGGCAAATAAATACTTCCAATTATTCCTTCCTTATCCACAGCAGACAAGGATTACCATATTTTAATCTAAAACCGGAACTTACAGTTTATATATCAATTATATCAATAAAGCTGGAAAAAAACATATTTTCCCAATCATATTACTTTAGTTTTAAATCCTGTACATATAGTAAGCAGAACTTTTCAACGGTATCCAAAAAAAAAGGGATATTATAAAGATACATATTTTACTTCCTATTATTTGGATCCAAGCTATATATCAGTAAAATTCCTTCTAAGACTCTCCAAAACAAATTATCCTATCCTACTGCTGTTACATCCCTAACCAAGCATTATTCTTTAAATCAGCTTTCTGTGTAACACTGATACTGAAGAACACTTAAGTATAAAAGCAAGTCAAGCCAACTTAATAATAATAAAAAAAATAAAACCAAACCAGGAGTGGCCTCAGAATCTTTCACCACAGAGGGATAAAGAGTCACACACCTTCTAGTAGCCCCAGTTGAACATTTACCATCTGGGAACTAAATCCTAAGGGAAGAGATTATGTTTCACACAAATTTGTTTTTTTGGGGTCTAGCACAGCATTGTCCAATAAAAATATAATTTGAGTCACATATGTAATTTCTAATTTTCTAGTATCTATATTAACAAACCAAAAAGACAGGTGAAACCATTTCCACATGTAATCAAAATAAAAATGACTGTTTTACTTTTTCTTAAATCTTTTTTCATACCAAGTCTTAAAATCCAGTGGTTTTTACTTTAGCACATCTCGATCCAAATATTCATTTTCACTGGGAATATTTGATCTATATTTATATTTCATAAAAGTTTTAGTAGATCTACATATCCAGGTTCTAAACATACTTAAAAATGTTTGACTACCAACTTTGAGTATCAGTTTTTAATTTTTAATTAAAATTTTAAATTCAGTTCCTCAGTTATCCCTAACCACATTTCAACAGTTCAACTATAACTAGTCAATAATTTATTGGACAGGACTAACATTTTGTCAATAATTTACGCACTGAATGAATATAAATAGATGACGGAAGAGAACAAGAGAAAGCAGTGTTCCATGATAGTGCAATTATATAATTTTGTTCTTATTAAACTATAATCCATACAATTCTCATTTCTATGATGGAAAGGAAGTTTCTATTGGTTACTACTGGTATTCTAATGGTTTTTGTAGAACGTGCCTTAAAAAAAAGATAACCATTTAAAATTGATAAGGTGTATCTTTTCAGATGGCACAAAGGTGGAAACCACAGTTAAAACCTAGAAGAGAAAATCTGGAGTCAAAGATTTCCAACAGGCCAAAATAGAGTAGCAAAATGAAACAACACAGATGTTACTTTGGTCTAGCAAAAGCACTGGCTTTAAAAGAACATGCTTGACATGGATGCCATTAAAAATATTTTCCAAACCAGAAAATTTTGATTATTCTTTGTTTCGTTCAGAACTTTACTAACAGTTGTCACAATTTTGGGAAATCACAACACTGATGGCAACACAGCATTAGGCACCAATATATACATCTATACTGGTAGCAGATATGCTTTCTAAATTATACAATGATTCCATTTATAGAGAGATGCAAACATCTGATCTTATGATTTATAGTATAGTTGTGCCTGATCATTTACACTGAAATATATTATAGTTTCCTTTTATTTCTCCTTTACATTAGGGGACGTTACATATATTTTTAATTGTGGTACAGGTAGGTTATATATGAATTCATCTCAACATAGTAAGCTAGAGTCAATACAAAGTATTTGTTAAAATCCAACATCTCAATCAACATCTTACAAATTATTGGCTTCATAAAAGCAAGAAGTATGAATGGCAGGTTTACAAATGTTCCTGAATTGTTTTGTCCTTGGTGGCTTTTATTGTATGTTTTCTAAGAAAACCAGCAATAAAACCTTTTAAAAACCCTGTTTTATTGAAGTGTAAGATATAAGAGCACAAATCTTGTTTACAGCTCATTTTTTTATATGTCTATTCTGCTACATAATGAACACTCAAAGTAAAGATACAGAATATTAATAGCCCTTTAAAAACTCCCTTGCACCCTTACCAGCCTATAAGCTGTCAAAAGTAACTTTCTCATCTTTATTTTGTGCACATGTATTCACATCCTGTTAGACATTTTTATTACACCTAATTTTTACTATACCACTTAGTATAAATAAAGAATAAATGGATTCAGTTTTACTTTCCATTATATTGACTAATTACATTGCCATTCTTTGTGATGGCTGTGTATGGCATACCTTCTTGCTTGAATATGTCACCTTCCCTAGAGAGGAACAACAGATAAAAACACTCAGCTTATCACCCACAAATCCGATCTACAATGTTCCTGGTTCATAAAAACAAGCAACCTCAGTACCAAGGAAGTAACATCTCATAACATATCTCAAATTTCTACACCACGCATATAAATACATGTAGTAATTAAGAACTGCATACTTATCTACTACAGTGGAAAGGCAAATACATGCCAATACAATGGAATGTCTTACTGCTACTAACAATAAAAAGTGAAAATGTGAAGAAAAAACAGGTAAAATAGTAACTTTAAAGTTTCAAATGGTAAGCAAAATAAGCAACAATGTAAATAATATTTAAATAGATGATTTAGTTGGGAATTCTGCATGTGTTTCCGATTTTAGACAGTTCTACTCTAGCCAGTTCTATTTGACTTACATTTCAGTTAGCTCAATATACAATAAAACACTTAAACAAATAAAATTCCAAACAAAAATCACTTTCATTTTCACAGGCCTTTCCAAACTGAGAGGCAGGACTACTATACCACTACTGCATTGTGAATGGTGATACAAGTCTTTGAACTTGAGGACCTTAAAATCTTTTAAATACATCTATTGTTTTTATTTCTTCACAGTTTTAAATACAAGACTCAGAAATAAAAAAAAAACAACAACAACTTTAAATTCCCATCTTACTTGGGAGTTAGTTTATTTTAAGAGTTAAAGGGACTATCCCTGGAAAATCATTTTAAAAGTTCACCACTAAGAACACAATTTTAAGCTCCCAATCATAAGAAGTGATAGGAACTAGGCTTAACGACTCCTCATTTCAGGCATAGTTGACGGCATGAAGTAGATTCAATAACGACAAATCTCTTCTAAATTTGGCCAGTTCCTCTAAATTTCACTTATTTCTGGGTATTTGCCTCCATCAAGTTGTTACACATAAATAACCATTTAAAATAAAAAGATAACTCACTGTCTCATGAGTATATTAACTGAAGGTTAATATACTAAAGGTTAATAACATCACTATTTGAGACTCCATTTCTATTGCCAAGTTAGATAACAATAGAAAGTGAGACTAGGCTAAACGCAAGATTTTGGATTTAAACATACATAGTTTCTCTGAGGCCCTCCTTTATAAACCCGTGCACAGTCTCAACACTGGAACTCTCCACTTTCATTTTTATTTAACAGAACAAGACAAGTAAGGATTGCATGCTCAAGAGAATACAAAAATGAGTAAGAGACAGCACCCATAGTCAAGGAAAAGAGAAAGAAAAATTCTGCCAAATTATATTTGGTCAAGTACAAAACAGTCAAACTTCCTAGGTCATGATTCAAACGCAGCAAATACTTCTCATACCCCTCAGGTGGTATCTTGGTTCTAACTCTTTAGATATCTGATGTGAAATAATGCAGGTACTGTGAAAAGTTTCTTCCTGATTTCGAAACTTTAATTACAAGACATATGATTCAATATTAAAATGAATTTCCAATATTTAAAGCAAAATGAGAGGAAGGGATCACATTACCGAGCTAAGGTCAAATTAAACTTTGTACCTCTTTTGCGACCTCAATCACATAAACACACCGAGATAATATTTAGACCCTGTGTTAGGCAGTATGAAATTACTTCAAAGACTCATTTCATCCTCAAAAGGGTCACCGAATAGTATGAAAGGCTTCACTATTTCAAAACTTAGTTACCATTCTTTAACTGACATGCTATAAAAGGAAAACGCAAGCACCTCAGAAAGCTGTTAGCATTGATAAGATTCCATTTCTTCCTCTAAGAAGGGTAGAGGCAAGTTCCCAAACGGCCAATTTAGGAGATATTTTAAAACGTTGTGCTATGTAATTAATATTTTAAAAGTATGTAATTTTGTAGTAAGGTGACAAGTATCCAAGTGGAAACAGTCGAACCATAATAATCCCTAATTTTATTCATGAGGGCAACTAAAAAAATACTAATTGCCAATAACCTGAAGAAAGCTTCATAGTAACTAAGGACCCCCTCACAGTACAGGGGCAATACTAAACTACTGGAGCAATAGCTCCACCTACTGATCAACAATACTTCCTTAAACATTTTGGCACCCCAAGTCTACACTGATCACGCTCTCTCCCCCTCCTCCACTCGCTCTGACCCAACCCAAATCCAGTTGAGTCACTAGCTCTTAATACTCATCTCCCTGCTCTTTATTCCAATTTCGTCTCCCTCCAGAAGGTTCTGCGCGACTCGCAAATGTGAATAAAGATGAAAGGAGACAAACATCAAGGTTCCCAGTGTAGAGCCTTGATTTGCAGAGGACAACCAAATCACTCCAGTTGAAGTGGCGGGTCAGGGGTGTCTCAGCCCTTCGTTCCCGGGTAGAAGACCCCAGGCTCCTCACACGGAGCTTATCCCTGTTGCCCCACTCCGCTGCTAGTCTCCACTCAACACACACTCGTCCTCCCGGCCGAAATCCTGGGTTCCGGGTGTCTTACCTCTGTTAGCCCTTCATCCCGCCAACTGCCCGAGCTGAGCCTCCGCCCCCTTCGTGATCTGAGAAGCCCAGAATCTCCCACTGCTAGGTCTTCGCCCAGTCTCTCCCCTCCTACTCATCCCCTCTCCCCTGACGGGCGGGCCCTGTCCGGCTGCCCTTCCTCACCCTTTCATCTTCCCTGCCTGCTGAGGCCGTTGTTACCACCGATATCAACGCCGTTGTCGTCGCCGCCCTGAGCTCTCAGCGACCTGAGCTCGGGCCACTCAACCTCACAAGCCGGCCTCCCCGCCTAGGGCAGGGAGCTGAGCGGGTTACGGAGGCCACGAGAGTGGAGCGCGGCCCTGCGTCTCCGGAGGGGGCGGGAGTCTCTCCCGCCGCCGCACTGGTGCCGCCGCTTCTGCACACGTGCACACGGGGCACTTCACTCCCGCCCGCCACCGCCAGCCAGACCCGCCGCCGCACTGTGACCTTTCACCCCGCCCCCTCTGCGCGCCGGCGCGTCGGCTGCCTCACGCGCAGCCGCATTGCTGGCCTCCGCGCACCCTTCCCCCTCCATTTCAGGACCTCCATCTTTCTACTGGGCTGTGTCTTCTAGCGTCATCTTCCTCCTCCTACACCTTACGACTCTACTTGTAGGGCTGGCTCGGTAGGCCCTGGGGGTAAAATCCGGACTTTTCCGTGCCTCCCTCACCTCTCTTACGTCAGTTAGATCAATCTTCTGCGACTCGGTACTTTCCAGTTGGTAGTCCCCCTAATGACCTTCAAACGCTCCTATCTCCTAACAAGATTTTGTAAAGTTGGTTCTTCTAAATGTAAAGAAGTCTGTGGAAAACTCAGTAAAAGATATTTTTAAGACAATTAACAATTGTCCGGATTACTTGGCTTTCGCCCAGCATGCTTCAAGTTTTGAGATCACGTGATTGCCCCAAACTAAGCCTGGGATTTTACCGGCGGGCGCCAGAGAGACGGAACTCCATCGCCATTTCCGGTCCCTAGATCATGGCGTGTACGTCACTTCCTCACCAATGCACTTTAACCCGTTCCACCCACGCTTCCTACGTCGCACTTCACAACATAATCTTTATGAAAGTTTTTTTATTTCTTAAAATTTAGTCGCAACAAAATTAATGTTCAAACAATCCGTAAAAATACAGGACTCCAAGATGTAGCGCACCCAGCTGGCGACGTCAGGGCGGAGCTCAAGGTCACATGACTACGTAGACCCGCCCCCCCCACCCCTCTGCAGCTGAAGCCTTCCCCTCCGTCAGTGACAGAGCCTTCGGGTGCGTGGTCGCTTGTGGTTCTGCACCTCGCGCCTTGGCAGGTGAGCGGCGACCAGTAAACGGCGGCTGGTGGGGATAATAGAAGGGGTGGGAGGAAGAAAAATAGGGAGAGTGAATGGCGGCCTTCGCTGTACCGAGCTTCCTTCCCCTGTCATCCAGCACCGGCAAGGAGCTCATTTCTCCTCCAGTTCGCCTGATCTCCGCTCCCCGCAACTAAATCCTACCCCCCACCCCACCCAGCAACCTGGGGGTTGAGATGTCCACTTTTCTCAGGGTTAGGGGTGAGTGTGGCCATTATGGTTCCCTTAGAGTCTTCAGGGCTTTGGGTAGTGGGATGAGTTCAGGCATTCCTTGGGGTCTGCAATAACCTCCAGATCCCAATCCCCAAAGCACATTCTTTGGCAGAGGCCCTGCACCGTCTTTACCTTCAGCTTGGGGCTGGGGAGCGGGAAGGTAAGAAAAACCCTGGAGGCAAAGGCGTCTCCGGTGAGACCGGCTTGGGAGAGAATGACACTCACGTCGCCTTCACTGCGGAGTTACTGTAAAGCCCTGCTTCCGAACGTGCTTTCTCAGTAATTCTGAGTTTTTATCTGCTATTCTTGCGGGAGGCGTTTTATAGGTGTTCACATGCTTTGAAAAGGACTGGAAAGGTAAAAGCAGGCCTTTTACCTTTCTTTTCTCTGATTTTATGTGCAGTAAGAGAGAGAATAGTTGAGAGAATAAAGATGTACTAGCTTCAAAACAGGAGATGTTCATATATATGACAGTCTTGGTTGAATGGGGAGGCGTTGAAAGATGGTGTTGCAGTGTGGTGTTCTGCGGGAGAACCAGGCCAGCTTATGGGAAAGTGATGAGGTTTCATTGAAAGGGAACTAATTCTTTAGAAACTAATTGGGCTGGAATATAATTAAATCGAATGTGTTTGACCGTAAACTTAAAGGAGGTTAAGTCGAAATATTGCTGACTTCATCTTTCATGCCTTTGGCATCCTCTTTTGCCATTTCTCCCTAAAATCCTACTCGATTGCCACTCCCAATCAATCCCTTGAGCAGTGGTAAATTTATTTTAAGTAACACTTGTGTCCCTCTTTAGCTTTACCCATTTGTAAAACTCTAGGGGACCTCTTCAGATTTCGATGAATAGTATTTTGTGAAAATACAGAATTATTTTGCTTAGGTCATTGTACTGCCATTTCATTAGCAATGTAGTAACCAATGTTTGACCCCAAACAATGTGCTTTAGGGAAGAATGTTTTTCAGTTTGGTGTTTAAACATTTTTATTTACACTGAAAACTTAGGAAGTCTCTTGGTTTTTTAAATTGAAAGTCCTGACAAATTACAAAATTGATTTTAAAATGTAAATTTTTAATTGAAAAATCATATTCTTGGTTAAATCTTTTAGTTTTCTAACCAATGTAATTGAATCCATTAAAAAGATAGCTGAAAAATGAGAAAGCTGGAATCATTATTTTTGAGTGTTGGATGTTTGTTACTTTTTGTTTTGTTTTTCTGTATCTTTCAAATTCTCCACGATAAGCTGGTCTTACTTTGTTAAGAGAAACAAAAAATTAAATTCTAGAATAATAGCAATTTAGCAAGACTTTCTTTCCCACAGTGACATTCTACCAAGTTAGACAAATTCCTTATGTGTCCTAGAAGTTAAAACCAGTCCCGTCTGGGTGAGACCAAAATGGGAAAGAGAAAACCAACTAAAAAGCAATGAGTACTAGGGGTGGAAATGTTAGTATGAAAGAGATTGAATGACTTTGCAGTTTTACTTCACAATTCGCCAATTTTAGGGAACTTATGAAAGCAATAACTGAGACCACTAACGGAATTTGAAAAATTAGCATCAGTAATTGGTGACTAAATTGCTGTTAAAGTTGAATATAAAAAAAATAATAATAAAAAGCTTTGACATTACACACAGTTTACACACACAAGTAATTTGAAGTTTGAAAGCTATTTCTTAGACTTTATCAGTTGATGAATATTACATGTAGAAGTCTTAACATTCATTAGGGAATTTTGTTGTAGTTCAATATTAAATGATACACAGGGTTTTTGTGTTAGGGTCCCTGACAACTCTTGTGTGCATAGTCTGAGGGTTTTTTTTTTTCTTTCTTATATTTCATTGCCTTTATAGGTTATTACTACCACCAAGAATTCTTTCTTTCCCTATGGGCAGAGAGCCACTCAGTCTTATAGACCACTACACAATATTTTTTATTCCTCTATTTTCATTTCTAGCACACTGTGTTTAATTGCTGTTTTCTAGGCTGTTCCTTAGTAAACTTGAAAGCTCCTGGGAGTTCAAGGATGGTGTCTCTACTGTTGTGTCTTCAGTGCAAGGATGCTGAAGTACCTGATAGGTACTAAGTAAATTTTTTTTTGAATGAGTGTTTGACAACAGGACAAGAAGAGTAAAGTACTTTTTTAAAGTCTTGTAGATAATAGCTCCTTCTAAGGTTGTGGACTAAATATTAGCTTTCAAATATAAATCAGTAATAATAACTATCCAAATCATGGTCTGTAGACTATTTGTAAACCTCAGTTGGACTTTATTAATGCAATGACCAACTTATTTTCACAACATATGTGCGTACATATATGTTACAACATATTGGATGAAAGGAAAGGGAGAGGAGTGAATTGGGCTTAGTGAAAAAGTGGCTCTGCACAGACAACGAGTAATACAGCACTAGACCAAAAGTCAGAGGATCATCATTCAGCTCTCCACTTTAGTTACATGCTCCTTTAAGTAAAGTTGGGAGTGGGGGCTTAGGGTTTTCAAGGATATTTGAGTTCAAGTGAGATTGTAGATAACCTATGTGAAAGTATTTAAAAACTAAGTGATATTTACATGTAAAGCAACGTAGTACAGACTTTACCAGAATAGATTTCCCAATCATAGACCTGAGTTCAAGTTCTGGCCCTACCACTTATTTAAGCTTTGAGACCTTGGTCAGTTTACCCAATTTAAGCTTAAATTTCCTCCTGTTTAAATCCATCTCATAGGTTCTATTAAATTAGATCAAGAATGCAGAGGGCTTAGTACATACTTTGTAGAGGAGACTTAAGGAAACTTAAAATTGAGTAACAGGTTTGGAGTATGGAGAAGGAGTAGAATTTGAAATGAGGTTTGGGGATATGGAGGAAGGAGTAAAATTTGTAATGAGGCTATTGCAAAAAATAGAGGAGCGAGAAAAATGTACTTTTAGTAACGATTCTAAAATATTTATTAATATGAGGTAAGAACTATCAACATAAAGCTGATTATTTTGGCAAGTGCAGTGACTTAATATTTTCTATAAAAAGATTTTCCAAAACTTATGATCATTAGTATGTGGAATCAATTTAAAGAGGTAGTTCTTCTATTTCTAAATTATCATTTCTACAGTGGATTATAGAATATTTTAACATTATACAGGCCTATAGAATAGGATCTTCTGAGTTTATGCTCATGTTTAAAAGTTTTGCCTTTTATTTAAATATTTTTATATCTTCTTTTTATCCTCATATGAAGTAGACATAGGAATGTAGAGAACATAATGGAGACATGATCTAGAATAAAATTTTTCCCTTCCTAGATTGAGATGATTCACAAGGATTAGTGGTTTTGTATTGGAAAATATCAGTAAATTAAATAATAATTGAAATATACCTATCATGAGTTTATGTTTCACCTTAATCCTGAAAAAAAATATTTCTCATTTTGTTCTAGGGAAAGATTTTAATAAGAGATAGATGAATAGTCTCTTTAATGTCAAAGTCTCTATTATGATGAAATAAATTGTGATCAGTACAATATTTCTATTTCTGTAGAAATTTTAAAAGTTTAACTATTTTTCACATTGTGAAATTGAACTGATTGTGGTTTATATGTGTGTTCTTTTACATGTAGTATATACATATTATGTACATAGTAAATGTATAGTAAACATATAGTTTTTATAAAGACAGCTGAAATAGGTGTATATTTTCATGAAAATAAAATCTTTTATTTACCAGGAACTATTAAAGCCATCTTTAAAATTACCTAATGATTACTTTATTTGAAACCATTCTTATATTTGTTCTTAGTTAGCTCTTTCATAAACTTCACAACTACATTATTCAGTTTTTAAAAATTGATGGTATTCCATAGAAAATTTCTTAATTAAACTGATTTTTTGTTGCTATTTTTTATATCGATATTATGACTAGCTTACTACAATAACATTTTCACTTTTGCGTCTTAATGCTACATGTAGAAACTATTGTTCTTTTGGTGATAAACCTTTTTAAAAATTACACCTGCAATATGCCATGTTTGTTTTCTGAAAAATAATTGTTTATTTCATTGTGAATACAATGGGTAATGCATGGTATGATACAGAAGAGCTCCAGGTGTGTTTGAACAATGTAAAACAACCAGACTTTGTTTTAGTTATTTCTTAGTTTAATTTCTTAAAAGTGTTCATTTAAAAATAAAGTAGATAAGACTAATTTAGGAAATACTTATAAAATTGAAGAAAAGGCCTGATATAAAGTATATATAGTATGATTGTATAAACATATTGAAGGACATTCACCAAAATAATCATCCCTAGGTTAGGCAATTAAAGAAAGATTTAAAATTTATTACTATACTTTGTGTATATTTGATTTTATACAGTCAATAGTCATTGTTTTGGGCAGGAAGTTTTTAAATTGATGGAAAGAATTAGGACATTTACATAATAATTTCTTCTTAATTACTCGGATATCTTAAGTGACTTATCCGGATAGCAGAATAATTTTAAAAATTTTACAGATTCATATATATTTTTAGGCTTATTTAAGTACAGTTAAATTTTAAGAAGCAGAAGTAAATTCCAGCATATAAAAGAATTTAATACATTACAGTGATATTCCAATTTAATGGAAATAAGGGCACATATGTAGTAAATATAACTGACACAACTTATTTGTCTAGAAGAAATAAAATTGAGCCACTACTTTGCAGCATAGGCAAAAACCAATTTCAGATGATTAAAAGCTTAACTGTAAACAATAAAACATTTAAAATACTAATCTGCTGAATTTATTTATACGTACAATCTAGTTGTAGTGATGTGACCTTTTAAACCAAGATAGGAAACCTAAAAATCACAAAAGTATACATTGATATATGAGACTACATAGAAATGAAGACTTTCAATGGCAAAAATAAAGGATAAAAGGCAGATAGAAAAAAAATGTTTGAAATATATATAATAAAGAGTTAACATTTGTAAGAACTATTACTGTTAAGAAAAATGCACACAGTAGAAACATGGATAAAACATGACTGCAACTGGTAACCAATATACTAACAAATATTCTTTTCTGACTTACAAAAATTCAGTGGTAAAACCTGCTAGCAGAGATGTGTGGTAAAGGATTTTCTCATTAGATGCTAGTTGAGATGTAAATTGTTACGGTATTTTTAGTAAATAATCAGAAATATCTGTTAATCTTGAAAATACATACATATCTTCTATCCAGCAATACATACATATCCAGCAATACATACATATCTTCTATCCAGCAATTCCACTCTATGGAATTTTTTCCTTAGAAATAAAAGCATTGGTTAGTAAGCAAGCTTTTAACATGAATGTTAATTGTAACAAAAAACCAAGGGATGTCTATCAATAGGGATATGGATACATAAATTTTGGCACAGGTATATTTATGAAATGTTTTTAGGTCAATTAAAAGTAGGAGTTAAGTCTATACTGGTGAATTGAAAGGACTTCCAAATACATCCTAAAAGAATTTCCATCTAAAGTGAGAAAGGCAAAGTTTAGAAAAATGTGCGATCCCATTTTTTTTCCTCAAACAAATATTATGAGTTTAGTATATGGTTTTTTGATTGTCATAATTGGAAAGAATATAAATGAAAAAAAGTATTTGCAATAACATGCATGTAAAACTACATGCTCGTGCTTGTCTGTACAAAATGAATTGCAGAAAGAATAGTCATGATGTTTATTGGTTATCTCAGAGTAGTTGGATAAGCCTTTCAGGTGATTTTTTTTTACTTCCTTTCTTATACTTTTCTATATTACATGTCTTAATTTTTAGAATTAACATGTAGAGTTTTTATAATTAGAAAAGCATAGCTATTTCTGTTTAGAGAAAGAATCTGATAGAGCAGGGGTCTCCAACCCCTGGGTCATGGAACCAGGCCACAAAGCAGGAGGTGAGCAGGTGGCAAGTGAGTGAAGCTGCTTCATCTGTACATGCAGCCGGTCCCCAGCACTAGCATCACCGCCTCAGCTCCACCTCAGATAATCAGGCATTAGATTCTCATAGGAGTACTGGTTCCTGGTGCCAGAAAGTTTGAGGACTGCTGTGATAGAGCAAAGAAGGAATAAACAAAAGGAAAAATACCATTTGAAATGACCAAGAGTGGCAATTGTCTGAATTGTTTTTTGTCTTAATTACTTCGATATCTTAGGGGAAAGTCTATAAATTATCCTGATAACTCCAAAATTCTCCTTAATTTTATATATGTTATAGCCCTTGGGCACCCAATAAAAATTTGCCATTAAAAATGTTCAGGAAAATGATAGACGTTACTAGGTAGGGTTGCAAATACACATTTTATTTTTGGTGTGGATGTTAAGTCCTCTTGGATTACTTTCTGCCTTGGAGATACAGAGCATATTGCACAAGTTTGGGGTCTGTCAACTGACTTACTCATATCACATACAGTATAAGGAAAAGTTCACATTTGGGTTTTGGTGAGCAATGAACTAGATGTAAGTTAGTAACTCTTCTTAAAGCTTCAAATAAGAATGTAAAGAAGCAAGATTAAAAGTTTATAATTACTTAATACTTGACTTCAGTCCTTTTAAGAGTCTAAAGTTAATACATCATTCAAAGCCATAATAGAAAATGACAGATGCTTTAGAGTGGGATTTGTTGCATGTTTCAAGCATCTGTATTTGTTTCTCATGTTGACATTTTTTGTTTTTCTCTTTTTATTACCATTTTTATTAATTGTGTATATGTTCTTTATTGTAAACTATACAAATTCTTTTTGAAAAGAGTTGGGATGTATGTAAATAAAAAGTAATTTTTTACATAGCAGGGAGATTAAGAGCAAAAGTACTGGAGCCAGACTGTCTGTATCAAATCCTGGCTCTGCCACGTCCTAGCAGTTTCACTTTGGCTAAGTTACTTTTCTCTATGTATTGCATTTTTTCAGCTTTAAAATAAGAATAATAAGAGTATTTACTTCATTAAGTTTTATGAGGATTAGGTGAATGTGAGAAAAGTGATTAGAATAAAAACTGGCACATAAATATTTACCACTATATTAGTTACTATACTCTGTTTACTTAACTAGGTATATATAGTAGTTTTATTGCATGGCTTAATTGTTTTAGCACTCATTGAATCATTCAACAGTATTTTTTAATTAAGTTGCATGGATAATGTACAAATGCAGTAAAATTACATATTTATATGTGTGTTTTCTCCCTCTCTATTCTTTTTTCCCCCCATGTATTTGATCATAGAGGTAGCACCTCTTCATATTATTCTGAACCTTACATTTTCCACTTAACAATGTTATCTTAGAGATCTTTTCACAGTGATGCAGTTAAAATTGCCTCATTCTTTTTAATAGTCTAGTATTCAAGTGTACTAATGTACCATCATCATCACATGTAACGTTTATTGAGAGTTTATTCCTGATTAGACACTTTAAAAAATACTTTAGTTGTATTAACTCATGGAAGCCTCTCAAACAACTTTTTGTGATAAGTACTATTTTTATTGCCAGTTAACAAATGAGGCATATTAGGCATGAGGTGGTTAAATGCCCCACAAAGTCACACAGCCCATAAGTAGTAGGATTTGAGATTTGAACCCATGTAGTCTCTTTCCAGAGAATTGCTATGTTAATACTACCAAGTGTATATACAGCCTCTCATACTACCACAAGTTATTTAGCCTCCATATTAATGGATATTCCAGTCTTTGCTATAAGAAACAGTGCTCTGATGAATATTTGTTAATAGGACATTTTGCCTAAAAGTGAAAGAGCTGAGTCAAAGGATATATACATTTTGAATTTGGGTGAGTATTGCCAAATTACTCTCCAATTTTGGGATTCACCGAAATTCAGGTTTGTCCTCGGTATTTAGCTGAAATCTGCCATTTAGTTTGAGTCTTTTGGAAGCTGAATAGCTGAATGCCTTTAACACTTCTAGCATCCCTGTATTATGTGTGATCTACCATCATGTAACATAAGTTACTGTCATATTTAATCAATGTAACAATGTCAGTATAAGAACATCATCTTGTTCTTGTTACTTTCAAATAAAGTTAAGCATTCTAGATAGAACTTGAAATGCTTCTTATGTGATTTATACAATGAAGTTCTATTAATTGAATCTATATTAAAAGAGTAAAATGCTAAAATTGTTCATAATTATGAAAGTTGCTGATTTTATGTACCAAAACAATTATGTAAGAACTTCCAAATAGTTAAATAGGGAATCAAATTGCCAATTACCATGAACATTGAGAGTGTGATAACTAGCTAAGTGTAGGAATAACTATATCTTTTCTTGTGAAAAATGGGTTTTCAGTAATCTTTAAGTCCTAATCATAGGTAATACAGAATTAGACAGTTGAGGGGCTTTATTCAGATAAGTTAAAACACCCACAATTTTTTTTAAATATAACATACCTCTGTTCTGTGTCCTATTTCACTTGTGTCAAGGAAAAAAGACATCTTACTGTTAATCCATAAAGCCAGCTGACTTATACCAAACTCTTCAATGTGATCCAAAGCAAATACTTGAAATACAGAAATTTGCTCAGATCTCAGCATAGTGTACCTACAGTGCTTGACTGTAGATGAATAGTACCTATTGTTGATCAATGTGTGTGTGTGTGTATGTGTGTGTGTTTGTGTGTGTGTGTGTGTTAAATGTGATCTCATCCTTACCTAAAGATACTGTTGGATAAGTGAGGGGGGGAAGTACCTATAAATGGGCAGAGGTAAACAGAATATCAATTCTTTGTGAACTTTGTGAACTACCTGAACTTAAAACAATATAAAACAGCAGACAATAACTCTCCTCTACCTCCACCTTCCAAATGAATCATTGAATTATAGCAACTTTGATATCCAAAATATTAGCCTGAGTCTTGGAAAACAAACCCTTTTATACTTCATGTCTCCTAAGTTTATTCAAGATAGGGTTAAGGCTTTTCTAAATCCTCACCCAAGATACTACCATTAAGCCCTGTTCTGAAAACACAGATAAGTAAATACTTTAGAGGTATGTCCAATTTATATACTCCTGAGCTAGTAAGGGACTGGAAATTCTCAGGATTTGCTGAACTTGACAGGACTGGAGAGTACCCACATAGCCTTATCAAGAGCTATGTAAATTCATTCTAAACAGACAAAAACCTGTTTGGTAGTTTTCAGTCCTTATCCCTGCTATACTCCTAGGGCTAAGGTCCTCTTGTCAGCTGCATAAACTAATAGTCTTAGAACTATTAGTTGACAAATAAAAACAAAAGTGGATGTGATATATTTTATGTAAGCATTATGCCTGTACAGGAGTCATATTGCCAGTACTTTGTGCTTTTTAAAAGAGGGTTTATTAACTTCATTTAAAAAATAAAAAAGGGTTTATTGAGGTAAAATTAACTTGCATGTATTTAAAGTGTACAATTTGATGTTTTGATACACTATATACACCCATGAAACCATTGCTACTATCAGTGTAGTGAACATATCCATCACCCCTAAAAGAAGTTTCCTTGTACCTCCCCATCCCCAAGCAACCATTGATTTATTTTCCATCACTACAGGTTAGTTTGCATTTTCTAGAATTTTACATAAATGGAACCTTTTTTTTTCTGTCAATGAACCATTTTTTTTTGTCTGCCTTTTACTTAGCATAATTATTTCAAGATTATTCCAGGTTGTTACATGTTTTAATGATTCCTTTTATTGCTGAATATTGCCCCATCCTATGGATATACCGTAGTTCATTTATCCATTCACTTGTTGATGGTTATTTGGGTTATATTTTCACTTCTTGGCTATTATGAATAAAGGTGCTATGAACATCCATATAAGTCTTTGGACATGAACATTTCTCATAAGTAAATACTAAGGAGTAGAATGACTGGATCATTTGTAGATGTATTTATCTTTGTAAGAGACTGCAAAGTGTTTTCCAAAGTGGTTGTACCATTTTACATTCCTACCAGCAGTGTATGTATGATAGTTCTACTTCTACAAACTTACCAGCACTTCTTACAGTCAGTCTTTTAAAATTTTAATTTGCATTTTCCTAAGGATGTTAAGCATTTTTTCATATAGTTATTTGCCATCCAAATGTGTTTGGTGAAGTACACATTCAAATCTTTTGCCCATCATTTTAATTGTGTTGTTTTCTTATTGAGTTTTGGGAGTCCTTTATATATTCCACATATAAGTCCATTTATCAGGCTAATGCTTTGCAAATATTTTTCCCAGCATGTAATTTGTCTTTTTGTTCTAGTAATGTTTTTGAAGAGCAAAAGTTTTTAATTTTCATGAAATAAATACAATTTATCAATTTGTTCTTTTATGGTTTGTACTTTCAGTACTGTTATCTAATCAATCTACCTAATCCAAGCTCACAAAGGAAGCTTTGTAATAAAGTTTTAGATTTTACATTTAGGTCTGTCCATTTTTAGTTTATTTTTGTATATAGTACAAAGTATGGGTTGAGATACTCTTTTTGCATTTGTTCTACCACGATTTGCTAAAAACTATCCTTTCGACTAAATTGCCTTTGCACATTTGTCAGAAGTCAGTTGTCCATATGTGTGTGTGGTTGTATAGCCTGTTTGTAAAATTTTACATAATAATGCCAGGCAGAATAATAGAGATCTTACCTATTTGTTGTAGAACTATTAGATGTTCTAGCATTCATAACATTAAACAAAATAAATACTAAAATTATAGTATTTTTAACTTTGAACAAAACTTTTTATTCTTTTATATCAGAAAGTCATTGTATGATGGTAATATTTGACTTCAGCTTTGGCCTCGGTAAATATTAATTTTTTTAAATCATGGCCCCTGGGCATTTGGTCAAAATGTATATTCAGTGCACTTCAAAGAGGTTGTGTCAATCAGTTTCACTTAGTGAATGAGAGTGACTTTCCTACATACCTGGGTCAGTACTGTCACTGGGCAATGTTTAGTAATTGCCTACTGTGTGTCACGGTGCTTTACTGTATAATTGGAGTATTCAATGAACAAAGCAGACGTCCCTGTTTTCCTGGCACTTACAGTTTAGCAATGGAGAGAGACATTGAAAAACTTTCTTCACAAGTTTTTGATTACAATCTTGGCAAAGATGCTATAAGTCAATAAGACTATACAAAAGTGCTATAAAGGAGGAATATTGAAGACAATGAACACATACCAAGGGAGTTGGAAGTTAATTCCTTAAACCATACTATTGAAAACCTCCATCAGTGATTAAGTCCTTCTCTCCCTGCAGCCAGTTTAGTTAAGTAAACCTTGGTTGTTATTAATTATAGAATACTGGGCGAACTGTTAGAAATGTAGATTTCATCCCTCGGTGTTGAAAATGTCTGTGGACTTTTGACTCAAGTCATATTTTAAAATCCATGTTGTGAAGTGTTTTTTCACCTATATTAAGCAACATTCTTTTTTTCTTTTGTCCTCAGTTTATGCTTTAGGTCCTATCTTCATTGCAGAAATTTTATGCCTGAGTTTGAGGTGGACCTATTTGTGGTGATGTTTCTTTCTAAGCATTGGTGTTAATATGTCTTTGCACAGTTTGTGAACATTCTTTGTCTTCTTGTCCATCCATGAAATAAATGATAGCACAGATTTATTTGAATATGTAAATATCATTCATAACACAAATATACTAGCATTTTACTACTGTTAATGCTGACTCTTGCTTGTACATTGGTCTCAAATACATGCATTACTTATATTTGGCTAGTTTGGCTGCTCATGGTATTTCTTGGCAAAGCAGTCAAGAAAAGTTCTCATTAACATTGAAAGAGTGATGTGGTAATTGTAGGCAGTTTCCAAGATAAGTTTCTAAGTGTATTTGAGCAGTGGCTTTTTTTTTCTATAGCAGTTGTAAAATTTCTAGGTCGACTGCTTTTGAAAGGGACAATTCTCAGGCGTGACTGCTAGTATTTTTGAAAATTGGAAAAGTCACTTCATAGGCAGTTTATCTGAGAAAACCTATCCAAACACCAAATAGCCATTGCAGTGCTCAAGAGGTCATGAAGGTTAAGGATCCTCTCAGAAGAGAATTTGCTAAGAACAGCCCTTGGCACTGTGAACTTGGAGTAGCAGACTGTTTAACATAAGAAATTTTAATAATATTTTTAAATACTCTTTTTGGAAGGTGGAGACTGTAGGGTTTCAAATAAATTAATACTTCATTTTGTTATCATTATTGAATTTTAAAGGTATGTCCAGTTTTTCGATATTGTAGTTTAAAAAAACATATATATAAATCCTTATCCACATGTCAGATATATTTGCAGAAGTACAATTTATAAATCAAAGAGTTTGAACATTTTTAAGGGCCTTATTGCATATTGTCAAATTGCTCCCATATATCTTACAAAATGATAAGCCCAATTGACCTTTCCTTAATGGTTGTAGGTCATTCTTATGACTATTAATCAATTCATAACTGTTTTTCTCTATCTACTTTCTATTTATTCGTACAGTGTAGCTCTCTAATGATTGGTTGCTTTAAATATGCAGTGTTCTAAATATTAGATAATTTTTAATTGTATAAATTGAGTCAATAAGACTATACAAAAGTGTCTTGCAACATGCAGAAACTTTGAGACTGTCATTTCAACAGTTGAGAGATCTTTTGTTTTCTATTTCTTAAGTCTGATATACGAATGAAGATTGGCAAGTCTGACTTTACGTATCAATATTACTGTACTGTATTTAGTTCTAATAGCATATATATTATTGTTTCTAGGACATACTTTTTTTTCACATTTTAAAGTCTTTGAAATCAGTGTTTGTCCTGCAGTTTCTGGAGTGCCATAGTTTAATCTGTCAGTTTTTTCTTAGTAGTACATCAAATAAAGCAGTGTGTTACAATTGATGGTATCTTAGATTAGATGAAACGTATGGTATTCTAGGGCAAAATGTGTGTGTGTGTGAGTGTGTGTATGCATGTAAGAACTGCTCTTGTGGAACATAAGCATAGAGTATCCTTAGATGGTTGCCTTACTTTGACTTTATGTAGTTAATGAATTAAAATGAATGAAAGTATATCAGCAAAGTATAAAAAATAAAAATAGCAAAAATGGGAAGTCATCTAGGTACCCAGTAAAGAGAATTATTAAAGTATGGTATCTATTTAATGAAATATTTTAAAGTTGAATATGATACTTACAAATAATGATCTAAAGTTATATTACCATATTGATTACAATTATTTAAAAAATTGTGAAGTAATAATAACAGGCAATAGTATTGAAGTGGTGAGACTCACCCTTGGATGTTTTTTAAATTATAAGTATATTGCTTCTGAAAATAAATTTTAAGGAAAAGTTTGTAACATACTTATTTTCTTTACTGTTTGTATCTTTTGCCTATCTTCTTGGCAATTTATATCCTTGTAAGTTAAGGTATAAATCAGTGACTCATTTTTTTCTTTGTAACCTGAAATCAAGAAAGTATTCTAAAACTTTACTCAAAAGTCTTATAAATGTTAACTTCATTGTAACATTTTACTCTTTAGTTTAATAAATTTTTTCCAAGAAATAAGAAAAATAAGAGAAATTTTCTCATTCAAACAGTGTTTTAGGTAGCTTCATTGTTCCAAATTTATGAGTCTATTAATCAGAAATTTTTCACTACTATTCCTTGTCGCAACATTGTATTAGGTTTGTTTTCATTAATATTCTTATTAGTCCCAAATATGCCTATTTACTTTGCATTTACATTGATACTTTACCTTTTCCTATTATAATCATTTGTGCTTGTGTGATAAAGCTAGATATTAAATAAAGTATTATGCATCGTTTTTTAAAAATCTTAATTTTTTAGGAGCTATTTTAGGAACTGTTATTTCTTGGTTATATTTCTTTTTAGTTTGTGAATGATCTGTTTTCATCTTTCTGCCTGCATGTTATCCTTTGTCATTCTAACATAGAGTCAGTTAATGGAAAATAGACATGCCTGGTTTAAAAAAGAAAGGTAATAAAGGTTAAAGCTACTGGCTAAAATAAGGTCTTTGGATTATTTGTTATTAAATGCCTAGCTGTTAAAATCAGACTAAGTCTGGGCTTTACCACTCTGCATCTCTGTCATCTTGAGTCTGTGGTTTCATCTCAAATCCTATTTCCTAATCAAACAACACCTACCTCATAGGACTGTTGGTAAGGGCTAAATGGGATGTGTCTATTTTGTAACGTAATGCCTGGAGTGTGGTATGTGCTTAACAAATAGTAATTGATATTTATTTTTAATTTCAAAACATTGTATTGCCTTACAACTGTACAAAGCAGTATGCTATGTGGAGGGCAGTGGGGTAAGAAAATGAAAGTTATGCTCCTTTGAAGGAGCATATTAACATGAGTGTTAATATAACAGTTCTACCATTATTCATAAGCTTCTAGCCTATAAATTCATACTGTAGAACTTATACACTAAATATGGTATTTTGTTACTCTGGTTAAAACTTCACATTTTCACACAATATTGCACAATTTTATTTGTAAAAATTTGAAGTAAAAGGCACTTGTTTAATGGCATTTATTTAATGCTATAAAAATTGTTTATGGACAAGCCTGTCAACAAACTTTAAGCATATGTAGCTGATAGAATTTGAATTCTGTTCCCAGCTTAAATGTCCACCCTAACTTTTATCTTTACTCTTTCTTTTTCTGGAATGCCTTTGTTTTAACATGGGGCGTATAGGAGGATGAAAGGGTGTGCGTGCATGTCCTCAAAAAATTGTATTTCAGTAGGAAGACATTTTTCCTGATTCTGTTATTCCAGTTTGCCATTTGTGAGTCTTCTGCACTTCTTTACTCTTTGATTTCTAGTTTTGTGTGTACATTTTCTTATAGTTCATCTCAGTAATTTTTGTAAACTATTTAAGTATTGACCTAACGTTTGCCTTTATGCTTAACCTTTTGGTCTACTTTAAATAGAGCTATGAAATATATATATATTTATTTATATTTATTATATATTATATATATAAATATATATATATTTATTCTTGAAATGCTCTCCTTTTGTGTTATTTTGGTTAATTCTGTGGACAGTAAAGGCAACAGGAACCCAGAAATTTTTTTCATCTTTCTATTTTGTCATCCTTAGCAAGGTGGCCTATCTGCTTAGGTTAGCTACTTTCAGTGCCCCAAGATGGCTACATGACCAAAGGGAGAAAGAGTGTTTCTCATGGCCTGTATCTTTTAAAAGAGCAAAGAAATCATTCCTAGAAGCTCCCTAGCAGACTTTGCCTTAGCTCTTATTGGCCTGAACATTATTACCTGCTTGTTTCCAAACCAGTCATTGGTAGGGGAATTGGAATTACTTTGATGGGTTTATCAGAATTGGAACTGAGTTAGGGTTTTGTTGACAATGAAAAACTGGGGAAACTAGTTATTCTTTGTCAGTAATCTGCCACATAAATCTTTCTAATAGGGTTGCTAGGTAGGTAGATTAAATCAAATGAATAGAAAAGTGCTTCACAAAATGATTTAATATCGTATAAACATAAGGTAATGGTATTAGCTGGAATTCTACCTATTCTATAACTTTTGACCAAGCATAAGAATATTGAACAGATTCCTGATGTCTTTCTTTAAGAAGGTAAACTGTATAAAAATAAGTATTTGATTATAATCAACCAGATTTTTAAAATCTTTTATTTATTATTTCTAAAGATAGTCCTTAATCAGTTGGATAGAATGTACTTTTTCGAGTATTGCATTAAAATAATACTTCAGTGTCAATGAAGTGCCCTGGGAATTGTATGTAAATAAATATCATCTTGGAACCTTGGTATTTAGCTTTTATATAACGCCTCATCCTTTTATTTCTGGAATAGTGAAATTACCAGGTATAATGCATTAACCAGTAGCAACCTTGAACCTTGATGCAAAGAAAAAAGTGGGCCTCTGGTGTTATGATTTTCCGCTGCAGTGTTATGCAGTGTATTGTGGGGGAGACTGATGACTCATTAGATCGGATGGTTGCCTGTTCTGACCTTCTGGATTTTTCCCCTTCTATAACAGGGTTTTGTTTTTCTTAATCTTTCACAAATACGAGGGTAGGGAACCCTACGATGTATGACTTCAGGAATCTTAGTTATAAATTACATTTACATTTTATCCCTAAAGTAGGAGTCCAACAGCTTAAGGCAAATTTTTTATGTAATCATTGAGTTTTTTTTTCATGAAAGAGCAGCCCTGTGCATACCACACTGTTTTTTCATGAAAGCAGCTGTTTTTAAAGTAGGTGTCATGCTTTTTTTTTTAAATGATTGAGAGCAACAGAATAGCTGTATATTAGGAAAGTGTTACTAAATTAAATAACATATAAAACTTTATTTAGCTTTAAATCATATGATAGTTTGGGACCTTATGGAGATTTAGAATAAGATTAACTTTCAGTATTATCTAACTTGCACTGTAATTTGCTTATTGCAAGTTAAAATGTTTTGGGAGGTTGCTTTCTTTATATCTTTAAAAGCCTGTACTTTTTCATATAGAGGCATAAACATTTAAGAGTGAAGCAGAAGATTTTAGTGGGGTATTTTTATTTGCACTGTTTTCATAGATAACAAAGGGTGGTTAATGAATACAAATTATTATGGCGACTATGCTTAGCAAACTGCTATATGCTTAGCCCAGTTCATTGGTTAAGACAATATAATGTCTACCTAATAAATCATTTTTATTTTATTTGTGGTGAGGAAGCACTTTCATATTTTTCTTGTGAAATGGATTTTGTATATGATGAAATGGAGTGCAGAACTTGTTTGGATTTAAGAGAATAAAGAAGAACATACAAAGAAATTTCCCAGCTTACAGTAGACTGCTGTAACATCCTGTTCTGGTCAAGATTCTGGGAGAAGGTGGGAGGTTATTTATTCATTCAGTTTTTACTTGTTTTTCTACGATTGGAGTTCTTTGATGAAACAGTTTTAGAAGTACAGTAGGAACCCTTATATCAGTGCTGTAGGAACTGCAGATTTTAATGTTCAGAGAGCCTATTACCTTGGTCCAATCCTTGAAATTTCTCTAAGTGTTTAACTGTTAAGCAGTTGGAACCTGAAATGCCTGGACCTAAGAAAACATATTTCCAATTCCATCAGAAAATAGTATTTTAGAAGTCAAATAAACTTGTATGAGTTGGGACTTCTTTTCCTATAACTACCAACAGTGGACTCCCACTTAAATTTGAAGGATGAGGAGCAAATTCTTTATAGAAACTAAGGCTTTGGTTATATGGGAACCCGACTTCTGTGTCAGTCGCTTGATTTAGCCTCAGCATGGTTCTAAATGCCCTGTTTTCTAAACCCACTTTTGTATTTCTTTTCCCATTTCACAGAATAGCTAATTACTATAACTAAGAAAACAGGCCTAAATTGTAGGGGTTCAATTATTCAAGTAAGTTTCAGTTATTCTAGGAGTAATTGCTCAGTATGTTTTTATTTGAGTATTTTGGGTTCTCTGGAAGCAGATGCCAAGAAAGAATTTGATGTATTAAGAGGTTGCCCTGTGAAGGGTGTGAATGCTGTTAGGCAGCTCTCTGCTTCTGAAGCCTATCCTGAAAGGCTGACAGCTGTGGGCTATCCACACTTCCTTGTCCATCTAGGAAGGGGAATTTGGGTGCAGCATCTCTGCACATCAAATTTGATAAAACTGCTGCCTTGAGGCAGAGACTGTTGTCCTTTGTATCTTATAGGGTTGTTTAGATGTAGACAGTAGGGAGCAGCCTAGTATGTCACATTGGAGTCAGATTGTCTAGGTTTAAATCCCACTTTTATTGCTTGCAAGTTTTGTGATCTTGTGCCGAATTACTAAAACCTCCATTCTTTAGTTTCTCTATTTGTTAAATGGAAGTAGCATTAGGGAGATCTGGGATTATTCAGTAACTATTCACTGAGTCATTGTTTTCTTTGCCCTCATGAAACTTGCATTCTATGGAGTGATACAGTAAACAAGTAAGTTAAAAAGAATACATTCTTTCAGGTAGTTATAGTTATATGAAGAAAAGCAGAGTAAGAGAATTGAGGTTGGCAGTGGGAGGAAGGAGACTATTTCATGGGAGTGAGGAAAAACATTTCAGGCAGGACACAGTGTATAGGTTCGTGTTGCTGGAGCTGAGATTAAAATTTATGTTGAAATATCAAAAGTGTACAAAAGCACTTGGAATTCCTTCATTTTGTATTTTAAAAACTGGTGTTTTCATAACTTTATTTTACCCTGAAAGATGGGTTAAAAGCTGATTTGAGGATGTATTTGCAACCACTTCTCTGCATATAACACAGTAGGTAGAAAAAGCTAAGTAATAATCATCATATTGTTCTCCTCTTAACACTGGCTTTTTACAAAACAAAATTATTGTGATTTTATATGCAGTTGAACCTTTAACAGCAAGGGTTTGAACTGTGCTTGTCCACTTATACATGATTTTTTTTTCAGTGAATACATATAGGTACTGTAAATGTATTTTCCTTATGATTTTCTTAATAACATTTTCTTTTCTCTAGCTTACTTTATTGTAAGAATATATTATGTACTACATATAACATACAAAACATGTGTTAATTGACTCTTTGTTTTTGGTAAGGCTTCCAGTCAGCAGTAGGCTATTAGTAGTTAAGTTTTGGGTGAGTCAAAAGTTATATGTGGATTTTCAACTGCATGGGGGTCAGCGTTCCTACCCCCGTGTTGTTCAGGTGTCACCTGTATAAGGATATTAATCAGATGAATGAATGCAAATTTATGAACCTGGTAAAAAGCATCTCTAAGTAGTAAATCTGTAGAATTATCACTTAGGCTCCTGATTGTCTTATTAGTTTGATGTCACTGATGTCACAGGTGTCTTATACTTGCTGTCTTTGGCATGAATTAACCTATATATGCCTAAAAACAAACAAACAAAAAAGAGAAAAATTAAAGAATCATCAGTTTCCGTGGTGACTAGGATAATCCAGCTGAGTGATAAACCCACAAGGCAGCTGAATCATGAACAAATTCTTTTGATTTCCACAAATCGTTGCTCATATATTTGGAGGTACTTGCTGTTGTTTTAAAAGGAAGGTATGTAAATACTTACATTAAAAAATTAGTGAAGACACGATTATTGCCTCATGAACTCTCTAGAACACCTTCATGAACCCTAGGAGATTTGAACCATCTGTAAGGAAGCTCTGCTGTAATACTCTATTACTTCCTTGTTCATCGTTCAATCTTAGCTTAGCCTCCTCTAAGTCACTTTTATCCTGCCCAAGTCTAGGTTAGATGCCTGTGCTTTCTACTCTTCCAAAGCATCCTGCACTGCTGTGAAAATACATATGTCACATTATTGTAACTACCAGTTTGTCTTTTTATCCTACAAGGCCAGAAGCTCCTTGAGGAAGAGATTATGTCTTACTCCATTATATTTTCACCTATAATACAGCATCTGGCACATCATTAATGTTTTAAAAAAAATAGTTTTAGAAAATAAAGTTACGGTAAAATATACACAATAGCTAAGAAAAAAACTAGACAAGTGACTAGTTTTGGTTTAATTAACAAGACAATAAGAATACATTAGATAGATACTTTTTAAAAATTAGGCAATCTTAGCTTGCATTAACGGAGTAACGTTAGTCATCAGAATTACTTTTCTGTTAGGCTTACTGTTAGGTGTCTAACAACAACCCCATTAGATTTTACAGATGCAACTGAGGCTCATAAGGTTGAAAGAATTTAATTTGCCCAAGGGCACAACTTATAAATTCAAACTCTGTCTGACTTAAAGCCTTGGTCTCTGTATCTCAATATAAAGAAGCATCCACAAGTAAAGTGGTACTTGTCAATACTTACTCATAAAACACCTAGAATACTGTTTTTATTTTGTGTGCTCCAATTTAAAAGAAACATTGACATCATGAAATACCTCCAGCAAAGGGTAGCCTTGGGAGTAAAGGATCTGCAAGTAGATTATCTTTTGAGGGACAGTTGAAAGCACTAAAGATAATTTGCTTAGAGAGGGAACGTAATCCATGGCTTAGTATGTGAAAAAAACAAGGCCAGAGGATAGAAGTTGGGAACGTGATTTAGATTAGTTACAATTCTTTAAGAGGAGAATTCTAAAAATAGAATAGGTTTTTCAAAATTGAAGCCCTGTTTAAATCATAGTATTACTGATGAAATTTTTTTACATTTCACAGAGAACATTTTAACAAATTTGTAATTTAATTACAATTCTGGGTTAGGTGATAGCATAATTTCTATTTTTGAAATGAACATGTAAAGAGATGTTGATTTGTCCAAGATCTTCTGTAGCATGTCACTGGTAAAATCAGGATGTGTCCTAGTCTGCTGACTCAAGATGTCATGCTGTTTCCACTTTAATAAGCAGATGACCATGTATCATGAATGCCATGGAGGAAATACCCATATTTGGAGAGGAAGTTATTCTGTATGATTATCAAGTTTTCTTCTGACTTTGAAAATCTTTGATTTTCTGAAGATTAAAATTTGACTTCATCTCCTTGTTTACTACTTCTTTAAAGACTTTGCCCAAGCCATTTCTCAAACTAATTTTTGTCTTTAAACTTTGTATTTTTTCCCTATTATCCAAGTAGTTTCTAAAAAAACTTGTTCTATCTCTTTATAATCCAGTCTTTCGCAGTACCATCCCTGCTTAATTGGAAGCTGAAAATCCTGGTAAACCAGTTTCCCCTTTTTCTTACTGAGGACCCCCAAGTTCTTATGTCCTTTTTGTGATATTTGTGACTGTAGTATCTGGTTTATTTTTTCTTTCCTATTTAGTTCCGTTATTTCTAATTACTTACATCCTACTTTCATCTTTATCAGTAAACTACCAACCTGATGATAGTCTCTGTAGTACTACCAATACCATCTTTAAATTCTTGGTACTTTTCCTGGCCTTTAGATCATATTCAACTCACTTGTAAGATTTCCTATACCTCCTTATGGTTTTAATCTTTAATTGTTTGAGGGACATTACTTTTTATATACACATATATTTTATCTCCACTTTTAAGTCAACAATTACTAAATTAGATCAGTAGTCAAAAATAAACTTTCTACTGTGGAATCTGCCACTGATTTTCTATTTGAATTGAGTAGTTCATTCTTTGGGTTTTTCCGATTGCACATCTCTAAAGAAAAGAGGTTGAACCGAATTGCTTAAAGTGTTCTGTGTTCTGCGAAAGAAAAGAGAGGGGTTGCTTCCACAAAAATTTTAAAGATGGGTAATAAATTTTAAAAAATTAATGTAGGACATCATTGTTAGATGGTAAAAATAAAGCAGTGAAGGAGGGAGGTATGTTGTCATTTTAAATAGATGGGTAGAGAAGCCTCTTGGAGGGATGTTTGAGTAAGACTTGAAAGAAGTATAGGAGCAGATATCTGTGTGAACGAGTACTCCAGGCAGAGGGAACAACGTGTAGAGACCCTGAGGCAGAATGTGTGTGTTTGAGAAATAGCAAAGAATTCAGTGGGTATATACAGAGTGTATACATGCAGAGTAATTGAGGGGAGAAGTAATTGGAGAGAAGGTCAGAGAGATAATGGGGGACAGGGCAAGATGTAGGGCTGGATAAGCCATTGGAAAGAAATCACATTATTATACTCTTTGGTATTTTCTTTGGAATACTTTCCATAGGGACATATAATTCTGAAAATTAATAACTGTAGAGCATTCACGCATGAGGTACATTTAACTGAATTTTAAGAATTTTATATTTTACATTAAAGAAGTAGTAATAACTCAGAAATACACCAAAGATGAAAGTTGACTACCTATATTGGTTCTTTTGCTTTAGGGTTTGTAATTATAACTTAATTTTTTGTATCATAGGTAAATTAACATGATGGATTCTCCAAGCTACCCAAAATACTCGATGAAGATAAAGAAAGCACATTTGGTTATGTGCATGGGGTCTCAGGACCTGGTAAGTAATATATAATAATCTCAATAGTGAAGATTCCTAACTTCAATTAATGTCTTTTTAAGGTGTTTTAGATAGAAATACACAAGTTTCTGTTCATCTACATAAATTTTGTCCTCAAAAGATTTCATAACTGCTAAATTTGTGATATCCTGTTTACTTTGTAAATGTATAATCACTATTCAGAGTTTTACCTATTTTTTTTTTAAATCTGGTCAAAAAGCTATAACCTTTATAGCTTTTTAGTATGTAATACCTTGCAGATTATAAGCATTCAGTAAATATGATAATTTGGTTTGAGCTTTAATGATGTTTTCAGAGCACTTCTCAGCAATATCAACACTGGCTCTTTATATATATAAATCCTTCTGAATGTATATTTCAGATATCACATAGCTAACTACCTATGGGAAAGAAGTCTAATGACATGACAATGATAATAGAAATCGGTTTTAAAATTTATGTTCATTTTGCCAAAACTTGGGACACTATATTTTAAACAATAAATCTCATTCTAGTATTCATTTTGTTATTTCACATAACTACTGCAAAATGTGAATCACAGTTTTCATAAGTAAAACCTGCTCATCGATTTATAATTCTTAGTGGAAAGTCATTTTTTTCTTACACCTTTTTGTGAACCTTATGCAATAGTCTTTTTCTTTTTCTAATCACAGTGAAGGTAATGATCCTTTTTGATGTTTGTGCAAATGAAGACTGTCAGCCACTATGCCTCTTATTTTTTCCCCAAGAAGCTTCTACCACTTAGAACTTCGGGTTTAAGCTTGAACTCATTGGCAAATAATACATTTCACTATTTTTAATCTTTTTTGCCATACAGAGAAACAATTTTCCCTTTGACCATCATAAGGGTTTTTAGGAAAGACAGGCCACACATAAGAACTTTTAGAGAAAAGGCAAAAGAATATCATGAAAAGAGTTTAGGTAAAAATATTTTTCTGAAACTTGTAGTAAACTGTTCCTGGAACCTATTTATAATTCTTAAGTGCTTAATAAGATAATAAAGAAATGAGATACCTTTTGGTTTATGAAATACAATTTAAAATTTTTTTATGTTTGTATATTTAAATGTATCAATTCTCATATAGTAGGTATAGAGGTGAATATTTATGGAGTTAATAAATCTTCATTGTTCTAACACAAGTTAGTGGAATTTTAATAAGCTAATAGTTTCCACTTAAATATTACCTAATACATAGTTCAGATCAGTTGTATCAGAAGGCTTAATATTAAAAATAAATTTATTCCTATACACATCTGAAAATGTGCAACCTCCCTTCCCTGCCCGAAAAGTAATTTTTGCTTACTAGACAACATGGTCCAAAACAATAAGTACAAATTCTGGTTAGGTATTCTTAGGACTTTACCTAGTGGTATAAACATATCTATGAAAAAAATTTTGTAGATGCGTATGTGAATTGTGCTAGATAGGGCTATCATTAGTTTACGAAAATGGTCCATGTTTCAGAAGAGTTTTAAGAGCCACTGGTATAAAGTATTAGAAAGGGTAAAGATGTTGTTTTAGATATTTCTCTCAAAGGAATGGTGATAATACAGCAAACTGATAATTGTGTGGCAGTCTACCCTGCTACTAGCTAAAAGCTTCTGTTCAATTTTAGTTTTAAAATTGTTTTTCTTTTTATTGTCCCCAAACCCATCATTCCATGTATTATAGCAATCTAGGTTCATCAAAACCTATATTAGTATTATGGATTATTCTGAATAAATTAAATAAATGAATAATCTTTGGCCTAGTATGATTTATTTTGTTTTTTTTTCTAAATCATACGCTAAAAAATGCATTTTTTCGTGAAACTATATGTTTTGTAGTATTTTATTTTTTTAATGAATTTATAAGAGAGCTGTATTATTGGATTTATTGGATGTTTTAATTATAGTTATTCACAGCATCTAAAGCCATCGAAATACTAATTTGTTCTTTTCAGTGGTTACAGCCTGTGACATGGCAGGTGCAGCTATGTATGAGCTGGTGAGAGTGGGCCACAGCGAGTTGGTTGGAGAGATTATCCGATTGGAGGGGGATATGGCGACTATCCAAGTGTATGAAGAAACCTGTATCCTTTTTGATTCAATTTCTTACCACTTTCTACAAGCCAAAATTTAAGAATATATGGCAAAGGTAGAAGCAACAACAACCAGTGGTATCAGACAGGAAATGTTGGTATTTAGAAATCTGATTTATACAGGAGTATATTAAAGAAAGGTACTAGGAATTAGTGCTCTTCTTAAAAATTGTGTTCTGAACTTTCATTACTCATAATATTGCAGTAGTTCACAGACTCAAGAGGGGTACCAGTTAGAGGGGAAGATATTGTAGAAGAAACCATAAACAAGATAACGCCATGAATTTGTATGGTTAAAATTCTCCAATCATGATTGCTGGTTAAAATAGTAAATCCATAAATAAACCAGCCATCACTCTCTATCTTTATTCTAATAAATAGTGCTTGGTGTGATGTGTTACATAATAGCTTTAATACTAGGGAATCTTTATTATTTGTTTGGTTACCATAATTTTGGTTTTTAAACAGAATTTATTTTCAATTTTCTATTAAAAAATAAAAAGATAACTGGTTAAGCCTTGTCAAGAGAAACCACTTTTCTATTTATCTATCTATCTATCTGTTTGTTTGTTTGTTTGTTTGTTTGTTTTGCTTCATTCTTATATTTTCCTTAGATTGGTTTTCAGGATCAGCATTGATTCTTTGGCTATTTAACATTTATTTGGTACAACTTTTTCACCATACTAAAAAGATGTTTGCCAGTAACTGAGCTAACTGTTCTCTGTCCAAGCACTGGGGAGCTAATTCAAAACAAATGTGAAAAATTTAAATAAAATGAGAAGTTTCGTAGCTATGAAATCACAACTAGTGTTGTGACCAGAATAAGCAGACTCAACCTGAGTGCTTTGATATTAGAGGCAGTTTAATAGCCGGCGGCTGTCCTTCCAAAGGAGCAGCCTCAACCCATTTCAGGTCCACAGTTTTATACCCAAAAATCCATTAATTGCTATATCCCGATCACAATGGATCTATACATCATCTACTCATTACCCGTCACCAAATGGTGGTCTGATATGCGTAAGTGGGGGCACAGAAGCAGAAAGCAGAACGTTAAAAGGTCAGATTCCCATACCATGTTTCCCATAAATTCCTCCTACTCTTTCTTGTGGGAACAGAGTTAAACAATAGCCTGCCAATGTAATCGCCAGGTATTCAATCAGGAAATGTGGCTGCTGTGGCTTTGGCATAGAGGCTTCTAGTCTTAACCCTTTCTTTCATCTTTCTAGGGGCACAGCATCACACTAGTCAAAAGGATCTTTTTTCTGTTAGCTTTATCTTTTATTTAATCTTTTATGTGGTTCGAAGATTTAAAATAAACAAATGAACATGTATAGTGACAACCCTCCCTGCCTTTGTCATCCTGTATCTGGCCAATTTTAAAAAACACATACACACGTGCATGCAGCCACTTTTATAAGTTCCTTTTATTATACAACCTTCTAGTTAATTGCATATATAAACCAATACAAATATGTATTTTTCTTCATTTTTTCCCTAAAAGATATCATATTCTATTCACTTTTTCACCTTGCTTTTTTCACGTAAAAATAAATATTGTGGAAAATAGATAGATATAAACATAGTAAAATGTTAGTAGTTGAATCTAGCTGGTTAGAGATAGAGTTCACTGTAAAATTCTTTTAACTTTAGATTTGAAAATTTTCATAAATATTAGAAACGAAAATCTATTTTGAAGATCTTGCTAGAGCAATTCATAGAAGCTTCTATTCCCTTTTTTACAGCTACGTAGAATTCCATCATATGAATATACCACAATTTATTAATCTCTAAGGATAGAAATTTTGGTTGTTTCTAGTCTTGTACTGTTATAAACAGTGTTACAATGTAACTATCATATGAATTCACATAAGTTGGATTTTTGGATCAAGATTTACACATTTTAATTTTGATACTGCTAAATTGCTGTCAATAAAAGTTATACTGATTTTACTCCTATGAACAAGTAAATGAGAGCAAGGAGGATTCAGTGTGCATATTTGCAGGTATTAGTCTTTCTTTTTCAAAACCATTTCTTAAGTCTTAAGATTTTTAGTTTTTGGTAGGTACTAAAATCCTTTTTGGGAGACTGATACTCTTTAGAAGTGTAGCTGAAACAATGTATTAAGGAGAGGCTTTTGCTTCTATTTTTAGCTCTATGGTTTCCCCAACTGTGCACCAAAGCACTCTAGGCAGCCGCTGCAAACTCATGTGGTATCCCAGAATATTTAAAATTTTTGAGATTAACACAGAATTTTAGACATCTTGTCAGATACCACATGAACTAGTAGCTTGAGATAATAAACAGTTTCGTTACACTCAGCTGCACTGTATTCTTGTCGATGTCATTCTTTACAAAGCTGAGTTTTTGGTGATTGCTAAGGTAAAAAGCAACTATTATGCAAAAATGAATATGGATCAGGTATTTAATCTCATTCCAAGGTTTGAAAATTGTACAGGGCCTGACACGCTCATATATCCCGTTTGTAAGAATTGAGGTTATTTAAGAATGAAATTAAAATATTTTCCTATTTATGTAAATATTTTTTTCAAAGTGCTACTCAGTTTGGACATATATTAAATTGTGTGGACATAACTATTTAATAAATGGAAATATTAGATATGTATTTTGCCATAGGTCACTATGAAAAAGTTGCTAAAACACTAAGGATGTTGTGAACTGAAAAAGTTTGAGAATCTCTATTTTAGCTCCTTTAAGTATCATTTCTTGTTAAATGGTGGTATTTCCTTTTTATAGTATCTCTAAACTTTCATATTGAGTTTTCCTCAACTACTGTTTCCAGCTGGTGTGTCTGTAGGAGATCCTGTACTCCGCACTGGTAAACCCCTCTCAGTAGAGCTTGGTCCTGGCATTATGGGAGCCATTTTTGATGGTATTCAAAGACCTTTGTCGGATATCAGCAGTCAGACCCAAAGTATCTACATTCCCCGAGGAATAAATGTGTCTGCTCTTAGCAGAGATATCAAATGGGATTTTACACCTTGCAAAAATCTACGGGTATGTCTTTATAACCAAAATTTCTAAAGTTGGTGAAAGACTGTAAAATGGATGTTTAGTGAACTATTTTGTACTCTCAGTACAAATAAAAATACCACAGAAACATAGTTTAAATTTTTCTTTAAATCTAATAGAGGGACTCTAGAACTAATATGTTTTATTGATAAGTGAGGCAGATGATTTAGATAATAGCAACGTAAGTCTACTTGATGTTTATTTGAACATTAAACAGAAAATTCATTTGTTCTCTAGGTTGGTAGTCACATCACTGGTGGAGATATTTATGGAATTGTCAATGAGAATTCTCTCATCAGACATAAAATCATGTTACCCCACGAAACAGAGGAACCGTAACTTATATTGCTCCACCTGGAAATTATGATACCTCTGTAAGTATCATATAAACTTTATCTCACTGAGTGTCTCTGCTTATTATATTGCTAGTTGCCCAGTTTAAGTGTCCTAACTAGTTATAGAGTTGTTATTTAAAGTGTAGGTTTTAAGTAATTCCCATATCATTTATTTATTTATTTATTCATTTTTTTTAGCTTGGGCTTGGGAATACAAAAATATATGGTTTCTTTTTGTAAATTTTTTAATGAACACATAGTTGGCATACAATGTTATATTAGTTTCAAGTGTACAACAGTAATTCAACATTTATGTACCTTACAATGTGATCACCATAAGTCTAGTGACCATCTGTCATCATGCAAAGTTTTTGACATTGTTGACATATTCCCTGTGCTGTACGTTACATCAGTATATTATGGGGGTGGCTTATTAGGTGAAGGCGAATAAGAGAACATATTGTTTCTTTTTTAAGAGAGAGATATCTAATATAACATTTTTCTACCTTGTTCAGTTATGCTTCATTATTTGAAACCCCGATTCTTCAGGCATAGAAAAAACTTTGATTTTAATTGTCAGTCTATAGTCACATTAATTAGTTGCATAATGGAGTATATGAATTCTTGTTCTGGGTGAGCCATTTAAAACTAATTCTTTAATATTATTGATACTTACATCATATCATGTACTAAGTTACATCATATCATGTACAAAATAGTCTTTGTGAGTATGAAAGGAACTATTAAGAAAACCATTGTAGCATGTAATTTTCCCAATAAAAGATAATTTTGTAATTATTTAAAAAATATAAGTCTGTATGCTATAACATATAGAGAACAAAAGAGTTAAGATTGGAATTCTGGACAATCAGCTAGCTTTATTCACTAGCTTGGAGACTCATTCACTCTTACATAGAAGAACTACTCTGAAGTGGTTCATGTATCAACACAATTACAGATTTCTATAGTCTATGGACTTTAGGATTTTTTATAACTAATTGAAATCATTTCAGAGATCATAAATGTTAGAGTACTACTCATTATCTTTTTGCTTTTATAAATATTTTAAAATATTTAATTTTGTTAAATAATTTAAGGTTCTTTAATATGTATTTTTTTATTAAAGCAGTATAAGAGCATTATCATACAGTAAATAAAACAAAGAATAGAAAGTAAATTATGAAAACATTCATTTTCCCCTCCCCAGTCCCAGGAATATCTTTCAAGACTTCCTCCTATGTATATCCACATAATTTATTTAACTATTCTTCTATTACTTGAGATATCTCTTTCTCAAAAACGCCTAAACTTTTTAACCATTAGAACAACAGCATACCCAATTAAAAAAATTAGGACTGAATATAAAAATTTACAGTAAAAAGTATAAACCTCCCTCTTCACTTCCATGTACCATCTTCCTACCCCAAGAAGAATATACAGTTACTTTGAAGAATAGATGTTCATAAATCTGACTGTTCTTAAAATCCTGGTGTATTTTCATAGGATGTTGTCTTGGAGCTTGAATTTGAAGGTATAAAGGAGAAGTTCAGCATGGTCCAAATATGGCCTGTACGTCAAGTTCGGCCTGTCACTGAGAAGCTGCCAGCTAATCATCCTTTGTTGACTGGCCAGAGAGTCCTCGATGCCCTTTTTCCGTAAGTTTGAGCTGTGTCCCACAGTTTTCCCTCAGAATTATTATATGACCTTATTGTTTCACTTTTTATAGATAAAGATTTTATGTGTTAATCTTATAATAAATTTTATCTAGAGAAGTAATAGTGAATTAGTTAAATATGTATATTGCCAGTATTTATCAAAGAATCAGACTATTGAAGAAGACTTGTTTTTTTCACAGTTATGAAAGGAAAATGTTACTTCTAAAACTTTCTGAGGCGAGGGGTAGTTTCCAGAAGAAAATCTTTGCCAAAACAATATAACTATTTTTCTTAAATTATCCTAGAATTCATAGATTGGTGTTACTATAAACTAATGATTTCTAAAATAAACTGGGCTCTCTATACTGCCTAGCAATCTTAATTTGTAGTCTGCTCTTTGCCATTTTCTTCATCAACTACTCAAAAACCTCCTTTCTCTTTAAATCTCAGACTTCAGCATACACTGCTTTACTTTCAACAAATGACTTCATTTAATTCACAGAAAAGACTGAAGCTATGATACAGTAACTCCCTCAACCTCTGATTACTAAACTCATATACATCCCACTTACCCTTCTACCTCTTATTCTTCACTCCTACTCTTTGAATTGTTCTATTACTTTCTCATTCTTATTAGTCAGCACCTCCTGTTTCTATATCCAGACTAAACTGAACAGTCTATCACTTTTACAAATATTTGCCAGTATACAAAATGTTCTT
Source organism: Eonycteris spelaea (assembly GCA_003508835.1). Classification (NCBI taxonomy): domain Eukaryota; kingdom Metazoa; phylum Chordata; class Mammalia; order Chiroptera; family Pteropodidae; genus Eonycteris; species Eonycteris spelaea. Next base: position 6,054,933 of record PUFA01000084.1, on the reverse strand, counting down.
TTTTCTTTGTCTTCTGCCACACCCACCTGGAAGAATCCCAACAATGAATCAATTCAGTTATCTCCTTCTTCCAAGTCCACACAAAGCTGCTAAGAAAAGAAAATAATCTCATTACGGCATAGCAGTTTTTCATGGAATTCATTCCACTTCATGTCTCCTCAAAGATCATCCTCTATCATTTATCTTCCCTTTATCTCCCATCGAATGAAAAAAAATCTACCCTCTACTCTTCTCCCATTTCTACCTTCCACTAGTTTTCTCCTCATCTTAACAACCATACCTCTGGAAAGAACAGTTGTTTCTACTTTTCCCACTCTAATTTACCATACTATTCTGCCTTGGCTCCACCACTCAGTTGAAACTTTTCTCATTAACATCATCAGTTACTCCCATACTGATAATTCAATAAATAAGTTTTAGTATTTTCTTAATTCCTATAACTTTGGATATTTCTTTCTACTCCTAACTTCTTGAAACACCCTCTTTCTTTGTTCTTCCTGTTAGCTTCTGTCCACAAGTTCTAATTCTCCATTGCAGGTTTCTTTTCCTTAATTTTGATATTTCTTAGAGTTTTTCCTGTTTTAGGGCCTCTTCTCTTGTCACTGTTTATCTTACCCTCTGTGGATGACTTCCTCTACTCTTTGTGACTTAAATATTCATCTGTATATAAAGGATCCTAAATCTGTTTCTTCATCTCTGATCTCTTCTGAGTTCCAGACACATATAGAAGACACTCTGATTATACCTCTCCTTTTGAATGTCCTACAGATGCCACAAAGTCAGTATGTTGAAAACTAAAATAATCATCTGAATCACCACTTACTTCCTTGAAACTTGCTCAATGTTCTTGTCGTTTCTCTTAACAAATGTCATTATCACCCATCTGGTGAATACCTAATCTAAAATCTGTGACTTCTCTCAAGGATCATTCTTACGTTTTCACCTGTAATTATTGAACAAGTATTTTTTATTCTACTCCCTAAATATTTATTATGTACATCTTTCATTCCTGTTCCATAACCATAATTGATCTTACTCTAATTCCTGCAATAATCACATTTAATCAGACTTCCTATATCTAGGCTTGCCGTCTTTTAAATTATTGTCCATTATATATAGTGATTAATCTAAGACACACATCTGATCCTGCCCTGTTTTGCTTGAAACCCTTAAGTGCTCTTTATTGTTGTTAAAACAAATACACACTCCTTAACTCCTTACAGAGCCACCCAGATCTGGCCCTTGCCACTTGACTGCCCAACTACTTCCTTATACACTATCTTCCAGGCATACTGAAGGATTGTTAATTTCTCAAGCAATGCTCCCCTTGCCTCTGGACCTTTGGCCATGCTGTTTCCTCTGCTTGGAATGGCTAATTTCCTAACCCCACTCCATTCCGGTGTCAGACTTGCATTCCTTCCTGTGTACTGCAATACCTTGGATGTTTTCTATGATAGTACTTTTCACATTGACCTGTTAAACTTCCAAACTGGTACACACTATTAACCTCTCCAGGTTAATAGTGATTTGAAGAGATACACAAATCCATAAGACGAATGGACATGCCTTTTGAATTTATCAAAGTCACTGAAAGGTTTGAGAAGAAAAGATTTTAATGCATATTAGTTTTATATTGAAAAATCTGTTATCATTAGGGATACAATGTTTCGGTGAAATTTTTATGATAAAACACAATATTACAAAGAAATTTCCCTTTGTGTTACATTTCTTTTTTCCTGCCCAGACCCTCTCACCCCACACAGACATACCGCAACATTCACTTTCCTCTGCCATTAAGATTATTTTACACTCCACGGCCACTTTTTAGGGAACGTTTGAAAGTGGCTGCTAAGTAGTACTGTAATCACCAACTGACTGCGTTTACCCCACTGGAATGTGGGCTCTGTGAGTACAGAAACATGATTATCTTATTTACTGTTGTCTTTCCGGCATCTCCAAGCACATTTTCCCCCCTCCCTCACCCCAAGGACAGTTTTTAGTACTCAGGAAGTACTTTGTAAGTAGTTGTTAGATGGATATAAAGGTATCAACTTAACACCTTATCCAAAGTCTTTGTTCATTACCCTTTATAGTAAGATGTGAATTTAAGGTCTTATTTTTTGCCTCAGGAGATAACTTTCAAAAGTTATTTATATTTTTACTTTACCTTTAATTCTGACATTATCCTTTCATTAACTAATTTAGATAAGCATTTAGAATATCAGTACTATTTTGTTTCTTGTTATTTTTGCATCCTTTTCCTAAGGTACCTTGTGAAATATACTTTGACTTTTCAACTATTAAAGGTGCTAGAAATAATTAATGATAAAGAACATAACAATAGTATAGGTACAAACTAGGGGAGCAATTATATATCTGTATCTTTATATCTGTCTTTGTAAGTGTATGTATAGATACAGATGAAAATATTTCAAAGTGCTTTCTTTAACTTATATTTCTGTGTAACTTACCTACTTTTTAGTATTTATTAGCAAGTAAAGTAATTCACACTTTGTTTCCTTTGTTTAATGTGTTCCAGGGAGGAACTACTGCAATCCCTGGAGCTTTTGGATGTGGAAAGACGGTGATATCACAGTCTCTATCCAAGTATTCCAATAGTGATGTAATCATCTATGTCGGATGTGGTGAAAGAGGAAATGAGATGTCTGAAGTCCTTCGTGATTTCCCAGAGGTCTGTATTTACAAAGCTTCAAATAACATTCTAGAGAAAATACCACTATTCAACTTTCATTGACAATAAAACTTTGTGTTGGATCTGGAACAATGCTCTCATTTGTCAAAGATCTTTTAAAGAATTTTCTAATTATATTTGCAATTCAATTTGTATATTCAAAGAAAGTAATTTGAATATTTGGTCAGACACTTGAAAGTTTCTTTTTGTAGTCCGCTGGTTTTCAGTTTTTGGTAGAAAGATAAAATAGTCAATAGGTGTGACTTTGACATAGGTTTTATGTGATCTACTAGTTACTGCAGTAATGTTGCTTTTTCCAAAAAATAATGGATTTCACTTATGAAATGGAGATAATGGCTATCTTTGTTATAGCACAGTGGGAAAGGGAGAAGAGATTGGAGGGATGGAGAATATTACTTTGGGAACACTGATTAGAAGAGAGATTAAATATATACTTACACATGGGGGAAAAAAAGAGACAAATATTCTATTTAGAAATTAGAGGATCACTAATAGATTTTTTGTCTCTAGCTCACTATGGAAGTTGATGGTAAGGTAGAGTCAATTATGAAGAGGACAGCTTTGGTAGCCAATACCTCCAACATGCCTGTGGCTGCCAGAGAAGCCTCCATTTATACTGGTGAGTCTATGAATTGGAATAAAAGCAGTTAACATCACTTCTTAAGCTGAAAACTAGCACCAAACTTTTTCTTTTCCTAAGAACTTTTCTTTAATTCTAAAATACCTCCATACCTACAACCATATCCTTTGTTTTTAAAAAATATTTTGCCTATTATATCTTGAGAATATATCAGTATAAGACATTTATAGAGTTGCCCAAGTCTTTTTAATGACTATAAAATGAGTATCTTCCACTACTGTGTTTTTTTCCCCTTATACCTTTTACCATTGACCTATCTCTAAATATACCTGTATCTCCATAACCTGAATTATCAGCTTTGAATTAGTATATTTTGACTGCTGGATATGAAAAATAAGAATCATGTTTATAGATTACCTTCCATTGTGCTCTCACTTGTATCCTAGCTTTTAGTACTTTTATATTTCCAGGATTTATAATACATTCTGATCCATAACCATAAATGCAATATTTGTATTGGTCTTAGACCTATAGTAAAATGAAATCAGTGCTCACTGGCAGTCCTTTGGCTACAATTTCTCCATTTGTTTTGTGATTGTCTAAAATTTTGGGAAGTTTCTTCAAGAAAGGCTTATGGAAACTATATTACTTGAATTCTTGTTTTTTTATTGGCTTGATTTTTTTCTATTGCCTTTAAATTTTAACAATAATTTGGCTGAGTATAAAATTTGGGGATCATATTTCTTTCCTTGAGAACTCTTATTCTGTCATTGAATGCTAGTGAGAGATCTGATGCTGACCTGCTTTTTTCTCTTTAATAGGTGATTTTTCTTTTTGCCCCAAAGGATTTCTCTTTGACTTTGGAAGCTCATAACTTTATTAGGATGTATTCCAGTATTGGTAGTTTTGATGATTTTTTCCTGAGACAGTATACCCTTTCAATCTGTGAATATGCTTTTATTTTGGAAAATTTTTGAGAATTGTTTCTGAAACTTTTCCTCTTCCATTATGGTTATCTTCTTTAAACTAGACATACTGAATCTCGTTTATCTGTTTCCATATTTATCATTTTCTAATTCTTTTTATTTAGCCTTTTGTCCATATGGTCACATTATGTTTATTTTTTTTGTGTTGCTTCTAATAAAACCTTCAATTTCTTCCAGCTTTTTTTGAATTCTGCTGGCTCATGAAACATCTTTTCTGACCTTACCATATGTTTTTTGAGATTTTACTTTGGTAAGATGCATTTTGTGATAGGATTTTCTTTTATTAATTAATTGTGGTCATAGTTTTCATCTGTTCCTTAGCAGGTTGTTTGACCACCATTACTTTCCTTTTCCATTACTACTCTTTTACTTTCTTGTGTTTTTTTTCTTTCTTTCTTTTTTGGTTCTTATATTGATGTTTATTATTACTGTTACTCCTCTTTCCAGGAGATGGGTGGGGGTGACTGTTACTATGGTCCAGGGTAGCAGGAATTCCTCATGATAATCTGCGAAGTTTGTTATGGCATGGATTTGTGTAAGTTATTTTACTCTTTTCATGTTTTACTCTGTTCCTATTTCATGCCAATAAAAATTTGCAGCTGCAAGGCCATTACAGTGATTTCTTTGTCTTCCACCCTGCCTCACCAACTTTTTACTTTTGAAAAAGAGGAGTTTGCTACCTGCATTTTATTTGTCCCAACCTCCCTGCTTCTTGATGCTATACTGGGTCCAAGGAACTTCTAGCACTAGCCCTGTTCTCCTTTTGCAGTGTCCCAAATAAACGATCCTTGGTTTTGCCCCTGAGGAGGTATCTCCTAGTTCGCAGCCTCAGGTGAAGTCTTGGTGCCTTCCCACACTATTATTGGGGTTTTACCTCATTTAGGTGGTTTTGCTCATTATTTTGTTGTAGAGCTAAATATGACCCTAATTTTTGATGATAGGGTTTGTGTTTCTGTATTTCTTGTTCTCCTTTTTGGTGGTTACTTTCATGACAAGAAGAAGAAAGCGACATGTTCATCTATTTTAAGACAGAAAGTCTACCTACTTCTTTTAAATGGCTACACAGTATCACTTTGTATGGATATATGAGAATCTTTTTAACCGGCTTCCTTTTAGTGGACCCATGGATTATTGGTAGTTTTTTTTTGATGTCACAAACTTTGCATCACTAAAACAATCTTGTGCTTATTTTTTACATTGTTTCTTTGCATGTTGTGTGTGTACATTTCTATGTAAAATTTTTAAGTTCTTAGAAGCAAAATTGCTAAAAAATACAACTGTTAATACAGATTTTGGATTATGATAGCCCTTCAAAAGAAATAACAATGAGAGTTCTTTTTCTTCACAACTTCACCAATGCTAGTTTTTTCAGCACTTATTTATGATAATTATCAAACATAACAAAAGTTGAAGGATGTTACAGTGAACACTTATACCCAGTACCTAGATTTGACAATTAACATATTAATATTCCTGCTTTATTAAATGCCTGTGTAGTCTGTTCTTAACAGTGAGCTATTATCTATCCTGTGTGTATTAATCACTTGAAAACTACCTTCTCTCTGTTTTCCTTTTGAATAATAGTTGCTTTTCATTCTGATTTATGAAAGCTCTTTGAAATTAGTCTTTTATCTGTCCCGAGTTGCACGTTTTCCTAGTTTGCTCATCTTTTGATTTTGTCTGAGGTTTTATTTTTTCCCCTTGGTAAGGCACTGATACCTTTAGATCTTATGAAAGAGGTCTGTGAAACTTCTTTGAAGTTTACTCATGTGTATCTGTCTCTTCTACCAAGTTTTTCTAATATATACATAGAAATATTAGTGAATGTCATCATAGAAACTTGAAACATAGCCGTGCTTGTATAAGAGCGGATCTGATTTTATTATCAGGTCGAAATATGTAAGAATTGTTTTTAAAGCCTTAATAATGATAAGTAATATATTTTTTAAGACTTTGTTCATAGAACCCTTTTCTGGAAGCCTCAGAAATCAATATTTATTCTGAAAGATGTACTATGATAAATAGTTGAGTGCTGAATTTTCTAGCAACTATTTTGTTTTACTTAATATAAGCCTCTGGGTTTTTCTACTGATAAAGGTATTAGAGCCATAAATTTTGAGACTCTTATAATCTAGCAACAACCATATATTTCTGATGTCTTAGAGTAGCATAGTTCTTTGTACTTTCCAGAGGACATTTGTATGTATCATTTAATCTAATGTGTACAGGTAGAAAGAGCAGGAGTTTTTCCATTTTAACAGATTAGAAAACCACATTGGGAAATGGAGTTACTTCACTAAGGTTAATGACAGACTAGAAACTAGAACCCAGGACTTCTTTCTGTATATTAGGTTCTTAAGTGGTTTACTATATGTGATTTTACAGGACAGGATCTGATCTGCATAGCAGAATCATCTGGATAACTTAAGATATTACTCATGTTAATAACATGTTACTTTTGAAAAATAACCAAATAAGCTAATTAGTTAATGGTATTTTGGTATGTATGTATATGATACATAGAAGAAAAACTATATTGGAATTTAATTTTAGACTAAATTATATTAATAGGAAAAAGAACAGGAGGAAAAAGCCTTTCCTACTTTTTAAAATGTGTATTATATTAAGGTAGAGTATAGGCTGTGACCACAAATAAATCCCAATATAATTACTCAATATAATAGATATTTATTTCAGGGGCTCAGGGTACTCTTTACTCTGTCATTCTGGGCTGGGACTCAGGCTAAAAAGAGGTCTTTCATTTTAGCACATGCCTTCTAGACTTCCTGGGAGCTCTCTCCCTCTCAGTAAGCCTGAAGAAAGAAAGAGAATGGAAGGGTTTGTGGCTTGCCTGGTGATGGGACGCATTACTTTGAATTATATTCTATTGGCCGAGGTCAGTTACATAGCCACACTTAAATGCGAAGGAGGATAGGAAATATAATTCAGCTGTGCCAACGGAAGAAGAACAGATTTTGGTGAACAGCTAGCAGTCTATGGCTTTAAAGTTTTCCCAAGGGTGAAAAAGTCAGGATTATACATTGTAGGATTATAACTTGTAATATTTTTCTCAATTTAGGAATTACACTGTCAGAATATTTCCGTGACATGGGCTATAATGTTAGTATGATGGCTGACTCAACCTCTAGATGGGCTGAAGCCCTAAGAGAAATCTCTGGTCGCTTAGCTGAAATGCCTGCAGGTAAGTCTTTGAATTACTCATTATGTAAGCAAAACTGATAGGATTTGGGGGCTGCCCTAGAACCTCTCTTTGTAAATTTCTTTTCATTTTTCAGATAGTGGATATCCTGCTTATCTTGGTGCCCGTCTGGCCTCTTTCTATGAGCGAGCAGGCAGGGTGAAATGTCTTGGAAATCCTGAAAGAGAAGGGAGTGTCAGCATTGTAGGAGCGTAAGCACCTAAACTGTTTTTTTTAAAGGAAAAAAGGACCATTTATTTTAAAGAGAAAATATTTAGCCTCCTTTGAAGGCAGTGATTCTTAACCAAGTTTGCACTTGAGTCACCTAAAGAGCTCTTAGGTCATTTCTACATGTTCTCTTCTATAAATGTGACTTGACTGATTTATTACATTTAAGTCACAATATCCTAGGTATAACTTACAAATTATTGACACATTAAGGAAAGATTATTTCATGATAAAAAAAAATGTGCAGATTTATGAGCTTCATCTATTTGATTAGAATAATGAAACTGATTATAATAAACAATCTGTCTCATTTCTCTTATAGAAAGTATTTAATAGTTAATATTCTTATTGGCAATTTAATACTGGTTTCTAATAAAGTTTTTATGTAAGATTTTCTTTCAAAGGTCATTTCTAAAGTTATTTATGTTAAAAAGTTGTTTATATCAAAATTGACTTTTGGATACAAGTTATTTTTCATAAGCATTTCTAATGACTTTTTTTTTTTTTAATTTAGAGTTTCTCCACCTGGTGGTGACTTTTCTGACCCGGTTACATCTGCTACTCTTGGTATTGTACAGGTATATCTTTTCTAGTGTAGTCAACTGCCCTGCTCACCACCACCTCCCCTCCTACACGGGCTATTCTGATGTTCTACAAATCATCGTGAAGTATTTAATTTAGTCACTAAAGAATAGGCAATGGTAAAGTCTGTTTTAGTATTTTAGGAGCAGTCTTATCACTGAGACCCTTTAATGCTGTCTGTTCTTCCTTAGCTCTTTTCCTAGGGTTTATAATAAAAATTATCTATAAATGGAAAATATATTTAAACCCTAGGTGGAGAATGTATCTGTATAATGGCAAAACCCAGAAGTTTTTTTCTCCTCATCGTATAGTCCAAAGCAGATGATCCTATCAGAAGGCAGCTTTTTCAAGTCAGTAGTAATTCAGAGACCAGGGCTTCTTCCATTTTGTGGCTCTACTGTCTCCTGTCCTGGTAGTCTTCTGCATCTAGCTGTCACATGAGGAAACTAGAGAAGGCACACCCACTTTCTGAACCTTCAGCTCAAACGTGGTTGCTCCACCCATTCTGTTAGCCAAGCCCAGTGAAAACCAAGCTGGAAAATACTGTCCAAGCATCTGCTTCTCAGTGACAAAGCTTGAATTTTAGTGGAAGCCAGCTAACTTGAGCATTAAAAGAAACCCAAATAAAAGATGCACGCAAATAGGGCTGTAGTTAAAAAAGTTGATATATTCATACGTATATGGATTATTAATATGATAGAATAGAATATTTCTTTTTTTTGTCAGTATCATATTAAAGGAAATGGCAGAGACTAAATTTACAGCTCTCAAGGTCTTTAACCTTTGCTAAAATTTTGAGTTCTAAATTGCAAGTAAAGGGGGAGCAAAGTTAGGGATGCATAAAGTACATGTGAACATTTGACCTCAGAAAAATAACTTGTTAGATCTTATTGGGTTGTCCTTTCATGATAGGAAATTGAATGTAATCAGAACATTTAGAGGTTTTTAATCAAAGTACAGTGTTTATTGTATCTTAATAGGCTTTTTCTGGTTCATCTGTTTATATTGTACCATAATAAACTTCAAAACAGTCAATTTTTCTTTCTGCTATCTGATTTGACACACTATTAAGGAAATTCAGATAAATTTTGCATTTGATTATAGATACTACCCATCCTGAAACTTGAAAGGAATATATTTTTTAATTGTAAGTTTTATTCTATTTCAGTTATACTTGGTATGTACTAAAAAGATATATAATTAGACCAAAAATTGCATATTTAGAATAAATATACATCAATACTTTTTTAAAACTTCTTATTTTTTTAAGACAAATTTGTTTTGTTTTGTTTTGTTTTGAAATCAGGTATTCTGGGGCTTAGATAAGAAACTGGCTCAACGTAAGCATTTCCCCTCTGTTAACTGGCTAATCAGCTACAGCAAGTATATGCGTGCCTTGGATGAGTACTATGACAAACACTTCACAGAATTTGTTCCTCTGAGAACCAAAGCTAAGGAGATTCTGCAGGAAGAGGAAGACCTGGCAGAAATTGTACAGCTTGTGGGAAAGGTGAGTCATAAAATCGCATGGAGGACAGATCTGTGAGTTACACTATCGTGCTGTAAAGATAGATAGAACCTTGGATATGCAAAATCCTGCCTAACAAAATATTTTTAAACTAATAGAATTTTAGATTATTCCTTTATCCAGAAGATATTTGAGGGACCTACTTTTATTATGGAAGATAGAACAATGATTATTTTGATTTTCTATTGCTAAGTAACAGACTACTTTGACTGACACTTACTGGCTTAAACAAGGTTTTATTGTTCATGGTTTGGGGTTGATAGACTGATAGGCTCATTTTGACATTGTTATTTGGCGATCCTCATTGCAATTGCAGTAATGCGGTGGTTAAAGCTAGAGTCATCTGAAAGTTTCTTCCCTCATGTGTCTAATGCCTGGGATGGGATGGCTAGAACAGCTAAGGATTGGCTGGGCATTTCTCTCTGTATGTGATGTGTCCATATGGCAGTTCAGGGCTCTCAGAGTGAATACTTAAAAAAGAAAGGAAGTAGAAACCATCAGCTTCTTAAACCTGGGTTCCCAAATGAGTATAATATCACTTCTGTCTTATTGTTTTGATCAAAGAATCCACCACAGAGCTTGCCCAGATTCAAGGGGAGGGGCTTTCACTTAAGATTGGTCAGTTAAAAGAAATAACTAAATTGTTAGGGCCTTTATATTCTTTTCAATTATTTATAGTACTTAGTGTAGTCTTGGTTTCATTAGATAACAAAGAAACATTTGATTTACTTTTATTTTTTGAAATAGAATATACCTGTCACCAACTAATTAGAGATGGCAGAGTTAGGATCTATTAACATACATTTTTTTCAGGAGCACTAGTGTTAAGATGGATTGGATTTGGTTGTAGTTCCTCTAATAATTAGCTATGTGACCTTAAACAAATGGGCTTATATTCATATGTCTGTGTCTTGATGTTTCAAAGAAAGATAGTGTGATTAAATTTGGCCAAATTAAATTCTATGATTGAATGACTTCTCAGTGTGCGGTGCTAGTCAGGACTCTGAGAATTTGCTATCTAGTTCTGCTCTTTTTTTTATGTCTTATAAAGTCACTTCCCAATTTTTTCCAACAAAGGATAACATTATTAGACAGCTAACATATGTTAAAGACTCATTATGTATAAATGAGTACTGTATCCCATAAGATGAACAAGAAACAGAAGACATTCAAAACCAGACAAAAGCAATATAAGAAAAAATTGCAGGCTCATTTTGTTTATGAATGTAGGTATTAAATTTTAAATTAAGCTTACTAGATCCAGCAGGGCACTCAAAATAATAACGTGATATATTAAGAGGAAGTAAAGTGTATCTCAAGAATACAAATATGATTCAACACAGAAAATATATTGTTATAACTCACCAATATAATTAATGTAATGAAAAAAGATATCTCAACCAATGAAGAAATACTGAATAAATATTTGAAGTTCATTATTTATGATCTTTAAAAATCTTACCAAACATGGAATAGAAGAGAACATCCTTAATTTGTTAAAAGTAACATACTAAAACCTTGGTAAAACATTTTAATGAAAATATTTTCAATGCATTCCATTTAAAAGTCAAGATGAAGACAAGAATACCTACTATTATTGCTTGTGTTTAATAAAATACCAGAGATCCTAATCAATAATGTTAGAAAAGAAAAAAGAAAAGCTGCAAACAAAGATTAAAATGTCATTGTTTATAGATAAATATGCTCGTGTAACTAGAAAAATAACAATTAACTGAGAAATAATTAGAACTAATAACAGGTTGGTGAGGGTTCTAGAGTCAAGATAAACATTAAAAAAAATTGACTTTCTATTTGCAATAAATTAGAAAACAAAACTACAAATAAGATGTCCACAACAGCAACAGAAACTAGAATAACCAAAAATACATATTTCTTCTATAGGAAACATTTTTAAACTAGTAAATGAAGCAAGATAAGAAAACAAAGAGAAATAGTTCATGTTCCTGGATGGACTTACTAGAAAGATACAACTTCTCTTTAATCTATAAATTTAATGTCATGCGAATCAAATTTCCAGTTGAATCTTCTGAGCAAAGCAGTAATCGTTCCAAAATTTATTTGTTATGAAGATTCACAACCTTAAAAAAAGATTAGTAAAGAGAGAGCTTTTCCTCTATGAGGTATAAATATAAAACTATAATATGGTATATATGGTATTGGTGAAATAACAAAATATATCAGTGAAACAGAATACAGACAGACTCATGATATTATAAAGATGGCACCACACTTCAAGTGAGAGATGGATAGATAGATTGTTTCAATAATGAGGGGAAACTATTTACTATTTGGAGAATAGTTTCCCTGGTCTTAAACAAGTTTCTCTAAGTGTCACTCTAACCTTCTATAGATCTTTAACTTATCATTGGCTCATGGTTAACCTTATCAGTGAAATAAAGTGGTTTTTTTTTTTTATCTTAAGTAAGTAAGTAAGTAAGTAAGTAAATAAATAAATAAATAAATAAATAAGAATCACTTGCTAATTCCACATCCAAATTAGAGTCCAGATAGATTAGCAATTCAAGTGTGAAAGATAAGACTTTCAAGTTAATAGAAAACATCTTAAGAGAATATCTTTGTGATCTAGGGTTGAAAAACTTCTTAAATAAACTCCTCTATGCACAAACAAAACAAATTTTTTTTTGATTTCATAAAAAGTAAGGATTTTTTGTTTTAAAAAGACACACCATCGATAAAGCTAGCAAACAGGTGACTGATTGAGAGGGGGAGCTTACAACATCTAAAACTGATGGACTAATGATATTTAAAATGTACAAAGGACTGGAAGTTAACAAGACCAGAACTGCAATAGAAATATGGGCAAAGGAAAGAGTAGAGAGATTATAGAAGAGAAGACACAAAAGATTAACATGCCTCTGGAGAAAAGCTCGAACAACAGTAAGATATCATGTTACACTGGTTAGAACAGCAAATATGAGAAAGCTGGATAGTGCCAAGTGTTATGGAGATAGAGGAACTGGTGTACTCTTGGTGGGAGTAGCATCTAGTGTTGGCTTTGTAGAGAGCAGTCTGATGGTACTTGCTTGTATATCTTGTGACCTAGCTGTTCTGCTTGTTGATATTTATCTCAAAAGAAATTCTCATACAGGTCCTTAAATGGATGTGTTTGTAATGGCAGGGAGTTAGAGGAAATCTAAGTGCCCTTTACAGGGAGTGAAAATGGAAGGTAAAAACAGGGAAGTTGAATACCATGGAGAACAAACTATGCAATAGCTGGGAGCAGCAGTTCATGTGACACACAGCAACAAGGATGGGTCTTAAAAACAAAGTGCCGAAAACACAAGTAAGACTGCTCTACATGACTTTAAATGCTAATATAAAATAAAAATCATATTTTACATGAATTTATGCAAATAAAAGGGTAAACATAAAACATTTTATAGAGGTTAGATATAAAAAGGGGTTAAAAAAGAAGAAGAAAAGAAACCGAAGACCTGATCTTAACTTCTAAGGAGCTTAATGCACGTAGATAACACAAGACTGCAGTTAACTCACTGGTCCTGTCACGTTCCCACAATTCTCAATAGACCTTTACTTGTTGGGCTGATAGGGTGATTGCAAAAGTTAAAGCTTTTGAGGCAGTGATGTTTAAAGAGTGAAACTATGACAGCAATACCAAATAAAATAGCACTCAAACATAGTTAACTACATGCTTACTTTGCATTTACATTGTTCTAAATGCCATGTATTATTAAATCTAAAAAATTAACTTTGTGGGCAGTATAGATTTTTTGTGAAACTTAAAACTGAGAATTCAGATAATTAAGATAGTAGGCTAATATATGACGAAGAAAGTATTTCATAAAAAGTACATTTTTTGTGCATCTTTGTTCCTGCCTGCACTTTTTCATAATAGTTAAGAGGTTAAAGCAACCCAAATGCTCTTCAGCCAATGCCTGGATAAACAAAACGTGTCTCACACACACACACACACACACACACACACACACACACACACAGAGAGAGAAAAACTGTGGAATATTCTTCAGCCATAAAAAAGAAGGAAAATTCAAACACATGTTACAACTTGGGTGAACCTTGAGGACATTTAATTAAGTGAAGTGTGTCAACATAAGAGACACCCAAACCTGTAGAGAATTTTTATAAGATTTTATTTGAGCCAAGCTGACGACAGTGCTGGGAAGCAAGATCTCAAATGCTTTAGAGAAAGACAGTTTTGCAGTTTCTTTTATCCCTTTCTTTTAGACCTTTAGGGAAAGAAAGGAAGATTACTTGGCGGTGAGAGATACAGGATAATTAACATGGTTGTGTGCTCCCTTGAGGTGGTTAGCCTTGGCGGGGTCTGATAAAGGATTACTACTGTCATTTCAAAAGTGTGTTAACCTAGGTACACAAAAACAATGGACAGGGCTTGCTTAAACCTTTTGCTAAAGAAGTTATATGCCTGAACGTGACTACCCACCATGACCTGCTCAGTTAAGAATCCATGATCAATTTGACCTGTGAAGTTACTTTCTGTCATTGAACTTGCATATATTCCCTTCTTCCACAAATATTTGTCACAAAAAGACAAATATACCATATGATTCCAGTTATATAAGGTATCTAAAGTAGTGACATTTATAAAAACAAGAAAGTAGAATGGTAGTCACCAGAGGCTGGGGGGAGGAGGAAAAAGAGAATTGTTGTTTAATGGGTATAGAGTTTCAGATATGCAATGAAGTTATGAAAATCACCTTTTTAGAACAATGTGAATATACTGTACATTACTGAACTGCACTTAAAAAATGGTTGCGATGATAAATTTTAGTTGTTTTTTACCACAATAAAAAAGAACATCAAAAAGTAGTTATGAAGTGAATTTATTAATAATAGGTGATGGCATATGATTATATAGTTTCTGCTTGCTCATTGATTTTTAACCTTGTCCAACATTATGGAAGTAGATTTCTAAAATTACATGTATTTTTTCTTCTAGGCTTCTCTAGCGGAAACAGATAAAATCACTCTGGAGGTAGCCAAACTTATCAAAGATGATTTCCTACAACAAAATGGATATACTCCTTATGACAGGTGAACCTTTCCTTCCATTTTTTATTTGAAGATTTTCTGTCAGGTTTTTTTTATTCATTGCAAATTTATTATACATTAGGCAGCTTAACTTAAAAACCAACACCATAGTAAAAAGATGTTATTTTTGTTCATAGCAGAACAGGTTTCTGTATATATTTGATATATTTAGTTGCTACATAGTCTTTTATAAAAGTTGGGAATATTTTTCTGTCAACACCTCTATTACATTTATAAATATAAGATTTACACAGTACTCCATCAAAAAAAATTAAAACTTTTTACAAATATCCACATATATTTCATACCTATAAAACTTTCAAAGGAGTGCTCTGTGAAAGGTAGGTCCCAGTTAATTGTTCATTTACTGGTGCAGCAAAATACATATAAATCTGTACAGTTTTCTTTGTCCATAAAATATCTTGAAAAATTAGCAAGATACTTATTGTGAAACTGAGCTTCCTAAACCATCATATTTTAGAAAGCAGTTTGATGTGTGTATTCCATGAGATTCAAAAATCAGATAAACAGAAATAAAAACTTATTGCAAACAGACACATACTACAGAGAGCAGTTAAGGCAGGAGTGTGATGAATGAGAAAAGTTGAGAAGTAGGACATAGGAGTTGTGAGAAGGAACAAATAGTAATAATGTATTATATGAGTCTGAACTTGGATATAAACTCCTCTGGTATCCAGTTACTAACTCTCATCCTCACTTAGGAATGTTTACATTGTTGAAAACTTTCTTAGAAGTTCCTTCCAATTTCTGTGTTGCCACCAGAATGCTTGATGTGTGTGTTCTGTAAAATCACCTTGGATCTGATCAAAAATCCAAAAATCTGAATTGCTAGTTTTTCATGATTTAAATTTACTAAAAATTTTCTTTCACTGGTAAAGGTTATCACTGATCAATATTATTAATATCTAGAAGTATGTATATATGCTGAATTTCATTCTAGCCAAGAATATCAAGTAGAGACAAGGAAAGGAGAATAAGATTAGGGTGTTTGTGTGTTTGTTTGTTTGTTTGTTTCAACCTTTCAACAAAGGCAATAGGGTCCCTGATACTGAGTGATTCCTGGAGCAGCCATTTACCAACACCTATGGGCTAAGTGGGCACTTTTCAGAGAAACGGGAAGAAAGAAAATAAGAAGTTTATAGTTCACTGCACCATAACTATGAATGCTACAATTTTAACAGATCTAAAACCTATGACCTGTCTGAGATAGAAAGAAGGACTTGAATACTGTCCAGTTTCAGTGATGCAGATAAGTAAGATAGTAGAATCTTGTCTAGCTTTCTTCAGTGACACAAAAGGGTCTGCTTCTTTCCACGAAATCTGAACTCCCCTGGAGAGTGGTCTCATTTTCTCTGGGAAGGATTCTGGAACAGTCAGTAAAGTGAATCCACCACTGTGACTACCAGCACAATGAGGCTTTCTCCATAACTGCCTGAGAGGTATACTCCAATGGGGGGCTGCTGACCAGGCTGGCTGCAGAGGTGGCTGAGACCCTGTCCATAAGCAGTATCTCGCTCATGCTCCTGAGCGACATCAATTACATAGGCAAATATCACAAGGAATGTGACTGAGAACACTCCAGACATAGAAATCCCTGCAAAATACTACCATGGAGCTGGACCCCCATCAGTGGAATTGAGAAGCAGGTAAAGAAGAAGGTGCCGAAGAGAAAGGACCTCTTCCACACATTGGACAGAGCTCTACATCGGGCACTCAGAAAAAGAGCAGGCCCTTTACACCTTGAATGAGACCACTCATGAGGAATGTGTGGGGAAGTGTCACGTAGAACACCTAACCTTGGATTTGTCAGTAGGCCCTACTCAATTCAAGGAGGATGACAGGAGCAGCATGATATACTCTTGGTGGGCCAAAGCCCTGTAGCGAGCTGCCGCCCACAGTTTGCAGCCCACGCACTTCGTGGGCGTGGCTCCCGCCTGGGGCTCTGACACCTTCCTCTGGTCTGGGTCCTGCTCTGTGCTGCTGTGGTGCTGTGGGAGGACTGTGATACCGCAAAAGCCGCAGCAGGGCCTGCGGGGCCCTCGTGGTCTCCATGGCCCGCGGCAGCCCTTGGGTCAGGCGGCCGTCTGGAGCAGGGGAGGAGGCGAGAAGATGAGAGTATCTGTAGGGGTCACAAATCGCAGCTGCCAGCAGCATCAGTTGTGGCTCTCACCTCAAGCTCCGAGTCAGTGCCGGAAAGCCCGTTATTGAGTTTTAAAGAAAGAGCTGCCTACAATAAAAACCTTTTTTATTTTTATAGGAGACATTCAACGATCTAATATGTCCCCATGTCTTGATTGTGCTTATTTGTTCAGTTATGTCAGTGTTTTCACTCATTGTCCAACCATCTTTAATTAAATTATGGCTTAGTGTGCAGAACCTGGGACTCATTCCCTCTTTTAGAAACTTTTCTTACTACATCTTACAACTGCCTATGCCGCCTCTGCTCTTTTCCTAATTTCATGAGTCTGTTCTCTTTCTTTCTACCAAAGACCCTGTTAGGTGCCCTGCCAGTCCTTACTACTCCTTGCTAGTCCTTGCTTTTTTTTTGTTTTTGTGTCTGCTACTAGTATGACTTTAAATATTTAAAGTTCCCATTTCTTTTAAACGTTGACAATTTGAGCCCTTTCATCACAGGCTGGCTTTTTGTCCCTCAAATTATATTTGTCCCTTTGTAAGACTGAAGAGGGAAACCGAACAAATAGGATTACCAGAATGGAGGACAAGCAGAAACTTTGACAATTATACTCAGTAAGTCTTAGAAAATCTATTACGGGAACTTAAGCCTTCTAGCAATTATCCACACAAACATAGCTCAACAAGGGGAAAATTCTTTGGAAAGATTGTAGTAGGAGTATACATGAAATTTTGTATGCATATGTGTTTCAATGTGTCACAAGGTTAATAAGAATGTGTATGAATAAAGTTGATAATTGCATGTATGTATTCGTTATTTAAGAGTATGGGTAAGTGAAAATGAACTTAATACAGAAAAAAGGGGTTACTTTTAATTTAAGGAAATTGCTGCTTCCTGTTCTCTTATTCATTATACCTTAACCTGCTATCCCAAGGGAGTATTTACAACTCAGTTAACTTTTTACCATTTGGGTTATTCCTTTAATGGCATTATACAAAAACAAACCCTTAGATTAGATTGTAGCCATGTTGTTTTTCTATTGTTCTTGAGAAATGACGTTACCCTTAATACAAATAAAAGAATATATTTCTCCATCTCTCCCTCTATCCCATACCCTGAGACATCTTTGTTCTCAATCTGTCTTTTCTACTTTTTTATTTTGTATATATCATCTAATAAATACACATAGTCTGCATTTTTAAATAAAGAAGCTAATACTCTTGGATTTTATAAAGTTATGTATAAAGAATGTACTGCTTTGGATTTTGTTTTTGTTAATTATTTTGACTTTTATTTACCCTAGGTTCTGCCCATTCTACAAGACAGTAGGGATGCTGTCCAACATGATTGCATTTTATGATATGGCCGCGTAGAGCTGTTGAAACCACTGCCAGAGTGACAATAAAGTCACATGGGCCATTATCCGTGAGCACATGGGGGAGATCCTCTATAAACTTTCCTCCATGAAATTCAAGGTATATTTAGTTTCTACTGTAACTTTTTTAGTAGTAAATGTTTCTTTTTAATTTTTTAACTATTTGAGTCCCAAACCTGGTTTGTGAAACTTAGACATTTGCCGTTTTCACACATGTTCAGGTTATGTAGAATCAGAACAGGCCTCAAATTTGTATTCAAATAGAAAGTCTAGTGATAAAAGTTAGAGTACGTCACATCTAAAAAAAAATGCTGATATGTTTTTCCTTTTGTTCTAACTGCCAGGCAGTTTAGTGCTAAAATCATTGCTAAGCAGTAATTATCTTACCTCAACTGCCTATTATCATCTAACCCCCATGCTCATCTGAAATGACTTCTGCTGTTTACCACTTTAAAGTATAATATTTTTAACTTTTAAGTGGACTGTAATTCTTTTGGAAGTACACAAGACAAATGATAATTAAATGGAATTATCAATAGAAACTCGAATGTGTAAGATTGTGTTTAAATATTTTCAGTTGAATTCTAGTTAATTACTTCTAAACCATACCATGCAAGTATATATTACTAATTACCTGTTGAGAAATTGAGAATGATTCTTAGTATATGTGTGAAATTATACATATGTACTATAGGTTGAAATTAAAACTGTAATATATACTGTTTCAAGAATTTAAAAAATATTCACATCCTAAGTCTTGTCATTCTACTTCAAAGCATGTAACCAAAGGAAATAATCAGATTTTCATATGGATATATGTAAAGGGTTGTTTATTACCCTTCTTAAATGCCATCCAAGAGTGAATGGTACAATATGGCCTGTGCATTATGACAAGAATATCATGAAGAAATGAACATCTTTCTTTCAAAGAATATTAAAAGGCATGGAGAAATGCTTATGGTATAATGAGTGAAAAAAATCAGTTTGCAAAGAGAAATTCTACATGTAATTTGGTTCAAATTTATTTTTAAAAATAAATATAAGAAGAGGATAAAAATATATATTTACTAGTAATGATGATTTCTGGTAATGTGATTAAAGGTGATATCTTTTTTCTATTTACATGCACATTGTGTCAAATTAACATCACAGTTATTTTTTAATTCATTAAATATTTTTCTGTAGCATTATTTTGTGGATGGAGAGTAATATTCTCCTATTCTTAGGCACTTAGGACATTCACAATTGGTATGGAATGCTTTGTTCATGTAGTTGGTTTTGTGAATTTTCCAGCTATAGATTCTCAGAAGTGGAATGATTGGGCCAGAAAGCTTATACATTTTAAAGTCTCTTTTATACATACTATTCAATTAAGTTGCTTTCCATAAGGATTTTAATTGTGTATTTTAAGATTATTTTAGAAATTTTACTTTCCTGTCCCAATATGATACTATGAGACCGAACAGTAAATTCTAGTTTGACTAAGTTAATTCCAGCTGTTATAAACATGCAGTGGAATGCCTCTTAATATGTGATGCTGTATAATTTCCCAATGTTTTGCACATTATTGTAGATAAAATTCATTGAATTTTGAATACAGCAGGCAAAATACAAAATCAGAATTTCATCTTTCTGTTTGGTTGGAGTATTACTCTATTTATGCATTTCTTAAAGGAAAAAGGGAAATAAGGATAGTTTTCATTCCTGCCTGGGGTTTACCAGTGTACCTCACTAACCTAGTACTCAGAATAGATTAAATATAAGTAACTTACTACATGTTCTGAAAGTTATTTTTCTAAAGGCAAATTGAATTCTCTACTGTCTTTTTATAGGATCCAGCGAA
This sequence comes from Eonycteris spelaea, assembly GCA_003508835.1. Lineage (NCBI taxonomy): Eukaryota > Metazoa > Chordata > Mammalia > Chiroptera > Pteropodidae > Eonycteris > Eonycteris spelaea. The sequence continues at coordinate 6,034,671 of PUFA01000084.1, read as the reverse complement.
AGATGGTGAGGCAAAGATCAAAGCAGACTATGCGCAACTTCTTGAAGATATGCAGAATGCATTCCGTAGCCTTGAAGATTAGAACTGTGATTTCTTCCTTTTCCTCAGCAAACTCTCATATGTGTATATTTTCCTAGATCTCTCATCTCAGACCCTTTGCTTTTTTATTGTGCAACTTTGAGATTCGTGCCTATATGTGTTACCATTTGTTTTCCTGTTTATTTGGTAGGTCTTATAAAAAACAAACATTCCTTTGTTCCAGTGTTTGAAGGGCCTCCTTGATCCTTTCTCCAAAGTGGTGAATGTAGTAAATATGATATACAATGGCTACACTACTGTAAACTTGTGTGTAGGGTGATGTCCCTCCTTGTCCTAGGTTTGACCTTTCCTCATCGCCATTAAATTGTAAACAGGACTACTGCATGTACTTTGCAACAGATTTGAAATGAAAGGCCAGATTTCTATACATTTTGACAGGTACTTTATAAAGTGACTTGATCTCTACCTACATGTCAAGGTTATTTGCAGTTTAGCATTTTACTAAGTAACTGCTTTGCAGGAAATGTTTGCTTTTTTAAAAAGATGAATGATGAATGTTCCAATTATGCATTGCTTCCTCACTATATATCAGGAATATTTATGGGAAACTGTTGGGACTATACTGTTTTTAAAATATTCTTTTTGTGGGGACTCAGCACAATATATGAATCAGTACCCTCTAAAAAAGTAAAAAAGGAGTCAGATGGTCAAATTTAGATTAATGTCATCTTATTAAATCTTATTTTGTTTCACTAGGAAAAATTCAGTATCAAGGAATAGTCTACCACATTACTAGGAAATCTCTTTTAAATTACATTTAGAACAATCACTGAAATCTTAATCCACATCATACCCTTTTCCGTAACTCAAACATCTTAGAAGCTTAAGCTTCTAAGAATCATGTGGCAGCGTGATGGGCAATAAAATGTCACAAAGAAGATATTTATTAATGGTTAAAGGCTGTTTGCACCTTTAAGGACCAGCTGAGCTGTACTGATTCTTGGGGCCAGAGTGGCATTATGTTTTTACAAAATGACATGTGTCACATGTTTGCATGTTTGTTCGCTTATTGAATTTTTGAACAAGCAGTTTACCAGTTGTAGAAATAATATTTTCTTTCATGTGGGTTTTGATTCATTGGCTCAAGAGTTCTCAATATCTGTAGCCATAGCAGCTTACCAGTTTCCATTTGGTTTAATAAGGATGAAATTAATTTTTGTGTCTGCTGATGGCAAAATCTAGGTCATGTGAAGAAAGATCATTTCGTCCTATCTTTGAAGTATATATTTTAAAATAATAGTTTCAGTGTTTGTACAATAAGGTACACTGCAGAACAGCTTTGAGAGCAACAGTTTCCCATTAACTTTTTCTGACCAATAGTGCTGGCATCATCACTTCCTCTTTGGGAAGAGGAAGGGCATTTAAACATATCTAACAATCTCAAATACCTAAATATAATAGCATAAATAAAGTACTTATTTTATGCTTCAGTATGTTATTATTTAAAATTTTAGGTAATGTATTTCTTTTGGTCTGTTAAGGAAAGATGCAGTCAGAGAATTCAGCTGTAGGTTTTTTTAAGTCCTTGCAGGTTGCATGTTCTTACAGTGGACTACTATTCAGGAGAGAGGTTCTTCCATAAAACTTTTGTAACCTTTCAGAGCACTGGAGATAAAAATGTTACAATGATCTCTTGAGATGTGGATTTAATGGTGCTGCTTAATCAGTTTGCTTTCAGTGTGGCCTCCTGCCCAGAGGTCCTAAGACCAGTGGAAATTAAAAGGATTTAAAACTTTCTATTTCTACCTTAAACTTACCAGCACACTAGGTGGTGATGAATGATATGACAAAGAAAGCTTGACCAAGTTTGTTTTTTGTCGTTCCAAATTTGCAGTGTACACTCTTACTCTTTTTTAAGAATGTTGATATATGGGTGTGGAGATGCTAGAGTAGAGAAACTATGCTCAGATATTCAGTAGAAGTGTTCCTTCAGCTATGTTATAGAATTTCATATTGGTCACTGATCATATTTCTTTAGTAAGAATGTGTTAAAATTACAACAGTCTTTTAAAAAGATGATGCAGTTCTATATTTATTGTGCTGTGCCTGGTCCTAAGTGGAGCCAGTTAAGTTTCATATGTATTTTTCCAGTGTTAAGTGTCACACATTGTACCCTTTGGAAATTTCCTTCCATCCCAAGGAATGAATAGAAGAGACCATATATATTGCCTCCTTATCCTTGAGATTTCATTATCTTTATGTTAACAGTTGTGTATAATTGTTAAAATCTATGAAAGAATAAAAAATGGATTTAAATTAACATTTGTGTGTGTTGGGGAGGGGCAAGATCTGCTAGAAAACATGCCACCTTATATTTTGACTTAATGTTTTCAGAATGACTTTAAAATTTTTTATTTCTCCCTTTCTTTATAAATTGTTACTTAAGATTATGAAATTGAATTGGAGCCCTCATTATAAGCTGTAAAAAGTCATATAATCATATATATTATGATTTGGAAATGTAGTACAGAGAATCCCATACCATTCTGAACATTACTTTAAATCGAAGAAGTATATAGTTTGTAAAAATACATCAGTGGTACTCATTTCTATTTTTGGTAAATTGTCCCGGCCCGCGGGACCTAGTTATTTGTGGGGACGAGGAGGATCCGACCTGAAAGAAAATGGGGGCGAGAGAAGAGCGAAGGCAAGACAATACTCTGATCAAGCCTTCAAATTTTATTGTGAGACAGGGGTATATATACACTGGTGTTCAGGGGCGGAGTGTGCTATAGGATACATGTAGGCAGGGGATTGGCCGCGTAGCAGGGGTGGCAATAAGCTACATTCTGATTGGTATAAGATAATGGGGAAGGAGGAGGAGAGAAGAGTATCTTTTGGCGCGCGCGGGCTTTCTTTGTTGGCGCGCGGGCTTGCAGCTAATCTCCAGGAAGTGAAGCAGGAACCTCATGAACCGTGGCCATCTTTTTTTCTTTGTGTGGCTCCCGACATCTCCTCCCTTTCTATTTATTTTAGAAAGGTGGGCCTTAATCGAGTGAGGGAATAGAGGCCTGGTTCCTCCCGCAGGATTGGATATCCTGCAGACGCTCTTGGTATCTTTTGGGGAGGAGAGGCAGAGCGAAAATGATTTTTGAAAAGTAATGGCCTTATATAGTCATGGATACCAACCTCTGTGCAAACCAGGCATATTCTCAGGGAGGACCAGAAAGGCTCTTTGTAGAGAGACCCCTCCCTTGCGGTACCTGGTCTCACACTCATCTCGATGCCCATACCCTCATATACTTAGGGGTATGCCTGGTTCTGGCGGACCAGCATATGAGCCATATTAAGTACGGTGCCAAAATCGATGGTACCACGGTCGAGGCGCCTGTAAAGTTGAGAACCGGAGACCTGGAGCATTGGTTGGCTCGATGCAAGACTCTTCATCACAGGCTGTAAGTCTGTGATAATGAACAGCAACCGCTGGCTTGACGAGCTGGTCAACCTGCTCTCGAATAAAAACTGTCAGTTTTCTTAAGGCCCAGGGGCCAAGAGACACTAAAAGGAAGAATCCTGCCAAGGGTCCAAGGATGGTGGGGATCAGAGTAGTTAGCCAAGGGGTGGCAGAGGTCCAGTTTTTGTACCAGGCCTCATCTTTTTCTCTTTGTTTTTGCCTGGCCTCTAGGTTTTTCTTAACTTTATCGATGCTATCTTGTACTAATCCTGTTTTGTCTTTATAAAAGCAACATTCTTCTTTAAGAGCAGCGCAGAGGCCTCCTTCTTTCAAGAAGAGGAGGTCTAACCCTCGGCGATTTTGGAGCACTACCTCTGAGAGAGAGACAACAGATTCCTTCAGGCTGTCTAAACCCTCTTGCAGATTTTGTATGTCTTTATCAATAGCCTGACTAAGAGCATAATATTGTTGTTTAGAAGTAATTATGGAGGCAATGCCTGTTCCGGCCCCAGCTGCTCCCAATCCTAATAATACAGATAAGGTAATGGCGGTTACCGGCTCACGCTTAGTACGAGCAGAGCCCGAGTAATATGGAAGGAGGTCTTCGGTGGGATGTATGGAAATTTTGGGCATGAGCATGACTAAAACACAATATTCATTGTTAGATATTAGTAAGCGCGGGTTAACGGAGGGCGTTATGCCAAAGGAGCAAGCAAAATAAGTACCGTTGGGTGCGACAAGATATTCATAGGACAGCGGGGGTGAGAAGGAGCTGTTACAAATGGGTACTAGCTGAGGGGGTAGACGCAAGAGGGGGCTATGTATACAGAGGCCTATTCCCGAAAGCTGAGCCAACGTGAGACCCGGAGAGGTCTCTGAAAAACGGAAGGGATCTGACCAGCGAGTCTTGCTGGAGTCATTGGTAAGTATGAGGTCTGCTGAGGTATTGACTAAAACTGCTATCCCTTCGTAAAACGGGGGAACGGGGGAGAAACATAACCAGCACTCGCTATATCCAGTGGAGTTAAGGGATTCTGCAGTCACATTAGCCAGGCCTTTAAGGATTTCGCCTGTAGAGGGTAAAACCGGGGGGAGCAAAGCCTGGAAAACAGTACTAGCAGACAGGGGGGAAGGGTTAGAAGGTTTTGGGTCTTTTGTCTTAGGGGCAATAGGGCCAAGGATAACGTGCTTGTTGGCGTTTGGAATGGATCGAAGTAATTTGATTTTAAAAGTGAGCCCAGGGTCAGTTCCTGAAATATAAAGCCTTAGCCCCCATTCATGTCCCCTGAGCCATCCATCAATAGGGGCCCTTTTTCCCTTGTCAGTAAAGGCAATGGAGAGCGGTGCGCACCATCCTTTTGTATTTTGGCTATTTTGACACTCAGGGGTAGGGGTGTCATTACGTTTAGAATTGTGCCATCCCTTTTTTACAGAAATATAGTCCCAAGTGGAGCTGGGTTGCCAGGAGGCGTCGCCTGTGGTCTCACAGCCCCAAGAGGCGCAGAAAAAGGACTCCCTGTAGCCGCATCGATAATTGAGAGCCCTATCTCTATGCCCCCCTGGGCAAACATAGAAGTCAGATTCTCTGAGAAAGGTTCTCCTACGAGCTGTGTTGCAACCTGCAGGACTATGGAACTGGTCTCTAGGCTCCGGTGCCTGGGGTGCCTCGGGGAGGGGAAGATACTTATCTGGTAATCCCCAGCCGGGGGACGCCCCTGCAGCCAAGCGACATAAGTCTGGAGTAAGTGTGAGCCAGGGGGTAGTGACTGTCAGAGAGGAGATGGAAAAGGCGACATCTCCGGCTTCATTGATGATTGTCCAGGTGAAATTGAGAATTTGATGGGTCCAAACGGGGCGAAGGGCCATGACGAGGATCAGTAGCGTGCATGTCTTCATTTTTGCCTCCTGAAAATAAACAAAAAGGGAAGGCTTCTCAGGGGTTAATATGCCCTGGATTGGAATTATTATTGTTTTTGCTTTTATTTGTGTCTAGGGGTTTAATGAGTCTATCTGGGAGCCATCGGGCATTTTGTACCTTAGCATCATATATACAAGCATGTCCTTTCCCCCATATGAGTACAGGGTCAGGCCCGTGCCATGTGTTGGTCATCGGATCTTTCCACATAGCCTGTGCATAGTTATCTGCCGTGGAGGGATGCCAAAGGCGATCAGCAGCGGTTTTACCCGCGGAGTCATGGGTAAGAAAATTGAGAACAAATAGTGCATGATTTAGGAGTGTCTTTGCATTACCTGTTTTCGGGTAGAGTGCTTCTCCCCCCGACTGAAGTTTGAATAACATGTTTTTAAGAGTTAAGTGGGCTCTTTCAACAATACCTTGGCCTTGGGGATTATAAGGAATTCCCGTTATGTGCTTAATACCTAACTGTGCACAGAACTGTTTAAAGCTAGAGCTGGCGTATCCAGGGCCATTGTCAGTTTTTAAAACTTTAGGTTGTGGCAGATATGCCAGGCATGAGAGAACATGGGTAATAACGTTTTTAGTTGCCTCTCCCGTTTGCAAGGATGCACATAGAAAACCACTGCAGGTGTCAATAGACACATGAATATATTTTAATTTACCAAAGGGAGGGTAATGAGTGACATCCATTTGCCAATCTCTCCTGGGACTAACCCCCGGGGGTTGATTCCGGTATGAGGCTCTGGGAGGAGAGTTAGGCATCCTTGACATTGCCGAACTATTTGGCGGGCCTGTTCTCGGGTGATTGAAAATTTGAGTCTAAGAGTGTGAGCATTGAGATGATGTAGTTCATGAGCCCGTTGGGCTGCAGCCAAGGGTGAGTCTGACGTGACAGAGGCTACTAATTGAGTTGCCAGATCAACCCTGTCATTGCCTTTGGCAAGCGGCCCCGGAAGGCCAGAGTGAGCGCGTATGTGCCCGATGAAAAAAGGGGCACCGCGGTTTAGAATTAGTTTTTGTAATTTTGCGAATAGGGGGGAAGCATTTGTAGAGGGACGTATGTAAGGCACTGTCTCTAATAGGGGAACAGAGGTGGCTACATAGGCACTATCAGTGTAAAGGTTAAAGGGGGCATCTATTAAAAGCTCAAAAACCTTGATTATTGCAGTTAATTCAACAAGCTGTGCAGAGGAGAGGTCTGTCTGTATTCGAGTAATCTGCCCATTAATGCTGAAGGCGGCTATACCGGAGGAGGACCCATCAGAGAACACCATTACGGCCCCAGCAATTGGTGTGGTTTTAGTCCTTTTGGGAAAGACAACCGGGGTCTTTTGAAGGAACTGGACTAATCTGTCCGCAGGGTAATGATTGTCTATTGTCCCCTGGAAGGAGGTGCAGCTGATTGCCCAATCATCATCATGTTGAATAAGCCATTGTAACTGAGACGTGTTGTATGGGAGGGTTATAACTTCAGGGTCTCTCCCGAACAACTTGAGGGCTGCCTCTCGGCCTAAACGTAAGAGGGCAGCAACTAATTGAGGATAGGTAGCTAAGACTCTAGGGGGGGAGGCTGGCAAATGAACCCAAAATAGTGGATGGTTTTGCCAAAGGACTCCTGTAGGGGAGAAGGGAGTGGGAAAAATGAGCAGCCACAAACTTAAATGTGGAGAGAAGTAGCTAATGGTCTGTTCAGAAATAGCCCGCTCTACAATGGTTAACGCCCTTTGTGCTTCTGGTGAAAGCGAGCGGGGGGAGGAGGGATCAGGATCTCCGCGTAGGACATCAAACAAGGGCTTTAACTCTCCGGTGGTCAGTTTTAAATAAGGTCTAAGCCAATTGATGTCTCCTAGCAGACGCTGAAAATCATTAAGAGTGTTTAAGGAGCTTCTCTTTAGCTGAATTTTTTGAGTGAGGATTTTATTAGAAAATAATTCAAAGCCTAAAAATAGTTGAGGGGGGTGGACCTGGACTTTTTCTGGGGAAATGTGTAGTCCTCGATCTCGGAGGGCAGTGACTAGTTGCTGACTGGCCGCATAGAGCTGTTGCTGGTCAGGACCGGCAAGAAGAATATCATCCATATAATGGATAATATACAAAGTGGGGAAGAGCAACCTAAAGGGGTCTATAGTCTGGGCTACAAATTTTTGGCAAAGAGTAGGGCTGTTGGCCATTCCTTGTGGGAGGACTCTCCATTGAAACCGAGGAGAAGGCCCTACACAATTGGTAATGGGTAAACTAAAGGCAAAACGTTTGCAATCATCAGGATGTAAAGGTATGGAGAAAAAGCAATCTTTTAGATCAATAACTAATTTGACATACCCTTTAGGGATGGCTATTGGAGAGGGAATTCCAGGTTGTAATGCGCCCATAGGGACCATAGTCTTATTGACCGCCCTGAGGTCTTGTAAGAGCCGCCATTTGCCTGATTTCTTTTGGATTACAAAGATTGGAGTGTTCCAAGGGGATGTAGAAGGTTCAATATGTCCAGCAGCCAGCTGTTCCTGCACTAACTCTATGGCTGCATTTAATTTTGTAGTAGTAAGGGGCCATTGATCGATCCAGACAGGAACATCACTTTTCCAAGTAATCTTGTCTGCTTGGAGTGCAGGAGGAGCAACGGCCCTTACAAAAAATGTTTTTCAAACCCTAAACCTGAGCGGTCTGTCTTAGGCGTAGCCAGTATTGGGCTGGGATCTCCCTGTTTTAGTTTGCCCAACCCTTGACCAGGGAGGTAACCTTGTGAAAGCATCTGCTGTGCTACAACTTCATTAGGGCTACACATGATGACCTTCATTTGGGAAAGGATATCTCTTCCCCAAAGATTTACCGGCAACCCAGGAACTACGAAAGGCTGAATGAATCCGTTATTTCCTACTTCATCTTCCCAGTTCAATAACTGTGAACTTTGTAAAGTGTTTCTTGACTGCCCAATTCCTTGCAAATGGGTCAAGGAGGCGTGTAAGGGCCAGCTGGGGGGCCATGAAGCCTGAGATATGACCGTAGAGTCGGCCCCCGAATCTAAAATCCCTCCAAATAATTTTCCTTGGATCTTAAGTTTAAGGGTAGGGCGTTCTTTAGTAATAGCCTGGACCCAATATAAGTCTGAAGAACCTGGGGTAGAGGGGCCTCGCTTTTTATGGATAGCAGGGTAAGATGTACTTAAAGGGAGGGGGAGCGCCTGCGCAAGGCGCTGGCCTTTCATAATACTGACAGGGCACTGAGGGGCACTAGCAAGAATTTTTATTTCTCCAGTATAGTCATTGTCAACTAAGGAAGGGTGGACAATAAGGCGTTTATCGTGGTGGAAGCTCGCCCTAAAATTAGAAAATAGGTATCTTTTGGAGGTGGGCCATAAATTCCTGTAGAAATAATTGTAACTCCCTCTTCAGGTGTTAATATTGTTGAGGAGGAGGCACAGAGGTCAAGTCCTGCACTCCCGGGTGTGGCCCGATAGAGGGCGGGAGTGCTACAGCTTGGCTGTTCCCCGAGGCCGGCTGGAATGGAATTGGCTGGGGGGCCCGGGGCTGGCCCCTCAGCCCGTTTCCCTGAAAGGGGGGGGTGAAAGGATTTGTGGTGCTGTAAAAAGGATTTGTTGGATTGCTACGGCACTCTTTGGCCCAGTGCCGCCCCTTATGGCAGCGAGGGCAAATGCCGGGGATTGACCCAACTCTAGGAGGAGGAGCCGTGGTAGGGCATTGGCGAGCGAAATGGCCTGGCTGTCCACATTTAAAGCAGTTACGCATAGGCGATGCGCCCCTGGGGAAGGGAGGAGGATAAGAAGCCGGGGGAGTCTGAACAGCGGCACCTACAGCTAAAAGGGCTTGAACTTTAGATGTAAAAGGATCAACATCTCTACACATTCTCAGCATTTCATCAAGAGTTTTGTCCCGAGTCTTACCTCGGAGGACTGCTCGACATGCCGAATTGGCGTTTTCATAGGCCAACTGTTTTACAATCTTATCATTGGCAGCCTCGGAACCAAGTGTTCTTTCGGCGGCCTCTAACAGCCTGCTAACAAATTCACTGTAATCTTCTTGCGAGCCTTGAGTAATCTTAGTTAGGGGAGTATTAGCAGTCCCGGAAGCAGGGAGTGAAATCCAAGCGCCCAAGGCCGCATCTTTCACTTGAGATAAAAGACCAAGGGGGAGGCGCTGCTGCCTAGTTTCAGAGATATATCTGCCCTGTCCCGTAAGCTTATCAAAAGTCCAGGATGCTGTTGGGGAATGAGGGTCCTTTACATTGGCAGCAGCGATGGTCTGGCAGCGGTCAGCAAAATCTGCCTTCCAAGTTAAAAACTGACCACGGGTAAGCACAGCCTGGACTATACGCAGCCATTCACTTGGAAGTAAATGTCCTCCTCGAGACAGCGAATCAAGAACAGAAAGAGTAAAAGGGGCATTGGGGCCATAAGCTTTAACGGCCGCGTTCAGCTCTTTTAAGCTTTTGAAATGGATTTTATAAAATTCTCTAGGGCTATCAGCAGGCTCGGCCGGCTCCGGCTCAGTCTGCTCCTCCCTCTCACTTTCTATTTCCGGGGCTGCAGGGGCATCTTCGCCACCGCTCTCAATATCACCCTCCTCCGGACTATGTGTTGTGGAGGCGGGGTCAGAGCGGGCGGAGGCCCGGGTAAGAACAGGAAAGAGCAGTTTTTTAGGTTTTGTGGTTATAAGCGGTTTTCTAGAGGGACCCTTTTGCGAAGGTTGGGAAACAACCAATTTTTGGAGATGGCGGGTTATTCTTTGTTCTACTATCTGCGCTATGAGGTCTTCAGTACCGGTAGGGGGGCTAACAGGACCGGGAGCCGGAAGGGGCAGTGGGGGGGCCGACGGGGGCAAAAAGGCCGGGGCGCAAACATTGGGAGGCCGAATAGGGGGAGTGTAAGAAGGGAGATTAAGCGACGGGGCGGCAAGGGGCCAATCTGGGTTGTGATACCTGGCCGCTTCGCCTTCTAGTTCGGCCGCGTCTCCCGGATCCAAAGGCTCGCCATTTTGGCCCTTGGACAGGACCGGAAAAACCTTTTGTGTATCAACAAGGTCCGAATCTCGAGGGAGAGGCGGATAAATGCAACATTTGGGAGGGGCATCAGGGAGGGCATTGAGCAAAGATGGCGTCGGGCTAGGGGAGGGGGACTTAGCTGATTTTGGAGCAGGGGGATCGCCCGAAAGAGACGACCTTGAGGCTGCCCGAGATAGAGGGCGAAGGCAATATTCTGCTACAGACAAGAGTTGGCGTTTATCAGGGTCAGTAGTTTCAACAATATCTCTGATAAGACCCCAGTAAGAAAATACCGAAACAGGAACAGAATCGGGACCGTTTTTGATAAGATAATCATTTAAATCTCTACCTACTTTCTGCCATTTTTTAGGGTGAATTTCGGGGCCATTAACAATAAACCACGGACAGACTTCATCAACAAAAATAAAAAACTTTACCAAGTCTTTCTTTTTAACTCGAACTCCTCTCTCCCTAAGTGAACTTTTTAGGTCTCTTATGAAGACCGCTTCTTTACTTAATCTAGTTCCCATTTTCTTGTAAGGCGGCCGATACTCACCAGGGACGACGACCTCCGTGAGCGGCGAAAGGCGTCTCCTATTGCATCATCAAAAAAGGGGTCTGGCCAGACGATATCTTACTCGGGGGTCCGCCTGTGAAGGATCCGAGCCTCGAGCCCCACGTTGGGCGCCACTTGTCCCGACCCGCGGGACCTAGTTATTTGTGGGGACGAGGAGGATCCGACCTGAAAGAAAATGGGGGCGAGAGAAGAGCGAAGGCAAGACAATACTCTGATCAAGCCTTCAAATTTTATTGTGAGACAGGGGTATATATACACTGGTGTTCAGGGGCGGAGTGGGCTATAGGATACATGTAGGCAGGGGATTGGCCGCGTAGCAGGGGTGGCAATAAGCTACATTCTGATTGGTATAAGATAATGGGGAAGGAGGAGGAGAGAAGAGTATCTTTTGGCGCGCGCGGGCTTTCTTTGTTGGCGCGCGCGGGCTTGCAGCTAATCTCCAGGAAGTGAAGCAGGAACCTCATGAACCGTGGCCATCTTTTTTCTTTGTGTGGCTCCCGACAGTAAATGAACTAAAGCCTTGAAATTCATGATTCTGCAATCCAAATTACTTAGGATTCAATGTAGCAACATGTTACTTAGGACATATTTTATTTTCTTACATGTATTTTTAACAATTTCCAAGTAAATAAAGAAGCAGTATGGAGTGAACAACTCATTATTACTATTGAATTACAAGTTTATATAGAGAAATATTTAAAAATTTGGGGAAAGCTTATAGAATATTTGGGTAATTTTTAGTACATTTGTTAATATTCCAATATCGTCAATTATTAATTTTAATGTATTGATACAATATAAGGGCACAAAGAAGGGAACCAACTTTCCCAAGTAGGGTGTGAAGATGCCACTGAAGTTGTTCTAAGGGCTTCCTCTTAGTTTGAGTTCCCCAAGAAGTTGACTCGGAGACAAGTATTTGAATACAGGCAGTTTATTTGGGAGGTGATCCTAAGAAACACCTGTAAAGGAGTAGAGAATTGAGACAGGATTGAAGGAAGTCAATAAAAGTGTTCATTACCAAGCAAGTCAATACTTTGGACTATTGAGTACAATCCTGTTGTGGAGTTCTGGGGTGCAAGAGAGCTAGAGTACTTTCCACAGTTCTTGAGAGCTCCTGTTAATCATCCATTGAAGCCTGTTCCCACAAAGATGGGGTGAGTCAATCCCCACTACACACCTATAGGTAGATAAGACACTGGTGACCACAGAAAACCCTCTGCAAAGAGATTTAGGTGCAAGCACTTGGAAAGTCAGGCTGGTGTGCACTTCAATGGTAGTCATAGCTGGGGAGATTTACACAGGGCACTGTAGCAACTGCTTCAGGCTCCTTAAGAAGTCTGGGGTGGGAGGTGGGGGGAAGCATCTTTCAACCAGTAACAAAAGCCATCATTCTGCAGAATAAGGAAGCACCCTGTAAAAGGATGAGGACATTCTTCCAAGAGGTTTTTTTTTTTGCTTTTTGTTTGGTAAGAAAAGATTTTTAAAGAACAAATACATCAATTATGGTTATAAGTGGGCAGACTTATAAATGGGATTTAATGATCCTGAAAGTAAAGCAGCTTCTCAGATTAATGGAACTTTTAATAATTTATTCCAAACCCCTCATTAATTCAGGAGAGGAAAATGAAGTCCAGAGAGGTTAACTGATTTGCCCTGTGTCACACAGCTACCTAATTTTAAAAAACAGACCTCCCGATTTTTAATGTCTCTTTGCACTAAACAGTACTGTATATCTTTTCCCTATGTAGGTACTTATTCAGAACCAAGAAGCTGGGTTGAATAAATATGAGATAAAGTAACCAGAAGAAAAGTAAGGAGAAAAGAGTGGCGGACAAGGTTGTGGGCAGCGTGATGACATTTTAAGAAGGAAAATGTGACTGAGAAACATCAGTTTGAGCTAGAGTTTAGGAAGGTGAGTCTAGAATAGATAAGCATTTTTACCATAATTATATAGTAGTCTTCAAAGTGGGGAGGAACAAAATATGAATAATAAACATCTTACAAAGGACATATCCAGAATATATAAAGAACTACAAGTCAAAAAGATAGAGCTCTTCATAGATAAATGAGCAAAGAACAGGCACAGAACAAAATGACCAATTAACATGAGAAAAGTGCTCAGCTTCTAGTTATCAGGGAAATGCAAATTAAAGTTACAATGTGGTAACTTTTTTTTTTTTTTTTGGTAAGGTTGAGTATTTTTTTCAAAGCAGGTCTCCCCTCCCCGCAAACCACGCATACGGAGTAGCTCCAACCTGCAACTTCTATTTTGATAGCATTTAGGCTCTACAGAAGAGATTCTCAGTTACTTGGAATTTCAAAATTGAGGTTCCTTAGCAACAATGCATCAGTGGCAAAATACGCCATATAGTTTGTGGAGAAAAGCTCTTTAAAGTGGAAAGAATGTGTAGTCTAATAAAGATTACATTGGAATCAGTTCGTTTTTTCCTCTAGGAGGGCAGACATTTCTCCAAGTTTTGGTAAAAGTTATGGCTCAGATTTCAAAATGCAAACAGATGTTCCTAAAGCATCCGAAATGGGCCACCCCATTTTTATTCCCAGAGCCGTGGCGACTCTTAAGTTATTCTGTGTCACAACCCTGTCAAGAGCAACAATTCATCGTGCCTCTTTGGTGTAAACTTTCAAGAGAAGTGGAACAGCGCATTTTTGGCGTTTTCCCAAAGTGGCTGGCAGCGTGCGAGGTCCACGAATCGGGGCTGGATAGGATAAACCTTGAGGCCAAGAGCGCTCAGAAATTTCCAAGCATTGGGCTCCTGAAGGTTCTTCATGCCCCTATCTAGCTGGTCCCAGGAAAGATTAGTGGTTGTTAAAGTGGGAAGAAGACTGTTTCGTTTTGCAACCCGGGCCATCGAATGGCCTTGGTGCATGGGGTAGATGGTGGGTGCACTGGGCTCTCCGACCTCGGAGGCCCCAGCTCACCGCCTCGCCAGAGGGATGCGCAGCGGCGGCCAGTGCCGCGACCTCCACCTCCCCGCGTGGCGCCAGGCTTTGGAATCTGGCGTCGCCCCCACCTCGCCGGTCGAAGTGGGAGTCCCGCTACGCTGGACCTCGCCTTCATGCCCAGGCCGAACGCGGCTGGGGAAAGAACTTGGCAGAGCTCGGCCTCAAGATCTGCACCCCCGAGGAAGGAAAGCAGGGGAGAGGAGTTTCACCAGGTTTCTCTTCGGCTAGGGTCTCGCGAAACACGCGGTGCTTACCCAAGAACCCCGCCCTCTGTGAGAGGCGAGGCTGGGGCTGCCGGGACGGCTTGAGAACCAGGCCCGGCCGGCGAGACTCCACCCTCACCCCTCCGGCCCCGGTGCCACTTCCCGCCGTCTCCCTGCGCCGCCACTTCAGGCAGCTCTCTCGGCCGGGCCTCTCCGCGAGCCGGGCCACCCCGCACAGGGCTGCTCTCACTGCGCAGCGAGTCCCTCCGCTGCCTCCTTCCAGCCCCAAATGGTGGTGGCCTCAAGGTGGTAACATTGTATACCCACTGGAAGGGCAGAGAATACCAAGTATTAGTGAAGATGTGGAGCAACCAGAACTGTCATTTTTTGATGGGAGTGTAAATTTGTACAACCGCTTTGCAGAACTATTCTGGTAGTATCTACACAGCTGAATTAGAAAAACCTAAGGACAAAAAAAGATCTCATTTCTAGTCTTTACACAACAGAAATACACACACGCACACACAACACACCACACACACACACACACACATATATTCGCCTAAAGACATGTACTAGAATGTTCACGGCAGCACTATTTGTAATAGCCCCAAACTGGGAACCACTTAATGGTAGTTTGAAGAACGGTTGAGTAAATTGTATGAATATTATATAGAAATGAGAGTTAATATAACAAAACACATGAATCTCAGAAACCTAATGTTTAGTTAAAGAAGCCAAACAATAGAATGCATACAGTATGATTCCACTTATACAGAATTTAAAATTAAAAGTAGTATATGACCTTTGAAGTCAGGTTAGCAGACATATGCACATGGGGACATCTGGGGTGCCGGTAATGGTCTGATTTTTGGTGTGGGTCCTTACATGGATGGGTTCACTTTGTAAAAAAATCACACATGAATCAAGCATTTTTGTGTATGTATGTCACAATTAATAATTTACCCCCCCCCAAAGAATACACTTAAGGATTTCTATTTATTTAAAGTAGTTTCATACTAAGAATTCTGTAGTGATGGTTTTTAAATGGTTTTAAATTTTACCTAATAAATTAACATTTTTGTTTGATTTTTAAACTTGAGCTTTTTCTAGGAGGGGTGATAGATTTGAATTTTTCAATTCAGGAACTCTTAGTTCTCTCTTCAACCAATCACTTTGTCAGACAACTGGCCAGGATTTGGGACAGAGTGAAGCTAACCAGACCACATAGTCACAGAATGTTTCGGCTCATTAACAGTGCTTTAACCAGCCATAGAAATATATATGCAGGTACCCATGAATCCATATTACAGTCCTCAAAGCAGCAGTGGATGACTTTTAAAAGGTTTAATGTTTTAAATAATTATACCTGTTTTAATTAGCTGTTTCCCAAACTTGTCTGAAAATAAGAAACACATGGGACTGTATGAATAGTATAGATTCCCGGGCCTGCGCCAAACCAACTGAATTGGAATCTCTGTTCTAGGGGAAGAGTACAGGAGTCAATTTAACTAAGATCCCAGGTAATTCTTACCATGGGGCAAGTTGGGGGAAACAAGAATCTTTATTCAACGCTTAAATAGGAAAAGTAACACAGGAAACTTATATTTAAATAAGTATTCTCTGAATGTTAACTTAGTTAATGTAGTTTTACCACAACCTCAGTATTATAAGATTTTCCCGAACCATTTACCCTTTAAGAAATGTCCCTTGTTACTGATGTTAAACAGTGCTCTATTGAGTCACATGTTATTCTGAGATTCAGAATGGTTCGGCAGTAGGACAAAGTTTTCCTAAATCATGAAATTCAAGCAGTAATAATTGTTACACATATGGATTTCAAACAAGATTCTGATATAGTGGTTTTCAGATATTTACTGAACGGATCAGCAGTTTCTCTTCTGCCCATTTCTTTATTGCAGGGTATTTCAAAAAGGAATCAAAATTCTGTGAAATATTTGAATTTGTCATATACAGCTTAGCTTGTGAATATAATTACGAAAGAATATAATTTAGTTCCGTTTTTTAAAAAGCATTTGTCCTAGGAATCAAAATTCTTTTTTCTTTAATCCATTTTGATAATTTTTTTAAGTTTGATTTTCAACTGTCTAAAATGGCGCTTGAATTGTTACAACTTCCAAACAGCTAGTATATCTAGCATTTACTAGATTTCTTAAAATTGCACTGAGAGTTTTTGGACACCTTTTATATAAAAGCCAAAGTGACTTCAATCACATAAAACCATATTCATGGCCTTTATATTTAAATTGCATTTTTCTTATTTTTAATGCATATAGCACCCGTATTCCTAGGTGGTCTCCCATCCAAGTACTAACCAGGCCTGATCCTGCTTAGCTTGTGAGATCAGGAATGTTCAGGTTGGTATGGCCCTACACTAAATTGTACTTTAAAGTCTATAAAGATCTTTTGACACTTGTCCTAAAAAAATTATTTAGGATAGTATTTCCTAAAGCATTGATTCTTGGAAAAACATGCTGAGAATTTGTAATTATAAACCAACCATTATGCTGCTTTGCATACCATGTTCACACTACCTAGGTGTTCCAGAGAAACTTCAACCTGCGAATTTAGTTTAAAGCCATCCTGGAAGTCCTTTTTCATAGAGGAATCCCAGCTAATAAATATAGATGGTATGATAAAATTGGATACCACAGGTATGAAATCATGAATCTAGACTTGTGCTCTCCAGTATAGTAACCACTAAGCACAATTTGCCATTTAAATTTAAATTAAATAAAATTAAACTTCAGTTTCTCAAGCACACTGCCTCTTTGTAAGGGATCTTCTAACCATGATATTTTGTCCTAGCTCTTGGATAAAGGGGAAACAGACTATTGGAACAGAGCAATTGATGATATTTTAAGGATGAGATCATTGTTGGAATGAATTTCTTGGGAGATGATAAAAATGTAATGAGAATAGCTATGTTTTAAAGCTCTATAAAGAAATACAAATATACATACATTTAATTAAACATATTATGAAACCGTAATTCAGGAATTCTTTTCCAAAAGAGCAAGCCCATCTTCTTGGCTTTCTCCTGTCATGTTTATGGAGCAAGTTATTTTAATGAAGTATAATTTTAGAATCTTTGATTTATAACACTTAAATTGATACTACTTATACTTCAGCCAAATTTGCTGTAAAATCAAGGTTTATGTTTCCCCTTCTGCTCAATATACTGACTCAATAGCCTATGTTTCTGATTACAAAATTTCTAGGGATTAATTTAATTTTCTCATGAAAATACATTTTGAGGATACGATACAGGTCAACAGTCCTCAACCTTGTTGGCACCAGGGACGGGTGCTCCTATGAGAATCAAATGCCTGATGATCTGAGGTGGAGCCGAGGCGGTGATGCTAGTGCTGGGGAGCGGCTGCAAATACAGATAAAGCTGGGCTTGCTAGCCTGCCGCTCCTGCTGTGCAGCCTGGTTCCTAATTGGCCACGGACCTGGTGCCTAACAGTCCGTGGCCCGGGGGTTGGGGACCCTTGCTCTAGAGCTCCTGGTGGGATCAGGCTGAGGACAAATTTCAGCTGAACTCACATCAATATCTGCTTCGCCCCTCCTTTCCCGTTGCCCTCATACCCACGTTAAGTCTCATCTGAGCCGCACTCCCTCGGTAAGCCACTTTCACAGGAATCTCTTTCTCAGGCTCAACTTCTAGGGAACTGGACTTAACACATTACCTTCCGTTTCCTCCGTCTGTACCACTTTCTCTCCCACAGAAACTAAGTAGAAATAACTACTATGATTTTTCCAGCCAGGTTGGATATGGTCAGACAAACATCTTGTTCTGAGAAGTTTTCACGCTACCCATACGGTCTTCGAATTGCAGTCAATTTTCAGAGATTGAGAATTTATGTCCATATCTTTTTCTTCCATGTCTTTCGTCTGTTTTAGGATCTGAATCGCATGTAGGTGTTATTTTCCGGGATTGTACTTTGGTTTAAATGCACCATTACGTGATCCAACTCAAGATATTCACTGATATTAGTATTCACTTCTCTGTTTCCAACAAACATGGCTACCCAAAAAATACTACATAGTTTTCATTTTATATATATTTAGCATTGGGTTCTAATCACAATAAGCACAATTTTTATTCTTATCTTTAGAAGGCAGAATTAAAGCACTTACCCATGAATTATAACTGCTAAATTGTAAGTGATCTCACTAGAGATTTTAAAAAATAATAGTTCTGCAGCCTGTTAGATTCAATAAAATAGATAAGTGGTTTCTAAATATGTCTAATTTCCAGGAACAGTAGTATATAAAAGAAAACATTGTCTCAACATGTTTGATGATCTCCAAATTTAATTACACTATTAATAGTCTGTTAGAAAACACTGGTTTCTATCTTTGTAAAAGCAAGCATTTCTACTTAAAATGGCAATGATAAATTTGTGACGTTAACAGCTATCATTAAAGCAAAGGGATAGTAGAGGAGTGTGAGAGATGGCAGGTCAAATTTGTGTGTGTTTATTTAATACCACAGATCATAGTGCTACATTATATAATACATGGCATCCCATTTCAGAAATTGATTCAAGGTAGATTTAAATAATTCACAGCTTAATGAAATGAAATCTGGAAACCCAATACCTTTAGCAAATGATGTAGGAACTCTCTCAGCTTACACGGCTCTCTTTTTACTCCAGTGCTAGCTTCTTCACATGTATCCTTAGCTTTATGAGTGTCTGAAGTTATTTTATTCACTGGATCTCATCCTGCTCTCCCAGAAAATGTTACCCCTTTCTCTCTTAGATCTTTTCTCTATTCAACTCTGCTCATTCTACATTTGTATCTATGCATCTGCAGAAAAACACACATCTATGCAGACTGGTTTCACTTTGTTTTTTGACAGGTTATAGTAGTTTTTAATTATTTGAAATAAGGAAAATTACAAAAATAGTACAAAGGCTTCCCATATATATATATATATATATTTTTTTTTTTTTCTGGTTCAGGATCCAATCCAAGATTGCACATTGCATTTAGCTGCCATATGTCTATCATCTCCTTTAATATGGAATAAAAATTCTTTAATCTTTATATGGCTTTCATGAACTTGATTTTTTTGAAGAATTCAAATCAATTATTTTGTAGGATACCCCAATATGAATTTGTCTGATGTTTCCTCATTATTAGATTCATAGTATGCACTTTTGGGACTATATGTAGTTTTGCACTTCACTTTTATGATTTAATAACCTATTTTGTAGATTTTTCTATATCAATTCAAAGAGATTCTTTTTTTCTTTTTTCTTATTTTTTTAAAAGGGGCCATTGTTTCTTCAAGTATTCTTTCTGTCCCTTTCTCTCTCTTTCCTCGCTTTCTGGGACTTCCATTATGTGTATGTTGGTACACTGATAATGTTCCACAGATCTCTCAGATCCTGTTGATTCTTTTTCTTGCTTTTTTAAAATTTCTGATCCTTAGACTTGATTATCTCAACTGAACTATATTTAAGTTTAGCTGCTTAAATCTGCTATTGAAACCCTCTAGAGAATTTTTCATTTCGGTTATTTTCCTTTTCAACCCCAGAATTCCTTTTATAATCTCTTTATTGGTAGTCTGTGTTTGGCGAGACATTGTTTGCATTGGTTCCATTTTCGTACATAATTTCCTTTAGCTCTTTGAGCATATATTAGTTTATTTAAGGTTTTATCTGTTCAATGTCTGGGCTTCATTAGGAACAGCTTCTATTAGTTTTTCTTTGTGTATGGGCTATATTTTCTTGTTTCTTTCAAGTCTTGTAATTTTTTGTTGAAAACAAAGCATTTTGAATATTTTGATGTGGTAACTCAGGAAATCAGATTGACCCCCTCCCTGGGGTTTGTTGTAGTTGCCTTTTCTGGTATTTGTTGGTTGGTTGTTTGATGACTTTTATGAACTATTTTTTGTGTGTGGTAAAACATACACAATATAAAATTTCCTGTTTTATTCATTTTAAAGTACCGTTCGGTGGCATTAAGTATACTCATATTGCTGTGCAATCATCCCCCATCTATCTTCAGAACTTTTTCATCTTTCCAAACTGATATTCTGTATCCATTAAACAATAGCTCCTCCCCTGTGCCCCCACCTCGGAAACCATAATTCTCTCTGTTCTCAATGGATTTGACTACTCTAGGTACCTCATAAGTTAACTTTGTAAATTTCGTCCTCTTGTTATGTGTGGCCACAGAAATCTGTTGTTAGCTTAGTGATCAGCTACTGATTTGACAGAGATTTCCTTAAACTCTTGAACCAAAAAAAGAAAGAAAAAAAAAAGGAAGAAAGAATAAAAGACCTCCTAGTCTTCGCAGATGGGCTGTGTGTATGTGCTTTGTCATCCATCAACTACTCAGGCAGGCTTTAACTTCTTAGCTTTCCCTCCTGCTTACTCAGAGCCTGACGATCAGCCAGAGGTGAGAGTTTAGGGTCTTTTTTAGGGCTTTTCTGTGCATGCTCTCAACTCCAGGTATGTGGATGGTTTTCTAGATTCTCAGAAATTTGTGGAGCTTTTTAAAGCCTTTATTCCCCAAAACATTTCATTCTCTAGCCTTTCTTCCCAACTTTTCAGATTCTCTCTTATTTGCCTCAATTCTTTTCTCTTGCCTGAAGTGTCCGTGGCTAAGACATATACCTTTAATTAAACGTTTTCAACAAATGTCCCCCTCACCCTAGAGATGCCTGCCTCATGTCTGGGAGAGTTCTGAGTTAGGTAAAATAAAGACAGATCTTTGAGCTGGTCCTTCAGGGAGCCACCAAACAGGTCAAAGCAAACAACCACAATTTTTTGAAAGTAATTCTGTACTGCTTCCACCAATACTAGCACTGGGAATATAGGTCATTATGGAGTGGAAGATGTTACCAGGGTAAATTAAAATATCATAAAGCTCTTTTACTGAGACTCAGTTTTTTTTTCTTAATTAAGTTTTCCGTTGCTTATTAAATGCTTGATTGAATTCCAGAGTTCTGAATATGTGTTCTGACAGTTTTTTTGCCTGCTTATTTGTTGTTTTTATGGAGGTAAAGACTCAGAGTTCTCTGCTTTTTGTCGATCTCATTCCCTGTTCTTTTTTTCTATAAATACAGCATAGAATTCCAATGGATGAATGTACATAGTTTATTTAGCCAGGCCTTCTCTGAAGAACATTTGTTTCCAATTTTTGCTAATGCAAGCAATTCTCCAATGAATAACTTGGAACGTTATTTTGCATGTATGCAATTAAATCTACAGGAAATAGCCCAGAAATGGAATTACTGCAAGAGTACATGCATTTTGTAGTTTTTATGGTTATTGCTAAAGTGCTATATCACTTTACACTCCTGCCATGAGAGTGTCTGTCTCCTTTACAGTCTTATCAATGGAATATGTTATCTAACTTCTCTGTTTTTTATAAATTCAGTAGGTGAAAAATGGTATTTTAGTGAGGTTTTAATTTCTATTTTTGATTTCAAAGTGAAATTGAACATCTTTTTATATTTCTTTAAAAAGATATTTGTATTTTATTTTCTGTGAACCCTTTGGCATATACTTTATTGATTTTTTTATTTGATTGTGGCTTTTCCATATTGATTTCTAAGAGCTCTTTTTATATTAGTGTTATCTCACTTTAAATACATGACTGTGAATCTCAGTTAGGCGTTGGTGGGCTCAGCAATCCTATTGTTTCTCTAAATAACATAGTCCATTCATTTTCCTATAATCCCAAGTAAGTATTTCATAATTTCTCCTTTCTCCTCAAACTTCCAACTTGTCCTCCATGTTCACTTTCAGCCTGTGTTCTATTTCACTGAGAAATATCAATGCCTTCAGCAACGACTGTCAGGAACACACCTGTAGTTGAACAATGGTGAGTTTTATCAACTTGCTGAAATGATGGTAAAAGCACAACATAAGAACCCCGTGGACATCTCAGGAAACGGTGATCGAAAAGATTTCTACAGGATTTGGGTTCGTGCTAGGTGATTTGGGGGAGCAGATTTAAGAAGTGGGGACTTTCCCTAGATTAAATGTTGTCAAAAGCTGCAGTGAATTCTCTGATCGAGTGTGTTAATACATCTTCCTCAGGAGGTGGGAGGAAGAAAGTGAAGCTAAAACTGTGATTGGAAATAAGCAGAAGTCACTCATATTAGTCAGTATCGGGGGATATTTGGTCACTTCTATGGTCTGGACTATATCCACATTTTTGTCTCTGTTTAGACATAATTATGGAGTGGCCTTGTTATTGTCTGTTCTATCGTGGTCTTAGAGTGGCTTTTATCTTTTAATATTGGTATTATGTGGAATTTTTTTATCTTCAGCAGAACACACATGGCCTGGCCGTGAGTGCCAAGCCATCTCCTGGCTGTCAGGGGCTGCTCTGAAGTCATCAGAGAGAACTTCCACAAACTCGCCTCACCACATCTATGCACTTATTTACACTTGTGCCCATATATTCTTTCTTGATACTAAGAAAATATCCTATCCAAGGCCAGCCCATCCACTTTCATACTAGATACTATCCCTTTTCTTATCCAAGGTCTTCACTCCAGCAATTCTCCCTATCTCTCCTACATCAGTAATTTTACCTCTGTGTTGGAGCATTCCTATGAGTATTCAAACATGCTGTTATTGTCCCCATCTTAAAAAACAAAATTTTAAAATAAAGCAAACAGCAAAACTTCTTTTGACTTTAAATCTCCCCTCTAGCTACTGTCCTATTTCACCGCCTCATTTAGAGCGAAAACTCTTTCAACTAGTTGTCTATACACGCTGCCTTATACTTCTTTCCTTTTCTCTTGAATCTGCTCTCTACTAAAATTGTTCTTGTCAAAGTCACTAACAACCTCCAGACTGCTAAATACAGAAGTAACACAGGACTCTTCTAGTTCTCAACGTACTTGGTCTGTTAGCAATATTTGACGTCTTCGATTTTTCCAACCTCCTTGAAATCCTTTATTTTACTTCAGGGTGAAGTTCTCTCTCCACTGACCATTTCTTCTGAGTCTTTGCTGTTTCCTCTTCATCTCCTCAGCTTCTAAACTTTGGAGTATTCCAGGAACAAGTCATTGGATGTTTTTACTAATGTACATTTACTCATCTATGTGTCTTACCCAATTTCATAGCTTTCAAAACCATTGATATTTTGATAAGTCCCAAGTTTATGTCCTCTGAACTTAAGGCTTATGTATACATAACTCTTACTCCATATTTCCACTTGGATGTCTAATTAGCATCTCAAACTTAACATATTTAAAACCAAACTTGTAGCTCCCCAAACTGTTCTTCTTTAGGCTTTCTTATTCCCAGTAATAGCTGCTTCATCCTTTTAGTTGTGCAGGCAAATAACTTTAGAGTTATTTCTAAACTTTTTTCTCTCATACTTTATAACCAATCTATCAGAAAATCATTTTAATACTTCAAAATACTGTATATGCAGAACCTGACTATTCTCACCACTGCTATGATTACCACATTTGGTCCAAATCATCATGTCTCATATGAGTTATTGCTGTAGCCTTCTACTGATCTTTTTGATTATTTCCCCAAATGTCCTGTCCCTAACATTTGTGGAGCTTGAGGCAAGAATACAAATGGATGCCCGTATTTGCATACATTTTTTTTAAAATTATAAATAAAAAACTTAAGTATTTTCTAATTTCTTGTCTTGACAAATATACCTCTACAAAGACCTGAAAGACCAGTACGAATTTGGAATTCTCGGGCTTTCTAAGGGTTCTGCATCAGAAAGTAGTAATATGGAGATAACTGTTTTCTGGCCACAGCCCTCAACCTGCTCTTTTTTCTATTCTCAGCTCTGGCTCCATTTCCCACTGCAAGGAGCATTTGTTCATGCACACGGACACCCCCGTCTACGTGTCCAAGATACATCTATACCCATTACAAACATCTACCATTGGTAATTCCACAGGCCTAGGGTTTGCATGCAAGTGATGTTATCCACTCTAGAAAGAACAGACCCATGGAGGAAGGCTTTCAAGTTCCTGTAGGTGGACTAGGGGCAGTTTGAGCAAGGAATTTCAGGTCCTTGGCTATTTGGAGTATGCTCTGGAAAGGAAGTTGTGGCCAGAGGATGCTCAGAGTAGAGCCATTAAAAAATAGTTCAAGGAAGGAGGCTTTCTTATCTGGATGTCAGGTCAGACTCCCCTTTACAGACTGTAAGGGGAAAAGATCGAAGCAAGGAGACCATTCAGGAAGATACAGTAGCCAGAGTGGTCGTTTTATAAGTAAAGTCACGTCACTCTTATTTTCTAAAACCTCCACTGGCTTCCATTTCACAAAGAGGAAAACCCAGAGACTTACGATACTGAGAATGCTCTCTGAGATCTGACTTGTCCTCATCCACCTGCCTGACTGATCTAATTTACTCTACTCTTCCCCTTGCTTACTTGGCTCTGTCCACACTGGCCTCCCTTGCTGCTCCTCAAACAGACCAGGCGCCCTTCCACCCCAGAGACCTTGACCTTACTATTCCTCTGTCTTGAATCCCCTTATCTCAGACATCCCTGTAGCGTCTTCCCTCACACATTTTTTTCAAACATCATCTTCTCCGTGAAGCTCTCCGTGACTCCCTTATTCAAAATCTTTCTGTCCCTTCCTTGTTTTGTTTTCCACAGGTACTACTACTATCTGACATAGGTGTAATTTTACCTATCATCTGTCTCCTTATTTTAGAATATAGGGTCCATAAGGATTAGGATTTTTATCTATTTTATTTACGAACCCCCAGCTCTCAGAACAGCTCTTGGCACATACAGGGGGCTCCATATATATCTTTGAATTCATGATTTAAAAACCATTTAAAATCTTTTTTTCATTACAGTGGTGTATAGAGGCCAAAGTAAAATGTGTCACAGCTCATTAATATAGTACCAATTTTGTGCATGATTAAACAGGAATAAATTAGCATGCATTCAAGCTTAACTCTATATAACAATCTCAGTCTCATATTTTCTATGGATGCCTATTTCCATTTTCATATTGTAAATTAAGAAAATTTGTTTATTTATTTTGATTCCCCTTTTGATCCCCCGCCCCCCCCCCACACTTCTATCCCTGACCTATGGATGTTGCCGCTTTCCCCTTAAGAATTAGATCTCTAAAAGCGGGGCATCATCTCCCACATGCTCAGGGCCTGCACCGACAACCCCCAATCCCACCGCCGCTGCTCGCCCTGTGGTCCCTGGGCCCACCTGGGGAGCGAGCCCAGGACCTTCTGCATGTAAAGCAGACATGCTAACTACTGCACTATGGATTCCCCCCGAGTTTAGGAAATTTAAACGATTAATCTTGGCAAAACCAAATATAGTGCCTTACAGATAGCACCATAATTTTCTGAATACCATTCCCATTTTATTTATTTATTTGGATACTTACTTTCTATTTCACAAGTATAAGAAAGGCTGCAGAGAATGTTTTGGTGAATAAAGATTATTTTCTTTTGTAGTATAGATTCCCAGAAAAGGACTTATTAAGTGCCAATTTATACTACCACTCGAGATATAAAAGTGGTTTCTCATTTAAATATACATTTCTATGATTAGCATATACTAAAAAGAACAAACTGGTAATTGGTTCTTCACTAGAGGTTGTGCTGTTTTATATAGATTATCACATTTGAGCCCATTATTACTTAGTACTATTATGGACTGAATGTTTGTGTCTCTCTAATCAATATATTAAAGTCTTCCCTCCACCCTAGTGTGGTTGTATTTGACGTCAGGAAGTACTTAATGTTAAGCGAGGTCATAAGGTCCTTGTCTAATAAGATTAGTGTCCTTGTAAGAAGAGATATCAAAGAGCATACAGTGTGAGGACATAACAAGAAAGCACTTCCTGCCCTTCAGGAAGAGTCCTTACTAGGAACTGAATTGGCCGTGGACTTCTAGCATCCAGAACTGTGAGAAAATAAATTTCTGTTTAGGATACCTGGTCTGTGGTGTTTCGTTATGGCAGCCCTAGCAGTCTAATACTGTACTGTTGCTGTTTCCATGTAACAAATGATGACACAGGGAACAAAGAGAGTAAGTGAGTTGCAAATACGTGGTGTAGCCAAAATTAGAATCCAGACTAATTTCACTTCAGGGCAAACATTGGTTCTGAATTTAAGAACAATACAATAAACTTGTTTAGGGCAGTGGCCCCCATAAGACATTGAAGGAAAAATCAGCTTATGCTAAGTTTTGCAAGCCAAGGACAAGAACTATCCTTTCTTGTCTTATTAGGTAATTTGTTCTTTAGCATGCAATATTTCATCTATCTATCTATCTATCTATCTATCTATTTATTTATTTATTTTAGGCGAGGCAACCCTTTGTTGACCTCACAGATTGCAAGGACCTTGTCAGCTTACAATCCCTTATTTTTTATTTTTTACGCCTACAGCACCTGGTCTTCCTAGGTGGTCTCCCTTCCAAGTACTAACCAGGCCTGACCCCGCTTAGCTTCTGAGATCAGAGGGGATAGGGCTTGTTCAGGGTGGCATGGCCATAGAATATATATTTAAAAATACACAATAACATGGGTGAATCTCAGAACATAATGGTGAGTAAAAGAAATGAGTCAAAATACAGTAAGATTCAGTTTATAACATGTCATAACAAATATACTGCAAATACAGTTAAAGAATACAAATATAACAAAACTCTAAAGAAAAGCAAAAAATTGTAAGCACAATTTCCTTTTGAGAGGGAAAAAAAGGGGTTAGAATGAGAGAGGTGTTTAGGGAACTTCAAACTAGACCGTGGATATAAAGTTCTTTTGTTACACATCATTCTGGATACCTTGCGTATTTTTATATATGTTATGTAATTATCCTATCTACTCATATTCAATAAAAGTAATTTTTAAAGATAAGACTCTTTATAGATAAAATGAATAAAGGATATGGGCAGACAATCCCATGGACTACGTTTCAGTGGACTATGAATAGAAAGCTGAGAGTTAAGAGGGTGAGGAGGCACGCAGATACTGTGAAAATCCTTCCCTCTGCTGTCCCCCATTGGGAGAAGGGATTGGGTTTTGAATGTAAAAACAGCACAATAAACTTGTTTAGGGCAGTGGCCTCCACAGAAAAATAAAAAAATACTCTTTTTGTGGAACTGGGTTTGACTCTCTCTACCCAACTTGACATTATGATTATTTTCAAGCATACAAAAATAGAAAAAGAATAATTGAACGGTGGTACATCCTCCACATAGATGCAATAATTTTACTATTTTGCTGTCTACCTAACTTAGTCTATTCAGGATGTTTTAACAAAAATACTGGAGAGAGGGTGGCTTAAAACAATAAGCATTTATTTCTCAAGGTTCTGGAGTCTAGGAGGTTCTAGATCAAGACATCAACAAAATCAGCATCTGGTAAGAACCCACATCCTATTCATAGAATGTAGTCTTCTTACCATTTCCTCACATGGCCAGAGGGGGTTATGTGTCAATATATGAATTTCTGGGAGATGGATTCAGTCTATGACACCTTTGTTGAAAGATTTGAAATCAAGTTGCAGATCTAACACTTCAGGTCTAAATACTGAGCGCAGATTGTCTATAACAAAGACATTCTCCAACACAACCATGTAGTATTAATTATACATAAATGCATACCAATAAGTTTATTGATTAATTTATCAATAAATCGTTAATTATTCCATAATACCAACGCTAATATACGCTTCCTATTCAATCTTCCTCAGTTGTTTAGAATGTCTTTTATAGCTGCTTTTTGGAGAACCAGGATCTGCAATACTCAATAGCTTTTTCTCAGTAACCTCAATCCCTTTTTCGTACATAGGAGCAGAGGAGGGGCTTTGTGAAGAGTGACTTGTGGCCTGGAACCATTCCAGGTCGGCCCAGGAGGTTGGGAGGTAGGTAAGGACAGGGGCTCACTCATCCTGATCCCTAGTAAAGATTGACCTCAGGCCAACAAATTAACATTCTCAATTGCCGCCAGAGGGCGCAGGGCGCGCCGGCAGAACTCCAGGTGGCCCTCGGAGGGCGGGCGAGGCGCGCGGGCGGTGGGCGCGCGGCGCCTGCCTGGCCGCCCCCTCCCCGCGGCGGGGCGCGCGTGCGCGGTGCCGCGGCGGGCGGCGGAGGGAGCCGCGATGGAGGGCTCTCTGACTGTCCGCCAGGTAAGGGCGCCTCGCTGGGGCGGGTTCTCAAACCGTGGTTTACCAGTGTCCTTCGCGTTGGTTGTTTAACCCCTCTTGGATTATGGTAATTAATTCCCCCTTCCTTTTCCTTGGTGCCCTTTGGAGTAAAGTGGAAAGTTGTTACCGAGGAAACGTTTCTTGAGCTTCCTGCGAGCCTTTCCCTGGGGGGCGATGCTGGGAGGGTCTGCTTCTCTGTGGACGTGTGCAGGAAATTGGACCCGAAATGTCATATTCCAGATGTCTCAGTCTCAGGTCCCATTGACTCGGGCTCTGTTGTCAAGATACTGACCCGATATCACGCTGATCCAGTTTCACCCCCTTTGCTGAACAGCTCCTGATGAAAGGGCTCACTCAGACTCGCTAGTTTAAATCACTGTGCCGTCAACCACGTTTTTGGTTTCAGCTAGTTCCGTTATTTGTTTACTACCTGGTTTGAGAAATACAACTTGTTGATTGATCTTCAGGGTGAAAGCCTACCGTTGCTTCAGGAGTACGTGCATTTCCGAATACTATCTTCATTACTTTTACTTTGGTTTTGTGTATATATTTTACTTATGGAGGAGAATTGCAGTCAACGCAGTGCCTTTTATTTGAGTAGCATTTCACAGTTTACAAAATGGTGGAGGCACTCAAATAACTGCCGAATGCACAAATGGTGAATACTTTTTCAATTGATTCTCTAAACATTACTATGGAATAGGCAAGATAGATGTTCATGAATCCAATCAGTCATTCTTTCAACTATGTCTCTCTGGCACTGGATGTTTGGGATAAGGTGGTGAGCAAAACAGACGTGATCCATGCTCTCCATGAGCTTATTGTCTAGACTAGAGAGAATTATTACCCCCACTGTAAGTAAAGTGAATAAAACGGCTTTGGAGAGATTGAGTGACTGCCACTGACCACACAGCTAATAAGTTAGAGAGACAGGATTCTGTTGTAGCCATTCTACAAAGCCAGAATGGACCCCCACCAAAATTTGTTTCGGTTATAGAAAGTGGTGATGCCACACACACACCATGAAGGTATAAAGAGGTTTATTATTTATATATACTTAACATGAGAAGGGAAGAGCAGGGCTGGTTTCTCAAGCCGATCCAAAATGACTTGAATAGGCAAGGAAAGGAGGCTGGCTTCAGGTTTTTATTGTGGTTAGGGGATGGGGTCAGTGTGAGGGTTCCTGTGTGTGGACAGGGCTTGCTTGGTTTGACTCTCACACCCACACAAAAGGAAAGAGCGCCCATGCTTTCTTACTAATTTGCCCATTTGAGAGTCAGAAGAGAAAGAAGGAAGGGGGAGGCTTAAAAGCTGTCTGCAGACAAGCATAACAAAAAATGGAATGAGACTTATTATATTTCACCTCTGATGTTTGATGACTGAAATGTACCCTTTTTTATTTAGTTTAACTTGTTTAAACTTGTTTAAGCCATAATGACTCTGTGAGGCCTGCAGCCTGAAGTCAGTAAAGAAGAGGAAAGTTCTGTTGAATACTTTGTTCAAGAGCCCAATGATGTGTATTTTGTGAAGGACAATGAGTGCCTTGGTCGTTATGAGTAATGTCTGGAACTCTGAGGGGCATAAGGAACGTCTTGGTGAGGTCTTTTATTATGGCTTTAGTGTATGTAGAGACATGTGTGACTTTGATTTATATTTTGAGTGCCTGTGAAGCAAGAGAGTTCCAGAATTCTTCACCTCAAAGGATGCATCTCTTAGACAGTGGTCCAAGAATCTGTGAAAATGTGCTCTGATTTTTGGCCAGAGCATTCACTGTTAAGGTGACTGTGGGAAGTTCAACCAGTTGTGCTGAACTTGGGTCCTTTCCTTTATAGGGGGCATTCTGGCTAAGGGATGAAAAGCCGTAGGTCTCCAGTGAGCTCCATCATGTGTAATAGTGGTGATGCTGTTCACTGAACAGCAAGTTTGTCCATCAAACTTCAAATGGAAGTTTGAAGAGTACAAACTCCTATTACTGTTTCACTCAGTCGAACCCAACTTGCTCCCCAGGTATTCAAAGAGTTGAGAAGAGGAGTGACCTCTTCCAACACCATGACATCTGACAAAGGAATGAGGACACAGGAGGCCATGCCCTTCTGCAAGTAGGATACATGAGAGGCCCAGATTTGGTTCTATTATGTAGCTAGGAGGACTTGGCAGTGCTGAGCTTTCAGGACCCAAGGCATAATGGACAGCTAGGAATGGAGGGTCACAGGCTCTATTTCCCAGAGAGTCCAGTATGCTGGTAGTAGTTTCTGCTCTGATGGCATATAGTGTAGAGATAGTTTCTTGCATCAGGATCCTGTGGACAATTTATGGACATTATAGGTGGGCCAGAGACTCTAGGAATCATGAAAAGAAGCTGCTTAAGTCTCTACAGTGAAGGATTCTGTGTGTGTGTGTGTGTGTGTTGGGGAGTAGCACTAATAGGAGTATCTGTATGTTATAATTTTGACAAATTTTAAATTTTTTGAGGGGAAGGAGCCCCATTTTGGGTGGACTGATTTGCAAATAACAGAATAAATGGGTGTAAGTAAAATGAGGACTATATTGCCTCTAGAACTCCAAAAGGCCTTAAAGATGTTGGGCTTGTTCTAATGTTGCGGGTGCTGAGAGGGCCTGTAATCAATCCTTGGTTTACCAAATAATTTTCAGGAGTTTAACCAAGGTGGCAGGCCTTACATGTGTGTGGCGCAATGGCCCATCCCCTTTTTGTGAGCTCCTTTGTGAGTATTTGTGTGTCCTAAATGGATGTGTCAAAAGAATATCCTCAGAAAAGGGGTGTAATCGATGTAATATCATACCTTTGCTCCTAGAGAAAATTGGATACAGTTAAGATCTTGCCTGTAAGGGCTGCATGCTATGGCAGGGCTTTTGAGGTACGCCATGAGTAGTAGCTAGGTAAAGGTATATTGTGTACCTCTGGAGGTGAAAGCAAACTGTGATTGAGATATCATTGAAAGAGGCGCCAAATAGAACATGTTAGCAAAATTTATGATATCACAATATTTGCCTGTTTCTGATTGGTTAGAGTCAATAACTGGGTATAGGGGCTTCATGGGTTGGATCACAGCATCAAGGATACAATAATCAACTGTAAAGCAACATTCGTTTTTCCAACTTTAACAGGCCACATTGGGCTATTAAATGGAGAAGCAGTAGGGATAATCACTCTTTCACTAATTAGGTCTTACATAATAAATCTCAATCTTTGATGGCCGTATTTTATTTTACATTGAGCTGCATTAGCTATTTTAACTAATTAAAAGGGATTAGGGGAAATGGTCCATGGGGTTCCACTTTTGAAAAATCAAATTTGTAAGCTCCAAAGACTTGATTTAAATTTATTATTCATTGGGTCAGAGCATCTACTCCCACTATAGATTATTTAGGGTGATGGGTACTGTGACCAGGGAGAATTTTGGCAAGGCAGTAGTTCTGGTGGTAAAAGGGAGGCATATTTTTTTGTTTTCTATTTATGTTGAGTAATTCCCCTAAGATTATTGGTAGTACCTGGTCTAAATTTAGTGAGATCTCCAGGTATAGCTGTAGTTTGAGCCCAATATTGATTTAATCTGTAAAATTTATTAATTGTTGCATTTCAGCAGATGCTGAAGTTAATTCAAAACCTATGCTGTAGAGGTGGAAAAGCCAATCTTTACCTTTTGTTGTATAAATTATTTTAATAAATTTTGGATTTCCAACTAAGTCAAATTGTGGACCTCTGTTTCAGTTTTTTGTTGTTGTTAATGTATTTGTTTATTTTCCTTGTATCCAACTTTGTTTCTTTTTCTCTCTTTTTGGTGGTTAGTAAATAAATATACTTCGGGTGGAGGAGGTCCTCTCTACTCTTTCCTATTTATAAATTTCTTTCTCCAGAGAGCCCCAAATCAGCATCATCAGGGTTAAGTGCTTCCCAGTGGTTACTTTATGTAAGAACCCCAAGATTAAGTTGAGTTTGAAATAACCCTTTGCTGTGCCACATGGTGCTATGGATGCTTTTCCCTGTAACCCTGAGGATCAGGGTTTTTGTTACAACGGAGGCATAGGTGGCAGCAGCAGCAAAGGTACTTAAAGGTCTTGGTGAGCTAATGCCTGCTCCCTCTTTCCCTACTTCCTTCCTTTTTCTCTGTTCATTTTTTTTTTTTAACTCCATAATGACTGATCTTTCATGAGTGACCACACAATGGGCTCATATCTTGCTCTATAGATTGGGGGCCAATGCCTGGGAGACTCCTGATTCATTTATTTTAACTTCATTATTTGTATAAACCAGAGTTAATTTACGAGTTTCCCTACTGGTAGACAGCAAGGTTGTTTGCATTTTTTTAGTATTACAAACATCTTAGACTCCACGTGCACATTAAATTGCTGGGTTGTGGTATATACCCATTTTAGGCTCTGCCAGGCATTGCCAATTATTCTCCAAAGAGATTGAACCAGTTGTCATTCTCACTGCATTTTTTTTTTTTTTTTTTTTTTTTTTTTTTTTTTTTACTGTTTTAATTGTTCCTCTAGCTGACTGTGACTTCTGGAGACTCAGGACTTCATTTATTTATTTTTGAATTCCTAGTGCCAACTGAACTACCTAACAAATAGTGGTAGATGGAAAATATTTGTTACATGTGTAAATGTATGAATTATGGAAACAAAAATACTTTAATTACTGTTTTCTAAAAGCTTAAGTATTGTCCTTTTCAAGTTAATTTATGTATTTTGAACATTAACTCTTTTCTTTTTAAAATGGACATTTCTCAATGAGTAATTTAAATTGTTTGATACTTGTTTCCAGGTAATAAACGAAGGCGATTCAAGCTTTGCCCCTGAGTCACAGGAAGAGTTAGAGGAAAATCCTAGTCCAGTTGTGGATGAGAATAATATAGCATCAGCTAAAAAACAGGGACCACATTTACATAACTGGAGTGGTGACTGGAGCTTTTGGGTAATATTATTTTCTTTATTATATCTTCATTTCAATCTTAAATGCAAATTGTCTTTAAGTCTACAGAAATTCATATAATATCTGTAATATTTTTTTATTAGCTACTAGAGTTTAGATATTTAAGTTTTAGTTACGTCCCAAAGACATTTCTGATTACTTCCTCCTTTGGCCACTAGAATACACTGTTGTCTGGTTTGATAGAGTGGAATTTTCTGCTTCAATTTCCTGGAGAGAAAACTACACCACAGAATTGGATTCCATTTACATTATTCACTGTATTGTCAAGAGACTAACATTTACAGAAACCGTATTTCTAAATGTTACTGAGAAGCCAGCTAGTTGACATAATTTTGATTTAAAGAATTAGTTTCTCTACCTAAAAGGTAGTTTAACAATGTTGGACCTGTTTGTATAATGATTACGTGGTAGGTTTTAAAGTTAGGCGTTTCATATTCTGTTTGTACTGCGCTCACTTGGTTGCATAACCTGGGTATGCTTCAGGTTTCTCCACTGTAAAATGAGACTACTGTTTGTTGACTAGGTGCAGGGAGTCTTTTGGTAAGCGCATTTCTGTTACCATATGAATGCTAGCAATTATTATATTAAAGGGTTCATTCTAAATTAGCAATTCTTGTGAGAGTTATGAGCCATTCGATAAAATATGCAACTATAAGTGAAATTTATATAAGATTATAAGGAATATATGGTTTTAATATTAATTTATTAGAAGCTGATCTCTTGAAGATTAGGTACACTTGGAGCAGAATTTTTAATAATTTTAGAGTAGACCAAAAGAGACATACTATTAATAGGTTAGATGGATTGGTAGAAGTACTATCATTCTGTTCATCATTAGCAAAATTAGTATCATTTTTGGTCACATTTAGAGAAGGTTTGACTATTGTAGTGTTTTGATCCCTTTGCACTGTGATTTTTATAGCTTATGTTACAGATCAAAAACTTTTATACTTTTGAGGACTGTATACAGGGTTAAAGCAATTACTGTGGTTACTCTTGGCAGACTTGATGCAAGAAAAAGGAAAAAGCAAGGGAATGAGGATTTAGAAATAGGAGAGAGAAAAAAATATGTTTTCAACAACTCTGCTACTGAAAGGGTAGTAGGTGGACTAGAAGCCTCAGCATCAGATGTCAGGTGATTAAAAATGCAGAATCTTGGGCTCAACCTCAGACCCAGAGTCAGAATCTTCATATTCATGAGATTTCCAGGTGATTGGTATGTACAATCAAGTTTGAGAAAGAACTGGTTTAGAGTGTTGAAGGTCTTCTATGGCTCAATTTTTTAGGTTTCTATGCTGATTGCAAGCACATTGTTTTGAGGAATTTTTATATAAAGTCACATGGAATAGACTAAAAGATGAATAACAACATCTCATACATCTCATAAGTTCTGACTTT